>JAVGVS010000068.1:607985-1207985 GCA_032718565.1 Distichodus sexfasciatus | reverse complement strand
CACACTACAAACAAGACAAAACTATAATGCTATAAGAAACAGAAAATATTAATTCATTGTTTACCTGGGTCTTTAGTCTATGATTCGCTCATCTCGCCTCTTATCTGACAAGTTTTCGGGTTTGAGTCGTTCGTTCATCACGTGACAGCCCCATTAGCTAACCAACGCAGTCTGAGCCGGAAACAGAACTGATTAGTTCATCTCTCGTTCGTTCTTTTGTCACGTGACCACTTACCGGCTCAGTACTACTCGAAACTCGAAGACTCGAAACAGGTGAATCAATAATTCCAATACAGAAACTATAGGAAATTGCGCAAATGCGCATGCGTGACTGAACGAATCACTCCCACGAGACGACTCGTTCTTCCCGAGTCACATTAAAGATTCGTTCCAAATGAACGAATCGTTCAAGAACGACCCATCACTAGAATATATGCATATATTTCCATTGAAAATTCATGATTGTGTGACATACATACCAGCTATAAGTTTTGGAAACGCAGATATGATGCTGTCTTCCATGCGTCGTTCAAATCTTTAGCTGCCTCTAGTCAGCAACGTCAAAGGGAGGGGGATGGAGGAGGAGGGAGGGAGAGGGAGAGAGGGAGGGGATGGAAGCTACTAGGGCAAAAGAGCAGCGCCGCTGTATCTTGCTACAAAATCGTTTTCACATCATGAACTATTGTGAATTTTAAAAAATCTAGACTACATATTTACACATAGTATGCATAATAAAATTTAGGGGTGGCAACTGTGGTGGCAAAGGATGATTTTTGGGTGGCCGTTGCCACCACTGGCCACCACATGGTGGCGTCCCTGCCCTGTGTGAACATAAAATCCAAAACAGTAGATGAATGTTGCAAATACAATGAATTATCCTAAATTAGGAAACAGCAAATAAATGATATTTTTACAATCATGCCATGTAGATAAACACATTTCTATTGTGATTTTTTTTGTTGATAAAATGAACAGGAAAATAACATGCAAGTTAGTTATATAAATGTTTCCAAACTGCAGATTTTGCAGATGTGTACATTTAAAATAACAGAATTAAATCGTTAACCATTCAGCAATTTAATCAGAGATAAGACATATGAAAATCGGTATATAACATCAAATAATGTTAGCTCCGGGGCGGCATAGTGGCGCAGTGATTAGCGCTGCTGCCTCACAGCGAGAAGGTCCTGGGTTTGAGCCCCAGGTCGACCATGGGGCCTTTTTGGGGTGCTTTCTGGGGTGTGCCGGTTTCCTCCCACAGTGCAAGAGCATGCAGTGTAGGTTAATTGGTGACTCTAAATTGGCCCCGTACGGTGTGAGTGTGATTTTGTGAGTGTGTGTGCTTTGCAGTGTGTTGGCACCTGCCCAGGGTTGTTCCCCGCCTTGCGCACATAGGTTCCAGGGATAGGCTCCTGTCCCCCCGCAAGCCCAGTTGGGTTTAAGTGGTTTGAATAATGAATGGATGAATGAATGTTGGTTCCTATGTATTTTTCAAAATATAATGTAACTTAATTGGCTTACATGAATTATGTGTGTAATCTGACATCTAATGTGCAATATACTATTAACAATATAACTAGAAAGAGTATTAACAATATAAAAAGAAAAAGGGATTACTGTGTACCAATGCTAGAAATTTGTAATTAAAATGGTTTAATAGGGTTTGTAAAGGCTTTTTAGGTGGTTTCTTGGGTGTAGGTATTTGCTGTGGTGATAAGGATTTTAGGTGGTCAACAAGGTGCACTTGGTTTCTAGATTGTTTCAGGGTACAAACTAAGATGCCTGTTGTGGTGCTTTTAGGTCTGGAATATTGTGTAATTTTGGCCAATTTTAAAGTCAATAGAGTATCGGGGTGAATAGCAGCATGAATACATTTCAGAACTAAGCCATATTAATATGTTTGTTTCACTTCTTTTACTTCTGTGCAACCAAAATGCACATATGCCTCCAATTAAATTTGTTGGAAAACTAACCAGTAACCACCAAGATGAGGGTAATCAATTAAAATAAATATAAATAAGCCGTGAACTTAGTATCACTAAGCTAAGTATTGTAGCAAATATGTAGATCTGGAGACATCCAGTGGGTTGAGTGGAGACAGTGTATCTGTCAAACAATTGTTTATGATGGCTTACTTACTGTTACTTGCATATGCACCAACAAAGCATTATATCACCGTATGCAAGTTTGCAGAACATCATTGGCTAATGCCCTTGACACGATAAAAAATGCCGTCTTATTTTATTCCGTGTATAAAGGTGAAATACCCTGAGACGTTTGTCTCACTTTTTTGAGCCAACGGCGTTCCATAAAACCGGGACTGAGCGCTGGCACGCGCACTGCAGACCCGCGCAGGCTCCGGTATGAGCGTGTAAGTGTGCACGAGCTCCGGCGTTCGTAGAACGAGACACCTCAACATCACCATCACCACCATCATCATCACCACCACCATCAACATCATCATCACCGGATCGTCCGTCGTCGCGCTGCGCTTAAGGTAAGCGCACTGTTGTGTTTGTAAAACGCGTCTGGCGCACGTTTGGCGCAGATTTCGCGCACGTCCTCCGCCTGTTCTCCGCTCGCTCGGTGCCGCCGTGACGCCGACACTCGGGATGCAAACACACGATCGGCGTTTCCGTGGCGGCGAGGCTCACGGAGGAACTGCACCACACCGACTTCACTCTCACACCTACACACACTCAAACATACACACACGCCGCCACCGCCGCTCCACGCGCTCACGGTAAACACGGACCGCTGCGTGTTATTTGTAACGATCAGTATCTGGTCGGTTGACAAGGTGCGGACGACGGCAGGAAAGATTCCCGTTGTAAGACTCATAAGCCTTGTCTGTAACGCTGCAACTCTTATTCTTAAAAAACAAAAACAAAAACAAAAAAAACGGAGCATGAGATCGGTCGTGCAGGTTTGGATCTTTCATACATTTTTGCATCATCGGTTACCGAGGATGTGTGACAGGTGTAAACTCTGCATTAGTGGTGCACGACGCTAGGAAAACGACAGCAATATATAATGCGTTTCATACTTGGAAATAATGAAACGTTGTAGAATTATTGGGGTAATTTAGTAATGGATGCATCTGCAGAGAAAAGAAAATGATTTTGACTGCTAGCCATCTTTCCTGGAACTTTATCCAAGACGTAGTAATAAGATATTGGTAAACACACTGAGTTTGACGTTCTGTCCGAAAGACATCAGCCATCACTTGTAGATCAGACAGTCATGCCTTGTAGTCTTCTAAAATTCGACGTGTTTTCCTTTTTGTGTGAAACATCTGTTAAAGTTGTGGCATGATGTGTTAATTTGCCTTAAAGATGTGATTTTGTCCAGAGATACACTTTTGTGTATCTGGACATCTTGATGACGTTACTGAAACTGTACATTGTGAATGAAGCCCTAAAATAAACTCAGTGGAAGTCGAACTGTTCTGAATCTGCACGTGCACACATAAAAATATATATTAATATTAATATGAATAAATAATATAGAAATATACATATTTTATGTTCATTCATTCATTCATTCATTCGTTGGCCGAACCGCTTAATCCCAGCTGGAGCCAAGCCGGGAAGTTACGGGCACAAGGCGTGGAACAACACAATCACATCCTCACTTACACCTTATAGGGCTAATTCAGAGTCGCCAATTAACCTGTAGTGCATGCTTTTAAACTGTGGGAGGAAACTGGAGCACCCGGAGGACCCAGGACCTTCTCGCTGTGAGACGGCAACGCTAACCTCTGCGCCACCGTGTCGCCCTGTCTATGTTAAAAAATATATATATATATATATTATATATATATATATATATATATATATATATGTATATATCTCTATGTTTGGATGCATTCTTTTCATCATGAGTGATGTTTATGTGAAAGATTTGCAACATCTAAATCAAGGAGCATAATATTGTAATTTAAATTTGTTTGGAATTTGTGAGGGAATGCATAAAATGCTGCAGCTTTCTCAAAGTTTCTGTTAGTTAGTATGTAATAAATGACAATGTGGTTCATTACAATGTGGACAAAATTTCACTCTCTCTATTTCTTAATTTATGTGCATTAATTTCCCAGTAAATGTGCCCACAGTGGATTGTGTGGTATAGAGTAGTGTTTTTGCAGCTTAGGGTTAGCTTCTGTTGCTGGAGTCTTGTTTCTCTGTGCTGCCAGATCCGGATGCCCCCTGCACAGTTTAGCTCTTCTCTTGCCAACTTACCTGTTTCCGGACATCTGATTCCCGTAAGAGGTAAATCCGGTGTTTTGGGTCAGGCAAAGCCGCTACACGTCTGAGAAATGCTGGTTCTTTTACATGCATGTTAAGTTAACTTATTTTTTTGGCCATGCTTTCTCATTTAAGTATTTTTATAGCTTAACACTCATATGCATGTGAAAAAATGTTATTCTATTATGGCTGGAATGCAAGGAGAAGTATGTTATTAACCACAGAGAGGAAAAAGGTATTAGATTTATAGTCATTAGTGTTATTAGTGTTCATTCATCAGACTGATTATCATATGTGGTTAATAGTATTTTTAATGGGTTGAAAAGCTGCATCCATGGATTTTGCTCTTGATTGGAGAAAGCTTTCTTTTCATTGTCAAATGGGTGAGTAGTTATTCAGCGGTCAGCAGATGGTTTTGTGGGAAAACAGCTGAAGTTTACCAGCTGCAACAACAGGAAACCTTCACATCTTGGGGGTAACTAATGAATCATTAATGTTATCTAATAAAGCGAAGCCTCATGGCCGGATGAGAGTCAATTAAGTGGCCAACATCTCCAAATGAATGAGTAAACAATCATTTAGTGTTGTGACAGCTAACTTCATTAATGGGCCATCAGAGTCCTGCAAAACATGGGCACTTTGTGGGTCAGTGTGTGGGATTTGATGAAGCTACTCACTGGTTTAATACACCTGATTGAACTTATAAGCTAATTATCAAGTAGTTTCTAACTTGTGTTCAAACATCAGGCCAACATAATCAGCCATGTACTGCTCTTTTAAAATGAAATAAAGTGTAAATTGAAGTGAAGCTGACAGTTTACTGCAAACATCTCAAAAATGTCTTTGATGAGGGTTTTATGTCCGTTTTTTGGCCACAGCAGCCACTTTGGGCACAGTGCCCCTTTAAGATGTTGTAGAAGGTTTTATAGCATTAATGTTCTGCTAGGTTAGCTCTTTTTTACAGGCCTTTAATTCACATGATTCAGCTAATAACGGGTTTAGCTGAGGCAGTAGTGGTTGTCCGCTGGTCATTTTCTGTTTTTACTTAAGAAATTGTGACGTATGCTCTTTCCTTTTTTGCAACCCTTCAGCTCTATATATCTGTTAGTATAATGATTATAAGTGATTTACAAGATATGTCTAAAATATTTATTGCTCTCAAGGGCTGGGTGAAATGACCACATCAGTATCATTATAATTCACCAGTTTACTTTGATTATGATTATTGAAATATTTTGTTAAGTCAGTGATTATTTGTGGGTTGGCGCCTACCCAGGGTTGTTCCTCGCCTGCGCCCCCCAAAGTTCCCAGGATAGGCTCCGTTTTCCCCACGACCCCAGTTGGGATGAAGCGGTTTAGATAATGACTGACTGATTATTTGTCATTGTGAACACCCCACAGCACACAGCGCACCACAACAAAATGTGACCTCTGCATTTGACCCATCCATTAAGGAACAGTGTGTTTTTTGGCGACTGGGAATCAGTGCTGGGGTATGGTACCTTGCTCTAAGTACCTCAGTGGTACCTTTACCGATCTTGGACTTGAACTGGTGACCCTCTGGCGGCCAACTCCCTAACCACCACTCTTCCAACTGACCCATATTGTGGCACTCAATATGTTGCCCAGGTCTATACTGTGTAAAAGTCATTTCACATGTGTTGCTGGATTGCAGTGGACTAGTGGTAAGTCATTCGACTGTGTACCATGTTGTAGATTCAAATGAAGCTCTAACCTACTGCAAGAACTACCACCACTGGGCAGCTGAGCAAGACCCCGGGGAGACTTTCACGGTAATTAGTGATTGAATGTGAGTGTGTTTATGTGAGTGTGTGCCCTGCAGTGAGTTGGTGCCTACCCAGGGTTGGTCCCACCTCGCGGCCGAAGTCCCGGGATAGGCTTTATGATTTGAAATGAATGGGAGTGTGTTAAATCAGTGTATGATATTGCCTCATATCGATCACTGGCTCCTGAATTGAATCAAATCAAAATTGTATCATAACAGACTTTTAGACATTTTGGACAATTGTTATCCAGTGCATCTTTAAAATACTGTATTTTAATAAAATCAGATTTTCTCTTCTACTCATATGTTGCTGTAAAATTAGAGAATCAGTCTCAAAATTGTAAAAACTGCATTGGATCGACACATCTCTACACTATCCAGCCTTCCTTAGAATAACAGGTGTGTGTGTGTGTGTGTGTGTATTTGTCCCTATCTGTGCGTGATTGTGTTGCTGGTCGTCTAATGGATCTGTCTGTCTTCATTAAGGCTGTAATGGCAGGCTTCGTTATTGCAGTAATGCTGATGCAGTGGCGTGGAACGTTTTGATGGAGGAGTGTAAAATGAGCCGAAAGCGTTTTTGTCTACTTTATTATAGGAGTTTCATCAATGCCAGCATTCCTGTTTGGCCGGACTCCTCCCCTCAAACGCTCTTATCCTCTCGGAAGCAGACAGACCGAGTGTGTATGACAGCTGCTAACACCCTCAAAACTCAGTAACCGTCCTGGCTGCTTATCTCTCTTATATTTCAGGCCCAAGTTTTTTGGTTGTTTTTTCCCTCTCCCATAACAAGCCTTTAGTAAATTGAAACAGCGGCGCTGTCCCTTCACATTGCATTGTTTCCAGCGTCCCGGGCGCTTTTTTTCCAAGGCGCAGTTGGCCCAGATACAGAGCGCCTTTGTCTCAGAAGACGTCCTCGGGCGGATTAGTTAAGAACGGCGCTGCGAAAAAGCAAACAAACAGACAGCGGGAGTGGGAGCGGGCGTCAGGAACGGTGACGGGCTTTTGGCTGGATGAGGTGGCTCTCTCACCACGAGGAAAGCTGGAGAAAGTCGGAGCAGGGAGAGAGAGAGTTGGATTGGGCCGAGTCTGGGAAGGGAAAGCGGGCGACTGCGTTCTAGAAGTTTGGATTTGTAATACTCATTGGTACAGACACAAGAGACGTTAGTAGTGAGAGAGAGTGAGGACAGACTCCAGTGTTTCAGCTTTGATAAGTAGACTTACAGGCCAAGAGCAAGTGCTGGAGTGCTGAACTGAGTGTGTGTGGGTTTGGGAGAGAAAAAGACAGAGACAGATACAGTACATAAAGAAAGAGAGAGAGAGGACAGGTGGAAGATATGTGTGTTTTGAGAGTTAGAGAGGCAAAGAGACAGGAGAATTCACAGGCAGAGAGTAGGCATGGGCGGTATGAAATTCTGACGGTATGATAACCTTAAGCAAAAATATCATGGTATCATGGTATTGTAAGTACAGCTCTGAAATTTATATGAAAGTTTTTGGGTAAAGAGCATGCGCGTTTGACGCATTTATACTTAACACACGCCTATAAACATTTATTGCAGAGAAAAAGCCACTTCTCCATGTCCACGTAATCTTATGCTAAAAATGTGCCGTCTTGCACTCGGGTGAAACGCCATGGACTTTAGTGACTGAACAACACAAATAAGGCACTTGTTGAGGAAAAGTCTGCGAACGGCAGATGTACTGAGCGTCAAATTTCGTTTTAAAAGGTGTCCAGTTGTGTGTGTGTGCTATGGAGATGAACTTTTCAGCGAAGCACAAGCATCTGCAGCAGATTCTTTCTGTGACTGTGAAAATTTAGTTCGCAGTTAAAAACTAAGCTTGGTAGCAAACCTATAGTATTTATTTCACCAATGCTAGACACGCTAACTATAGTAGAATGAATGTGTCAGTGTTAGGGACCATCACAAAATTATACAACTGTCTTTGAACAGATGCATTTTACAGTTTCCTCCTGACCGAGAAATATACAGTCTATGAGTAAATGTCGGTGGTGAAATTATAGTAGCAGTTTGTAAATGTTTATTTTGAGTCTTTTACCTTGAATTTAGCAAACACCGACGGGTGGGGGCTGATCTCCGTCTGCCAACGTGCACAGCTAGCATCAGCCAGAGTGGAAGTGGGGAAGGGAACCTGTTAATCTATGGCTACGTTCACACTGCCATGCTGAAGTGACTCAAATTGGATTTTTTGCCTTAATGTGACACAGATCTGATCTTTTCAGGGCTGTGTGGACACGCAAATCTGATCTTTTCAAATCGCATTTGTGTCACTTTCATATGTGGTACTAAATCTCATACGTATCCGAATTACGGCCATGCGACCTGAATGTGAACGCTCAGATCGGAATTCATGTGGCTTTTTGCTTATACGCATGCGCTGACATCATCAGCCTGCACCGGCAGCGAGGGAAGGTAAAAATGAAGGAGAGCTGCAATAACAGTCAGTGGAAGGATGGAGAAGTTGGGGATTTAATTGACTTTTTTTCTCCTTTTCGACCTGCTCGTGTACAGCTGATTCACTGTTTGTCGTCCTCCAGAGCAAAGTGCGATACATGCGTGAGCTACTAACGCCTCCATTTTTAATGCCATGAGTCGTCCCACAGATATGACGTTTTTTGTTGATGGTGACGCAGTTGACCCGTGTAAAAACGTATCATTGTGCGCATGCGTGGCGTTTCGGAGGAACGATGCGTTCACATTACAGTCAGATACAGGTCACTTGTAGTTATGAATGTGAACCGTCAAGATAGACAAATCCGATCTGAGCAAAAAAACGGAATTGAACGATGTGGCTGGCAGTGTGAACGTAGCCTATGCTTCACACCACATGGGGGAGACCTTCACTTTCTATTAGGGATGCACCGAATATTCGGCCACCGCAAAATTTCGGCCGAAAAAGGCCAAAAAGTGCATTTTCGGTTTCGGACGAATTTTTTTTTTAACGCGACCGATACAGTGATGACGCAAGCAACAGCCGCAACCTGCACGCGCCAGATTGGATTACCCCTGTTTTACACTGGATGCATGTCCACTGCGGTGCGTCTCCGAAAAGGCAGCCACAGCTAATCGCCGCCAATAAAGTCAATGCATCAGTTTACACCAGATCCGCTTGCGTCTCCGCTATGTCTCTGTTTCGTCACATGTCCGGCAGTCCGTCGAGATGCGCATCAAGTCTATTTTTGACGGATACGGATCAAGAACGCAACACAGAGCGCGTGCGCCAACTCCAGATGTGTGGAGAAACATGAAATTGTAAATAGCAAAAAAAAAAAAAAAAAAAACTTCAAAAATCTTGAATCCACGTCATTCAAAAATGGACTTTAAATGCATTAATTTTTGTCTGTAGGTTACAACACAACAAAGTATGACAAACACAAGATTAAACACAGCAATGCAACACAATGCTAAACACAAACACAAAGTTGAGCAACAACAAGGACAAAATGAACTAGGAAGCCTACTAATAATGTTTGTAGTGCGCAGTGCGCAGTTGTAGTGTACTGTTTTACCCCGTTTTACACTGGATGCGTGTCTGCTGCGGTGCGACTGCGCTGTATTTCCATTCCGCCAATTCGCACTGGACGCGTTTGTGGTCCGTATCTCATCCGGCGTGCCGCTGCTTTGCGAGATCACATGATCACGGGAGAATTGTAAAAGATTGCGCGGACGCGCACTTGATGCAATGCTTGACTTTAGTGAGGTAAGTACACACAGTCCCAGCCATAACGGCAATATTACAAAAAAATGGTATAATAATTTCTTTCGGGGTTTCGGTTTTCGGCCAAGTGTTTCCTCATTTTCGGTTTTCGGTTTCGCCCCAAAAAAATCTTGTCGGTGCATCCCTACTTTCTGTCTTTGACAAGGTGTTAAAAACAGCTTATAAATAGCTTATAAATATTGTGATATTATTTTTAGACCATATTGCCCAGTCCTAATTGAAGGTACATGTGTGTTTTGAGAGAAATACAGAAAAAGTGGAAGATTGAGCCTAAAGAGTGTGTGTTTGTGACCGAGATTTACAGACAAAAGATTTACAGAGAAAAGAAAATGAAGGTGTGTGTTTGTGAGATAAAAAGACAGAGATACAGACAGAAAGAGAGAGGAAGATTTACAGAGGAAAGAGAGAAAGTCTAAAAAGGTGCGTTTGAGACGTACATTTACAGACAGAAAAGGGAATGAGAGAAAAGGTAGATGGTAGGTGTGTGCATGTGCTTTGGGGTGTGTGTGTGTGTGTGTGTGTTCATATGCGCCTAGACGTGGTGAGGGGTCAAAGAAGAACTCTTAGAAGTGCTCCAGTGGCATTTAAAATATGTTCGTCAGTTAATGTAAGTGTTTGTGTGTGTGTGTTTGAGAGAGAGAGAGAAGCAGGTGATTTCAAGAGAGGGTCATGCTCTGATTGGGTCTTATGTTGTTTGTAAATGCACTTAGAAATCATGGTTATTTCTAGTATTTTGTGAAGCCTGCTTCTCTCTGCACTCACAGGAACATATTCAAGGAATCCTGCATTCTGTGTACAGAAACTAGAAATAATATGATGTAGGGCTGTAGGTAGTGCTGGGTGATAAAATGATAAAGAAAATTATCGCGAAAAAGCTTTTACTCGATAGAAAAAATAGATATAGTCGATTTAAAGTCGATGGCACTCATTCCGTCCACATTTTGGTGTCACGAGAAGCCAACGATAAGGAAAACAGCGCTGTGCCGAACCACTCGTGAGGTTACCGCTCACAGCAGTTAGGGTTGAGCGCCATTACTCGCTCCAGTTCCGTCAAAACGTCCCCTTTATTACAGACACAACGCATATTTAAGCTGATAAATAACACAACAACCAGCTTTCTACTCACAATACAGCCGTTTATTGAGATTTTCCCATAGATTTTTCCATCGTTTATTCTGGAACACGCGCCCAACGGTTTAATGTGACATGGCTCCTGGAGCGCGCAGGGGATTGTGGGAAATGTACGGTAGTTATCTTCCAGAAAAGCCAAAAGCAGCTCATTTTATAGACCAAATTGGTTCAAAATGACCCAAAACTTTCAATTTAATAATGTTATAGCTTAATCAATAGGAAAGAAGAAATATAGAACATTTATTTATCAAATGAAAAAAATTTATATTCTGATGGATGTCAAATGGATAAAGAAGTGTTAGAATGTTAAACTATAGAATGCATAATAAAAACTGCAACTCGGCAATAAAACAGACAATGTTCCTACTATTTCTAGTGGTTATGTCTACAGTTTCAGCACTTTTATGTCATAAATCTAAAAAAAAAACCCTAAACATTTCTACAGGCAGTTTTCATCAGAAATGTGCTGATTTTATAACCGTGTCAGCGTTTACACATCAAACTATGACAAATTTGAGTAATGCAGGACGTCCTGAATACAACAACATAAAGCATGTATGGCAAACTTCTACTTACAGCATAATAAGCCTAAAGTCAAAAATATTGTCTTTTTTCGGATAATTTATCCGATTACTCGATTAATCAAATCGTTAGAATACTTGATTACACAAAGAATCAATGTTTAACTTCTGACAAAGTAAATAATATTTAACTAAAATGAATGTTATGATGTCCTCACTCTTCACATCTCAGTTACAAATAAAAAGGTGGTTTGACAGTGATTTGACATATCGTGATATGTATCGATATTGACTGATATGAATAAAAAATATCGAGATACGATTTTTTCCATATCGCCCAGTCTTAGCTGTAGGATACAGCAAAATATATCAAATGACAAAATTAAAACATTTCCAGTTATTTTCTGTAGTATATTTTGTGTCGTTAAATACACTATATTTGTTCATGGTTTGTTCAGCGTGCACACACAAGATATTCAACTGCGAATGTTCAACTGAATTTGCAGAACATGTACTACATTGTGACGCCAACATGGTAGTGCTGCTTCAAATGTATGACACAACAGAGTTGCTATACTTTTTACATACTTCAGTATCACTGCTGGGTTAAGGGTCAAAAATATTATAAATATCCAAACAAAGTTTCTGTGGTTTCTAAGGGAACAGGTGATTAAAGCTTTTACTTACAGACATATTCTCAGACTATTTCCACATGGAATGAACAGCACAGTGATGCACCGCAACTTTTTGTTTTGGCAGCAGAAGATGCAGATGATCTGTTATTGTAAATGTTTAATGGGAACATGAAACCCGCTGCGTATTTACCTGTGAGACAGAAGGAGGATTTCACATGGATTCTGCTGCCACAGTTCTAGGGATAAACCGATCTGACATGTATATTGGATATGGATCCGATAATGACTGAAATAGCTGGATCGGGTGTACTGCATTGGCAGCAGTACTGCGGTAAAGCTGGTTTAAAGCTGGTTCGTGACCGTCTGCATTTCCATGCCTAAAGGAAGCATTTTCACTTATGAGCTTTGTTATTGCACAGGCATTGTCGTTATGCGTGCTGTGGTAAAGCTGGCTTAATGTTTAACATTTCTTTATATTATCCTCACTAAACTAAGCGTACAAATATTGATATTGATATATTGATAAGATTCAGAACAAGCAAAGCAACACCCCACAGCCCCAGGAGTTTTGCAAATCGTGCAGTGATACTGTTTAATTTTCTTACTTAGATTGATCTTCAGTGTTTCCTGATGGTTTTAGCATCACAGTGTTAGGGACCGTCACAAAATTATACAACTGTCTTTGAACAGATCCATTTTACAGTCTCCTGAGTCTCCTCCTGACTGAGAAATATACAGTCTATTAGTAAATATCGGTGGTGAAATTAATGACATAATCGATGTGTCATGATGCAGACAGTTCTGCAATGATGCAGTGGCAGACCATAATCGATTATATCATAATGACAGGTTGGATGTTTTCTGGGTGCTGCTTAAAAATTCTAGTTAAAAAGAACATCTTGGTAGTAATTATGGCTCCCCAAACTGCGAGCCATAGAAAAATGTATGGGATGCATCGTAATGCATCGAGATATCACACTTGTCAGGGATCTGGTTAGGATGTGACACGAAAGACAGACATTAACAATCTTCCAGCGGCTGGGTTAGGCGGCTGTCGGACTGCTTCACGATTCGGACAGGGATCTGGTTAGGATTTGAACCGAATGCCGAACTTTCACAGTTCGCCAGTGATCTGGTTAGGATTTAGCAAACTTCTACTCGTTAGCCGTTAGCCTGTGTAGCGTGGTGGTTAACCCAAATGTGGCTGAGAACGCGAGTAGGTAGGATTGCCACGTGAGTTAATTTAAGAACTCTCTCACACAAAGAGCTAGGATTTCCACAATAAATCGGCGTTTTAGCAACACACTCTTTCAAAGAGATGAACCCAATAACTGAAAGTACTCACTGTAGATGCCGACAGGGTCGGAAAGGTGGGCCGGGTGACTCAATGGAAGAGCGATGCGCCGCAAGTAAATGACTCCTTTTATACCCTTTAAACCGCAACCGACCACTTCCGGGTCCTACTATCGGCCGCGGGAGGCAGTGTGCGTGACAGCACTGAATCCAATCATTTACATGATTCCTTTACAGTGAAGGTTCACATCTATATTAATTAAGTACTTGTATTGGAATGGTACTTGATCGATCCATACCCAAAGACCAGGTATCAGTATCAGCATCGGAACTGAAAAAGTTATATCGCTGTATCCCTACTTAGTTCAGTTTTATTGGTGTTTTTACAGTAGATATGACAATACAGCTTTCTTGATACAGCTTCCAAGGCCATGCTTCTGTTTTCTTAAAAACATATAAAAATTTAAACACCAACATGCAAATAAGATTGTGTTTATTCAGTCCCCATATTCTAAAGGTAATATTAATAATGTGCTTCCCATAATCCTCAGGAAAAGGTCCTTCAGAATTCAAGGGTGTAGTGAATGTTTCGTTTAATTATTTTTGTCTGCTTGTTTTTGTGTACTATGCCGTAAAGCATTGCAGGGTTTTCGGTATAAATTAAACACATTATTATCATAATTATTATTATTTTTTGAAAGAGAATTTCAGCTTTCAAATAGTTAATAATTGTGTAAATTTATCGATTTTTCTTGAAAGCAAGTGTTGTTGTTTTTTGTTGTTTTAATGAATTTGAATGTAATTAATTGTTCTCTCTAATTAAACAAAGTGCTCGAATTTCTCCTCTATTCCATCAAAGCCTTAAGCAAACCTAAAAAGGGTTTCTTCTCATTTTTCTTTTTTCATATTAGGCTAAAAGGCGGAAAAGTGGAAACACATTTAATTCTGAGTGAATAAAGGCAGGGTGGCGCTGTGGTTAATGCTGCCGCCTCACAGCGAGAAGGTCCTGGGTTCGATCCCCGGGTCGGTCGTAGGGCCGTTCTGTGTGGAGTTTGAATGCTTTCACCACGTACGTGTGGGTTACCGCTGAGTGCTTCGGTTTCCAATAGCATGCACTATAGGTTGGTTGTCGAATCTAAATGGGCCCTGTGTGACTGTGTAAGTGTGTGTGCCATGGGGTGTGTTGGGAACTGCCCAGGGTTGGTCCCTGCCTTGTGCCCATAGTTCCAGGGACAGACTCCGGTCCAGAACATTAGAGTCTGCGTAACTCCAAACTTTAGCTTCTCAATTCTAAACTTCCTCAAATTGTTGAATTGATTTCAGATTCACTGGTTGGGAATCGACAGAACTGATTACAGAGTGATTGTTCTCAATTCCAAGAACAAAAAAAACATGTCTTATGCTACCAGTTAACAAAGAATGCTTTGAGTTAGGGGTGGGCGATATATCGAATATACAGCCGAGTATCTCGGCTTGTTGCACGTGTGATGTATTAATGACTATATCGTGACCATCGAGTATAAATCCTAACGTTATTGTTAAACAGACAGCATGTACTTCGCTTTCGAGTTTTGCTTTTCTGCCGCGTCAAAGCAGACAGCTCGCTCCCCTGCCCATCCAGAAAATTCCTAGCGCATGCGCGTTTTGTACCGCTTTCGTGTTTCGCTTCTCTGCTCGCTCCCCCGCCTATGGCGTCACATCAACGCCAAAACTAGAGCGCGCAAAATGGCTTGCTGCAAAAATTTCGCGGGCGTAAATTTCAAAGTCGCGAGCGCAAATGTGAAACTCGAGCACAAAATTAAGAATCGAGCGCGCGGTTGTGATAATATTGCGCGCAAACTTTAGTTTTCTTCTCTTGAATGTCGTTTTCCTCTCGATGTGTTAAATGTCCTCGCGCGCAAAGTAGATTTCCGACGAGCGGCTTTTTTGCTCGAGTGAGATTTCTACGCATGCGGTTTGAAAGGGGGCGGGTTTTGGCAGTTTTGGGGCGGAGTATTGGCTGTTTCTGCCTGCGAATCCTATTGGCCGATGGCTCCTGGTTTTGTGATTGACTGCACGCTACAGAATGTTTCTACAGAAAAACCAAAGATGACGGAGGAAGAGGAACAGCGACAGGTAGATTAAACGCAAGTCATAGTTTATCGACCTTATAATAATAATTTAATAGTTAGATCTTACACGTTTAATAAGCACGCAATCAATGGCTCCCCTTGTCCCCAATATAAAGTATAAAGTTTGCTATATTATACTTTGGTTTAAAATAAAAGCATTTACTATATTAAACTTTGGCTAAATTCATTATATTGATGTCATTTTATGCGATATAGGGCCGAATTGATCATTTATACAGTGATTTTGAGGAACTTTCAAGGTATTGAGATATATATTGCGTATCGTGATATAGCTTAAAAATATTGCGATATTATTTTTATGCCATATCGCCCAGCTCTACTTTGAGTCTTCATCTTCATCATAATCTTGAGCTTAGCAGTGATCCAGCTTTATTCAACCTAATATAAAGATGGATTGAAAAGCACTGTGATCTCAAATGTTTCAGCGATTTTGATGGTTTCATTGTAGGTCAGACTTCTGTCTTTCTTAAGTTCATTTGAACATTAATGGTAAACTACCGGTTTATTTTTTCAAATAACGTGGACAGATGTCAAAAATTGTGTGGAGTTGATTACAGAACTTTTGTGTAGTTTCTGAGTTACCTGCAATAGTTCACATGACAGACAGGTTCAGTGTTGGTCCATTAGGTTGGATTTTCAGCCTGAGCAACCTTCAGCTTGTTTAGTTGATACAAGTCAAACAAGAGATGCAAAAAATCTCCCCACTTTGGTAGCTGTGGTCTATTCATAGGCCATGTTTTTCCCCCCGACAAAAATTGATGCCTTCATTATGAGACGTCTGCACTGCCTTACAGCAACTTTGCGAAATCTCTGATAATCAGGCAGTGAGGCATCGTGGGCCGTGTCACATTGGATCAAGTTAAGCCTCAAACGAAAGACCTAAATAACCATTATGAAGGCGCTGCGTAAAAGGGCAGGCGATAGTTCCACACTCGCCCCATTCGTCTGCTGTAAAAAATTTTGTCCTAAAACCATGACTGAATGTGTATGAGGTCCAGGAGGTTAAAGGCTTTCCAGTAGGTAGGGCTGCTTGATCTTTTTCTTTCTTTTATTTATTTATTTATTTTCTTTTTTTAATTATTCTTACTGTGCAGAAGTCCGACCACAGCCTAAACTGTACACGTTATAGCGGAACCCTTTGGCGGACTGAACAGGATTGCATGTCAGACCTCAGAGACCAAAAATGGCACATGTCCACCTATAGGTGGCGCTATTACAAACCAATATACAGTACGTTTTACCTTGTACCTCCTGATCTGTGTAGGAGAAATTTGAAATTTTGCCCCGATTCCATGGAAACTTCCGAATCTAATGGATATAGCCCCACCCATTTCCGCCTGCCAAAATTTCCCGCCATTTAGTAAAAACTCAAATTCAAAATAAAGCAAACTCCTCCGACACCGTTTGTCCAATTCTCACAAAACTTGGCATACTTCATCTAGACTCTGCCTAGGCAAAAATTTATATACAGAATTTTGATAACACAAAGGGTTACAAAGTTATGCATCAATTCATATTCTAAGCGTGCTCTACAGGGGCGCTGTAACTGAAACATGTTAGTATCTCAAGAATCGCTCAAGATAAAAATCTGAAATTTGGTAGACTTCATTGATCTGCACTACCGAGTTTGCTTCTAAAATATGGCTATGATTGCTGAAAGGGGCGTGGCCTTTTACAATGATTTATCTACGCTTCTAATCAGTACACTATAACATTAAATGTTTTATTAACATGGCAAAAATATAAATAAAATAAACACCGCTTGCAAAACTTTTGTGAATCTATCCCAAAAACACCCACACCCACGCCCACTTGCATCAATTCATATTCTATGTGTGGTCCATAATTACTCTGAAGTCTATATCTTCTCAGAAAAACAACCAAACTTGGTAGACTTCGTGTACACTCCAAGCTTTGAACACCAGCCAAAGATGCTACAATCTGATCAATAGGGGGCGCTATAACAGAAACATGTTATTATCTCAAAAAACGCTCAAGATAAAAATCTGAAATTTGGTAGACTTCATCTGTCTGCATTCCCTAGTCAGTTTCTAAAATATGTGCTACGCTGCAGGCAGGCGTAGCAGCATATGCGGTACGATACGATACGTCTCCTGCTGGTAGCCATGTCTTGACTTACGATATTTTCAAGTTACGATAGGGTCATCGGAATACATCTCCATCGTAAGTTGGGGACTACATGTAATACTTCAGCGCAATTATCAAAATTTTATCAAAACCAACAATGAGAACCTCTAATTGATGTAACGTTGCCCTGACGATTATTTCAGTTATTTTTAAGTTTCTGTTAATTCTGTCTCCTTAAAAACATACCACCACATGTGTTGTCATATGGCTTGATTCTGCCATTACTTTACATGTGTGTTTCCTTCACTTATTTTAAAATCACAATGAAATCACAACTCTTTCAAGAGGAAAAAAATCCAGTTTAATAGTTAGGGACCGTTGCAAAATTACACAACTGTGTTTAAGAATATATACAAGTACAATATATTCAGAAGGTCTGCAGTTTGAATCCTGGACCTGGTAAAAGGTACCACTGAGGTACTCATGAGCAACGTACTGTCCCTAAGCACTGCTCCCCGGGTGCTGCCACTGTCAGCTGCCCACTGCTCCTTCATGGTTGGGTCAGATACAGAGATCAAATGCATTTTGTTGAAGTGTGTGTTGTGGTGTGTTCAAAATGACATATAATGACTTGCTTTCACTTTCAAAAGCGAATTAATGGTTCATTAATTGTAATTGAGATAAAATGTTCAGTTAATTGTGATATTGTTATGAGTTCATATCACCCAGCCATTTCAAACTCACCCTGCTGTAAAAATTCTGTCCTAAAACCTTGACTGAAGTCTGTCGGTTGTTGTGGGGTGATTAGCCACTTTAATGTCCTCACATCCACTTTCGCCTGTGGCCCAGTTCTGCCTGTTTTGCTGCAGCTTCTGCTCGTGTCGTGTTTGCCAGCAGCTGAGGCCATTAATTCCTGGAGGCCACTTACTCAGCCACCGGCAAGCGCCGCTTCTGTCACTGCGGGCAAGATGCTGCTAATGTCACTCGCTTGCTTTCTCTGAGGCACTTTTTGGTCCCGGGATTAACTGGCTCATACGGTTCACTGCCTTGTTCATCGTCTTTTTGTTTCGCTCCGGAGTTTTGTGATTTTCCCACAAAGCCAGTGTGCAGTGCTTTTGTTGTGGAGATTTGGTAGAACATCGGGTAGGTCATCTGGAGTCACATCCAGTCCTATGGCCTGTAGCACTCGGCTGAATTCTCGTGTTCGCGGGCTGTGTTAAATTTATCGGGGCATGAAACCCATGTAGGTTTGAGTAAATCTGGTCCTTCAGCACAACTCCCACTGTTAATTTAAACTAGGGCTGGATAGGGCTGCAATTAAGGATTATTTTGGTAATTGACTAATTTATCGATTGTCTTTCTGGTTCGTCAATTAGTCAACTATTATTATTTCTGTTTTAGCACCCAGTTCCAGTTCCAGTGCATGTATTTCACCTGCTGAAGTAAATTCAAATAATGACTCATGGAACATGGCAGTGAGAAACTTGCCAGGTCTAAGGCAGTTGGTAGCGTAATGGTTAGGGAGTTGGCCCTGTGATCAGAATGTCAGCGGTTCAAGTCCTGGACCGTTAAAGGTACCAGTGAGTTATTCATGAGCAGTGGAAGTATAAAATGGCTGAAAAAGAATCAAATCATCATTTAGTCCTGAATGTGTTAGAAACCCCAACTATTGTTGTGTTCAGTCAAGGCAAGACATGTGAGATACTGAACTTCTCGTGAACTAACCATGGATCTTAATTAGAGATGGGTTCTAATCATTTTTGATCTTTGAATATCTACACTAAGAAAAAATAGCATTTAAATGTATCACTTTGGAAATAAAATGTAATGTTTATTTTTACTTTATTGCCTGAAGCTGTAAATGTTAGTGTAACATTTCAGAATGTCTTCAGTCCATATCTAAATAAATCCTTAATATTAGTTTTAAATTACGCAAAGAATTTGATAAAATAATTGCCAACAAAAACACATTAAAAAGGAAATCAGACTTAAAATAACTATATTAAATTAGTCTAAATAAGATAGAAAGATGAACCGATTTATCCTTTGAGGCATATGTGCTTTATCTTACTGCATATTAAACTATAGAATGATAACAGTGTTGGACAATTTACATTTTCGTGTAAATCTTTTAGCAGACACTTTTATCTTGATTTCCTTTGCATTTCCTAATTACAAGACAGTCTCCCTTAAACAACTTGGGATTAGGAGTCTTGCTCAGAAGCCCAAGTCTGGCCCAACAGAACCTATGATATTTTGTGGATATCTTGCCAGACTTACTCTGAGTTTATTTAAGGTCTTCACAATGTACTGTTTCAGCATCGTCTTCATCAAGTTCACAGGGTACAATAGTCCCACCTCAGAACAAAATCACACCTCAAAGTAAATTAAATCAAACATTGTTTTACCACTATAAATAATGTATCAAAAGAGACATCAAACTTAAAAGAGCAATATTTCGCAAATACAAAATGAAACCTCACCCGGTTCTCATTTTCCATGACTAATCTGCAAGAGAACCTTGTCTGATCAAGCATCATTAACTCTGGGATCAAGGATGTTTAGCATTAAATTATTTTAGTTTTTTAAACTGTATTTCCTATTAGGATGCAGGTCCTCAACAAAATCAGCAGTCATTTTTATAGGGATAATTATTTTCAAATAAACATATGTGACCCTCCACGGCAAAACCAGTCACTTGTCGCAAATTGTCCCAAAATTGAGATATTATGAAAGGGCATAAATCAAGCTTCAAAACAATACCCATATCGAATGAATCGAACGACATATTACGAAATCTGCCTTTGAAGTTGACTATCGCCGTAGCACTCACAGACGCTTGGTGCTGTCGCGGCTATGTTTGCATTTACGGTATCCTACGCTGCATTCACAGTCACACAGATAGCCTACCTGCGTTAGGTTAACTGAACTCGGGAGACAAAGACGGATTTCTGAGAAATATCTTCACGCTAGTCAACGAGTGGATTTACCATAAATATTGAAGTAGAGGAGTCAAAACAGAAACTTTTAACATCCTCCTGGAATTGAATTCCTCACCTCAAGAAAGTCACGTTTTTAGGATGGAAAGTTTTTCAGCGAAATTTATTCACAACAGTACAGTACAGACCTTCCACTGTTTCAAATACAACATTTTACCCCACGCAACATAAACGGTTGTTTTTCTCAGAAACCTCTGTTGCGTCACATATGACATATGGGTCACATGTCACAATGATGGTCGGCATGACATGAGACGAAGTCACAGTGCAAGCCATTTATTCCAAAAAACCCACAGAACATAAACTGGGCACGAGGGCCACAAATAAAACAGAAAGACTCTTCTTCAAAAACCACACAGCATGCCACCATAGAGAGGGCAGTGTGAGGGTGGGCCAACAAGAAACACTGGGAAAACTTAAGAGAGCTGGGGAGAGCTTAAATCCTAAAACAGAAAGGGGCTGGATCAATGAAACAAAAGGGGAACCAATCAAAAAGCAATCAGAAAATAATCAGGAAAACCAATGAAGGGACGACCAATCAGAAACAGGGGGCTTGACTGAAACAAAAAAAACCTTTTGCAAGGACTAATGAACTGTGATCAACCAATCAGACACAATAGGAAGGTGGGACATGGACTTTGACAGACAGGGAGCACAAGACTGAACTTAATACATCAAAACTACACAATGTCGGCATCTGGTGGCCGCTTAACCAAAGTCCAGGGGGGTCATGACAATATAAAGGCATGTGTTAAAAACACTGCTACAAAATCATCTTGGTCTTTTTAGAATCATTTAGTGCTGTCTCAAACGATTATTTTTTAAACGATTAATCTAGCGAGTATTTTTCAATTAATGCTACATTTGCCAGTGATTATGTTAAAAACATGGTTTAGTTAGGAAATCATTTCATGTTTTAGCAGCTATTTCAGCATTAATTATACAAAATTATCTTCTTCCCTACTAATCGCACCGCTAACGTAGGCTGGCATTGCCATTACAATGTTCCCGAACATCTCCTGGTAGCCTACAACTCGTTTCGCTGTCCAGCTGACACTTCATCTCCAGGTAGTAAAAAAATTACAACACTAACTACTTTCTTGAACTAAGTTGTGTATTCTGCACATCGGACTCTGTTGTTTTCTTCCCTATTTTGAGTAGGGAGATTTTGCGAGATTTTGTGTCATTTCCAGGCATAGCTGTATCCCCTTTAGACACAACCCCGTAGTTCTGCTGGTAGATGCGGTAGGTGAGGTGAGGTGGGGAACTTACGTTCCCACCTACGGCAAACCCAGGAATAAAGTACATTCCCTTACAATACGTTTACCTTCTTGCGTAGCGCATTGCTCTTAGAAAGCATTTACACAACGCTTCAACACCAAAATTCCATGTCGAAGAATTTTTGTAATCGACATAGTCGTCCCAGTCCCATTCTTTTTTCCCAGAAAATCCCATTCAGGTCATTTAGTTAAAAAAATTTTACAAAATTTTTGCATTTTGTGTAATTTTTTTTCTAGTATCACTAACAAAATTACTTTATATTTTGCTTTCCCATTAGAATTCTGACATGCAAGCATTTCAGTGCAAGCGATCATGCAAACTATCAATCACAATAGTAAATCGAGATTAATTTCCAGATTTGTGGAAATGAGATTCATTTCCAGCTTGCAATCAAGCACACTTCTCCACTGTAAGAGCTTTATAGTATTAAGTATTAAAACTTATGAAATTGTTGGGAGAATCCTGTCACAAACGCATTTCAAGAAAACATTCTGCAAGTGGACGTGAGTTATTAGGAGATATTTCCAAACACAGCAGGTACAAACAATGTGACAGATTCTGTGAGTTCAGAAAAACTCCAGAAATTGAATTACATTTTCTTCAAAATGGCCAGTCAAACCCACAGTCTTCTGTTTCTGTCAAAAAATAAATAAATTGCTCACTGTAATGACCCAGATAAAATGTTTGAAACATCAAATTACGTTATCAGTTTTCTTTTTTTTTATTTACTGAGGATTCTTGGTTGGCATATAAGCTCAAAGTAATATTTTAGCTTGTCTCTATCTCTGTTTAAAAAGGACCAGCGTAACATAATTACGTTCCTGAACTGATCGTTATTTTTTCACTGGTTTGATGCAGTTTTGGCACCTGAAGTGTTCCAATACACAACACAAGCGGTTCCTAAATAAAAAATTACTTTATGGAGTAGATTAAGGCTGCATGGTTAGAGAAAAAAAGTGATATGTGATAAAGTGCAATAAATCTTGTGGTTAATCAGAGATAAGGGTTCAGATTTTGTCTTCAGTACATCTGGTGTGAACTACATTCCTTGTGTCTCATACTTGCTTTAAATGGTAGAACAATTTTGTTGTGTTTCTCCTCTTAGAAGAACTCCATGTGATAGAATCTGCATAAACGGTTTGTCATGACAATAATAAAAATGTGATTCATTGAACAGTGTAGGTTGGATTGTAGCTGGGGGAATAAGGAAAACTTTCTTGATGCTCATCAGCAAAGATATTTGTGCAGAATGCTCTGTGTGTGTCTTTTTAGGTGGAGGACCTAAGACATAATTGTAAGTAGAAAAGTTTCAGGTTTTTATTTGAGAGAATCTAAAAGAGGTAAATGATTTGCTTTTAGTTATTGAGGTTAAGTTTAAGATTATTTTGTTAATTGATTAATCGGATTAAAAGAAAAAAGCATTTTTTTCAAGCATTTTTAATAAACCACTGTTTGTTTATGTACAGTACTGTGCAAAAGTTTGAAAAAGGCCACTTGTGAAATGCTGTAAACAAAGAATGCTTTCAGAAATATAAATAATGATTGTTTATTTTTATCAATTTACAAAATGCAAAGTGAGCGAACAAAAGAAAAATCTAAATCAAATCAATATTTGGTGTTACTACCTTTTGCCTTCTTCTTGCATTATTTTGTAGTCATTATATTATTTTGTAGGATTATAGGATTATAGATCTGTGGTTAGTTCTCCAAGATGTTTGGAACAACCTACCAGCCGAGTTCCTTCAAAAACTGTGTGCAAGTGTAACCTAGAAGAATTGATGCTGTTTTGAAGGCAAAGGCTGGTCACACCAAATATTGATTTGATTTAGATTTCTCTTTTGTTCATTCACTGCATTTTGTTGATTGATGAAAATAAATGATTAACACTTCCATTTTTGAAAGCATTCTTTGTTTACAGCATTTTTTCACACCTGCCTAAAACTTTTGCACAGTACTGTATATATAACTTTGTCATCTCAGCTATATAGACAAGTATATAAAGAGACCAGACGATGTGGCTCCAGTTTCTATACAATAGAACAAGTTTATCACAGTTTCCATACATACTTCTTTTATTGAACAAACACAAGCGCTACAAGCAGGAAGCAATCATGTAACACAATATTGTATACATCTAATGCACCGTTTAGTATGGAATATCTGATGAGAGTGGGCAATGTCTAGTTGTAGAGTCATTAACCTAATTAGTTTAGTTAATGTCCAATTAAGTTACGCATTTGCACACTTCAAGGCCACACTTAATGACAGATTATTTATGAGCACTGACTAGTTGTAGGAAGCAATCAGACATGAATGGAACAGCACTGATGCAGCACACTGTGAAAGGCTGTAAGACAGCTCGCCCAAACGGATAAGTTCTATAAAGACAAACAAGGGAAAAACCGCCCCGCTGTAAATTGTAAAGACACTTAATACAGACAATGCTCTAGTCAGCTCTAAACTAGAGGTAGATCTGCAGCTGTTTAATATGAATATACAGACATTCTATTTAAAAATGATTTAATGTCCCCTTAAAAACATACTACTTCATTTGTTATCAAGTTTGTATTCCCCATCCAGTCAGTGACTACATCTGTGTGATTCATTTAGCGATTTTAAAATCACAAAGATACGCACTCTTTCAATGGAAAAAAAGATCTAAGCTTTAATAGTTGAGCATATTTACAGTACAAATCTTGCTTGTGAACTGTGAGGCCAAATATTAATGAAAGCAATACCAAAAGAAAATATTTGGGTGATGGTGGTCTAGTGGTTTGTATACTCACTCCTAGACCAAGCGGTCGTGGGTTTGAATCCTACCTCCAGCACTATCATCAGTGGGTCCTTGAGCAAGACCCTTAACCCTGTTTTTGTAATGGAGTCAACAGAAGGACCTCCCAATAACAGCAAGAAATGTGTGTGTGAGTGTGTGTTGAGGGCTCTATATGGGCTTATTGTGTCTTTTGAGCACTGCATGTCAGCTTTGGTCCACTTCTCTGCTCGATTTGTGTAACCGTTGGAATAATTGCTTGCGCGTGTGCCCCCGTTCCAACATGAACAGCCATCGCAACGGAGCAGCTCTTCCCTCGCCGTTATCTTCTCATACATATGCATCCGTGCGGTGCACTGACCGTTTCTTGATGTTCCACGTGCATGATTATTTGCGCCTACTGTCAGTTTGTGAGTGCGGCACGTAATTACGGCGAGGGTTTGTGACGGTCTATGTTGCGCACCCGGCCGAGATTCACGAAGCTGAATGACATTTTGAAGTGCTCCGGGCGTGATTGTGCGAGTGTGACTGGCAGATGATATAATTAGGTCTGAGTGGGAACACCTGCGATTTGCAAGATTGCAGTCATTTGGTAAAAGTCAACAGTGCTTCGTCTTTGTGTAACCCGGAGAGCGTCTGACTTTCTTCCGCAATGACACAAGGCTTGTATCTGGAGAAGAAGAGCAAGAGGGGCTTTACTGGAGTAATTCAGAGCAAAGCCGCCTTGAAGAACTGTACAGTGGTTTCTTTTTTTGCCATTGAAGAGAATTACTGTATATTAAAAGAAGCTTTTTGACCCACAAATTGGTCCAAGGAAAACCTATGAGACTAATTTGACTAATTACTCATTAGCTAATATCTTTAGAGTAACATCTCAAATAGGAAAAGAAAAGAACAAGGCATAGGCAGCAGAAGTGTCTTGACTCATGAAATACATTAAAGCAGTGGTTCCCAAACTGGGGGGCATGCCGAGGTATTGGAGAAGGGCACACCAATGGGATAGCTTACGCTCCACTCGAGCAATGCTAGAAACTTTCTGTTTCCTAACTGTAACCCCGAATTGAGAAGATTTGCAGCACAAAGCAAGCCCACACCAGCCACTGAAAAGTGTGAGATTGAGATGATCCTCTTTGAAGTTTTTTTTCTGACTGGGAACTGGTTAATTTTTCCAGCCATTTTTGTGGAGACAGTTGTTTATTCTTGTTTATAACTTCGGTGTGCTCTTTATTTCTCTCACAGTGGTGAAATTGCACCATTTGTAATTGCATTTGTTTCACTCAATTAGAAAAGGGAGTTGTATTTCAAATAAAGTTTGAATCTGAACCTGTGTAGTTTGAATGGCGGGGAGGGCTCAATAATGTTCCTACCTAAAAAAGGGGGGCCCTGCAGAAAAGGTTTGGGAACCACTGCATTAAAGCCATGCTTAAAATCCACGTAAATCCTTTTTATTCCATTCTAATTGTATATACCATTATCCCTGTTGGTAAAAATTTCCCTTTGTTGGATGGACGAAGATTAAGCTGTTAATTTAGATATTTAATGGAAATCACGATTTATGATTTATTATAATGTAATTAGAATTAGAAAACTGCTTGTAAGAGTGCTTTTCCATCACTGACCTCTTGATTAACACCAGTCCCTAGAGTCTCTTCAACATTACAGCACTGTTAGTGTGTGATAATTTTAATGTGCTCTTCACAGATAAGATTATCGCTGTGAACTCGGACATTGATTTAAATGTGTTCAGCTTCTTTGAATCGATTGCTAACTTTGGCTACCCCTCCAAGGCGAGTTTTCTTCATTTTTCATGTTACTTGCTCTCATCTGCCTCATGTTGTCATGTCTTTTAAGCACTCACCTCAGCCCCAGCAGTTTTTATTGTATATTATAAATTGTGCTAACCATTCGAAACTGCTATGATAAATGTTGTCCTGTAAAAATTACCCCACTAAAGCTAATCTCCCAGTCCTTTGTGTTAGGGGTGTAATGATACATTGGTCTACATCAACATATTGATTCAGTGATCAACAGTCTCATAGCATCGATGCAAAATAAAAATGTAATAAATCATACATAATATTCTATTACTATTTCATTTATATTTATAAATTCTATTTCTATTACATACATATTGAACCTATTTTTATTTTTTAAAAAGATTGGTTTTCATTTTAATTTGATTACAAAAAATGGTCGAGGCAATTTTTCTAGAATCGAAGCTTTGTCGAAATTATTTTCACTTGCTACTGCATGCCCCCTTTTATGATCACATGGACGCTTATTAGTGACCTACAACGTTTTCAGTGGCGTGATCAAGGCAAGACCTGATCCCTCTGTAAGTGAAAGTATTTGTGAGATATTCTGTGCACAAAACCAGAAGTAAATGCGAATGCGTGAGCACTAGAGTTGGGCAATATGAACAAAAACATTATCATGATATTTTTTGTCATATTGATCGATTTCGATAATTATCACAATATATTGTCATATTGTGTTTAAAAAAAAAAAAAAAATTGTATTCTTATACAGACTGAATGAACAAGTTAAAATAATCAAACAATATTAAACAAATAATTTTCAACAAATTTCTACTTGAAGAGCTCTGAGAACTGGGGCAAGAAAAATTGCTGCTACCAAAGAACAGCTGAAGAGAGCTGTCAGCACCTCACTTCCAGAGCGCTTTCTCAGTGCTTGTTGTTGCTAAGTTATGAAAAGCATCATCTGGTACTTTCACGTTTGTATTTTATTAGTTTTTTCCCAGGCGGCAATTGTTGTCAAAGCGTCCGCCGTAACTATAAAGCGCTGCATTTTCATCGCCTTTTTTCACTCACCGTGACAACTTTTCTAAGGGCCGCGACATACTCAACGCTATGTGGCGGGTGCACTTGCGCTTAATCTTGAGGACTCCAACAGGTGGCAGTATAAAAGCATCCAGTCTGCCGTTAAGTGACAGAAGAAGTAGAAAGCGGCAGTGAGAGAAAACATTTTGCTGTGAAATGAGGAAAATAAAAAATTATTTGCATTCGGATGTTACAAAGGTGCAAAAAAAAAATAATAATAAAATGGTGAAACCGTTCAGCCGTGTTGATAGTGAACAACGATGCTGACGTCACGTGGCAAAACTTTAACATACAGCCGCTCCAGTTTTTGCTAGTACTGCAACTCTCATAAATTTATGATGACATGCTCAGTGGATGCATGAAGAGAACGCTGAGAACGCGTGCCAGCCATGATGCGCACGCATAAGCGCTCTGAACGTATACCTCGGCACGTGACCACTAATGTTTACCACGCGGCTTTTTTGTGTGTTATGGGCAAATTTGCATCATTGGGCGTGATTGGCTGTTGTGCTGGCGTTATGCCAAGCTACGTGATTGGCCAAAGATACTGTCTATCTCAACGCGCTGTCGCATAGTTGACAAACAAGTATGATCAATTTTATAGCTTAGTTTATCATCGTTATCGTCATCACATTTTTCTCTATAAAATATCGAGATCGTTTTATCGCCCAGCACTAGTGAGCACCATTACTTGTTAAAATGCTACAGTTCAGTCAAATCTTCCTCTTTATTACAGACAAAACTGTTATCATATTTTATATAAATCAGATTTAGCTGATAACTAACCACAACAACCAGCGTTCTACTCACAATACAGCCGTTTATTGAGATTTTCAGCTTTTTTTTCCAGAATGCACATCCAGCGCTTTATTGTGACACAGAGTTTCTTCAGAAATGTGATGATTTTAAGACTGTCTCAGCATTTATACGTCAAACTATGACAAATCTGAGTAGTGCAGAATGCTCTGAACACAACAACACCTAAAGCATGTATTGCTAATATCTTCACACACACTAGAATATGCCTAAAAACAAAGGTATAGAAAAACACCCCAAATTCTTTCAGGACTGTAAGGGTTAATTTAGATTTTTAAAAAAGGAACATTCAGGAATAAAAGCCAATTGGTGGTATATTTTCAAACTTGTTTTTTGCTGGGGTTTTTTTTAAAGAATTTATCAGATTAATCGATGAAACAATCAATAGAATACTCAGTTACAAAAAGAATCGATAGCTGCAGCTCTATTTCATTTTAATGTCTGGGTGAGCTCAGGAAGAAAACAAGTCCAGTGATATTTTGGTTGTTTGTCATGAATGCAATTCACTGTGTTCAATATAAGATATTGATATTGATTGCTGGCTTGAATCAAATCAAATTTTATCATACTAGACATTGTGAAATCAGCAGACTTTTAATCATTGCCCATTAAATTGATATATTATCACATTGTGATGAAACCCCTGCTGTGTGTACGATTTAATAGTTGAATCACTATCAAATCACAAGCACCAGCATGTTAGCCTATGTACATCGAATGTTTTTGGTAAATTAGCTACTAGCTATCTTAGTTTCATTATCTAGCTTCTCTAACTTTCAGTCTGTGCTACAATTACAGCTGTATGATTTACAGAATGGTAAAGTTGGTTCTGTCATTCTTATGTTTTAGCATGGCAGTTAGTTAGCAAGAATGCAGTCTGGATTTAAGTTTGTTAATCACTGCTAGCATAATGATGATTTTTCAAGATCATAAAAAATATACCTTGGGTGCTCATATTGCTTGGACTGACAACACTGAGAAATTTCAGTCTTCATTTTATATCCTCCATAACACATAGTGTCTGAAATATAATATGTTTTGAAATAGTGTCTGTAATATAATATGTTTTGCAGGTTAGCTTTGTCTTTGATCAAAATAACTACTGGATTGGTGTCCTAGGCTTCATCTTTTTTAGCAGAGAAAATCCAGTCAGTAACTGATTTGAAAACTTATATTGCATGCGGCATCCCTCAGGGCCCTGTTTTAGGCCCAACTCTAGTTTGGTGGGTTTCATTTCCTTCATTTTCTCAGGATCTCAATATTTTCAATCCCCTCAGGTGTCATTTAATCAATATTCATGTCTGTTAGGATGACACAGAATTGTAATGTTCTGCTCTCCCGAAATGGGTTTTCACCACCACAGCAATTGTATTACTTGTATTAAGGAAATAAATTGTTGGAAGGCTCATAGCATCTTATAACTGAACAAGGATATAATCTAAGTATGGCTTATTTGTACTGGTGTACGAACAGAATTTTATGTTTCGTATTACTCAAGGTTAAGACCTAGCATTTAACCTATAAAACAGATGCGAAACTTTGTCATTTGTCACCTGGTCTAACTACAAAAGTTTTGGGAAAAAATGCAGCTGTGTGTTTGTAGACTATCTTTGTTGAGTGACTGCATTACTCTTTACATTCATTCATTCATTATCTGAACCTCTGGCTCCCAACTGGGGTCGCAGGGGGATCGGAGCCTATCCGGGGAACTTACCAGCGCAAGGCAGGGAACAATTACGGGTCCAATTTAGAGTCGCCAATTAACCTATAGTGCATGCCTTTGGACTGTGGCAGGAAACCGGAGCAAACTGAACCGGAGAAAGCCCATGCGAACATGGGGAGAGCACACAAACTCCTTATCGCTGGGGGCGGCAGCGCTAACCACTGCGCCACCGTGCCGCCTTGCTCTTTACAATAAATCAATAATTACTAGAAAGAATGACAATGCTGTTTCAGTTTAGCAAATTTCAACACATGCCATGAAATCTCTTTAAAATCAGTTGAAAGTGCAAAAATTATTGCAGAGTTCAAGCAACTGAAAATGTGTTAACATTTCTTATTGTTAATCCATCAGTTGATGGACATTGAAGGTCATTAAGGACAGCAGCAGCAGCTCTTAATACTTCATGTTTCTCTCAGCACTCTCAGATCAACTCACTCGGGTCTTTTCGTGGACCCAGATAGAGAACAGAGACTTATGAGGAGGCTGTTTTTAGCTTTTATTTTCCTCACTTGGGGGAAAAAGACTGGATATATGAGGTTTTCTCTTCTGTTAATGTTTTTAAGTGTAAAATGTCAGCAGATGTTGTTTAATTGAATGTCATACTTTGTTATTATGGTGTAAGAGAATTTTCTGGCTCTTTTTTATGATCTTGACTTGTCTGTGTTGCTGTAGTGTTTAACTGTTACAGGCTTACCTTGTTACCTTGTTTTCCTTGTGTTTGTAAGACCCACATGGATTGCTTGTTTCCCCACACTGGGGAGTGTGTGGTTTTTCGTAGACATGTAAATCACCAGTTTCATCACAATACGATTTTGCATTGAACAACAATTCAAATATCACAAAAGTTGCTACGATATGATTTCGATTCAGTTGGATTATACTCAATTCAGGAGCTATTGATGTGAGACAATATCATTTGATGATTTAACACAGTCGCTTCCATTCATATTAATATTAAATTACAAAAAGCAGCAAACATTTTTAATTCCTGGGGTACGGCCCACAGTAGCCTGTGTTAATGCGTTTAATAAAAGTTGTGATGAAACAAGCTGATGTCTTCACAATTACTTGGTGAGAAAAATTACAATTTGTGTGATATCTGATCATTGTTTTCATTTGGAATTAAAGCTTTGGGCTCCCTGACCACTGAATTGATGTATCAGTATAGATCAGTGTATCGCTACACCCCTGGTTTGACATTTGGCCGATTTTTATTTGAGAACATTGCAAAAATCTAGGTTTTTCGGGAAAAATCTAAAAACGTAAATGGTAAGTCAATAGAAGTGTGAGTGTTTGTGCGTGGAGGTTGTTGGTACATGTGGGAGTGCTCTGTTTACTGAAAAGTGTAGTGTGTGTGCGTGTGGGGTCCTTCTCTTTGGAACTGAAACCGAGCTGTTGTTGAGTGCTGATCTCCCAGCATCCCTGTGGACTGTGTGAATGCTGCCTCTCTGAGGGTCGCTATGTGTGTGTGTGTGTGGTTCGGGCCTCCAGCAGCGGTCCCACCTGACCCAACTCTCATTGGGCAGACTCACAACACAGGCTTTATGTGTCTGGTAAGTCAGCGTCTTTGGTGTTCTTTTTATTTCTGTTGGTCTTTTGTTGAGAGCCAGACAAAAAAGCAGGACAGACAGGGGGTCAGTGAGTGGGTCAGTAGGGAAAAGAACTTGCTAGATTAAAGAATGGTACATCATCTGACGGTAGGACAACCTTATCACCTTAAAATATCATGGTTTCATGGTGTTGCTTTATTGCGATTACATTTATAAAATTAGATATTTTGAAATCTGAGTACAGAATATTTATTAAAGGTGTAAGTCAAGTTGTTATGCAGTTGTTAAATGTAGTACCTTAATGCCTTGTTCACACTGAGTGAACTGAAAGTGGTCAGATCGCTGTACTGTTCACTCTACACAACACACGTCAGACGCATCATCTTTCAGCACAACTGCTCCGTCTGGTCTGTAAAACAACATTCTGTCATGAGAAATAATGCTAGAATTGAAATAAAAATTGGTGCGACCCTCTCGCAAAAACAGGAGTTCAGTCCAACAAAAACAAGTCTTGTTTGCGTGATGATTAGCTCTGAAATGGAAAACATACAAATATTGCCATGTTTTTTGCCTTCCAAGCTGAGGATCCCCACCTCTTTCCATCAACTCATTTCCTATGCTCTCGTTGGCTGTAGCCTGCCGGAAACTAGACATCTATCTGACCAGAGTCGGCACATGGTCGCAGAGGTTGCTTGTAATTATTGACACATAACGATCGTTGATTGCCAATCAAACGTGAAGTTGCACCCGATCCAAGGCTTTTATCAGCAACTCAAAAACTTAAAATCGTGTAGTGTGAAGAAGACTTTACTCTCGCTGCACTCATCCTGGACAAGTTATTAAAAAGCAGCTTGTACTACAGGAATGGTGTGACAGAAAATTTTAATGGCTTTGATTACCGTGACTTTTTCAAACCATGGTCATATCGACCGATATGCATTTTTTAGACTGATGCATAGTTTTGCCGGATATTTTTAGCCGAGATTTGGTGATGCATTTATTGTACGTCCTGTGCCAGGCATGTCCAAAGTCCGAGGTCAGAGTTTATACGGCCCGCGTCTTCTGTCTTTAAATGTATGGTGTTATTTTGTAGCAAAATTCTGAAACGGCAGTGGAACAATTATAAGCAAAATCTCTTGTCTTTACATGCTCAAGTCTGCCTGCACACGCAAAAACTAAATTGCGTGTATGCCTCATGTAGTGAATGTGAGCTCTCACATGGACTGTGTCCCAAGCAGTGTACTACCACACTTAATAGTATGGCAGGTAAGGCGTTCTTATCATACTTTTCGGATTGTAACTTAACGTAGAAGGTAGTGCACAAGGAGTGTCACACGTGCCCTATTTGACTTGGTACACCTAGCATGGGAAGTGACTTTTTCTTAAAACGTTGTGCACTGCGCTTGAAATTCTCCACCCTTGCTCCTCTCTGCTTTCACGCTCGCTTTCATAATTCCCTTATCATGCATCCCTAGTCTTAGTCGTGTGTGTGTGTGTGTGTGTATGGGTTCAGAGACTCTTGCCCAGGAGCAGTGACTTAGGTTTCCCTGGCGCACACTAACCAGCGCTTAATGCCGCCAGCTGGATCTGTGCCCCGTAACTCCTATTGTTTTAAATGTGAGAGAGAATGTGCATGTGTGTACACAGTGACCTTTCACCTTACTGCACCCCCCTGAGGAGTATGATCTGATCTGAGCACTGTGTGTCGATTCCATTGCGTGTCATTTTCTGAGGAAGGGAAAGATCAGAACAGATCAGATCAGGTGATTGGATGTAGACAGGAATGGGACCCTGTAATTGGCCGGGGACAGAGGAGTAAGCAGTGTAACTGTAAGGTTCCAGTCCAGATCCAGGAGGGAGTCTTTCTCCCCACATATGGACTTGCAGACACGGACTCGTGTACCGCTTTTTCGCAAAAACCCTTGATTACTTCCTTTAAATATAGGAGGTTGTGGCTGTGGCAAGTTAAAACTCAGGTAAGTCTGGTAAGATCGAATCAAGAGTCTCTTTGATGAAGCGGAACAGGGGGCCATGTCTCCAAGTCCATTTCAGGCTAGATCAGGGAGGGAGTCTCTCTACCCCCAAATGTACTTGCCAGCACGGATTCATGTTCCGCTTCTTAGCAAAGACTCTGATTACTTTCCTTAAATACAGGAAGTTGTGTGTGTGGCAAGATTAAAACGAGTAATCAAGGGTTCTCTGTGAAAAAACAGAACACGAGTCTATGTCTGCAAGTCCATTTCAGTTTAGATCCAGGAGAGAGTCTCTCTCCCAAGATAGATTTGCAGACATAATGAACGTCTACTATAAGAGTGTACTTACAATCACCTTTTTAAAACTGTTACACCCACAATTTCCTGTATTTGAAGAGTATTGTTAAGTAAAAATAGAAAAGTATGACATGAACACCTTATCTACCATGCTATGAAGTGCGGTTGTAGAGCTCACATTTGTTAAGTAAGGCAAACACTATCAATTTAGCTAGTTAAAAATATTTCACACATGCAGGCAGAGTTGAGCATGTAACGACAAGAGATTTTGTATTTAATGTTTTGACTGCGTGCTTAGAAATTTCACACAAAATAATTTCATACATTTTAAGACAGAAGGTGCGGGCCGTAGAAAATCCCACCTCAGACTTTGGACATGCCTAGCATGAGCGATACCTTTCCCACGTACCTTTCTCGGAGAGTACGTGGGAAAGTACTCATGAGTACCTCACTGGTACCTTTATCAGTCCGACCTTCTGATCACAAGGCCAACTGTTACATGATCATTACGCCACCAACTGTTCAACTGTTGTAGTCCACAGAGAAAATATATGAACGCGTTTTCAGATGCCGTTTCAAGCTTTGAGACTATTTTTAAATATGGGAAGGCAGCTCAGAGTTGAAAGATTTCAGTATTGATAACCATTCAATGTCTTAAATACCTTAGTTAACAGTAATGTATTTCTGGACCTGCTGTGGCCGCTATGCGTATGGTCATACTGTTTATCTTTTGTTTTTCTCTTTTTTTTTCTTTACTCCCCCTCTCTCTCTGTATGTGCCTTGCTTTATTTGCCCCATTGCTATGTATGTATTCATGATTCTTATTTCTGTCTGTTTCATGCCCCTCTTCTATGTGCCTCCTTCACCTTCTGTCTGTTTTATTCTCTTCTTTCTCCCTATTTATTTATATCTCTCTATGTCCCTATTTACGTGCATTTCTTTCTCTCTTTTGTGACGAATAAGGGTCCCATATTTCTGCTTCCCATCTTTTTTATTTCTCTTTCTCATATTTTGTCTGCCCATCTCTTTTCATTTGTGTGTCTCTCTCTCGCTGTCAACCTGAAACAGAATTCCTCTCTCTACCTCCTCCAATGTCTGTCCATCTTTGTACGTTTCTCAGTTCTTAGTTCACTTTGTCTGAGCATCTCTCTCTCTCTCTCTCTCTCCTTACTGTGCCTATGTCAATGTATATATCCATTACTATCTGTGCCTCTTTCCTTATCTTTTCTGCTCTCTCTCTCTCTCTCTCTCTCTCTCTCTCTCACACACACTCTCTCTCTCTCTCTCTCTCTCTGTCATCCTTTGGTTTTCTATCTCCTTCTCTTTCATTCTCTCTCCTTTTTCCTATTTCCTTCTTTATGTCTCTATCTATTTTGTGCTCGAAGCGATCTCATTTTTGTGGCATATGTGTCCCTCTTTTTCTGTGCCTCTTTCTTTCTCTTTCACCTTCTCTTATTCATTCACTTTCTCTTTTCCTTTGATTTCCTTTCTCCCTCTTTCATTCCATCTCCTTCTCCCTATTACCTTATTTATATGTATCTCACACTATATTTTGTTGCCAAAGCCATCTCTCTCGCTCGCTCTGTTTCTCTCTCTCTCTGCCTGTCCATCTCTTTCTTATGTTTGTCCTTTTCTGTCCTCTCTTTTTCTGTGCCTCTTTCTGTCCCTTTCACCTCCTGATCCCTTGCGCTCTCTCTCTCTCTCTCTCTCTCTCTCTCCCTCTCGATTTCCCTCCCCCACTCTCTCTTATTTAGCCACTAAATCTCTTTATTTATACATCTCTACATCTGTTTCTTCTCCTTTCTCACTTTGTCTGAGCATCACTCTGTTGCTCCTTCACTCTCTTTCTGCATTACTTTCTTTCCTATCAGTAAGCTCTGACTCTTTTTCTGTGCCCCTTTCTCCTTGTAAAATTCTTTTCTGATTTATGTCTTCTCTCTCGCTTTTCCTTACTTTTTCTGTCTTTCATTTAGATTTCCTGTTTCTTTCTTTTCCTGTCTTCCTGTTTTCCTGTTTATGTATCTCACACTTTATTTTGTTACCAAAGCCACCTCTCTCTCTCTCTCTCTAACTCTCTCTCTCATACACACCGCTTTCTGTCTCTCACTTTGTCTGTGCTTCTCTCTCTTTCTCCTCTTTTACTGTGCCTAGTTCTGTTTTTAAATTTTTTGCTCCTTCTCTATCTCTGTTCGATCCCCCGTCTCCCTTTTTCACTTTCATTCTGCCTGTATCTCCCTCTTTCCCTATTTATGCATCTCTCTCTCTCCCTCTCTTCTCTCTCTCTCCACCTCATATCTTTCTGCGAGAGCTCCAACAGCATGACATTGAGCCCTAACAGGCCGTAATGAGGTTCAGGGGCAGCTGCAGCCCCCAGCAGACTGCAGCAGGACGCTGAAGTGGCATAGTGTTGTGTTGTAGTGTGTGTGTGTGTGTGTGTGTGTGTGTGGGGCATCAGTGCGACGGTGACTGCTTCAGACGAGTGCAGCGATGCGCTTTGTGGCTGAAGATGGGCTCTGAAGCTTCATCGCGCCGTCACTTAACTCCCTAATTAGCCCCTCCTGCTGTGGATCTTATCAGCTCCGCGCTTACATCGCGATCCGTCACCTGCTTGTTGCCACTAATGACATTATTTGCATTAATTAGGGCGGAGCGATAGGATCTGGAAACGACATAAGCAGTATGCTATGATTTATTTAGTAACGTCTCACGTCGGCAGGAATATTCGTCAGCAAGGCGGTTTTGTTGTAGCAACACAAAGGTGTTGAGGACACCTGAGTTAGAGCTGCACCTATTGATTTTTTCATCAATTAATCAAGATTAAAAAAAAATTTAAAAGTCTGAAAATATACAACCAATTGGTTACAGCCCTGAGAAAATTTGGGGTGTTTTACTATACCTTTGTTTTTAGACTTATTCTAGTGTGTGTAGCTATTAGCAATGCTTTATGTTGCTGTGTTCATGACGTCCAGCACTACTCATTGTCATAGTTTGATGTGTAAATGCTGAGACAGTTATGAAATACTGACACATTTCTGATGAAAACTGACCTGCGCCTGTAGAAATGTTTAGTAGCTACTAGAAATAGTAAGAACAGTGTCTGTTTTATTGGCTTGCAGAGTTTTTGTTATGCATACTCTGGCTTAGTACTAAGAAGAAAAAGAAGGTTAGTGTCGGGCGGAAACACTTCTTTAACTTCTTTAAGCAGAACACTGCTTGTTGTGGTTAGTTATTAGCTAAAATGAGTTTAGTCTGTAATAAAAGAGAAGATTTGACTGAACTGGAGGGCATTTTAGCGAGTGGCTCATGCGTGCGTGCTCACAAACATCGTGTGTGTTTACGTCGCAAAAAACGTCGTTTGTGTTTTTACGCATTTACTGTTTTTGTGCACGGAATTTCTCACGAATACTTTCACATACAGAGGAATCAGATCTTTCTTTGATTGTCACTAATTAGCGCTGTGTGAAGCACAAGCCGAGCATGAAAAGAATTAAACCAACCTTCGATTCAAGAAAAATTGCCTCAACCATTTTTTGTAATCGAATCATTTGAGTTATTCGAATAATTGTTTCAGAAAAAATTAAACACCGATGCTGATTATCTGCATAATGCCCAATATCGGCCCCCGATAGTCGACCCGACCCTTAGAAATAAACTCGACAAAAATCCCAGCGATGAGGTTCAATTAAAAGTCCAGAATCCAAAAGCAGGTGAAATAAATTTGTTTGATAAAAGCTTAAAGGGTCTCCTCTTGATGGAATGCAACGAAAGCAGCTCGAGCCTGGCTGGATGTGGTGATGGTGATAGGAAAAATATAATGGTTGCTTTTACAACTGCTTTTTTCGCACTCAAAAAACTACTCAGAAACGGGTAGGAAAATTGATGAGGAACTGGATTGATAGACAGAATCGACAATGGCATTGATATTGATAACGTTTTATCAATTCCCACCGCTGGACTGGACAATGAGTTCCAAGTCAGACTGAATTTTTAAAGAACGTGGAGACGGGGAGAGAACTAAACGTAGCAAGAACATGAACCAGCAATGAAAAGGAAGAACTGAACGTGACATGTGACGAACACAAGTGTAGAGAATAATAAGGAAAACCAAAACTAACGTGTTGAGAAAGGAAAAGTAAAAATCCGGCTCCATATTCCGGTGAGCTGGACTCCTGGAGGCGGCGCGGAGGCGGAGCAGACGTGACAACAAGATAAATATAGAGAAAATCCTATCAGCATATTGGTGTGGTTGTTAAATCATGTTTTATAAAACATGTGAGTAGCTTCCTTGGCGTGTGTTAACTTTATTTGGCTGCAATTAATTAATTAATTAGTAATTTTATATGATCAGTGCCAGAAAAAGCTAATTTGGAATAATTTTTTCAACTAAAACTAACAAAATTAGACAATGAGACTCAAAACCTTGTATCTTACAATCGAGCCAGCAGCTGCGTAACACACCCTTGACCTTGACAGGAACAGTGGTCTACATTCACTACTATCATATAATCTATGTTATTTTTTGGCTGCTGCTGCGGCTTAATTAAGGCGCCTGGAGAGATGTTTATCACCATGGCGATGGTGTGTGTGGGATTAACCTGGCTGTAGAGGCTGAGATCGTGTCACCGAGGCTGGATGGAGCTCATGGTGGAGATTAGTGAGACCTCAGGACTTCTTACACACCTCCTCATGTGAGCTTTTAAGGTGCACTCTGCTCAGAGGTGATAGTGATGAATGGAAAGTAATAGGACTTAAAGGGGCTCTCCGCCTGGTGATGCTAAAATCTGTCCATCAGTGGGCGATTTAGGGCCTGACTCACACACTTAAATGTGGTGCCTCTTTTTAAACTGCACATGTCTAACAATGAGAGTTTTATTCGTTCTAGTTTCAGTTTGAGCACAAATGATGGCATGTTTGTGCTGAAGGACAGTGGTCATAAAGGTGGTAATATACACTCCAAAAATAGGGCAGTGCTAGTGAAGAGGTTTGGGAGTTGGTCCTGTGATCGGAGGGTTGCCAGGCTGGTAAAGGTTAGAGCTATCGATTCTTTTTGTAGTTGAATATTCGATTGTTTTTTCATCGATTAATCAATTAATTCTTTTTGTCTGAAATGTACAACCAATTGACTTTTATCCCTGAATGTTCCTTCTTTAAAATCAAAATTAACGTTTACAGCCCTGAGAAAAATTGGGGTGTTTTTCTATACTTTTGCTTTTTAGGCTTATTCTAGTGTGTGCAGAAGTTAGCCGTACATACTTTATGTTGTTGCGTTCAGGACGTACTACTCAGATTTGTCATAGTTTGATGTGTAAATGCTGAGACAGTCTTGAAATCAGCACATTTCTGATGAAAACAGATCTGCGCCTGTAGAAATATTTACTTTACGTAGTATAAAACTGCTGGCACTGTAGATTTATCTTTATAAATAGTAAGAAGTGTCACTGGCTTGCAGAGTTTTATTTATGCAGTGACATTCTATTAGTACTGTGATCAATTGAAAATGGAGAAATACTGAAATACTGAAGTTTTGGGTAATTTTGAGCCAATTGGGACTCATTTTGGCCTATAAAATTAGCTGATTTTGGTCTTTCTTGGAGAGAACTATGTTTCCCACAATCCTCTATGTGCCACTCAGAGTTGCGTCACAATAATGCAATGGACGTGTGTCCAGAATAAACAATGAAAACATCAATAAATATCTGTATTTTGAGTGGAAAGCTTGTTGTTAGTTATTTGTGTGTTATGAATGGGAAGATTTGACTGAACTGTAGCATTTTAGCGAATAATGGCGTTGTAATACAGTCGTGAGTGCTCATAAAATGTCATTTATATAGGTTTTTGCACATTTACTTCTGTTTTTGTGACAGAATTACTCACAAATAATTTCACATACAGAGGGATAAGGTCTTGCCTTGGTAGTGCCACTGAAAACATTGTGCGTGCTCTAGCGAGTGAAATGAATTAAACAAAGTTTAGTTTCTAGAAAAATAGCCTCGACCATTTTTTGTAAACAAATTATTTGAATAATCGTTTCAGCCTTAGTAAAGGTACTGCTGAGGTACTCATGAACAAGGTACCATCCCCAAGCACTGCTCCTTTTGGCGCAGCACTGTGCCCTGCTGTGCTGTGGTGTGTCCACAAAGACAAATAATCACTCACTTTAATAACTTTAATAAAAATGCCAAATTTAATTTCAGAAGTCAGTGTGACAAGTACCACCACAGCTGTGTGATTCATTTTACTACTAAAGACTTGATGGACTTTTATACCAGATGGACTTCTTACCTCTTCATTGCAACAATGAAACTGGCAGTGCTGTTAAACCTAATATGTGCCAGAACCATCACAGTTTTGCCCTTGTCAAAGTTGCACAAATCCTTATGCTTGCCCATTTTTTATGCTTTCAGCACATTAACTTCGAGGACGAAATGTTTTCTTGGTGTCTGAAAATCCCCACTCATTGCCAGGGGCAACAGTAACCAGGTAATCAATGTTATTCACTTCGCCTGTCGTTGGTCATAATGTAATGGCTGATTGATGTATACTATAGCGCTGGGCAATATGCCGAAATTGCTTGAAAAACATCAAAGCTTCTTTAGATCACTCTCAATGGCCTCCACTTTCACTTGCAAAAGCCAATTTCTACTCATTTTTAAGGAAACTGAATATGGTATGCCAGCAGCAAATGCAAGAGAAAAATATTTGATGTTACTGTTACACTTCAGGAATGCAATTTATTGCAAAACGAAATTAGTATTAACACATGAAAATTAGTGTTTGTAGTGATTGTTCTTGTTAGCGTTCAGTCTAGTTCAGTTCAGTCCGGATGTTTTGTGAAACATTTGTGATGTCTTGAGTACCTCGGGGTCCGGAACTTACTTTTAGTAATTAACTACTAAATCGATTATTTTTTCGATTACATAAAGACATTTTTGCATGGGGAATGCTTTAACTTAACTTTTTTGAATGTGGGAATAATTACCTATAAAACATATGCACTTGAAACTTAATTGAATCCACACATAGCACTATTTTTATTTTATTTTTATTTTTTTAAAATCCCGCTACCACCCCCCCTCTTTGAAGGACAATTTATTTTTAATTACAAATTTCATTGAGCAAAATTTTAAATATACATGCCCTGACGCATCTTTTGGAAAGGAAGGGGACTGATTGAGGGAAAAGAAGAAAAAAAAACAAACAAACAAACCAAAAAAAGAACAGAAACCCAAACAAACAAAACAAAACAAAGAATGGGGGGGGTGAATTAATAATAATAATAACAACAACAACAACAACAACAATAAGAAGAAGAAGAAGAAAAGAAAGAGAACAAAAAGGAAGGGTTATCAAAACCTCAACATCAACGGGAAACAACCAAAAAAAGTTCAAACAAACAAAACAAACAAAAAATATATAATAATAATAATGATAATAATAATAATAATAATAATAATAATAAATATATATATATAAATAGAAATATATATACACATAAACTGGTTTGTCACTGGAAGTGGTAAGGGTTGACGTCGTCGGGGACACAGCACCCCCCCATCCCAGACCCAAGGTGAGGGCGGCGGGGGGACAGGCACTCGAGGCCCCCAGCGACCCCCCAGCACAGGAAGCCTGCCGCATCACCAAGAGGCCACCCTCCCGACCCGGGGAAGTCACCAAGGACTGGAGGGGCGATGGCTCCACCACAGAGGACCGTGGTGGGGGCGGTGGCAGAGTCCCCAGTGCTGCCCACACAACCCTCGCCAGAGCGTGTTCAGGCCCAGGAGCTATGTCTCGGCGGCCAGGGGCTACAACCCTGCCGGGTGTGGCGGCGCCTGGAGCGACTCCTGGAGCCCACTCTGCAGCAAACTCCAGCCAACTAACCCTCGGACGGCCAAGCAGGAAGATCAGAGGAGGGAAAACGGCTCACCCCACCCCACCCAGGAGAGCGGACCCCAGGCGTACTCAGAGAGCGGCAGCCTCCACCCGCCAAGACCAGACTTCCCACCAAGAAGGCCCTGAGAACCCCAAAGGATTCCTCAAACCACTGGCTACGGCCGAGCCAATGTGCAGCAGAAGCTAGGAACCCCCCACCACGCCTAAAAGAGTAGGGGTCATTCACCTCTGCCAGCGCCTCAGCAAATAATAAGGCAGCACTATTACGCAGTATAAAAATGAGCTAAATGAAATAAAATTTCAGTTGAATAAAAAATTATACAGTACTGTGCAAAGGTTTTAGGTAGGTGTGAAAAAATGTTGTAAACAAAGAATGCTTTCAGAAATATAAATAATGATTTTATCAGTTACAAAATGCAAAGTGAGCTAACAAATATTTAACAATCAATATTGGTGTTACTACCTTTTGCCTTCAAACCAGCATCAATTTTATAGGTACACTTGCACAAAAGTCAGGGATTTTGTAGGATTATAGTCATTATATTATTTTTGTGGTCATTATATTATTTTGTAGGATTATAGGATTATAGATCTGTGGTTAGTTCTCCAAGATGTTTGGAACAAACTTACCAGCCAAGTTCCTTCAAAAACTGTGTGCAAGTGTAACTCTAGAAGAATGATGCTGTTTTGAAGGCAAAGGGTGGTCACACCAAATATTGATTTGATTTAGATTTCTCTTTTGTTCATTCACTGCATTTTGTTGATTGATGAAAATAAATGAACACTTTCATTTTTGAAAACATTCTTTGTTTACAGCATTTTTTCACACCTTCCTAAAACTTTTGCACAGTACTGTACATGCAATAAAAATGAACAATTAAATAATAAGAATTGAATCGTACAGTTCAAATAGAAAACTCTATAAATACAGATTGAAGGCTATGCTTCATAGTTTACAGATGACAGTGTAATACCAGTGAAATCATTTCACTGATGAAATATCTCATAACCACAGACTAACTAACATTAACATGGAAGTGGTTTACTAATTATGAATGAACTCTAGTATTAATGCGAGCCAAAATGCAGAGTAGAAGATGAGACGGGACTGTTCTTGTAATTCACTGATTTGTCATTGCACTTAACGCACTAGCTACCATAACTAAAATATTGCTTGCTTTAGCAAGACACCATGAGACCTTTTCTGACAGATAAACCATCATAAATGTTACTAAGCTATCTTAAATATTGTTTCAATGTAATGATCCTGAGCTCCAGCGTGCTGCATTTTAGATGCTCATATGTTGCCACGGTGCTGCCGTGAAATGACAAGTCTAACTCCTTACAGAGTCTGCACTCAACTTGTTTGGTTGTTTATTTTCTTTATGTGCAGTGATTCCCTAGTTGTGGCATCATTCATCCATTCTTCTTCACTAGTACAGAATGCTGCCATAGCGGGCTTCCTCCAGTGCTTCCTGCAGTGCATTGCAGTTACAAATAGACATTGACGCAGTTTTATAATATGACGCATCGACAGTAAAATATTGCTTCAACAAATTCTTTTTGAAGGCATCAATATTTTATTCCGCATTTATGGTATGTTAGAAAGGTAGCGCTTGTGTCAGGCATGTCAAAAGTCTCAGCTGGGATTTTATACAGTCTGTGCCTTCTGTCTTAAAATGTATGGCGTTGTTTTGTAGTAAATACTTGAGCAAGCAGTGGATCGTTTGCAAGAAATAATCTCTTGTCTTTTTACGCTCAACTCAATTTCAGTTTCAAAAATCTTTGTTGTAGCTTAACGGCTCTCTTCACACTAGGTAGTGCACATGGAGTGTCATCACACATGCCCTATTTGACTTTGTATACCGCATAGGATGAGAAGTGACTTTTCCTTGAAATCTTGTGCACTACGCTCAAAATATGCTCGCTCCACTCTGCTTTCATACTCCCTCAACTTGACACTGTGTTTGAAATGACAGTTATGGTGCTATTTTTGAGCCTGTTAGAGCCATTTTGTGTTGCATGAATGTATGAATATTTGGATTTAATATTTTATAACTATTTGCAATAGAAAGCAGAGATATAATGTTTCTGGAATGGTGAGAAATCCTGAGTGTTCGGTAGAACTTTGGCGGGGCAAAATATCTTCTCTTTACTCGCTCGACTCAGATATCCGCAGATGTACCCATGAAAAACATCAGATATCGGCATCGGTTTATCGTGCCTGATTCTTATAATCAGCATCGTCAATTATCTCGGCTAATCATTGCAGCCCTACACACAATACCTCAGAATTGATCGGGCATGTCGTTGTGCTTTCAGCTTGCTATCGAGGACCTCAAGAAAACCTGATTTATTACAGACTCATTGAGCATTTATAAAGGTCATCAGTGTTTTTGTTGCTGCAGAACACAGTAGAACCTCCCCCTCTGGAGTTTGCACGATCCCGTCGGCCCGCCTGCCCATCAGCCACGGTGTTGGTGGAGGATAAAGAAGGACGTTTCCTCCTCCGCCGCTGACCTCCTTGTCGATAATTTGCCGTGAAAGGACAGCCGGTTCCCTTTAAGGGCAGATTACTGTGGACAATGGTGGGGGTTGATGGGGCTTAACTAGTGTGCACGTGTTAATCGAGCGCTTTGGGCCGAGTTGCACGGCAGGACGGCGGCCGGCCGGTTAGAGAGAGAACGAGGGAGTTTTGAGATTGTCTTTTTAATGGAGTGTGTCAGTGTGCGAGCGGGTAATCGTTCCTTGTGCAGTGTGCTGAGGTCGAGGGAGCTAAACGGGGCGTTGGGAGGTGAGTGCTGGAGCAAGGAGGAGAAGGTGGAGGTGGAATTAAAAAATCCCAAAGAGTCCCAACCAAAGGACTGGGCACAGAGCAACAATACATCTACGAAAATAGTTATTTTCAGCTACCAGCTATCTCTGAATTGCCATCTGATAGCGGCGGACTCTCATTGCATCACAGCACGCTCTTGGCAGCTGTGAGATGGAGTCAGAGGACGGCATCTGATATCTACAATTCTTAGTAAATCTAGTGTACACTCATATACACACACCGCTAGGCATTTAATTGTCCGTCTTTGTCACTCTGTTACTCACGCTGTCTCCCTAACACACATACAGATACACTGCCACCCACCTAGACTTGAGTGAAGAAACCTGATACTAAACGGACCCCGGAGCTAAATTTTTAAAGACTGCGTTATTGATAAGCTCTGACGTTACCAATATTGCTTTCAGTACTTGAGAAATTAGTAAATCAGATTCATTGTTCCTACATAAAAGTACTGTTTCTCCGTTGATCTGAACAGCTACATTACTGATAAGGACGATAATCTTGAGTGCTCTCTCGCGTTGCGCTGAGAAATTCTCGCACACAGACGCTGGTGTTGCTGGCCAATCTGCGTGTGTATGCGGAAAGTTCTGCTCTGCTTATGGGTGTATGTGGTTTGTATACTGACATGCGGTGGACCTACTCTGATCGGCAAGAGTATGCACACAAATTTAAACTTTAAACATTTGACATTAAACAATGACATTTTAATACATTAATACAAAGCATACATACACAATCACATGATACTTAAGTTAATTGCCGTTAGTGGGCATTGAAATATATGATAAGTACAGCCTGCCTGCAGCAGATACACAGCTTTTTATTTTGTGTTATTGTAAGAGAAAATAAATGCAAATGAATTCGTTGTGGACTGAGAAGTCATTAGAAAGTATTAAAACTGACCAAAATGATTTTGCATGATTTTATTTTATTATAATGATAGTAGTAATATTGTAACCAATGTGAGAGGAGGATTGTCAGCTTACCGTGTCGACGGTTTGTTGAATAATAATAGTGATTTGTTAAATAAAGCAATGTTAATTATGTTTAAAAATTTTATTTTTTCTTCAAAAAGTACCAATAACAATACTGTTAAAGTACCAGACTGATGAGCAGTACCAGTAAGAGAAGTAGTACCGTTAAAATCTTAACAACACCCATCCCTGCCTAGACACATACCTTCATCTTCACACATACACACACAGGTGCACTGTCCTTCACTTCCAACCTACATACACACCCACCCTTACTTTCATCTTCCAGTCTGATACAATTATACACACACACCACCCATCCCCCCACCTGCCTACACACAGTAACACAAACACACACTTACACGCACATGCACAGAGCTACTCTCACCCATACCCACTCTCACTTACACTCTCCTGTCTTATACACACACACGCGCACACACACACACACACACACACACATTCTCACTCACCTGCCACCTACCTACCCACCCACCCACACACACATGCAATCTCACCCATACCCACCTCCACCTACAGCTTCCTTTCTCACACACACACACACACACACACATACCACACCTCCACCTTCCCACACACATACACACAAACACACAGAGGCACCCACTCACAGATCTGCCTACACACACATTGCTAATAACCTACACACATAAACACACACACACACACAGTCACATCTCTACCTTGTTACAGCCACACTCATGCCAAATGAACATCAAAACGCATGGCAGAAAGCAGAGCATCACCTTAGTGCTAGTAGCCACGGCAACCAGATACCAAAACTTTAGAGAGCTAAAAAATCTGTTCCTCTAAAGTGCAGAGAAACAAGTGAAAGCTGTTAATGGATAAAGTGCAAAAAGGATGTCAGCCCTGTTACATAGCCAGTGAGCATAGCACACACACACACTCACACACACACACACACACTCCTTACACTGGGCTTTAGGAGGAAGTCAGATCACTGTAGTGTCAACTATCACGGTCAGCACTGAGGAGACTTCATCTAGAGATAATATACACCTCACCTGCACACCAAGCACTCACACATGCACACATCATCATCATCATCATCATTCTCATATGCAGATATAAATACGTGAGAGAGAGGAAGGGGTGGGAGAGAGAAGGACAGAAGTCAAAGTAAACTTTGTCATCTCTACTATATACATGTACGTAGGGAGATGATACGACGTGGCTCCCGTTTCTACAGTTTGAACAGATAAGGCACATACAGTAATAAAAAATATATAAATACAAAAAAGTCACATAGAATAAGCAGAATATATACTGTATACATAGACTATAAAATATAAAAAACTTTAAACTAGTGATAGGGAAATAGTTACATGCAGAACTCAACTGCAATTTTGGTGCTGGGATTTCTTTTTGCGTTGGGTGTGCATATGATCTGTGGCAGTTAAATATGAGAATTCTAAACAGGTGGTGTACAATAATGTCCAATAAGACGTGCAAATATCGTGACAAATCAACTGGGGAGAGAGAAAAAACAATCAGTATTATGTGTAAATAACGGTGTATGCGAAAAATGTTTCACAGAATAACACTAGTGCAAATAGTGTTTCAATAATATATGCAAATATTGTAGCAGCAGTCTGAGTGGAGAGGAGTATGATTGCAATTTTACAGTTTCAATATGAAATACTATTCTACTGTTGTGCAGTAAATATACTCAGGATTAGCGGCAGTGTAACTAATAGCAGAGTGTACTGTACAGTCAGTCTGTAAACAGAAACTGTATCTCAGGGACAGTTTCAGTGTGGCCTGGACAAGATTGTCCATGGAGCAGCGTCTGCATCACAACAGTCAGTACACAGTCCGGTTGTGAGTGGGGGAGAGTGGGAGAGCAGGTAGTGTGTTTAAGAGTCTGATGGCTTTTGGGAAAAAGCCATCATGCAGTCTGGTGGATCAGGCCCCAATGCTGCGATAGCGTCTGCCGGATGGGAGTGTAAAGAGTCCATATTAGGGGTGTGAGGGGTCGAGTACGATTCAGGAGGCCTTCCTGATGCACGAAGGATAGAGAAAAGAGAGAGAAGTAGGACGAGAGGAAAACTATTACCCCTTAAAATTGTCAGATTAGTCTGAATTATAAACAACTTATTGCAAACCGTCTTTACTCACAGTAAAATGTCAAAGACGAAACTTCCCTTTTGTAATCAGGTATGGCAGAAATCATAAACATAGAGTGCTGGCTGTATAAATAATAAGAGCCCATGATCTGTCACCTCCAAAAGAATCAACAAGAGTGAAATTGACTTCCACCTGTGAAACATTTTTAGCATTTCTCCTGAAGAAGCTGGTTCTGATGTGCTCTTTCAATTCAGGATTCTTTGTTTGTCAATCTTCTTCCCTTTCTCACCACCGACACTGCCCAGTTACGCCTCCAGTCTCTGATCCTCTCGTAGCTGGACTCCTGCAACTCTTGAAGGCAACTAGACCACTTCAACTGATCCAGAATACAGCTGTGAGACGTTCCTGAATTCTCCATACCACACCTCTACTACGGAACCTGCACTGGTTCCCTATGGCTGCTCACATCAGGTTTAAATCCTTAACACTTGCCTTCAAGACCAAGACTGGAACTACTGTACCTCCATACTTATCAGCACTGATCAAGCAGTGAGTCACTTCTCGCCCTCTCAGAACATCAAGCACTGCCTCAAACCTCTGATACTCAAAAGAAGAGGAAGACATGCTTCAAGACTCATTTCAGTCCTGGATCCCCAGTTACGTTTAATACCGGGTTTTTTGCCCTCATAGTTCACTGGTAAGGTTTGTTCTGTAAATATGCCCAAGTATTAAAACTGAGCATAAAGTAAATACTTTATTTCTGATGAAAGAGCACATATCTTTGTGATTTTAAAATAACTGAAGGAAAAACACACACTGAAAACAATGGAGACAACACACACAGTAGTATGTTTTTAAGGGGACAGCACATGAATGCACACTGTAGAAAGTATTAACTAAACCTCAAAAATAATCAAAATCATGATTTTGAAAGATTTTGGTTTTGATTAATTTTAGATGAATTGCACAGCCCTATAACTATGTATGGTAGAATCCAGTATGGCCTGTTTGATCAGTAAATGAAAAATGCCAAGTGGATGACAAACAGGCAGAAATCGTCTGAGTCGGTCTGTGTGGTTAAGAACAGTTGTTTTGGCATGTCCTGCTTAAGGAGCCTGAGGATAAAGGCTCCTCCTGAGTCTATTTTCTTGCCCATAATAACTCCTGAATATCAGAATATTAATATTAGGTTTGCAGCAGATTTGTCATTGTCGCAGAGCAGCGTTACATCATTACAGAGTGAGTTTGGGGTGAAGTGGCATGAGAGTCTACCTCAAGAGGGCATAAACCCGGAGGAAGCAAGTCTCAGGAGGGGGAAAAAACACACTGCTCAGGCTTTTCTTCAAAATCCCATCTCTACTGCTGAGTGCACCTGAACCCAAGTTTTAGGTACAAAACCTACAGCCCCGTTCCAGCCCCTGGTGAGTTGGAGGTAAAGTGAGGGTTTGCCAGTTCGCTCCGTCTCTCCCTCGTTTTCCACGACTGTCTGCTTCCCGTCTGCTGAGATCTCACTTCCCACCCCCCAATACGCTGCCGCCATATGGCCGGCTCACACGGCGTTAAAAACACACGCACACTCACACTCACTCACGCTGAGAGGATGAAGCTACTAGATGGCCCTGAGCAAATATGTGTTTTGATGAGTGAGAAACGTGGGCCAGATGACTGTGAATGACAGGATATAAAGCCCCATCAAGAGCAAGAGGTTAAATATTTACATGTAGTTGTGTTTGGATTACTGTGCAATGTTTTATTCTGCAAAAGATAACACAGAGCTGTTCTCCAGCTGTTACAGTTTTATATTATGTATTAAAGTGTGCTACACATATAGCATTATTTTTGCATATTTACTTAGTTAAGAAGTAAACATTTTATAATGAAAGGGGTAGTTGTTCCAAACTTTTTCTCCAGTCCACCTTTTTTAGATAAGGATATTTTTCATTTTTCAGCCTCCCCCCATAATCAATTAAAATTAATTTCAAGTTTAAAACACTTGGTTTTTACCTAGATAAAACAATTAATGGGTGACACTGGAATAAAGAAATTCATGCTTAGTTGGGGTGAACAATTTAGAAAATCTCACGATTCAATTCAGTTCGGTTCCGATTCTTGGGCTCACAATTCGGTTCAAAATTATTTCACAATTCATAAACGATTCACGATTTAATACATATATGATTTTTTTTCCAGTTTGCTGTTTTGAGTTACTTTTCTCATTTAACTGTGGCAGGTCAACAAAAAATTACACTGAATCAAATGTAGTTCAACTGTCAGCAATGCATATGTACACATACTGACTGCATTTCCTTCATGCTCACGGATTTCGACATTGCACCATCTACAGGATTGGCGAATTAAACTTGTGTTGGGGAAAAAGTAAACTAGTGCCGTTACATTAGTTGAAAAATATGAATCGAGTTTTTTGGAACGCATGAATCGATTTTGTATCGATAGAGAAATAATCACAATCTATTTTTTTTGCACACCATTTTTGGCTATATTATCCATAATGATCAATAATCTTTATTAGCAAACAACCACAGAGCATTTTCCCAAAATTTATTTTCAAAAATAAATAAGCCACGATGGTCCAAAACCAAACGTTCTTCTTACTTCAAACAAACATGTAGCAGTCCAGACAGTGGTATGGTGGATGGACGAAGAACAGAGGGAGAAACACAGACTACACAGAAATGTAATAAGGAGCAAGGCTAATCTAAAGGCTAATCTAACAGACCAATAAGGAGATCTAAACACTAACTCGATACTTAAACAGAAACTCTGAACCAATAAGCAGGGCAGAACTTAACCAAACTTAAACAAAACAACTAGAATACATGGTCATGGCAAACAGGGCAAAGGGGGCAGAAAAAACAGGATGACTGACAAGACAAGACAGACAAAAGACATGACATGGCAAAATCCAGCATAATATCGGTCGCACCTTGTGGCCGCCTATGCAAAAGTCCGGTGGACAACTTTATCGTAAATTTTTTAGAACAGATTTTTCTGTTCAGTACACCAGGGGACTTCTCCTATTTTGTGCCTCTCAGGTCCATATGTACAAAGGCTTTTGCACGTGTTTTAGACATTAAATCATCGCTTTTACGGCCCTAAAATATGCTGTGATATGTACAAACCTCCTGGAAGCACTCTTTGCCTTCTATTTTTCCGCCTAGATGCTGGTTGCACTTGTCTCACTCATGCATATGCAAGGTCAGTAGAAATCTGCGAGTTCTGCACAAACAAATGGGTGGAAAAGCAGCAGCTGTGATTGATTAGATATTCCGTCATATTTATCGAAACTGGGGATGACAGTGCTAGTCTGTTTTGCGCTTTTCTACCTATTAAAAGCAGGTGTAACCCAGACCGCGGTCAAATGTATGAAGTTGTGAAATATTCAAAAACAATGGAATCAGTATTCAAAACACCACGTTTACTTCGTTGTGCCGTGTCAAAGGCAAATTTTAGTTTTGTTTGCCTTTTAATATCTTACTTTCACTTTTTCACGTCACATTCCGATGCCTGTTTGACTTTGAAGTTGTTAATTGCAGCACAAATCATATTTTTTCTTTAAGTGTAGAGAGTAACGTCCGCCATTATCTCTGTGTTTGATGACATCTTATTAACATGACGCTATTATTTCCGATCACTAAAATTTTCATGTCGTCCATGGTGGAAGTTACTTATTAAAAAGCGCTTTAAAAATATGTGATAGTTCCACAGAACATCTCGTCCTGGTACGGGAATAGCTGTGTTCAAGACCGGAAAGCCCTTCAGAGAGTGATCAGTGCAGTGGAATGCTGCTGCAAGTCAGTTCACCCCTCCTGCTATAGTCAGGCAGAAGGCTCCGCACCATCATGGCCAAAACAGAGACTCAGGAGGAGTTTCTATCCTCAGACCATTCGAATCCTTAACCAGGACATGTCCCCCTCCCTTTTAGGGTGCTTTCACACCTACAGGCTTTAGTCCGCTTCAATCGAACTCGAGTTTGTTTCCCCTCTTGGTGCGGTTCGTTTGGTCTGGTGTGAACACGGTAATCGCACTCGGGTGCGGACCAAAACAACCGCACCGAGACCCCCAAAAAGAGGTCACTTAGCGAACTCTGGTGCGGTCCTCCTGGTGAGAAAGCATACCGAACCAAAACAGGACCAAAGGCTGCGAATCACGTGATATACAGTACATACCTGTTGGATCTTCAGGAAAGATTTCGCATGATGAGCATATCACTCTTCCTCCTTATTAATGCGCGCCACCTCCTGTATTTTCGCGATATGCGCCTTCAGCGAATGCAGTGCATTAATACGCTGTTTTTCAGCCGTAACCGCGCTTGATTTTCAAACACAGTAATTTGTCTGAAGTGGTGAACGCACGAGATGTAGAAAGTAATCACCAGGGCAACAACCAGTCCACGTAGGTTCTCCATCTTGAAACAGTCAACACAGAATCTTCTTCCTGTATTTACATTTTTGTTCACGCGGCAAACACGTCTGACCAATAAGCGGAGAGGACGTTCTCGTGTGATTTAAAGTGACACATTTTGGTACGCTTGGATTTTTTTCCCGTGTGAAAACAAACCCAACCAAGGAGAAAATGCTACAAGTTTACAAAATTATCAACTGATTCGGTCTAGAGCAAGCGTACTAAGGTGTGAAAACACCCTTATAGTATATGTATGTAATATGTGCATTATGGTCACTGTACAGCAACCCATAGTTAGTGTGTTATATTTCATATTGTCTGTCACATGTCATATTGTCTTCATCATTTATTACATGCACTGTTTAGGCTGCTACACTGTTGCACGGGTTCTATGCTGTTTACACAGTTGTGCTGACATTACAGAATGCACTTTAACTTTATAACTTGCACATTGTACATCTGTAAATCTCTACAGGTATGTATTATACTTCAAAGTGTACCTTTTTTTATCTGTATTTTTCATATTCTTATCTTTTTAACTTGTGTTCAATGTTTTGTTTTTAAAACATCCAAATAGATTGCACAGTCAAAGAAAGAGCAGTTTAGGATACATTTCCCTGCATATTGTACCTGTCTAACTATGCATGTGACAAATAAAGAATCTATCTTTATATATGTTGTTCTCTCAACATAGTTCTCAAAATTTTCTCTCTGCAGAAAAATGGCTTTGAAATTGTTGCAGCTCCCTGAGTGAAGAAGCTAAAGCCTGAACATTGGGTCAAAATGGGGGTTGCAGCTGTGAGACTGCTATGCCCAGTTCATTTTTAAAATGTCATTCATTTGCCTTGCCGCACCCCCCAATATCTCCACTGGATTGGGCTGATTTTACAGGGGATCATCTGCATAGATCACAAAATTGTTTGAAATGTTTCCCAGTGTGAAACATGCACAGATAGACCCCAAATGGCACTCCAGCACTCGTTTGCTTGATAAGGGGCTTTTTGCACTTTCTTATGTATATATAATTGAATATTTACCATTTATTTGTGCCTCATGGCATCAATTCCCAACAAAATTTGTGCAGCACATGACAATTGTTTTTTTTATAATTCTGTGAAAACAAACCCGTCCTTGTCCTTCCTTTTACTTTCCTAGTCACAGCCAGCTGTTCCAGTTAACGCATAGCAGTGTTATGTGCACCCCGTGGTATAGCTTCACCTCTCTGACCTGCTTTTATTGCTGATGTTGTGATAATGTTTGCCCTGAGCCTCGTTGATTTTACATTTTTTAAATTCTAAAATCACAATGCAGCCAGCCAAACATGACCAATGGCCCACTGTTGGCTTATAACAAGCAAGCTAGATTCATATAAAATATAAAATGTGAGTTTCTTTGTCTGACAAATAAAGAAGTTACCAAGACAAAATAAACACTGCTTTTTCTGTTTGCTGCTTGGTTCCAAAGGAAAAACTCACTCAGCTCTCATTAGTCAGTGCAAAATACTTGATTTTTAAATTAAATAATTCTGCTCCCTTTTTCTGCTTGATACAAGAGGGAAAACTCGCCCAGCTTTCGTCTATGCAAAACTGACTTTTTTTTTTTTATAAATTGAATGGTTTCTTTGTTTTTGACCTGAGCATCACTCTGTCAGGAGGCTTCCTGTCTTGAACTTTATCCCAGGACCATTACAACCGCTTGAGCGTCACACTCACTTTTTCACTCATCAAGTCTGAGTAAATGACGTTATATCTTCTCTTGTAGATTAGTCATGGATAATGAGAACTGGGTGAGTTTTCCTTTTGTATCAAGCAGCATATTATGTCTGTTTTGATTTTTTATATGGTTTTGATGTGATTTCTTGTACATGACTGTTCTCGGTGAGCTGTGGTGATTAAAATGGTTAACTTCAGCTCTCATAAAGAACAGCATGTGTCTAGAGGAGCAAGTAGGGAGTTGAGAACTGGTAGAATTCTCCTTAAAGGCACAATAAAAGACAGCACTTTTTTTTCTTTCTAAAGATGAGAGCATCATCCATGTGATGATGCAACCTCCGAATCAAAGCCTTACACAGCGCAGTAATACTGGTTATTTATTGCGTCTGTTTGTAAAAATGTTTTCTTTTCGACTATGACCTACATGCTTTCTAAAATACTCCCTTCAGGCCATAAGCGGTTGAACCCACATTGATCTGAGTTGTGGATTAAGTGAAATCAATAGGAAATATTGTTGAGTTTCTGTAGAGATGAAGTCGGATTTGTAAAATGTCATCAACCTCTCACACATTGCCTCCTCTGAGAGAGAACACACACACATACACACTTATGTCTACAATTTCAACGTGAAAGCAATATAACAGGATTTGTAATTCTTGTGTAACTGCAGGGATGGATATGAATATGATTGTAATAGTACTGCTATTCTTAGTGGTCTGGTATTTTAATTGTGTTCTTATCTGTACTTTTTGGAGAAAAGAGCTGCCAAAACCTCTTATTCGTTCATCACTTCTGAGTAAAAAAACCCTTTTGTTGAGTGACACTTGATAATCAGGGTCCCTACGCAGCATGGAAAAGTTTACTAATTTATCTGTCTGGATTCGCGTGGAATTAAGAAAACAGAGTGTGGAGAAATATTTGTGTTTCCAGAATTTTGCTGCTACATTGTTCTATAAATTGTAGCCTAAAATTCAGCTAAAATGTTTTGAGCAGAGAATATGTGATTTGCATTGTGGTTTGGTTGTGTGTTGAATCAGCGGCGACTGCCTGGTGTGTTGGCGTGGCTCCTCAGTTCACCACCAAATAGATTCCGTAGAGTTCAGAAATATAGTTACTTCATTTTGTCACTTTGATTTTAAAAGGTTGAATAAATCTACTCGGTGTGATCTGATAACCTTGTTACTGTAATAAAAATCTGTCTAAAATGAGATGTTATGCCAGAAGTCTATTTTATGTTAGCTCATTGGGCGACAACTCTAACGTTACGCAGACCAATATAAAGTTGATGCTTCTATATTTTGTCATGTTTGAATGAGTTCAGCGCCTAACGTTCACAGTAACATTGCATTACAAGTTGAAGCATTGCTGAATAAAATGCTGTGCGTTGAACTGGTCTGGTTTGGTTTGAACTGATGTGTAAGAGGTAGAGTAGCTACTTAGCCAGGGCTGCTGATACACTGATGATACAGGGCTGCTGATACACTGATGATACAGGGCTGCTGATACGCTGCTGATATTTTGGGCTCCACTAAATATAAATATTATGATATGCCATATAACATGGTGATATACCACAATGTGACATAAAGCATATGTTTATAATTCTATTATCAAATCATTTATTTAAATAAATGAGTAGTTATTTGTATGGTGAAGTCTGTAAATTTGAGAATGGAAAAAGTCTGGAATTTTTTAATGAAAAATGTGTAGGAAGGCTGGATGTTGAGTTTAGGAATGTACAAACCCATAACAGCCAGCTTGTTAATTACGTATTTTCAATCATTATGGCATGTTTGTACTTAAGATAACCAGTAAACTAGATAATCGTGTGTATGATCAAAGCTGGCGAGCTAGGCAGTTCAAAGCTAAGCATTTTTCCATCTGCATGCAATAGACTTTTGCTACGTTTCCACAGATTGCTCATGTTTCCGCTCTACAAGCAACCGACCTGTTGCCCTTGAGCAATGAGCACTGTCAGCCTCATCTCCAACGAAGTGCTACCACACAGCGTTTAATTCTCTCTGCCATTATCACTGAGAGCATGTGTGCATTCTCAGAGAGAGCTCTCTTCTATGTAAGGAATAGCAAAAATGTGTTATAGATTAGTGTCGTAATGAGGAATGCAGCATCAAATAACATATAAAAGTTACAATAACTTTCTTAATTTCTGCAGTGCCCAAAACAGCAGCATCAGAGTTTATAATCTGCCCTCTAATAATTTAATGCTGCATTCCCTAGTAACGGAGTTGTCTGTTAAATGAGAACTTCACCTCCGATATCTTCAGTACTTCATAAGTCTCTACTCAAATCAACAGAACGAAACGGGGGCTTTATGGGGTGTAAACTAGGAAAATTGCATTTAAACATGTCCTGGGTGTGTTAGATTGTTTAAAGTGAGTCCTGAGTTACTCCTTCAGCATGTGGCTTAACATGTCAGGTTATATGAAATAATCCCTGATATCTATATAGGACATTCATGCTCTGGTAACAAAGAAGAGCAGATGAAACCTCACAACACAGTATAAAAGACATTTCTAACATAAAACATGCAAAATGTGTGTCACGCGCACTCCACTCCGCGGCAGGGAGAATTTAAGGTTTCACTTCCTCGCGGCTCGCCGCTCTGCCATTAGAGTCCACCCGGCCCTCTTCCGATTCTCATCGGCATCAACTGTGAGTACTCCATTTATTGGGTTCATCTCTTTGTTAGAGTGTGTGTCGCTAGAACGCGGATTATTGTGGTAGTCCTTACTCTTCGCATAAGAGAGTTTTTATATCAACTCGCGTGACTTTCCTGCCTATTCGTGCTCTTAGCCGCGTTTGGGCTGACCAGCACGCTACAAGGGCTAACGAGTAGCAATTCGTTACATCCTAACCAGATCACTGTCGAATTGTGAAAGTGTGGCATTTGGTTCATATCCTCATCAGATCCCTGTCCGAATCAGAGAGCATTCCCACAGCCGCCTAACCCGGCCGCTGGAAGTTTGCTCGCGTCTGCTTTTCATGTCAAATCCTTACCAGATCACTGACGAATCTGACAATGTGAAATTATGTGAATAATGTTTATTTTGCTGATGTTAGATTTTCATTCACTACATAGTCATGACTTATACGTAGTCACGGACCATGTTTGACACCTGTCTTTATCACTTAAAATACACATTTATATTCCTGACTTTAATAATAACATATTGAACATAAAAGACAACATACATTTATTTTATAAGACATCATTCTTAATCTGTATTTGTTGAGATTTTCATGTAGTGACCAGCAAGTTTATCCTATCAGTGCCTTATGAAAGTGAAAAAAGTGAGTGATTATTTGTCATTGTGAACACACCACAGCACAGCACACGGTGCACCACAACGAAATGTGACCTCTGCATTTAACCCATCCGTGAAGGAGCAGTGGGCAACTAGCAAGCACCCGGGGAGCAGTGCTTGGGGACGGTACCTTGCTCATGAGAGCCTCACTGGTAACTTTACCGGCCCTGGATTCGACCTTCTGATCACTGGGCGAACACCCTACCGTTACGCCACCAACTGCCAGGGCAGTTATGGGGCAGTGGGTAGCGTAACGGTTAGCCCCGAGATCGGAAGGTTTCCATTTCAAGTCCTGGACCAGTAAAGTTACCACTGAGGTAGTCATAAGCAAGGTACCATCCCTAAGCACTGCTGGCCTTCATGGATGGGTCAGATGCAGAGGTCGCATTTCATTGTTGTGCACTGTGTATTGTGCTGCATCACACTAGTGATGCTGCTCTCACTCACTTAAAAATAAAAGTTACGTCGCAAGGAAGATTTTTTTTTTTACATCAGTTACAGCAGATCTGTTCACAAATCCTTTTTAAACATTTTTAATCTGATGTATTTTTAATGTAAAAAATCATCTAATTTAGGCCCAACCTTAACACATCAACCAAATCTGAAGCAAACCAGATCTGATTATGTGTATCATGGGGTGGATTTGGGGATGGAGGAGTGCAGCTTTAATATCTGAGTGATTTGGGGTGTGGGTCTTGGTTTTGGCACCAGTGTGTGTGTGTGTGTGTGTGTGTGAGAGCTAGAGTTGGCACGTCGGGCGTTGGCGTGGGTGAGGGCATGGCGCGGTGGGCGTGGTGTGTGTGTGTGTGTGTGTTGGACTCCTCGCCAGGCAGAGTGTGAGCAGTCGCCTGAAGGAGACACTCGAGGAGCTCTGGCACTAGAGCGCTGCGTGAAATAACCTTCTGCTGACACGCCGAGTGGAACATCTGTGTGTGCTTCTGTCCAAGAGTGGGGCTCCTCTCCTGTGTGACGCTTTTAATGCTTGCGTACACACACACACATGCAGAAGGAGTGGGCCGGTGTGTGTGTGTGTGTGTGTAGGTCTCAGTAATTATGGACTGAGGTGACAGACTAGGCTCTGTGTGTGTGTGTGCGTTTGTTTGTGTGTGAGCGTGTATGTGGAAGACGCACCTCCACTCTCCAGATGGCCACTCAGCTAGACACACACACATATTCTCTCTCCCTTGCTCGCACACACACATACACACCCTCTCCCACCCAGCTATGTGCACACACCCACATACACACACAAATGTGTGTCTCTCTCTCTCCAGGTGCTCCAGTTTCCTCACACAATCCATAACCATGCACTATAGGTTTATTGGCAAATCTAAATTGGCCCCGTAATGTGTGCTTGTGAGTGTGATTGTGTGAGTGTGTTGGCGCCTGCCCAAGGTTGGTTCCCCGTAGTTATCGGGATAGGCTCTGGTCCCCGTGACCCCGATAGGGATTAACTGGTTCAGATAATGAATGAATTAATTCATTCATTCATTAATTACAGAATGAAAGGAACACTGAATTTTGGGTTAAAAGTGTGTTGTAAATGTTAATGTTGTAAAAGTTACAGCAAATGGTAATACGTTGCTGTAATTGTGTTACTTCTGTAACATGTTACTTCCAACACGGGTTATAAATGTGCCAAAAACAGCCAATCACAGGCTTGGAGAAAGCTGACCGACTGATTTCGTCTCCAATCAGGTCGCTAATATCGCTCCAAGTTCATATACCAAATACAATTGCACATATTTCCACAGTAATGGTGTGAAGAGATGCATGAGGAATCATACATGAGAGAGTCCAGTCACTTTTTCACAGCTGACTTTTTATATCTTTCAGTCAAATAAAAAGGCATCTTTCAGTTTATTGAAGTTTACCTACTTTCTCATGAACCCAATGTTGTGTGTGGTATTGTCTCGTGAGCTGAATGTCTCGTCACACCACTAATATATATATATCTATATCTGTAGATGGATGCATATACATATAGATTCACAAATACACAATGGTGAAAGCTCTGAAGCTAACACACTTGTATTTGTTGTTTATTCAGGATCATTGGTGAATATTCCATGTGAAGTTTTAATGTGAGAACCTGATGTTGCTGAGTCGGATTTTCTAGGTCCCTGTGAGGGAAAGTTCCATGACCCTGCGTGACTCTTTACTCAGTCAGTAAGTGATGATTTTTACAATCGAGTCTGTGCATCGCTGCTACAGCATCTCTTGCTGCCTTTCTGCTGCTCTTTGCACTTTTGGAGCTATGAGATTTTGGGACAAGCGTCTCAGAGTTCGAGCCGATCTCAGATTCCTTTTCAATGCGGGAAAGTCTTCTGAAACACTTCTGAGTCTCACTCTTTCTCTCTGTCACTCACAAACACACAACCACATACACACATATATAGTCAGAGGTGGACAATAACGAAGTACATTTACTTGAGTACTGTACTAAAATAAGGGTTTTGAGTATCTGTACTTCACTTGAGTATTGTTTTTTTGGAAGCTTATACTTTGCTTTGACTTTTACTTCAGTGCATTTAAAAGACAATACCATACTTTTTACTTCGCTAAATTCTAGTAATGAAGTGTTTCTACTTTGCCCACCTCTGTATGTACATATATATATATATATATATATATATATATATATATATACACATATGTACATGTATATGTATGTGTGTGTGTGTGTGTGTGATGTGTGTCCGTGTATTTATCACATTGTGGGGACATTTGAGAGGTCCCCATGAGGAAAAATAACTTTATAGAAAATGTGCTTGTTTTATTTGAGAAACTAAAAGAGGGAAAAGATGTGCTTTTGGTTACTGAGGTTAAGGTTAGGGTTAGGATTAGGTGTAAAATTATATACATCTAGTTATTATGGGAGTCTATGGAAAGACCTCACAAAGCTAGTAATACAACACCGTACGTGTGTGTGTGTGTTACATAATTTAAGGCTCACTCAGAGTATCTCTTTTCACACTCAAGCACACACACTTAGAGAAATGTAATTATATAAAAACTCACTTTCTGTGAAAAACGCATAATTAGACTAAGACATTAAGGGCTGATTTCTTTCTCATAGATTAACTCTAGTCTTGTTGTAGTACCAATGGAGATTTACCATTCAAACTTAAAGCTAGTCTAGGACTAAGCTTAATCCTTAACTGAGAAATTGGCCCTAAAAGTAGAACGATTCTAAGATAATAGGTAAATAGATAGAGGAATGTACAAATTGAAAAATAGACAAAAACAGAGTGCAAGCATATAGTTAGTCACAGAATAGAGTCGCTGAATAGAACACAAAAAATAGAACACACTGAACAATGAGGAAAAAATCATGACGTGAAAGTGCCAGAAGTAGAGGATGTGTGCAGTGTATTGCAATAAATAACCAACTGTACAATTTTAACCAGAACTTGCTAAATTCATAATAGAAGAAGCATGACTACAGAGGTGCAAGACACAATACAAGATGGGAGATAGTATAAGATTCAGCTGGAGTCTCTGGCTTTATAACTTCTGTATATATATATGCGTTTGTATAATGCATGCATAAGGTTTTCCTTTATAGTCAAATCCTTGTGAGCACACACACGCACACACACACACTCACTCTTTTAACTCAGTTGGAACTGTGTTTGTTCCCATTGTTTGTTGCAGCTCTGTGCTGCTCTGTGTGTAGGAAAAAGTCAGTTTTAATATTCTTCCTCCTCACAGCTACATATGCAATGCGTATTTACAGTCACAGGATTTATAAGACATTATTATCCAGGGTTTCATCCATTTCTTAATTACAGAGACAGTTTCTCTGGAGCAACTTGGGGTTAAGAGTTTTGCTTAGGGGTCCAATGGGATTTTTTTAGGCCTTTCTGGAATTCGGACCCCTAAGATTAATCTCTCAGACCAGTGGGCCCCTACAGTCTGTGTGTATTCTGGTGGACTGGTGAACAGCTGCTTATAAACTGGATAAAAGTCTCCTCACAGACATGCAAGACTAGTGACAGATGTCTGTTCTGTTCTGGAAAAATACCCGTAACTACAGTTTGAAAGATGAACTATGCCAGTTAGTCAGAAGGATTGAGGAAATGAACCGTAAAGTCAATGTGTTTAGTTGTTCTGTTAGACTTTTAGAGTTCTTGGGTTGGTAAGTACTGATCATAACAATCTGACACAAACATTTACTGGAATTTCCCAGAGATTCATCATGTCAGGGGGATAAGGATTAGGTTTAAGACATCAGGCACACAAACGGTAAAGTCATGATTAAATGGTGAGTGATTTTACAATTGTAAGAGAAGACTTGCTCTGATTAGATGCAGTATCACTAGGTAATTGACATCTGATGGCACATGTAAACATATCAGAGTAGAAAACAAAAAATATCCTCAAGTGATTGATTGTGGTGAACACATCACAGCACAGCACACAAAATGTGACCTCTGCATTTGACCCCATCCGTGAAGGAGCAGTGGGCAGTTTACATGGCCAGCGCATGGGGAGCAGTGACAGTGTCTTGCTCATGAATACTTCTGTGCCCCCTTTACTGGTCCTGGGACTTGAACTGGCGACCTTCACCTCCATGGACCATGCTACTTGCAGAAAGTTTCTTGGAGAGTCTGTGCTTGAATGTAGTGCCATTCAAAAGGTCGAGCACCGCTGTACAAACCTCTGTCACTCTGAATAGTTCAGCGAGTAGAAGATGAACCGATCACCAAACAGCATAAAGTTAAAGATGAAATTTCTTTTCAGCCATTTATGCAAAAGAGCAAAGAGTCTTTCAGTTCTTACTTCGTCCTTGAAGAGTCTTCTTAATTTTTATTAATTCAGTATTCTTTTGCCGTCTTGCAACTACTGCTCTTTTGGGATCCAGACACTATTTTTTTGATAGATTGTTGAACTGTGAGGTCCAAGACAAAACCCTTAGCTTGTGCATTTTGAAGTAGTCCATTGTAGATTTTGAGGTACATTTCAGATCATTATCTTGTTGCAGAACCCACTCTTTTTTGGAGATGGAATGATGTGTGCTCTTTGAATTTGCTGGTATGTATTCGAATCCATTCTTCCCTCTACCAATGAAAAGCTCCCTGGGCCAAAAGTCTGGTCAATTCAACCAATAGCTTAATAGTTGAGGAGGAGTTCTTTTTCTGGAATTCAGCCTCCAAATTCTATTTTGATTTTCCAAAATGCATCAGAATACAATAGTCACACTTCACATGCTGAATTTTGTGGCTACGATGCAGCAAAGTTTTTACTTTTGCCATCACTAGCAGTCATATTTGTTTAGGGGACGATGCCCAGTAGGACAGTACACAACCTCTTTAGAGTTTAAATCTTAAAGAAGGCCTTTTGCTGTCAAACAGGGGTTTTGAATTGCCTTCCTAGCGACCCAACAAACAGAAGGTTGTCTGGGTCTTCCAGATCTGAACTTGACCTCCACCATTACTGTTAACTGTCATTTTTTCATAACATTAAACACTGAGGAACCATCTTGGTTGAGGTGGTTAGGATACTCGCCTCTAAACCAAGAGGTCATGGGTTTGAATCCTACCTCCGGCACTATCATCACGGGGTCTCTGAGCAAGACACTTAACCCCAAGTTAGGTCCAGGGAGACTGTCTCTGAAATTAGAAAAATTGAAGTCTCTCTGGATAAGAGGGTCTGCTAAACACCATGAATTAATAAGTAAATAAATCAATTAAGATAACTCAGTTATTCAAAAATAATAATAAAAACTAAATTCTGAGAACACAAATGCATTCATCTGCCCAGTCGTTTGCATGGCATTTCTGTCCTATTTTCAGACTACAAGTGGTACAAAACCATAATATTACACAAATCTCGCTTGAAATGTGGAATGCTCACTTAACTATTCACAGTTAGACTTTTTAAGCAAGGGTTCCCAAACTTTTTTTTTTGCCACTGTATCTATCCCAGGACTGGCTTTATTAGTGAAGGAGTTTCATTTTTAATCAGACAGTTGCTGAAGCCAATCCCAGGATCCAAGTGGTTGGAGTTTAAGAGGAGAGAGTTTGATAACACACCACAGCTTCTGTGTGATGAAGTTAATACTAAATCAACTCTCACAAAACACGAGTGATGGGGATTCTGCAAATCGTGCAGCTGTAACTCAAAGCTGCTGAACTCTGTCTCTCATCAGTCATTTAAAAAGCCTTTGGTCTCTGTTCAATGATTGAGGAAGTTAAATGTAAGAATTCTCATTATGCTGTTCTTTCTGAAGGGCCTGCTTCCTAGAGAATGTTCCACGGTTTTGATCCATATTTCACGTTGGAATGTGCTGGTATCTTATCCAACCACACTTAGATCGCGTTTACACTTAGCTGGGTATCTAGAAAAACGATGATATATCCATGCGAAAAACTGCAAACGATTTTATATACATACTGTGTGTGTGTGTGTGTATTATATTCATATGTAAGAGGAGATTTTGGGAAACTCTGTTTTCACGTCTGCATGTAGACAGAGGAAAATGTTTTTGCTTTTTAAATGTCACAGTTGTCACGGGGTGTGTCGCCATTACATGAGTCGAGGTAAATTTGCAAGCCATTTTATTACCAAAATCGAACAAAACCGGCACGAGGGCCACAAACAAAACAGAACTTTTCTTTTCATCTTCAAAACCACATGAAGCACGCCAACATGGGGAGGGTAGTGTGATTATGGACCGACAAAGACAATGGGGAAAGGACCAAACTTATTACAAACAGAAACAATCAAACAGGAGTAATCAAACAAGGGAAAACCAATCAGAAAGCAATCAGAAAACAAGCATGAACAACCAATGAAGGGAGAACCAATAGAAACAGGGGGCTGGACGGAAACAAACAAGAACCAGGTGAGGGAACTAATGAACTGTGATCAACCAATAAGACACACTGGGAAGGTGGGACAAGGACTTGACTGACAAGGAGCACGAGACTGAACAGAACACATCAAAAACTAAACAATCAAAAATATGCTCAGCAAAGTCAATGGGGGCCTGTTATGGCCAAAGTCCAGGGGGTCATGACAACAGAATGCCACAGAAAATGCATTAGCATCAGGTGCGCGACAGGAACAGGAAGTCGTGCCATTCTTCGTTTTGTTTCTGTCAGGATTCAGATTGGCTAGCATGACTTTATGCTTCTCGTTACACTGCCTGCTATAGGTTTGGCATACTCATAATAGCTCTTGTTGGTATATTTATGCAGATTTGTGTAAAAGAATGCTGTTTGGAAAATGATCTGTTGTGAACAAGGATATTATTAAAAATGGAGAGGGGGATATAGCCATTTCTGTAAATACCCGGCTATGTGTAAACGTGGCCTTAAAATGGTCTCCTGAAAACTGCTGTGCTTTTGAACATCAGTGGAACATCTAAAGTCCAGTGGTTCAGTCTTACACCCATGCACAAGTGTTTTTGTTGGTCTGAATCCTGCACAATATTCATTTTCCAGTTCTGCATCAACATTGTTTAATTAGTAAATTCCTTTCCTGTGGCAATATTGGTCTTAAGGCTCCTTGGCGTTGTTGCACCAAGTGACTGTGTTTTTCACCACTAATATAGTAAAAAAGCTTTTCAAATATCTTTAACTGAGTATGTATTTTTTGGAACCATATGACTTTTACTTCAGTACATTTGAAAGAACCATAAATGAATGAATTTTGAATCCATTGATGCCATTTGACTACATTTACATCAGGCGTGGGCAATTCTGGTGTTGGAGGGCTGGTGTCCTGGAGGTTGTCCACTTCTGATGAACATCTACCAGAGACCAGGTGTGAATGTATGATGGAAAACTTGCTGAATTCTGTCCTTCTATAACTGGAATATATTCTTTGTAGCAAGAATAAAACAATGCATAGACATTAAAAAGAAAATGTGCTTTTGAATACTTATGTTTTTTTAAAAGCTTATACATCAGGACTTTAACTCCAGTAAAACTGTGACCAAAAGTACCTATACTTTGACTCAAGTAGTGGAATTGTGTATGTTGTCCAACCTGGTGTAAGTTTTTGTCAGTTTTTTAGCTGTATCTAGCTGTAAGCTGTGTTATCAAGACCGGAATATGAGCTACACAGCTGCAGAACACATTACCCTCTGTTAGTTACACATTCAGGGACACACATCACTGCTCTGACTTTAAAATAATTTTAAAAATATATATTTTAAATATGTCATTGATGAGTGAGCTTTGGTAGAACCCTGTTACTGCCCTAGATTTCCTGGATTTCTTGATTCCTTTTTCAAGAACAGGAAATGTCTTTCTTAGAAAACGGGTTCGCTTTGACCTAGCAAATGCACCTTTACAAATAGCAATGTGCCAAGCTGCAGAGGCACCTGGCAGTACAAAGGGAATGGGAGATGCCACTCTGATTGCTTTATTACATGTTACACCCAAAACACATCCCTGTTTTAATTAAGGCAAGAAGTACAACCCTTTTAGACCATAAAGCAGTTGTAAAAACTCTGTTCGGAGAAGTGTGTTTGTGCAGTTCTCTTATATCATTAAAACCTTTTTTTTTTAAATAGATACATTTACATATAAATGTACTTACATATAAATGTGAATGTGAGTGATTATTTGTCATTGTGAACACACCACAGCACAGTACACAGTGCACAACAACGAAACGTGACCTCTGCATTTGGCCCATCTATGAAAGAGCAGTGGGCAGCAGACGTGTGGAGCCCGGGGAGCAGTGCTACCTTTACCCCTCTGGGGCTTGAATCTAAGAAAATGAATCTAAATCGACCTTAGAACCTCTAATCGACGTGTTCTTTCCCTTGATGGTTATTTCAATGATTTTTGAAGTTCTGTTAATAATGTTTTCACAAAAACATACAAAAACGCAATAACCAGAATTTTGTTCATTAACTGTAAATTGGTAAAGTGTGCAATTATGTATTTGAGATCATATCGTCCAGCTCTAATACAAGCCAGAAATGTTCACAAGTCATTTTTTCCAAGGTCAAGTCTAAAGTCTTTATGCTTGAGTGTGAAGTGAGTGATTATTTGTCATTGAGAACACACACCACAGCATAGCACACAGTGCACTACAACGAAATGTGACCTCTGCATTTGACCCATCCATGAAGGAGCAGTGGGCAGCTAACAAGATAAGTGCCCGGGGAGCAGCGCTTGGGACGGTACCTTGCTCACGAGTACGTCAGTGATACCTTAACCGGTCCTTGGATTTGAACCGGCGACATTCCGATCTCAAGGCGAACGCCCTAAGCATTTCACTATCAACTATCCGAGGCAAGTCTTGAGTCTTTTATCCCAAGTCCAAGTCAAGTCTCAAGTCAAGACTGAAATGAACTTCTCTTATCGGATGCATGCCGTCAGGTCTAGATAACACTGCACTGCTGTAGGTTATGAATTGAAAGCATGCACTGTACTGTCATGTGTTATTATACACTACAGTATCAAAATTGATCAGAGTACGGTCACTTATGAGGGTTATTTCAATACAGTGTGAAGAAACACAACGAAAGCTTTGAAGCTGATGAATGTATTTTGAAATATATTTGCTTTTTTTGTTCTGCACCACAGGATACAGAATGGTCAGTGTTGATTTGATATGTGACTGCACACATGTGTGACGTTGCGTGTAATTTCACGGGAGGGAGTTACACTAAGGCAACCCCGGGCGCGTTCCATATAAGGACAGTGCACACCTTGCGTTATAAAGCAGAAGATTAGTGTATCACTGCGTTTTCAAAGCGTTTGTAGGTGGCACTTATGCTCCGCTGTGGCGTCAGGAGTAGCCAGTTGCACTAGTGGTTGCAGCAATGTGACACTAACACAACGCTTCAGTATATATCGATTTCCCTACTGTCAGTACATTGGAAAAACTCAAATGAATGAAATTAATTAAGATAAGAAACAATAATTACATGAAATAAAGATTGTTCACAAGTCCCAAACCTTGAGTCCAAGTCAAGTCTCGAACCTTTTCAGGGTGATTCTGAAGTCATTGTTTGTGCGACTTAAGTGTCAGACTCAAGTCCCCATCTGTTGTACAAGTCTTTATAAACTAGCAAGATTCTACTTGAACACACCTTAAGTCTATTTGTACGATGCACTTAGATTGTTAAAATAGAGCCTACATTATTTGTTACACACACACTTGCCTACTTAAATACACACGTTTAAAGCATGAGCTCACCCTGGCGTGATCCAAAGGAGGATGGGGCTTCTTCTGCTTCGAGTCTTGGCTCCCTTCTCTAGTTTTTCACTTATTTACCACAGAGGGAGTTTCTCCTGCACCTGACAACTTGGATTTTCTCTTTAAGGGCTTGGACCGATCTGCCTTGTGATAGTGTTTGCAACTAAAAAAAAAGTGTTATACACATAAAACTAAATTGAATTGATCCAGAATGTTTTAGATTAGATGTGTAATTACTACTGGATGTCAAAACAGTCGATGTAGAGCCACTGCGCTCCAGCGGCAGCGTGTGATCTCGAGTGAATGAGGACAGGGAGCGGCGTTGCTGCAGCGTGAGATAATGATGATAAAATAAGTCCAGGCCTCTGCCTGCGCTGCCCTTTTACTTATTGATTTATCAAAGCTGCTTTGATCGCTCTCCGCTGCCACGCAGACTCCTCACCCGCCTCGGATCAAGCTGCTTATCGCCGCTCCCCGAGTTATCTTCCAGATGGAAACCGGTGCCTGCTTTGTTTTTTTTTTTTTCTTTCATTTTTTTCTAGTTCCGTTCTTTGGATAGTTGCTGGAGATGAGGAGCGTCCCGCTGAGGCTCGGCTTCTCAGCTCTTGTGGTTCCTGTATACATCCACGTTATTGTGCCGGTGATTAAGAGGAAGGAATTCTATTTTTTGCGCTGATGACACGGTGCTTCATGCTCGTGGTGCTTCTGTGAGTCACGCTCTGTTTGAGAACATCAAACCCCTTCCTGTCCTCGTGCCGGAGTGGTAGGATGACCTAAAATTAGTGTGGAGCGAGGGAAGAACACGTTTCTGTTGTTCTCTGAGAAACCATGCGATAATTAACAGCTTAAGATGAGAACCAGGGAGGACTTTTAGAAGCTGGGGACAGTTATCACTTTAATTTAATGAGTAAAAATAAATATGAAGATTCTCGAACTGTTGATTTTCGTACTGAATCTGTGCAAATCAGACTTATAAGACTGATTGTTAGTGTTAGTGTCAAATTAGTGTTGGAAAACAATAATCAAAGATTTTTCCCAAGCATTTGACTTCAAATAATGCAGATCTACAAATAATTTCGCTCAATTTTTGCATACTTTGGAAAAAGGTACAAAATGTTTATATTGACAAATCAAGAAAGTGAAAGTAAGTGATTATTTGTCATTGTGAACACACCACAGCACAGCACACAGTGCACCACAACAAAATGTGACCTCTGCATTTGACCCATCCGTGAAGGAGCAGTGGGCAGTGCCCGGGGAGCAGTGCTTGGGGACGGTACCTTGCTCATGAATACCTCAGTGGTAACTTTACCGGTCCTGGATTCAAACCTGCGACCTTCTGATCACGGGGCGAACACCCCTACCGTTACGCCACCAACTGCCCCTAAAACAGCAGATATGCTAATACAAAGATAATTTCAGCATGATTTATTGGTCAGGCTCTAGTCTGGGATAAGTTGTGGTTTATGTAATTTTAGCCAAGATGTATGCTAATATTTAGTATATTTATTCAGTAATATTATTAGACATAGATTTTTCTGTAACTATGTATCTCACGTTATGCATGTTTATGAATAATAGTTTTATTAGTGCAAAGCACATAGGAAAAAGAACAAATATTTATTCATATTGATAACTAAGAATCAAATGTATAAAAACATGAAAAAGCCAGTTGCAGTGTTGCTCTCTAGTGGACAGACTACACAATGAAAACACTTATAACATGCCTAAAGGACTCACGTGCTGTATCTCTTCCTTTTTAAATGTTCACTGGTCAGGCTCCGGTCTGCACTAAACTGAGGTTATGTTGACAAAGCTGATACGCGTGTTGGTCGTGTGTGTGTGGGGGTGTGTGTGAGCGCATTCAGTACCCTGGTCATTCTGTATGCTAACTGGAGCATAGTAGCCCTTATCTCTTTATTTAGCTTGGCCGTCTCTCTGCCTGTCTGTAAAACACACCGTGTGTAATGAGTGGAGACACACTGTCCGAAGTCTCTGACTCACTGCTGTGTGTGTCTGCACATTGCACATCTGTGAGCGTGAATAAAAAACACTTCTCAGATGCATGTTGTGGTTTATGTGGTATTGTAGGTTTAAAACCACCTCTCAGTGCGTGTGTGTGTGTGTGTGTGTGTGTGAGCGAGTACGCTCACAAACAAACCTCGACCCGTTTACACCGTGTCAATCCAGACTCGTTCAGTCGTAATTCGATTCATTATCCATTAATATCCTGAACTCTGCGGATGTCCGGCTGGGTGTGTGTGTGTGTGTGTGTGTGTGAGCGAGTGAACAAGCGAGCGGCCGTGGAATGAGGCTGGCGGCTGAATGAATTCCAGAAGGCTGAGCATGCTAACGAGTTCATTATTCCAAGCCCCGGTTCAGAGTAATTACCATTTTGCATCCCGAAAACCGTCATAGACGGAGGCTCTCGTCAAATTAAGCAGAGCGTAGATTCAGATAAACATTTGCATAAGCAGGAGGTGTGTGTGTGTGTGCGTGTGCATGTGTTGTAGGTTGAGGGTTGTGCCGGTCAGGACAGCTGCAGAAGAAGATCTGTAAGTGTGTGTGGTTTAAAAAAATGGTCTGAACAGACGTTCTTTGCTTTTTTAAGTCTCGTTGGTTTTGGAGTTCCCGCTTTGGCTAAAATATCTCCTTGATGCAAATGCTATATACATCTGGTCCAGCATTGCCTTTACACCACAAAACCCCAAAATAAACTCAGTGAAGTGACCTGACGTGAAACAAGAACAGTGTTAACTTTTGCAGAAAAACATGCCAAGGGAAGCATTCATGTCTCAAATTTGATTTATTCCAAATGGGAGAGAACAACAGAAAAAAGGATGTAAAAGACAAGTGCGGGTCATGGCAGTTACAGATATGCAAAGAGAGTCATTTGCCCTCGAATCAGGTCGAATTTGGTGACTTTGGGAAGAACCATGCAGTAAAACGTAGAAATTTGAGCTCCATGTTAGTCTATGGGGAAAAAATGGACAGAACTTGTAAACGTGTACCAGAGACGTCAAATGTACACGTATTCTTCACTCATGTAGAAGTATAGATAGATGTGTTTAAAGAGTAAAAGTTGCAGTATTGACTCAACTACTTTACTCAAGTTAAAGTGAAAGTACAGGCCCTAAAACATACTTAAAGTGTAAAAGTATAAAGTTCCCTTGCGAAGGACAAAACCAACATTTTAGGGCAAAGCTGACTGGACTCCATGTCCAAGCATTATGAAGAGCATAAGCAGAGAAATATAAAGCCACATGAAAACATTAAGCTCCACTGACCATTACCATCATTATACTGTACATGATGATTGCCTCTATCCTAAACACATCATACAACAAATATTACAGTGCTGTAAAGAGCGCTATATAAATAAACTGAACTGAACTGAATTTCGTCGAGATGCTTCTTTCTGACACCGCAATCACAATATCATTTCCCACCAAGTTGCCACCTGGTTTGAGTTTCTTTTTTCTCCCTCTCGCTCTATCGTGGCTATCGTGTTGTGCGTCATGTGCAAAGACGAATACACCAACGGCATTGTCTTTTCTGTGCATGTTTACTACGTTTTTAAGCCTCAACCAATCAGTCAAGTTGTCTGGATGGCACACATTATTGATATGGAGTGGGTAAAATACATGGCAGAATGGTCTAATAAACGTCATTTAAATTAAATGAACCGAGTGACGACCCTGATTTGAAAATGTGAGGAGTAGAAAGTACAGATATTCATGCTAAAAGTGTAAAGTAAAAGTTAAAAGTTTGCACAAAAATAGTCAAGTAAAGTACAGATACCCGAAACTTCTACTTAAGTACAGTAATGACGAAGTATTTGTACTTGGTTACTTCCCTTTTCTGACAAGTGCACGTATCAAAAGTTTGTATATGCACCCCACTCTGCTATAGGCAGCAGTGTCTAGCACAAAAATTATAGGAGTAGTGGTCAAAAAAAGTGTGTGGAATAAAAATCTGATAACTATATGTGCTCAGCGCAATCAAATAACAATATTATCACGCCTGTATCACAGTCCAAAACAATATAAACTTTAAACAGATGCCGTGCCCCCAGTTTTCGTCACACCGGCCTCGAAAAGGTCTGGGAGAATCGATTGGACCAGCAGGAACATGAGTATCTCTCTGAATAGTGTCCGCCTACGAAGAAAGCGGATGTGCACTCGTCAGAGATGGCAAGTAACAAAATACAAATACTTTGTTTCTGTACTTAAGTAGAATTTTCGGGTATGCGTACTTGACTATTTTTGTGCCAACTTTTAACTTTTACTGTGTAAATTATTAACATGAATATCTGTTCTTCCTGCTCCTTACATTGTTACCCTTGTCTTGTTTAATTTAAATGATGTCTAGTAGGCCATTTTGCCATGCATTTGACCTATTCCTGGTGTGAGCTGCGAGAACGTAAAAAGGCGACTAAAACAGGAAAAAGTGCGAGAGATAATATTACGCTATCCCTACGCTTCGCTCCGAATCGGCCTTGTTAGTTGCGAAAGAGACAAGAAACAAGTGAAACTAATAATACCACGAGTTAACTAATCGAACCAGAACCAGCCTGATGGCTCAGAAATGGCACAACCAATAACCCAACTAGACATTAGACGCAGATCATCTAACTAAACGAGGAACAGGTGTAAGCGATAATGAGTGGTAACCTAAACTAAACATCGTGACAAGGAAAAACCCAGGCTCAGTGATAATGGTTGATGAGCCCGCTAGAAACGGGCTAGTCTCAAGTTTTGTGTGACTTCACTTAAACCACCACTGCTGTTTTACAGTATTTTACTCTTTTTAAAACCTTTATTTTATACATGTACAGTTATAGAATGTGGAAGTAAATTAAGATTCCAGATACTTTATTTGTCACATACATAGTTCAAGAACATGTGTCCTGCATCACCCATCAGACTGAGCAGTAACGTTTACGAATATATTAGAGAAAATGTGAAAAGACTAAAACAACGTAATAAAAATGTAGAGAAAATCTGTATAATCAGTATAAATTTTACAACTGTGAACAAGATACAGATGTAATAGAGGAGAATACAGTATCTGTGTAGTGTAAAGTGCATTGTGCTAGCTTGCTGTTGATGTAAGCAGTTTGAATGGCATGGCAGCAGGTGAAATGAAGTGAGTTAAGAGAGTTCCGTTTGTGTTATTAAGAAGAAGTTCTGTCAACATCTTATTTCCTGAGGATAGAAGTTCCTCCTGAGCCTCTTAGTCTGGTTCATAATAATCCTAAATTTCTAGACTTGCAAACCGTTTATTTACTTTAACGATTTACATTAACTTGGATTTATATCATGTCCATTCAGTGGACCAGAGGTTTTACTGAGATGCTAAAGCTTTGATATAGTGCTGTTGTGGAACACTAACACACATGGACAGGTGAACTGAATGTCTACCTGTTGTCCAGTCTCTGCTCGACCATTTCAGAAGTTCCTGTAGCAAAATAATGACCCGCGAAAGATGAATTTTAATACCTTAATTAAATGTCTTTTGTAATATTAACACATATAATCACAATTGATTAATACAAATTAAAGCACAGTTGTTTTTTTACACAATAAGATAATTATCCAAACCAGTGAATCCCAACTGGGGTCGCAGGGGCACACCGCAGGGGCACACCGCAGGGCCACATTATGGGACAATTTAATTCACCTACAGTGCATGCTTTAGGACTGTAGAAGGAAACCAGGGCACCCAGAGGAAACCCACGCAAACATGGGGGGAGTATGCAAACTCCACACAGAAAGCTGTAGGACGGCAGCGCTAACCCCTGCGCCACCGTGCCGCCCCCAAAATAAGGCTTCAAATGTAAATTTAAAAAATCTTTAAATACTGTTAACAATAGTTTACAAACGGTTTAAACTGCAGTGTAGGTCTTGTGCGGAAAGCAGCATTGTCACAAGTGCAAAGATTCTTAACTGCAATTTAAAATACCTACTCTCTGCCTGTAACAACAGGATTGTTACATGTTAGTGATTTTTTTTTTCTTAAAGGAGAATAAGAAAGGCAACAGCAGAAGTTAGTGGTAGCCGGAATTGGCCGTAATCCACTGTGCTGCTGTATAACATGCTTTAATAAATGGACATGCAGTAGAGCTCTAATTAAAGGTCGACTGATACTGTTTTTTTCAGGACCGATATGAATACCGATTATTGATAGTTAAAGGGGCCGATAACCGATATTAAAAGAAACTCTGTCAGTTTTTTTGTGTTGTTTTTTTTTTTTTTTTTTTACCAGCACCAACACAAAAATTTACTTAAATAACATTATTGTTTAGAAATACTTAAATACTTAGAGTATTTAAATTTAACATTCGGCCAGCTGGTGGCGTAACGGTAGGGTGTTCACGTCGTGATCAGAAGGTTGCAGGGTCGCATTCAGGGCTGGTAAAGTTACCACTGAGGTATTCATGAGCAAAGTACCGTCCCCAAGCACTGCTCCCCAGGCGCTTGTTAGCTGCCCACTGCTCCTTCACGGTTGAGTTAAATGCAGAGGTCACATTTGGTTGTGGTGCACTGTGTGCTGTGCTGTGGTGTGTATATAATCTTTCACTTTCACTAGTAACGTTATAAAACTGTGAAACTTAAATTTGAAGCCTACTGTTTCCACATTAAGCAGAAACAGGTTGTAGTGAAGAAAGCAAAGCTGCTCAGGATGCTCTCCACTTAACCTAGATCTCGTGTGACAAATAACCAATAAGAGACTGTTGTGGGCGGGACTTTAAGTGAAGCAACAAGTCGAGAGCAAACGGCACAAAGAGAAGACACCAGTGGAGCACCTTGTAACTACTTAATATTGGTGATTATCAGAATGGAACACCGATACTGTTAATCGGCAAAATGCATAATTTCAACCCCTGATAATCGGCCGAACTTTATCACTAACGTTCTTTAGAGAATGAAATAAGATTCACCACCTCCTTCAGAAAACTCCCCCATACTTTCAGAAGTTTTGGAATCATTCGTACCGTAGTACAGAATAGAGTTATAGCAGACAATACTGCCCCCAGCAGCTCCTGTAGTGCATTGCAGTTACACACACGCGATGCATTGACGCTTAAATTTTGCGTTGACTGATCCTTGCAGCCCCTTTCTCTCTGTATTTTTCTCTCTTTCTCTCTCAGACACACACTCACACACACACACTCAGGGTGTATTCCAGTCGAGGTGGAACATCACTCGCCACTCTAGTGTTTTTACACCTTCACTTTCCCGGAGTGTTTCCTTCCCTCCTTCCTCTTCCTCCTCCTCCTTCTCTTCTTCAGCTCTGCGTGAATCCGCTGTGCTCGATTTAAGAGATGGAGCTCTGAAAAATAAATCACAGCAGATTTTTTCAATTTTTTTCTGAGCAAATATAGAGTTGCTAGGCAACAGTGATTGGCGTTGGGGGCGAGGGCGGAGCTGGAGGATGGAGTGGTGTGGAATTTAAAGAAAAGGCCAGGATAGGTTTTGTTTGGGGTTGGGGCTGGGGACGGAGGGGGACAGGTGCCAATTTCCCTGCTCCACTCCCAGTGTTTTACTGACAGGCTGGACGACTCCCAGGTTTGTTTCAGGCCCCTTTGGGCGTGAAATCGGGTGAGATTCGGAGGCTCAGACACAGCTGGATGCCGTCCAGACGCTCGGCTCATCCACTGTGAGCCCTGATCCTAATGAAAGAGTCGGTGCACCTTAAAACACTTGGCCTTCAAACTAAAGAGGACAGTTAAGCCAACAAAAAATCAAAAGAACAAAAGTCAGCCAAAAAACATTAGCAACATTTCCACCTTTCTGCAGATTTTAATACATCCAGATTTGCCTGATGGTCAAATCAGCTATTGGTTTGTTAAAGAACTGACACTGCTAATAGTGTAAACAAAGAGTAATATGTGCAGCATAGAACTGGGCGATTTGGTAAAAATATAATCACAATATGGATAAATACTTTACATGATATAGAATTTCACATTCTTGTTGCAGTTTATTTAAGAGTGTGTCGCTGTAAACGCAGCACAGCACACAGCGCACTACAATAAAATGTGACCTCCGTACTTGACCCATCCGTGCAGCAGCAGTGCTTTACCTTGCCTTGCTCAACAGCACCTGAGTGTTACCTTTACCAGACTGGGACTTGAACTGGCGACCCTCCGATCACATGGCCAACTCCGTAACCATTACACTACCAACTGCCCCATATTGACCATACTGACCATTTATGTTACTAATTCACAATGAGTAAATAAAGATGGACATTAGAGATTATTTGTTATTATCACCAGTATCAAACCATATTAAAGAAAAACTACATACAAAAAAGCAATAATCAGTATTCATTAGTATAGCACCTAGTCTAGTCTACTACTTTTTAAACTTTCTTAAAGTGCAGAAAAACAAACAAACAAATCTAGGCCATTTTTTATGTATCCAAAGTAGGAGCCCATTAACACATAATCTCTCTCAGACTTTTTTAGGGCAATATCCTCAAATGATGTATTTAATTTTAACTGAGAAATTATTTTGTCCTTGTGAACACACCACAGCACACAATGAAGCACTCAGATCTTGGAGGATCTGGTCTACCTATGTAACCTGAATTTAAGTGAGAGATTATTTGTCAGTGTGATCACACCACACCACACTACACCACAGCACAGCACACAGTGGACTACAATGCAATGTGATGTCTGTATTTGACCCATCTATAAAGGAGCAGTGCACAACTGAGGACCAGTGCTTGGAGATGGTGCCTTGCTCATGAGTACCTCAGTGGCACCTTTACCAGTTCAGGACTTGAACTGGTGACTTTCCGATCGTAAGGCCGTTGCCGTTACACTACCAACTACCTGAATACTGCATACGTTGTTGAAACGAACAAAGCTTTTTGTCTTTTTCTGCTTTTTGATGCCTGATCCACTTCTTTTGATGATCAATGCCATCTTTTTTACATTATCTCTACATTGGCGGTTACCACATTATCCTCCCTATTCACTCTCATGCGATGCCATTTGATTTGCTTTTTGAGGACATTTCTTTTTGTGGTGACCGATCCTTATAAGGGAAAATACTTTAAGTGAAAAGTTCCAGATCCAGTAGAAGTATCTCACATAAATAACAAGACATGACTGTGTGTGTCTTCCTGCATGTGTTTGTGTGTGTGCCTTTCTGCCACATTAGCAAGTAGACGCCTGTCTGACTAATATTATAGAGACGCAGCCTAGAGCTCATCCTGATTTTATTTAAACGCCCTCAGAGGAAAGTCCTTACTGGTTAAGTGCCTCTCTCTCCACACACGCATGCACGCACTTGTTCTTGTGCAGCGGAGGAAGCTCCATAATTTCTGTTGCTGGGTGACTCAGACATCACCAAGCCTCACTGTGTGGGCAGCGGACAAGTTAGAGAAAGACAGAGCGAGAGGAGGAGAGAGAGGAGACAGACATACAGACAGACGGAAAGCAGAGCCAGACAATGAGAGAGAGAGAATGAGTGAGCAAACAAGGCACAGAGGGAGCAGAGTAGTGACCCGACTGTAACAGCCACCCACATGAATCCAGGCAGGGAAGGACATACACGCACACACACACACACACACACACCATCCACCTCCTCACAGCACACCCATACAAACAGACACCCACACACCCTCACCTTCTAGGAAAACACACATACACCATCCACCTCTTCAGCACACACTGACACACCCACACACCTGTGCCCTCTCCCGTTACGCCCACATACACACACACACACACACACACACACCCATGCACACTCAGAATACTCATTCCGTCGCCCCCTCTCAGTTCACGCAACTCTAAATGCAAGTCAGCTGCTAGAATATCCTTTAACTGGCCCGGCAGTATTCATTTAATTAAAAGGCAAATCAGAGTTTTGATTAAGCACTTAATTACCACTTAATTATGCTGTTTAAATAAGCAGCTTTCAAAGGCTGCGTTGTGCTCTACACCCATTGGAGCATGTCAGATCTGCCCATTATTTCACTCTGCTTGTATTTATATTGTATTCTAGTGTTAAGGCCTCTGCACACTGACCACATCACTTACAGGTGAAACATCAGTTTCTCAAAGAACTTGCACGTTCTATATGCCATTTAGCCCTTCGAACCATCTCTAATGGCAGGTGTTAATTTGGGCAGAGAAATTTATTCGTCTTGACTATAATACAGTTTTAGTCATGTTAACGATTTCCAGTTTTACTTTGATGAAAGCTGTACAAAAGAACATTTTTGTTCTTTTAGCTGAGACTCTGCAAAAGCCACATCAACCAGCCCCAATATGCTGCTCCAGCAGGTATTCTACTACAGTATAGCCACCACACATTAGTTAGCTGTGTGAAGGGGCAGGAGGGAATTCACCAATTAGAGATAGGGGATGATTAGGAGGCCAGATTAGAAAGGGTCATGATTGGGAGGAATTAGCAGGACATTGGGCTTTCAGCTATGGGTGTAATGATGCATTTACGGGTGTACAAAACAATTGAATCGAATCGAATCACGATCCTTTCCAAAAAATGGGAACAAGCTGGGTCCAAGCAAAAGTCGTGAAAAGCAGCAAAAAAAAACAGCTGATGCAGTAAGCCTTGACGAAAGAAGTCAGTGAATCAGTCTGCACAAATTTATGTAGCATTTTGTAGCATTATCTTAGCACTTTTCATTAAGTGCTATGCAGCACACCATCCCTTCTTATTGACCAAGTTTCAGCTTTCAAGTTTAGCCTGCATAAATTTAAAGCACCAAAGTAACTCAAATGGTGCCCCATCTTAATCTCCACTTACTGGCCATGACCAAACCTGCTTAGCTTCTGATGGGCTATGAGGTTTGATGGGCTTGTTGCTCAGTGGTTCAGTGATTCTTGTGCCAGATTAATTTGTAGCCAGACTCCAAATTACAACCCACGAAAACATTCCTAGGTTCAAATCCCAGACCAGTAAATGTATCACTGAGATATGCTTGAACAAGGTACCATACAGAAGCATTACTAACTTGAGGCTGCCTAGTGTCAGTTGCCACTGCTTCAACGCAGATGTATTAAATGCAGAGGCCACCTTTTGTTGTACTCAATGTAGGGAAGTAGCGATCTAAAATTGGCTATGTTTAAAATGCTGTAGTTTTACACTCGTATCTATAGCAAATTCCATTTGCTAATTACAGGAATAGTCTCCCTGGAGTAACTTGGTTTTAAGAGACTCGCTCAGGTGCCTAATGGTGGTTATTACAATATTACGATCATTAATACAGGATTTTAGACTACTGGGCCACAACTGCTTTTCCAGTAACATTGACATAGTTGGCAAGTGTTTATGATTTGTGTTAAATTTGGAGAAATTGCAGTACAAGCTCATTGCATCGCAGCGTGGCTCTTGGCAGGTGCGAGATGGAGTCAGAGTCCACCTAGGCAAAGATGGAAGCAAGAATCTGAAGTTGTGAAATAGTTATGAGGTAGTTTCTCTGTAGCTTGTAACATAGCAAACTACTATATTAAAACAGTAGCTTGGCTAACATAGCTGCTTTTACTTCCCCAACACTGGTTGTACTTTGCTGTAGTCTATTTCCAATAATAAATAATCACTGACTTTTATTTTTGAGCTTTCATTCTTTGTCTGTAACCAAGTATCCTACCAGTGGACTATCTCTACCACTTCTAAAACAGGCGTGGTGCCATTCCAGCACATTTCCAGGAGCTGGAGATAGATGAGCATCAGCAGACCTATGGAGGAAGCGTCTACCCTGTGTGTAGCATCTTGTTAACCCTTATGCATACCGCTGTGTTGCCTCCATCCCGTCTTCATCCACAGAGCTGTCAGTCTGCCAAATAATGGCATCACCTGATCAGTAAATGGACCCTACCTTTCAGTATGGCTAGGACTGGATGATATTACTTTTACCACATATTTGAACCAGATGTCTATATACAATATAATCATTTATGTTCTCATTATTTGTTTGGTATTTGTTTGGATCTAGTTGCACCTGAACAACTATATATGATGGGCATAAATTAAATTTACACATTAGCACATTAGCACGTAACGTTATTTCCCCATACCTAGGTAGATTAGTACTACTTTAGTAGATTTGACATAAGAAAAGCTTCAAAGTCCAACTAAATACATTGCCCAGACCTAAATATCACCTTCTTCACCGTCAGAAGAGGAGGAGGAGGAGATGAGGGTTTGGGTGCAAAGTGGAAAGGTAGAGATGGCCAGCTTTCTGAGGCTCTGTGAGAGGTCATGCTTTGTTTCGTTACATTGGTTGCAACCCGAACCTTTTCGAGCTACTCCATTTTTGCAGAGCAGTGTGAAAACAGAGAGATGTGTCAGAAAGGATTCGCTTTGATCCAAGTCTCTTGTCGCGCACCAAAACGCTCTCGTGGGAGAGGCTTTGCTGTCGCGAATTTGACTGTCACCTTCCTAAGATGCTCATAAATATGATACAGATTCCTTACGACGATTCTGTACAAATGCACAGCGAGGATGGCAGCCGGAGATAGCGTATTTGCTCACAGACTATCACAGGACGAGTCCCACCTGTGGTCATGAATAAAACATGACATTGCGCCTCGTATCACGCAAACAAGGCACTTCACCCAGTTCCTCTCCCAGCTCATAAAGCATCCTTATCAAACACGTCAGTGGCTCCGGCAGCCCAAACTTAACCATTTATTACGGGCATAAACGCTTGCATTCCGCAAAAGTGACTGACTCTAATCGGCATATACCAGCCGCATATACCGTGTCCCATCTGTTACCATGTAGAACAGATGCACGACCACGGGAACCTTCTTGGCTGGATATTTATGGACTTGTTGACCCTTGCAACCTAGCAGTGATAGTGAAGTGCATAAGGAGTCTAGCAGCAGTGTCTCATACACTCATAGATGCACAACACACACTACCCTGTCACTATCATTTAACTCAACAGTGATGCTTTAGATAACAATGGTGCCCTGCTATAATAATTTAAATGCATGGGTCAAGATCGAAGAGAGTTTTACTCATTTAAAGCCACAAAAATAGTCCATGGTTTAAATAGGTTGTACATGGTGCTGGCTAATGAAACAATCTCAGTAACTTTTAATATGTGATTATAAATTTACGTCTTAAAGTGTAATAAAGTTGGAAAAGCAACCAACCAGTGGTATGTTGCAATGTCCAAATTTGGTATTCCGGGCCACCACATGTAGAATTTACTGTTACTCCGCCACCTTTCATTATGCAGTTTGGATGCAAGAAAAGATGGGTAAAGACGAAAGTAAAACAGCGAACCTTTCTACAATGTGATCCTCTGAAACATATGCAGTTTACAGGCATTTCAAGTTAATGTGGTTGTAGTGTGTAGTCAAACTTATGTAACTCCAATGTCCGACTTGACCGACCTATCAAAATCTGTCTTGTCTTTTAATGAAGCCTCCAACTTGGCAAGATGTGCAAGTGAATTTGGAGGTACGTGTTAACTATTTACTTTAAAAACCAGAATTGTGACATTACTCACTAGCGGCAAACAAGAAATGGAGGCACCAGTGTAAAGCATCTTTTTATTGAACATCAAGATAAAACGATGACCATAAACCAATAAACTGAAAACTTCTTTTTCTTGACAAAGCAGACATGCATCACGCCAACACAGGGTAATAAAATAAGTGAATGTTTTGGACATAACATGCAAAAAGTTGCTAATGCTTGATTAGGCTTGACTTTAGACCAGGTTTTCGTTGGCCAAAAGTGTGATGGTCAGTGCGTCTACAAACTAGCCTGACTCCGGCTCTTTTTAATAGCAGGGCGTAAAGTCATTTGCTAGTTGAACAAGGTGGGAAAATGCAAGGTGAAATGGGAGGAAATTGGTGTGGTCGGTTAGGGCTAGGAAAGGAACCAGGAAGGAGAGAGAAAGAGAGCGAGGGGGGATTTGATTCAAAGAGGACAGAGAAACTGCCACGGTCTGTGTTTTTTTTTTTAAACACACATACACACACATCTCTGTCATGCTTGTTTGTTCTGTCCATGCTGGAATGTGTGAGGAGCAGCAGTGTGAGACTGAGACAAACAACATCTGCAAAATCAACCAGGGGTCTTACACCAGTGCTGCCTGCCAACAATACACACACACACACACACACAGCATATACAAACACACAAAGCATACAGTATATACACACACAGTTTTGTTTATATACAAAACACACACACACACAATCATGCAAACATGTCCTCGACACAACACACACACAAACTATATACCATGCATGTACACACAGTGAGTAGATACTATGCTCACCCAGACATAGTATACACACACTTCACACACTGAATGCACATACCTTCCAACACACGACAAACAGCATACGCCCCTCTCACACTCGCCATATGCACACAATATCTAAACACCTGTCAAAACACGCACACATTCAAGAAGAGAGAAAGAGTGGCAATTTTACTCCCTGATATCAAAAATCAGTTTGAGGATGCTGTTTACTGCCAAAAGGCACGACAACATCAGTCATAACTGATGCTATAAAAATGCACTGAACTCCACTCTGCAGTGTGTGTGTGTGTGTGTGTGTGTATGTGTGAGTGTAAGAACGATGTTCATTGATGGCTGCTCCAAAGAAAATAAACATAAATGTGCTTGAAGCTACAATAGCGGCCGTCAGTTATTGTCATACAGCTGTCTGTGTGTGTGTGGATGTGTTAGTGTGTGTGTGAGAGTGTGTGTGCGAGACATTTGATGGACAGCTTTAACAGTGAATATGCATCTTGCCCTGCAGGACTGACTCATGGTTAGTGAAGGACACACCAATGATTGATGAGCTCTATTTATACCAGCCCCTTTAAATGCATCAGGAATGTCTGACAGGACCACACACACACATACACACACACACACACACACACACTTAGAGTCAAGTCCTCACACAATGGCTGAGGCAGCAGTGCTGTCTGTGTGCCTACCTCATCTTCCTCCACCTTCCTCCTGCTCCTCATCATCTCTGCATCCTATCAGACCTGACAGCAAATGAGAAGACCGAGGCTTTTTTTATTTTCGCTCTCCTGACCCTCTAATAACGTCATTACTCTCTAATATCAGACGTGACACTCCACCCAAATATGCTAATGCTGACTGTTAGCTTCCCTTCACTCTTAGCCAGCCTAATGTGTTAAGGTGGAGTTGTCCTTTACAAGATAATTTTCTAATGCAGACTCATTACTGTTTGTCATTACAAGAAATACTTGTCTCAAAAGTCTTAAAATTAAAAACTTTCATTTGCTTGTTTTTAAAATGTGGTCAGTTCTCGAAATCCTTTCATCAGCCTTGACACTACACCCTAATATGCTAATCATTAGCTTCTCTTCACTGTTAGTCACATGAACATTTTAAGTTGGAGTGGCCCTTTACAAGACTATTTTCTATTTAAGACTCATTACAGTTACAAGAAGTACTTGACTCAAAGTATTAAGGTTAAGTGGAGCACCAGCCTATGCTTACCATTAGCTTCTCTTCACTGTTAGTAAAGTGTTCTAAGGTGGAGTGGCCGTTACAGTAAATCATTATAAGAAAAATGTGACTTGGGAGTATTAAAGTCAAATAGCGCTCTACCCAAATATACTAACACTAATTGATAATGTTGCGTATGTTTGTTTGTTTGTCTGAGCAGTTTATGGTGGAGTAGCCTTTTACTGACATGAATGAAACATCATCTTTGTTTCAGGTGTGAAAAATGGTGTGCGCATGTGCATATGTGTCAAATGATGCTCTTTCCCATATATAAAACATTCACAGACACTAGAGTTGAGTGGTGTGGGCAAAAATAGAATCACTTTTTCAATACTGTTTGATCTTGATATTTATCACAATATAGAATTTCACAATCAGTTTTCTGACCATCTGACCATCTTTGTTTTTAACCTGCATGGAGTCTATGAAGTTGCTCATTATAGCTTAAACATAATTTTATTTTAAAAAATACATTTAACACTCTTATCCAATGCAACGTACAAGAGTGCTTTGTAGTCCATGTTGGTTCTTCAAACTATAAAGCTAGTCTTTAGTCAGCAACAACCATCCAACTAGGTTACTGCCAGCTAAGTTGCATACCTTAACAAACCTTCTTGTCAGAGAAAAGCCAGAAATTAGTGCACAGAAAGTTTTAATAATATAGTTATGGAGATTATTTTGTCGCTCTGCATGAACACATATATAAAACACACACATTCCAACACACAGTCGCAAGGATTATTGAGTATGCCGGAACCTTTGTGTGTATATGTATTACATCATGAAAATAACATTACTCAACACACACAGACAAAAACACATGAGGTGCTTGGGAGATGATGACCTGACCAGATAATAGCGTGTGCTCTGACAAATAGATTTTCTTGAGTTGGACCACAGCAAGTTTGGTCTACGCAGAGCTGTAATTTCAACAGTAATGCCCACAACTTCTCTTTTTCTTAGCTTTGTGGACGCTGCCATAATAAGTAGGGATAGACTCAGACAGGCTCTTAATTCACTGTATACACTGTGGACCAGGACTGTGCTGGACTTGTATTAAATTATTGCAGCTAGCGACCTCTCCTAAATAAAAATAATCTGAAAACAAAATTAAACATCTACTTATAAACCCCATATAAATAGCAACATTTATTTTACTTCTAGAATGATATAGTACTTGATGCCAGACCTTAAGGAAAAGTCCAGATTCCTTACAATACAGTGATTCCAATTAAGGTAAAAATATCCCTTTAAAAAATACAATACATGAATAAAAGTAGTAAGAGCATCTGATATGAACTTTATTTTAGTATTCAAAGTATGTTGCTGGTGCTAATAAGGGTTAGTCTTATAAAAAAAAAAGTACTTTCATTTGGCTTAGTTTAAAAAAATAACCCCAATTCTCAAATTCCTTTAATTCCAAATATGATGAAGACCAGACTGTGGTACAAACTTTGGGCCTGACGTCCCAATTTACCAAGGTTTAGGATTTTGCACCATAAAAACCTTCAGGTGGTGACATTCACAGAAGAAAGTGACTTAAGTGTAAAATGCATTGAAGTGTGAACATTATCAGCTTCAGCTTTATTACTGTGTTTGCTTTTTACATTTAAGTAAATGCAAAAATGGAAATTAGATGTTTGGCTATTTAAAGTGAGCATCATATGAAATAGCAGAAGGGATAAAATGCATTGATTTTTAATTGATTTAAAATTTTCAAGAAACTCACTTAAAATGTCAAAAAGGAAACAGCCAACTGTGTCGGTTTTATCAAGGGGACGTGTGTATGTTTATGCTGACTAGCACAAACCATTTCTTTCTTGACTTCTGAGAAAATCAATTGCCACAAATATTAGATTTGCTACTTTCCAATGCAACCAAACCTGGTCCAGTCTTCTTTCTGTGTTTGCTCCTGTCCACTAAACAATTGTTCACATGTACCATAAGCTACATTGAGGGCAGATTTTCCATTACGAGTTCCTCTTTAGAAGAGGTGGTGTTTATGGCGCAGTGGGACGCTTTTCGACCCACTGCTCGGTTCCAATGAGTTTTCTTGTTCTGTAGAGCTCTTAAATCATATTTCCACTACAGGTTGCACCTGTGGGTGGGGTGTGGGGTGGTTATAAACACACACACATACACATGTGCACACACTGTTCTCAAATCATATTCTGCCTCCTTTCAAACAGGTCTAGACTCCCCTAGAGTCTTATTCTTTCTCATTTTTGGCACTCTGCTAAACTGTACAGAACTGTGGCGTAATGTATTCAGGAAATATTCATATCAAAAGCTCTGAATGAAATCCATTCTTGCGGAGGGGAGAAAAAGCAAAACATTAAACACATTCAAATTTGAGAATATCAACCAGGCCCAAATGAGTAATTAAAATGCACCATTACAAACAGCATTTTTTGCTGCACCGCCCACTTCGTTATTATGCAAAACTCTTTTCGCTCAGGAATGGGACTGGAGACTGGAGCTGCCTCTCAATTCAGTTCAGTTCATATTTATTCAATTTCATGTATATTGCACCTTTTTTGCAATAAACATTGTGGCATAGCAGCTGCTGAATTTGGTCCCTAATTTTTTTCACAGTCTGAGGTCTGTCCTCGTTTACATTACAAGACATTTAGGCCAATTTAAGTACTCTGGAGTGGGAGAGACAGTTGGAGAAGAAAATGCGTCCTGGAAAATGGACAAAAATTCTAGTTTTTGGCCTTACTGAGTTTTGGGTAAGGTGTAGTGTAAACACAAATTTAGGGCAGAATCTCTTATGTCAAAGTCTATATTAAGTAGACATGGCGCGATACCACTTTTTATGTCGATATTAATACCGATATTGTAAATTTGGATATCTACTGATACAATACAAATCTGATACAGTCCCTGAGTCTTTTTAAATCAGAAAATAATGCAAAAAAAATGTCTGAATACATGACTGAGATTATTCTGTTATGCTTAAGGAAATACTTGACCTCTAACTAAAACAATGTAATAATTACACACCCATATGTATATGCTAAATTATTTAATAATAAAATATCATCTCAAAAATTATTCATTAAACACAGTTCTGTAATTTCGTAACAATCCCTAGTCCCTTGGCGCTAAAATGACCAGGAACACGGAGATTGTGAGCGAGAGCTGGTGTGGTTAAGGATTTTAAACCACATAATTATTTTATTTGCTTTTGGGGTTGTAGTGTGTTGCGCTGCTTGTTCTGCTCATTGTCATATCAGTATGTACAAATTAGTGTCAGTGTCGAATAATAAACCAGCTTTACTGCAGTGCCACTTCCCATGTATAACGAATTGAGCATGCATGCATTTACAGATCGGCTCCATAGATCGACCTAATGCCACCGATGCCCAATCCAGCTGTTTGAGTCGTTAACGGACCGTTGTCTGATCCATGTCCATCTCTAATATTAAGTCATTTTCTTCGCTCCATTGTAAAATGCTGCACATTTGTAAGCTACAGTATTATCTATGATGGTTCGAGATATACAGAATGTGTGTATAATCTCTGTATTTCACTGTTATCTTTGCAGATATCTTTTGCTAGATTATCATCCTCTGAAATCACACAGCTTTAATCTGAGTGATAGTGTACATGCTGTGATTTTGTGGAAGTTGAAAAATATGTTTTGCATAGAAAAGCTTATACAGATATTAGAAATATTACAAATTTATTTGGGAAATATGATTCCTTCATTCACTTTTAGCCATCTTTGCATCTTCAAAAAACTATTTTTGGTGAATGTCATACTTTTCTCCTTCTTCCTTGCTCTCATTAATCTTTGATGCCACTTTGCTTTGCTTCTGTTATCCATCCCCTCCTTCCCAGCCTCTGTCCCCCTATCTCCCTCATTCTCTCTCTATCCCTCTTATCTTCTTTCTCCTCTTTTGGCCCGAGGGCAGTTTGCAGTAACTGTTCCCCACTGCAGGCCTCGGCGGTATTGCAGCAGGTCTGAAAGCGGACTGGTAAGTGGAGTTGAAAGTGCTGTCAGGGTGGGCTGGAGTGCTGCTGTTTATTACACCATCACCCCACCTTATTGCACTGGGGAGAGGCACAACGCCATTGCCCTCCTCCGTCACGCCGTTCGTTATTGGGCCTCAGTCCGTTTTGCAGGAGGAGCCCATTTTAGCCTATTTTTTTCTGAGCCACTACAAGCAGGTTCATAATCTTTTCTCATTCCACCAAACACTTGCCTCTAAAGCTTCGTGAGTAGCGTAATGAGAGTGTTTTTTTCTGTCTGAAGTGACGGATGGGGGCGTGAGCTCAGAGCTGAGCCCGGTGGAGGGTGTCGGCCCCCCTGTGCCTGGCTCCCCAGTGGAGCCCTGTTCTCCTGCTCCGCCTGCAGCCAGCATGTGGGAAAGGTCACCTGTCACAGCAGCTCATTACAGAAGAGAGAGACAGGGAGACATGGAGCTTGAACATGAACACACACACCAACAGAGAGGAATACAAACACACACAGACACACACTCGCACAGTGGTTGAGGTTTAATAATGTTAGAGGAGAAGTAAACAGCGTTAAAATCTCAGTGATACATTTGTTCTAATAATTAACACCTTTACGCAAAGGAGTAAAATATCTTTGTTCCATTTAATATAATTGCCTTTAAATACAGTAGCTGAACACCTCATTTCCATCTTAAAAATAAGATGTCACATTGCTGTAAATGCTGCTCATGCATGAAGTTTCCCCCTGAGAAAACATGTTTCCTTTTGCCTAGCAAATGTACTGTTATAATAGCAATTGGCCAAGGTGCTGCTGCTTTTTAAAAGGATAGGGAGATGACACTGATTGGTTTATTGCATCTAAGACATACTTAATGTAAACAAAAGAATAGATACAACCCATCAAATCTCAAAGGACAAAATATCCATCCAATTTATTTTCATTCATATACATTGTGTAATTCATCGAGAACCAGATGGCACAAGAACAATCAGTGGATAACAAAATCTTTAACTCACTGAGAGTTGAATTCAAAATCACACCAAAATCAAAGTAAAAAACTGAAATAACAGTCTGATCTAACTCATGAAATAAGAGAAATAGACATACTCTCTCTCTTTCTATCTCTATCTCTCTCTGTGAAGTGATCAAATGCCCTCAGGTACTCAGAACAATAAGAGAGAGAGAGGTTGTATGTGAGGGTGTGTCAAAAAAAACTTCAAAAAAATTTCACTTCCAGCTGTGTCAATTTCATCAAGGGGATGTGGGTAATTTTGTGTTGAGTAACACAAGCCTTTTATATAAAGATTTGTGAACAATTGAAATAACTTACTGATCCAACTTGAATTTTACCACAGCAACTTATAATGTTGCTTGGTAGTGTGTACTCTCCCCTAGGCCGATATCCACTCCTGACATTGTTTGTGTATGCTTCTAATAAGATGGTGGATTTCTTCCCAGACCTGGTTAGGGTTAGGGTTAGGGTTAGGTTAGGGTAAACCCTAACCCTAGAGGTATGTGCAGTCTTGCAACATTATGGTCCCCGGATAATCATTGGCCAACCATCTCACCATCCATTCTGGATAATGTTGCAAGCAGCAAAACTCAACAAGACTCTTTCTCATGTGTCACATGTGCTCTGATTGAACCTGCTCTCATTTGTGAAGAGAATGGGGCAGTGGTGGCTTTGTGGTCTAAGTGGCTGAAGCCCTGCATTGGTGATCACAAAATGGCGGGTTTGAATCCTTGGACCACCTCAGTGCATCCCCTCCATTTTCAGGGAAACTGCCCCATAGAAGTCTTTCTGAATAAGAGCATCTGCTAAATGCCATAAATGTTATGTAATGTAGGCCTAATGTAACAAGGTGACAGTGGCAAACCTGCCAGTTCTGGTGTTCTTTGGCAGATCACAATCAATCTGGGCTATGATTTCCACTGGTTGACGTCTAACCCTCATGCCACCCTCCTGGTGTTTCTGACAGTTGAGTTAGAAACATGCTCAGTAGCCAGATGAAGGTCACTTTGTAGAGTTCTGGCAGTGCTCCGCCTCTTCCTCCGCAAAAAGAAGCATAAACTGGTCCTGCTGCTGGCTCCTGGGCTGTCTACAAGCCTATCCATCTCTCCTAGTGTTAAAGGACTGTCTCCTCAAGTCTCCTCCATGATTTTGAGACTGTGCTTAGAGACATGGCAAACCTTTTTTGCAATGGTTTATGTTTGGATGTGCCATCTTGGAGGATCTGGTCTACCCATATAACCTGAATTTAAGTGAGTGATTATTTGTCGTGTGTCCTGCGGTGTGTTGACAGGGTTGTTTTCCGCCTTACGTTCGTAAGTTCCCCGGGATAGGCTCCGGTCACCCCACAACCCCAGTTGGGATTAAGCGGCTTGAATAATGAATGGATGAATGAATTATTTGTCATTGTGAACACACCACAGCGCACAGTGCACTGCAACAAAATGTGAGCTCTGCATTTGACCCATCTGTGAAGGAGCAGTGCTTGTGGATGGTAGCTTGTGGATGGTAGCCAATCCAGGACTTCAATCAACAACCTTCCAATCGGTGGGGCTGCAACTTCCCATTACACCTCCCACTGTCCTGGGGTGCCGCTTCCACCTCATACTACCAGTAAAGACAAGGGCATTAGCAAGATGCAAAATTAGAGGACAATTAGTCACAAGGTAAAGAGAGAGAAATGAGCTATGGAGGGAGGCACGGTGGAGCCTGCTGGCATGGGTTTCTGTCGGGTCCTCCGGTTTCCTCCTATGGTCCAAAAACCTGCTCGTTACGTTGATCAGCAAGTCTAAATTGACCCTAGTTGCATGAGTGTTTGAGTGTGTGCCCTGCAGTGGGTTGGAGCCCAACAGGAGTTGGTTTCCACCTTGTGATCTTTGTTCCTGCATAGGTTCTGATTCCTGCAAAGGTTATTAGGAATAAGTGGCTCAGAAAATTAATGAGTGAAGAAATGGAATGGTTGCATATGCATTTTTGGAGGGTGTCTTGCTGTTTCTCCTCTTGTCAACCATGTTGTTCCTTTTAATTTGTTTCAAAACAGGTTAAACTGATTGACAATCACTTTTGCTCACTAACTGGACAGATATCCAAACATTTTTACTGAGTTAGTATTATACTGCCATGATTAACTCTTCCCTTATTTTTGGGGGGGCATGTACTTGGATGGTTAAAATTAGAGCTGTAAAGCTAAATATGAATAGTGTTTAAGAAATGTTGCTGTAAACAATTTTTTTATAACACAGTAAGTGTCTTCTGTGGTCTTCTGATTTCTGCCCTGATCCACATAATCTCACTTCCTCATTTTATGATGCTTACACTTAACCTGATGTTAACCTGAACCCTAATGAGTCCTCCGCCTCAGAAGTTATTGGACTTTGTGTAAGATATAGATTGCACAACATGGCTGAAATAAGGTTGAATCTGCAATTTAAAATCCATTCCAAAAAATTAAGCATACAATAATTCAGAAGTATTGCTTCTGAAAATAGATATATTTATTTTTTAAATTAATTATAGTACTACTGTACATACTGTATCAGGGGAGGCTCGGGTGCACAGGGGTTAGTGCTGCCACGTCACAGCGAGAAGGTCCTGGTTTCGATTCCCGGGTCGCCTTTAGGCCTTTCTGTGTGGAGTTTGCATGGTCTCCCGTGTTCATGTGGGTTTTCTCCGGATGCTCCGGTTTCCTCTCAATAGCATGCAGTGTAGGTTAATTGATGACTCTTAATTGGTCGCATAAGGTGTGAATGAGACTGTGATTGTGTGAGTGTGTGGGCCATACTGTGTGTTGGCACCTACTCAGGGTTCCCACCTTGAGCCCCAGCTTTAATAGTCGAGCATATTTACAGTACAAATCTTGTCAGTGCTATAAGTGCAAAAAAAGACTTCAGTGTTCAGTGAAGCATGATGTTGATTTGAGGCCCCATCGCCCAGCCCCAGTATCTATATTTTGTCATTGCAGTATTGTACTGCAAATATCAAATATAGTACTGTTGCTGTACAAATGCAAATCTGTTAGCAGCATTGTACTGTAAATTTGCAGTGATTTTCTTGTGATATGAGTGCGTAGGTATCATTTCATTGTTGTGAAACGTCCAAAGGTTTGCTTCTATGAACAGTGCTATTTTGCCTATGTCTTTTTAATTTGATGAATACACTGACCTTGGGCCTGTCCTGAAAGTTTGGACCCTCTCAGATCCTCAGGGGACAGATGGGAGGATAGGTGGGGGTGTTTCCACTCGCCGCTGCTGAAGTACATCAAAGCTAATGAACCTGAGTGGCACTTTTTCACCCGTGATGCTCTGTCCCCCCGTGCTAATTAAAATCCTTGTTTGCATAACGGTTTACACAAACACCCTGTTCCCACCGGGTGGACTGCAGCGTCCCACAAGCTGAGTTGGAACTTTGTATGTGTGTTTCTGAGCAATTTTTTTGCTGCTTATAAGGACCTAATCATCCCCTTAAAAGGTTTGTCAAATTTTTGTGACTTTGTGAGGACATTTTTCTGTGACGGGCCAGTCCTAGTAGGGAGAAAAAATATTTTATAGAGAAGATTCAGGTTTTATGCGAGATACTAAAAGAGATGAAAGATTAACTTTTATTATTTACGTCTACTCATTATGGAAAACAGCGGAAGTGGCTTACGAAGATAGCAGGATATGTGTGTGTGTGGATCAGAAACCAGTCAGCATATTCTCTTTAGAGGTAACCTTGAGAGGGCCGTTTGTATGAAACTGAAGAGTGCTGAGCTTTATTGGTGGGTATAAAGTGAAGCACGTAGTTACTTTTTATGTCATGCAGAAATTCGTCACCTGTTGTGTTACTTTATGAAAGGTGATTCCCCTTTAGGCAGCTTTATCACTAATTATACCATATATACAGTATATACAGTACAGTATATAGTATTAGTGCCTGTCTCTGAGTTCTGCATGCAGAAATTGTGTGTGTGTGTGTGTGTGTGTGATATCTCCATTAGCGGAGCTCAGTGCACAGTGCCTAGAAGTGCAGTGAAGTAAACAGAAGCTCATGAAAGATTCAGTCGCTCCAGCTGCAGGGAGCACCAGCGTTACCCACAACCCTCTTCTGCTGCGCCACTACAGCTAAATGCAGCCCCGCTGCAGTTCACACACACATATACACACATACACACCTCAGCCTGTTTAAACACGGAGACCACAGGACATGGAAAATACATAACGCATCCCTCACATGACTCCCCAGCAGTATGAACCATTTATGATGTTAGTTCACTAAGGCAGAGTTCCAGCCTCAAATCCTTCGTAGCTCCGCCCGAGGCCTTGCCCCTGAACACACACACACCTGGGATGCGTTCAGCCCTGACATAACACTGGTGTGCTACGCAAGTGTGTGGTTACAGCAGCTGAGAGGGACGTGCTTTCTGTTTGTTTCGAATCATTTTTAACATGGGTTTACATTTGTGGTATTAAAAAAAAACACATTATGATGTCGGGAGAAAATCGTTTTGCTTTAAAACATGAGTAAGAGTGTTGGTTAATATCTACAATCGTTGCTACAGCAGTAACCACATGTGTAGGGGACTTTTTATGGTGCCCTTACAATCCTATTAGACAACAACAGTTACTTTGCTGTCTTAAAATAGTCAAATTCAATTAAACTCAATTAAAGCCACAAATGTAAGTAAACACATTTCTATTGTGATTTGACACTTGGAAATGAAATAGTTGGGTTATTTTTATCCAATTAATAATTAATTAATCAAAAAAAACAATGGGTTAGATTAAAATTGATATTAGAGTTTGCATTAATAAGTCAAGTATTTCCTTAAGCATAACAGAATAATCTGAGTCATGTACAGACATTTTTTAAAGCATTGTCTTCTGTTTAAAAAAGACTCAGAGACTGTATCAGATTTGTATCATATCGGCAGATATCCAAATTTATAATATCGGTATTGTATCAGACATTAAAAAGTAGTATTGTTCCATGTTTAGCATATACTTCTATATCCTTGCACTTTAACTACTATATCCTTGCATCTTAAATGTATCTAATTTCTTATCCTGCAATATGCTTTCCCTCTCCCAAATATCTTTTTTGTACTGCTATATTCATATTCCTCTGTCCATTTATATTAGGACCATGTATATATCTTTACTTGGCAGTTAAACTCATTCTGATTCTGAAAACTAATGGTAGCAAAATGAAAGAAGTAGTGAATCTTTTTTCAAGGGATTACATCTGTTTAGGCTCGTCATGTTTCGATTTGTGCTGGCTCATGTTTTAACGTGATTTGTATTGTGTTGTTAGCTCCTTCTACCTCTGTCCTTGTTTTATAAAGTTTCATTAATCGATTCCTTAGATACATGTCCTAGATTGACTTGTTCCTGGGATTGCCCCACCAAGGACAGGCTTTGTAAGATCTGCATTGTAATGAACTCCACTTCATGCTCTTACGGTGCAATAATTCACCGTGCTTTCATCCATAATTCAGCATCAGGGCAGATTTTCTCTGTGCAAGGCGTTTACCGTGGCATGGTGATGTACGGCCGTCTGCAGTCCTGCTCACGGCGGCGCTTCGAGCAGGTCGTTGGGCTCGACCTTTCACACGGGTGAGTGGAGAGAGAATGAGGGCGTTTCGCAGCTTCTTAACGAAGACGGAGCTGGGAGGGCAAAAGGGCGACGTGGAGGCGGGGGCGGGGCCAGGACAGAAGGGGCAGAGTCTATCATTGGCACACTGCATCAGAGCTGAGGGGCCATTTCAGACCAAACTGCTGTGTCAAATGGGAGACGAGGTCTGCATTAAAAATATTCCTTTTCCTGTCCTTCTTTTGTCTTCGGTTTGCCCAGGAGGAAGTGTCTCATATTCCTTTCAGCGTGGAGAGATTTGGGGTTTGGCTTTCAGACGGCTTATTTTAGCCTTTTTGGAGATAGAGATGTGTAAAAGAGCTGCTGGTATTGAAATTTCACACGCGTCAGCGAAAACCAGTAAAAGCACGGCACCCAGAAGCTTCCACTGGTGCTCCACTGTGCAAGAGTTTGGAGTACTCATCAAGATTCAATTAGGATATTGCAATATACAGCTCCAGAAAAAAAGAGACCACATCACTTTATTTCTGATTCATTGTTTTTACAGTTTGTGGCTGTGTGTCTGTATAAAATATATAAGTTAATGTTCTTGTATAACTTTTTATTTACCTTTTTTTTTTAATGCTTGCAGTCGCAGACTCTTATTCTAAGTCTTTACAAAGACCCTGGATTACTAGATTCACCTGAGTTTCAACTTGCCACTTCCCTGACTTCCTGTTTTTAAGGAGCAAAGTATTGCAATGTCCTTGCCTGCATATCTTTTCCTGTCCTGCCTTCTTGTGTATCGATCATTGTCTTGTACTTCTGGATTATTCTCTATTGTTTCGCGGATTGTCTCTTCTGGTGTGGAACTGTGCCTGTTTTACGAGGCCGATTTTACCTCTTTCACTTATAAACGCTAGTTAAACAGTCTCTGAAGTTTGGTCAACTGGGTAATCTTTACAAATATTAGTATCAAATCAGTACTCGGTACTGACCAGGTTGGATCGTTCATCTCTAGTGTAAAATCTGGTTTAAGATGCCTCATTTTTGTATCTGAACCACAGTAAATTGTTTAAATTGCTACCGTTTATGGGAAAAGCAGCTGTGAGGCATCTTCCTCAACATCACCAATGCTCACTCAAATGTGTAGGTTCAAATTAATTGGTAACAACACTTTTTTTTATATGCAAGAGATGAGCAGTAATCTATCAAGGGAATGTAACAAAATATCTGACGATATATGTAGAAAAATGAACATGTGTTCTTGTAAAGGTGCGTTACTCTATTTAACAGCGGTGTATAAAATGCAAAATGTGTGTGTAAAGTGTATTGAGGAGTCTGATGGCCTGTGGGAAAAAAAAGCTATCACACAGCCTGGCAAATCAGCTTCTAACACTGGAATAACGTCAGCATGAGAAGAGTGAAGAGTCACGGACAAATGAAATTAAAAGATTTAAAATTATGTGGACATATATAGCGCATAAATACATAATACATAAATCCTAAGAAATTGCATCTTTTTGTCACCTTTGTGCTTCTTCTGAAAATAAATTGAAGGCTCTTAACACATTTAGCGGAATGTCTTCTGCATGGACACCTTACATGATGAGGTGAGTGTATATATTACGTCCTCATCAGGTGAAAGCTCACGTTCCCTCCCGCAGGATGCGTATGGCTGAGGTAATGTGTGGAGTTCGGAAGAGGCTCCTCCACATGCGCAAACAGCCTCGCGCTAACGTGCTAACGCCTCTCCCCTCCCCATCATGTCACTTCTCATTCAGATCACATGAATGATTTACTCCCAAACCGTCTCGGCTTCAGCAAAAGGCGTATCAGCCTCAGCAGGGAGTTAGATTCTTCTCTCCCACATTCTACATCATTGCCTGCTTTTCAGTAAAGAGAGACTAGACATTTTTACCGAACACAGAAAATGTAGCATGGCTCAACATGCTAAATTGTACACTGCATTATATGTACATTTACATGTGGGACATTCGGCATACGCTCTTATACAGAGTGATGTCCATCAGTGCTAATAAGGTGAAGTTTATCTGGTTTATGTTGAACTGCATTCACAGGAATGTGAAAGAGCATTTTTGCTTGATGTGGGTCAGTACGGTATGCTATGCTTTTAAAAGCAGTGTTTGGGAGTAGTTAGCCAAAATTAGCAACACTAATAAGCTACTTTTTTGGTTGCTTATCAGTAGTAATGCTATATTTAAAACTCAGTAGCTTTATATATTACAAACACAGTTTTTTTCAACTATCAGGTGTTTCTGATTGGCGTTGAATTCACAGAAGTGCATCACAGCACGCTCTTGGCAGCTGCAAGATGGAGTCCAGCTTGCCAAAGATAGTCCGTGGTGATGGAATAGCTTTGAGATAGCTATTTAGCTACTTTTACTCTGCATCTTGTAGTGTAGCAACTACTATATTAAAACAGTGCAAAATTCTTTCCATGGGTTTAGGGATTAGATTATAGTTAGGTTTGGGTTAGAATACAATTACATTTAGATTTAGGGTTAGATTATAGTTAGGTTTGGGTTTATGGTTAGATCATAGTTAAATTTAGGGTTAGAGTTATATAATTGTTAGTTTTGCGTTAGATTGCAGTTAAATTTAGGTTTAGGGTTACATTACAGTTAGGTTTGGGTTATATTACTGTTAAATTTAGCTTTAGGCTTAGAATACATTTATGTTTGGGGTAGATTACAGTTAGGTTTAAAATTAGATTACAATTTAGGTTTAGGTTAGATTACAGTTACATTTGGGTTTAGCATTAGATTACAGTTATGTGTAGTTTTAGGTTTAGATTACAGATATGTGTGTTAATGTTAATATTAATATTTAAATTACAGTAAGGTTTAGGGTTAAATTACAGTTAGGTTCAGGGTTACATTACAGTTAAGTTTATGTTCAGGGTTACATAACAGTTAGGTTCGGAGTTAGAGTTACATTACAGCTATTGTTACAGTTAGATTACGTTATGGGTTGGAGATATGAGTTGGAGAGTCGAATCTGCATACTTTTATGTGAACCATTTGTGGGTGGCAAATCATATTGAACCAAAACATTTTCAGTTACGGTTAGCCCACAGTAATCTCGGTGTTATTTGTTAGTTTCATTTCAAATTAAAACCAAAACCAAAAAGCATGCATTCCAATATGTGTTTCTAAAACCAAAAATTAAAAAAAATCATTTCCCAGTTTTTTTCAATTTCCTCCATTTTCCACTGTGCTGACAAATGAAAAAATGGGAAACATGCAAATTCATATGCATTTTATTTATTCTGTAACCACTGTAATACAAGTGGCATGTCCTGGAAAATCACAGACGAATAACCTTCAACACCATGTCCGGGTTAGAGTACTTTGCAGACATAGTGAGAGCGCTGTTTGAGATCTCGAGAAAATGCATGCAGAGATTTCCACTGGTGAGGTTGGACCACATGCTCAGAAATGTCAGTCAGAAAGAGTAAAATGGAGAATAAGTGCATATTTTCCTTCTTTTCCACGTCTTATTTATGTGAAAAAACCCAAATTGGAAAACAGCTCCTGATTTTCATTTTGACTTTGGGAACTAATATTATGAATCTATGTGTTTTTTTTGGTTTTTGATTTTTAATTTACACATGAATAAACAAATGATACACAGATTTACGTTCTCCGTAGCAGCTGTCAGCATGCCACGTCCATCACAACACTAAAGTAAACGAGTCTAAGGAGTGATTAGTGAAAATAAGTGGACAGAGAGAGTGAGAGATAGAGAAAGAGAGTTGTATGTCATAAGCTGGTGATTCTCAACAGGAGGTAGATGTGCAGAGCAGGGGAGTTCAGAAGAGAGGGATGCTGTAGATGAGAGAGAAAGGGTGAGAGAGCAAGAGAGGGTGCTTGGACTCCAAAGATGGTAACTGGACCAGTGAATTAAAGCTAATTGGTCTGCATTCATGTGTTTTAAAAGCTCATAAATAAACACATTGCCTAAACTCAATGCCCTCACAAACACACACACACAGATCTACTCCACTGAATTCAATGTTGTCATTTTCATTCTGTTCACAGTGAGATGTATTGCGGCTGTTAAGCGTGAACACTTGACCCTGTTGACCTGACTATGTGTGTGTGTTGGCATGTGATGAGTTTGAATGGTGGAATCTGTTCCTGAAGAATTTAATAAAATTACACTGGGACTCATTTACAAGAATTTTACTTTTCTTAAATTTCTTCTCGAGAAAGTTTAGACATTTACATAATAGAACATTCTACAACAGCAGAATCAACGGAAAACCCAATAAGCAAGTATTTTACCCAAACAGGCATGCAATAAAATTTGCATAAGCGCACTCTTCACCGTTTGTCGATTCTCAAAGAAGAAAACATTGACGTAAGTCAGCATCTTTGTGGAAACTGTGTAAGTGGGATTTATGAACCAATTTCTTCTTAAGAACGGTTGGTGTATAATTTCCTTTGCTGTCTCTCTTTCTGATGTCTCACTTCACTGTGTCTCTATCATACTTTAATGATTTACAAACAGCTATACCTCTCTCTGCCTCTCTCTACCTCTCTTTCTCTCTCTGCCTCTCAAAAGTGATGATGCAGGCCCATTTTTTTCTTGAGCTGCTTCAATGAGCGTGTCACGTCACCTTGCCAGACTGGCAGTCAATGAAGAGTGTGTGTGTCTCTCTGATTGCTGAGACAGCAGCAGAGGTGCAGTAGAGACGTTCTCGGTGCGGACAGACAGCTTGTCGTGCTCCCGTACTCACGCGAGTCTGTCACATTGAAACTGGTAGCTCCTTGTCATTATAATTGCCCCGACAGGGCCGAGCGACCAAGAGAAGGGCAAGGAGAGAGGGAAGCAAAAAGAAAGACAGAGCTGATGATGTTGGGGACGTTTTATGTCAGTTATTAATTCCTGTTTCTCCCTGTCTCTCGCTTTGTCTCCGCAGGATAATAACCCGAGAAGCGTCTCTGGAGGCTCCAGCCGAGACCAAGTGAGCTGAGGAGAAGAGATGAAAGTAAAGAACTTGACCTGCAGAGAAATCAAAAGAGGAGCAAGTGTTGTGCTCTGAGGGAGAGATAGAGACTGTTTAGAGATAGATAGATAGACAGCAGAGGTAGAGAGACAACAGTCCATTCTACATAGAGACAAAGAGAGATACACAGATCCGTTCTGCATACAGAGAAAGAGAGAGAGGGGGAGTGTGTGCTTAGACACAGAGAAATACAATCCCATCTTCTCAGACATAGAGAGACAGCTCAGAGAAAAGAGAGAGACAGCTACAATTTTTACAGAGTGAACGAGACAAAGAGAGAGAGAGTCTCCTTTGCGCAGACACAGGAAGAAAGGGACATAGCTGTTCTGCAGATCGAGAGAAAGTCCTCTGCGTGGAAAGAGAGAGACGACCGCCTCTGCACAGAGACAGAGAAAGTCCGTTTTGCAGAAGGAGAGAGAGACAGCCTCTGTATTCACAGGGACAGATCGAGAGAAAGACTGTTCTGAGAGAGAGACAACCAGAGTCCTCTTTTGTAGATATACAGGAAGAAAGGGACAGATCCATTCTGCCGAGACAGAGAAAGTGAGAAGGAGAGAGAAGGACCCGTAGATAAAGACGATCGTCCCCGCGTTAGGACATTAGGACAGTGCCGCCATGCTGGCGTGAGATGGACGTGGCGCTGGCGTGCTGACGGAGGTGGGGCACCATGCGTCCATGGCCGGGTTCGTGGCGCTGGATCGCGCTGGTGCTGCTGGCGTGGGGCACGCTTCTCTTCTACATCGGCGGCCATCTGGTGCGGGACAGCGACGCCACGCCTCACTCCAGCCGCGAACTCGCCAAGATCCTCTCCAAACTCGAGAGACTCAAGCAGCAGAACGAAGACCTGAGGCGCATGGCCCAGGCCCTGAGGTAAGGAGCAGGAGAGGCCTGGGCATGTTAGGCATGTGGTCCAGGTCGGAAGGGACAGGTCTGGGGGATTTTCATTCAGTTTGTTCTGAACGTTATTTTTACATTTAGTTCCAGTGTTTCAAGGCCTCTCCTCAAAAACCGATTAGACGGTCATTACAATGCTGATAATTATGTTGCCTTTATTTAAAAAAAAATATGGGTGGTGGTGTTTGACACTGGACCAAGAAATTGTGGGTTTGAATCTTGCCTCCAGCACTACCATCATTGGGTCCCTGAGCAAGACCCTCAATCCCATGTTTCTCTCTTGAAAGCTGTCTGAATGAAATAAGGTAATGGAAGCCACTCTGGATAAGAGTGTCTGCCAAATGCTGTGACTGTACAATGTACATGCCGTGAATGTATATGTCGATAGGTTGAATAAATAAGCAGCAGAAAGCTTTTACAGTATAATGAAAGACACAAAAAAATTGGAGACAATTCTCAGCAAACTGTGAAAGGAGGACATTGCTGTCATTTATTCTGTACTTGCGTGTGGTGTGCGGTAGGTTGGTCTCTTAAAATGTGTTTGCAGTAATACTGTAACCACTGTTAATGTGGCTCCAGATGTTAAGTTGATGTTAAGTCAGATCTTTGTGGGTGTGTGTGTATGTGTGTGTATCAGGTGTTGCTGTGTGGTAGAGGTAATTGGTGTGTATGTGGAACTGGTAGAGGTGGTTGGTGTTTGTCCTGATGGTGTGTGGTAAAACATGATTGGTGCGTGTGTAGTGATGGTGCTGCGGTCGAGGTGGTAGGAGTGTGTGTTGGTTTTGATGCAACACACTTATCCTGCTCTCCCATTTTCTGAAATTTTCCGACTCTGAAAATCCATACAAGTACTGTTACTTTGTAAAAGTAATACTGAATTACGAGTAAAAGTACTGTGATAAAAAGTACCTCTCAAAAACATTATTAGTTACTTTTTGTCCATTTTTATTTATTGAATAATTTATTTATTGTGCCTATCGTCCACATATAAACTGAAGTTTCAGTCACTGAAACTGGATATTTTTTGAAAACTGTAACCAAAGTGGAAATTTCTGAAAACTCCAGCTTCAGTGACTACGTGTGGACGGGGAAAACAGAGTTTTAGGTTCATAGCGCCATAAGTGTGTGACAGGAAACGTGTTGATGTCAGGTCAGGACACGTTTTTTTACCCTTATTTAAGCTATTTGTGCTTGTTTGCCTCTGTTAATGTTTAAAAGTAACTGGACTTCCATATCTGTCCATACGAGGCACCCTCAATTCGCCTTTGTTTATGAAGCAACCGGAAGTAAAAATCATTGTAACTGGATGTAATTCGTTATTTTTTTCCAGGATTCTGATTGGCTGACATGGTTCTACGCAGATCTTGATGGCGTATTTATCGGGATTGGTGTATACAGAGATATTTTTGAAAACAGGCTCATGTGTACGAAGTTATTTTCGAAAACGGAGGGGAAAAATATTAGTTTTTAAAATACCCGGCAACGTGTGTATGGGGCCATAGATGATATGTCAACTGTGGGAGCTTACAGTGACTTATGAACACAGGCTACCAAGATGCCGGTCAAACTTCAAATTGTAGGCTTACTCAGTAACGAATTGTCATTTTAAAATTTGCTCACATATACAGTACTGTGCAAAAGTTTTAGGCAGGTGTGAAAAAGTGCTGTCAGCAAAGAATGCTTTCAAAAATGGAAGTGTTAATCATTTATTTTCATCAATCAACAAAATGCAGTGAAGGAACAAAAGAGAAATCTAAATCAAATCAATATTTGGTGTGACCAGCCTTTGCCTTCAAAACAGCATCAATTCTTCTAGGTACACTTGCACACAGTTTTTGAAGGAACTCGGCTGGTAGGTTGTTCCAAACATCTTGGAGAACTAACCACAGATCTATAATCCTACAAAATAATATAATGACTACAAAATAATATAATGACTATAATCCTACAGAATCCCTGACTTTGTGCAAGTGTACCTATAAGAATTGATGCTGGTTTGAAGGCAAAAGGTAGTAACACCAAATATTGATTTGATTTAGATTTTTCTTTTGTTCGCTCACTTTGCATTTTGTAAATTGATAAAAATAAACAATCATCATTTATATTTCTGAAAGCATTCTTTGTTTACAGCATTTTTGACACCTGCCTAAAACTTTTGCACAGTACTGTAAATATGCTTAAAAAAATACAAGTACCCAAAAAACTCACATAAGTACAGTAAAGCAGGAACTAATAATGTGTTAGTTCCACCCCAGATTATTTTGGCCAATTCTGTTCCAATTCCGTATTTTATTTCACAGTATCTGATATGCTGTAATAAATAGACCAGTCAGAGAGCTCTGTTTTACCTTACTAACTCCCTGAATCAATCAAAACAGCAATAAAAGAGATTGACTGTGCCACGCTCTGTAACAGCAGTCTCAGACTGCACAACAGTCACAGCTTCCAAGGGGCAAAAATCTGACTGATGTGTACCTTTCCTAAGAGCTGTGACTTGCTGAGGGGCATCAATGTCCAGCCTGCATGTGACAGTGTTTAAAATAGAACTTTCCCCCTCATGCTGATGACCCATTTTTTTGTTGCCAATGCATCCATGTGTCTCAAAAAGGATTTAAAACTCCTGAGCAAAGCAATTAGTTTAACTCTAATTCCCAGCAGCAGTGAGTCCTGTTCAACTTTAGATCTCAAAATAGGTCAACTTTCTAAGCGAAGGAGCTTTTAAGTAGTGAAGCTGTTTTTACAGAGGAAGTAGCATTCATCATGAAATGTCATTGATGAGTTACATTGACGCGGCACGGTGGCGCAGTGGTTAGCACTGCCGCCTCACAGCGAGAACGTCCTGGGTTCGAGACCCGGGTCGGCCATAGGGCCCTTCTGTGTGGAGTTTGCATGCTCTCTCCGTGTTTGCGTGGGTTTCCTCCGGTTTCCTTCCACAGTCCAAAGGCATGTGCTATAGGTTAATTGGCGACTCTAAACTGGCCCAGTAAGGTGTGAATGTGATTTTGTGAGTGTGTGTGTCCTGCGGTGTATTGGCGCCTGCCCAGGGTTGTTCCCCGCCTTCTGGAATAGGCTCCGGTCCCCCCGCGACCTCAGTTGGGATTAAGGGGTCCGGATAATGAATGAATGAGTTACATTGAGATTTGCTACAAGAACTAAAAATGGCAAAAATATAAATGACCCAATTGTAGAGCACAAGAGCAAGATTTTAATCATAGTAGTAATCAGGGACAGACGAAGAAATCCTGCATAAAGAATCAGTTCTCAAACAAATCACAAAGCATATAAGCTAGGGCTGGGCAATATGGCCTAAAAAGAAATTGCGATATTTTTAAGCTTTATTGAGATAAACAATATGTATATCTTTCTAAAAGAGAAAGAAAATTGTGTTTCCCACAATCCAGTAAACGCTCCAGTTTAGTCAAATCTTCCCCTTTACTACAGACAAAACTGATATTTTAGCTGATAAATAACAAAAATCAGCGTTCTACTGAACATTTCGTTCAGTGTTTATGCCGTCACTATGACACAGCCCCGGTTAACATCAGAAAGAATGTTCCATCTCCAAATATTGTCTCTGAAATGGCGTGGATATTCATTTCCGCACCAAAACGCAGTACAGCGAGGGCGAGGAGAGCGACGCCAGGGAGCGCAGCGATGGGGAGCTGGTGGTCCGCACGGACTGAGCTGAGACTGAGGGATGATGGAGAAAAGAGGGAGGAAAGGAAAGCAGACGGATCTGATTCCATGCGGTGTGCTTTTTTGGGGGCCTTTTTTGAGGGGGGTTAAGGGTTAAGTCAGGAGTGAGGATTTACTTAGAACTTCAGGGACTTCCAGAAAGCTGGAGAGGGTCTCGCAAATCCAGATTTGGTATATTTTTGTAATGACAGTTATTGGAACATTTGTTTTATTCTGATGGTTTTTCGTTCCCAGTTAACTGAGATCATTTAAAATACGCTGATCACTTAAACTGCTTCCCTACACTTACGCTGCAAAGCGGACATGTGCTAGGAGAGTGTTCTGGATGGGTGTGGGAGTGAGCTGTCTGCTTTGAGAGAGCAGAGAAGCCAGACTCGAAAGTGAAGTATATGCTGTCTCTTTATCATTAACGTGAGGATTTGTACTCGATGTTTACGGTATAATCATTTACTACGTTGCACATGGAACAAGGCGAGATATATCAAGTATATTCGATATACTGCCCACCCCTACGATAAGCCTCCAAACCTGAATTATAAACCTTAACAGGCAGAGTTACATTATCAGACAACCAGAGAATATCCAAATCCAAAATCAGCGGGCAAAAGGGGGTAAATGCTCAGTATGAATGCACAGAAACAGTGAAAGCAAAAAGTTTTTGGGGGGGCAGTTGGTATCGTAACGACCAGTGAGGAAAAATCAAGTTCCGGCACCTGAGCAAGGTACCATCCCCAGGCACTGCCAAAAAGCTGCCCAATGCTCCTTCACGGATGGGTCAAATGCAATAATTACTCATTTACTTTTTGTCCAGGAAGAGGCCTAATACTCAGGTGAGCTTGATCTGGTTATTAAGAGTCTGTGATAATTTGGAGTGAAATTCAAGAGTGAACAGTGGGGTAAGCTTCATTTCAGAAACTCACAATGAAAAAAAAATGTTTTAGGTTATTTAGTTACAGAACTAGGAACTAAAACTGAGAATAACACTTACTCTTCACATTTGCATTTATAGCATTTATCAAATTCACAATAAGTAATCATATAGGTCCAGTAACTCCGAGGTACAACCGTGAGGGGTCACAAATGATGTAATTTGATGTAATAAATCCACTCAACGGAGAAAGATTTACATAATAGGCTTAGTTCTGTTAATCAGCTAATGTAGCCAAGCTGCCCAAATGACACACCCAGAGACATCGAGTGATGTGGAGACCATGAATGATTTTAATGTCTGCTAAGATCAAGGTCTGATAATGCTAAATGGTCTTTAAACTGGTAGCATGTGAAGTAAATCTTTTTCATAGCAAACAGCCAACATTTGTCATCAATCACCATATCAATGCAATATTATTTATTTGTTTTCAAAGAACTTGTTCCTCCTAATTTATTCTTGGAATCAAGAATCGAGAAGATGCTCCTATGCTCGGCAATGTATGGAATGGAATGGCAGTGTGTAGGCACAGTGGCCTGAGAGAACTAAAACTATGTGGGGTGTTGGGGGGGGTTCATATCCCAGGAGAAACTAAAAACCACTACTGACCCCCAAGTTGCTCCAGTGCGGCTGTTCCATTAGGTAATAGAAGTCGATCTGTGTAAGGTTGTATGAGAAATGTCACTAAAAGAAATCGATTCCAAATTTTTTAGAATACAATTTTTTAGGGATGAAACAGCACTAGAGGACAGTAAAAACTCACCCAGCCATACAGTGATGTATTAGCACATGTCCAACGCCTCCCATAAACCCTTAACCTGCTGAGACAGAGTGTAGCTCACTGGTGCTGTCAGCTCTCACTGCAGCCCACTAAATTTCCTTTAATCACACCTAGAACTTTTAACACAGTGATGATCATCTTTAACAACACCTTTAAGAAATCCATCTTTACTCAAATATATCATTTGTGTTAATTTGATTAGGTGAGACAGTTTTTTGTATTTTATTATAAGTTGGCCATTTTTACATGTGGAATTTCAGAGGCTTGTGTAATATTTATTTATTTTTTGCCTCATTATTCATTTCTCATTCTGTTTTGGGATGCATTTTTACTGAAAGTCAGTTCTATCCTGTCTTTTCAACAACACAAACCCTCAGGTAGGATTGTGTTAGGGTAGGATTGTGGAATTCTGCTTCATGGCAGCTCCATCCCTCCAACATCGTGGTCTCTAGTCCAAACATACAGATACATATTTTTGTTACAGCCTGAATTAGTCTTGACACTAGCAGATTTGGATTCTGAAAAAAAAAACTCTCACACATACAGCCTGTTTACATCCACACACACACCCACACATCATACATACAGTAGGCATTGCTCTAATAAGCATTTTTATGGAGATATAAAGTATGTGTGTGTGTGTGCTGGTATATAAAATATGAAGAAGATTTCTGACATAAGAATTTACGGCTTGACATTAATTTTCATAAGGGAATATTCCACTCCAGTTTGTGTGGGATTTACATATTCATACATACATTAATCAGCCAGAGTGGGTGAACTTTATCACTTATACCCTATATAATAACTTATAAACAAAGCAGGGCATTTTAAGGACATTTTATAATGGAAAAAACAGTTTTATCAAAAAGTTTCAGGATATATGAGAAACTAAATGAGGTAAAAGATTTCTTTTTGGTTGCTGAGGTTAGGGTTAGGGTTACCTGTGGTATTATTTTCATCTAGACCTTGTGGAAATCAATAAAAGTATCTGACAAAGATATCAAGATGTGTGTGTGTGTGTGCCTCTGTTTGTGGTCTGAAATACCTTTGCTGTCAAACATTAGAGCAAGAGAGTCTTACAAACACACACACACACACACACAGACACACACACTCTACTTTGCAATGTGGAGACTGTGACTTTTATCAGAGTGAAAGAAGGTCTTAATGGAGTGTGCCAGGCTGTTAGTGAGCTGTCAATCATCCTTTTAGCCCCTTTCTTACAGTCACACACACAGCAGGGCAACACTGACAGACATACAAACACACACACAGGTTCAGTTATAGCCACACAGAAAATTAGACTTACTGACACACACCACACATACACGCATGCAACTGACAAATACACACACAATTAGATTCAATGTCTCACTCACAAAGTACTTTACTTATAGTCCAAATTGACACACAGAAAAGTAGACTTACAGCCACACACACACACATGTAATTGACAAACACACAGTTAGACTTGCTGTCTCACTCACCTACACCTACGCTGCCATACGCACAAACAAACACACACATTGTGTAAGCAGTGATCACTGTTCTGTAAGTAAAGACTGTCGTAGTAAATAATGAATTAATTTGCATGTTTTAATCAGACTCCCACGGTGTGTGTGTGTGTGATGCGCACGTCACTTTTTCACTTACAATCAGCCTCACTGCCATGGTGCTACACGCAAAGTCACTCATACACTATTTACTGACATATGAGGATTCCAAACAAGAACTGTGAACTTGTATGTTCCACAATAAGGCTCAAATTTACCATCCGTCTCTCTCTCTCTCTCTCTCTCTCTCTCTCTCGCTCTCTCTCTCTCTCGCTTCCTCTCTCTTTCTCATCTTCACTCTGACACTGTGAGAGATGTGTGATGTTATTGCTGGATGACATGCCACAGAAGAGAGGGACGATTGATAAGAGGGCACAAGCTGTGTGTGTGTGTGTTAGGACGAGAGAGAGGTATGACTGACAGCCACAGAGAGCGAGGATGTTAGGAGTCTAACCTATAGGAAGTGTGCTTCAAATAATACCCCTAGCACAGGAAGAGGACGCAGGGCACAAACGGGTCACCTCTTGTGATAAGAGGAAAAGGATAAGGGATGGGAAGGAGGTGACATTCTGAAGTGTTGTGTTACTGTGTGTGTGGTGTTGGTACTTGGTAGATCGAAGCAGAAGTTGGTTGGCAAAGAAAACTAATGAAGGTGAATGAGGTTGGTGGTATCACAGTGTGTTGGTGATCATAAGATTGTGATTTTGAGTACCAGGAACCACCATTGAGTATCTGAACAAGATCCTTAAATCCCTGTTCATGTAATTAGGAAATGGAAGTCGCTTTGGGTAAAAGCGTCAGATAAATGTCGTAAATGTAAAAAGAATTAAGATCCTCAATTAAGAAAAATCCTCTTTTTCTGTTCTTTTAACATCCACTTTGAGTGTCAGAAATCGTGTGCTTAAACAAGCCATTTCACATTAGGGGACATTTGAACAACTCCACTTTCCTATCTGAGAATCTCTGCCCCTTATCTGAGAATGATCCGCCCTTTATTCTCGCAAGCGCCTGTGAAGCAATCGCAATGAAGAAGTCTACCGGCGGAGCGTTGTGTTGAACATGTATGGCTGTATGGACAGTGTGTTAGCAGCAGTCATGTCGATTATTTTCATGTGAGGTAAACTCTCGCCATGCTGCCTACTGCCTACGCCCCAGTTCTGGGGTGCATTTAGGAATACTAATGACAAACAGTCTGTTCTGAAAGGAATTAAAATAGAGGGTTAAAAAGCAGGTGAAAATGCCTAATCTGAGTGCTATTTTTTTAAGATACTTCTTCAGAGACACGTTTAGTGGAGCTCATAGCCTTAAATCCACCTTTTTTTTACTGGTGATGTCACTCACCTGTATGGAGAAGTGTTCTGTATTTTCCCCATTTTCTCTTATTCAACCTCTTCCAAAAAATCAAGGTAAAAACTGTCATGGCTCAATAACTGTTTAGTAAAGCCTGATGACTTATACACCAAATTGATCCTGTAACGATTATTCAGTGAAATGTTGAACACTTTTATTTTTTGAAATAACTGTCTTTATTTCTGTAAGCGTTTTACAAAATTCATCCTTGTGAACAGGCTCAGTTCACAACCAGTAGTTTGCAAAACTAATCCGGTATGCAGTCCAGGACAGAGTAATACTTCGCAAAACTACATGGGAAAATGTGTTATTTATACTAGAAATCTCTGATGTAATGTCTAAAACTTAGCTGATCCTGATCTAGTAATCATAGGTCTGTCTGAAGACCTGGAGCAGGAATCCGGAGCTGGCAGTCTACGTAGTAAAAGAGAATCAGTTCTGGATTACAGTTGGGGCCTTATAGATCTTAGTCTATTCCACACATTTACATTTACATTTACAGCATTTCGCAGATGTTCCTATCTAGAGCGACATCAGCTTGTATCAGATTAACTCTCGGTATTCACATTGACCTAAAGCACAGGTATCAAAATCAGCAAGAAGGTCCTGGGTTCAATCCCCGGGTCGACCGTGTGGCCTTTCTGTGTGGAGTTTGCATGCTCTCCCTGTGTTCGTATGGATTTTCTTTGGGTGCTCCCTTTTCCTCCCACAGTTCAAATGCATGAACTGTAGGTTGATTGGCGAATCTAAATTGGTCCCATTAGATGTGACTGTGAGTGTGATTGTGTGTGCCCTGAAGTGTTTTGGCACCCGCTAAGAGTTGGTTCCTGCCTCGCGCCCGTAATCCCGGGATAGGCTCCGATCCTCCCACGACCCCGATAGGGATTAAGCGGTTCGGATAATGACTGACTGACTCACTGACTGACTGACTTTTTAACATGAGTGCTTTTACTTGTAATTGAGTATTATTTCAGCAATGTAATGGTACTTTTACTTATGTACGAATATTCAGTACTCTTTCCCCCACTGTACACATGCACATATGCAGTGACATGCAGGGCCTCAGTGTAAATGAGCAATCCTCCTCACTTAATATGTAATATTTACCAAATATACAGCTTGTCCAGTCTGTGTTATAATGTAAGCCATGATATTAAAAGAAGTATTTTTAGCAGTGGTAGTGAGTTGACAAGACCGTGACGTTCATATCATGGTTTTCCGGTTCGGTTTCAGAACTGTTACATCTCAAATATACGTGTGTGTGTGTGTGTGAGGGGCCACTTCATATGAGTGGAGGTGATAAGGCAAAGCGAGCAGAAGCAGAAGAGATGGATATGTGATTAGGAGGGAACTGTGTGTGTGTGTGTCTGCCTGGAATAGAATAGGTGTGTGGGAAGCACTATGTAACTGAATGAGGTGCAGAGTGCTGGGCTGAAGGGTGCTTTAGTAGGAGATGAAGCGAGAGAGAGAGAGCAAGAGAGGAGGTCATTCATTTATATTTCAGTATATTTCACACTACCCTGACTTTAGTTTCTTGGTCTCTTTTTTCTCCTCTTTAACCACAGCACAGACCCCATAGTGGCGAGAATGCCGACATCCCCACTGTGCTCATGTCATACATCTCATTTTTAAGGATGCACAATATGGAATTTATAGACCGATGCCAATATCCAATGTTTTTCATGCTAATATCTGCCATGCCCATAAATGAGGAAGGCAGAGTCGAGCGTGGGCGCTTAAAGATGAGATTTACTCATGGACGTTCCACTACAAAAATAAATTTTAAGACAGAAGGTGTAGGCCATATAAAGTCCGACCTCTGACTTCTCTAAAATCTAAGCATCGGTTCGATGCTGATGACTTTAAAAAGACAATTATCAGGCAATTCCGATATGACTTTTTTCCAACATTACTCATTTTCGATATTTAAACTGTGAAACAGCCAATAGATGGCACATGCTGTAACTTAACACAGTGAATGTTTTTGTGAGTGCAATGTGAGACCTACATGTGCTGCAGTGTTAGTGGCTTCCCCTAAAATCCTGAGTGATGTTGGATCATAATGGATGAAAATCGTGATGTTGGATTTGGAAACAATCAGATAGTGACTGAAAGAGTCCTGAGACTCATGCTGGATACTGTTTGGATGATGAACAGATTCATTCATTTACTATCTTGGGATTCTGTGCGCAAGAAGGTGACCAACCCTATGTGATTGCCAGCACACTGCTGGGCACATACACTCACACAAAACACGCAAACATACACAGCTATACATACCTCCAATTTAGAGACACCAATTCAGCAATAGTGCATGCTTTTGGACTGTGGGAGGAAACTGCAGCACCCTGAGAAAAACCCACACAAACACAGGTAAGAGCACGCAAACTCCACACACAAAGACCCCACGGCCAACCCGGGGATTGAACCCAGTACCTTCTTGCTGTGGCGTGACAGTGCTAATCACGCCGTCATTCATTATCTGAACCACTTAATCTCTATTGGGGTTGCAGGGACCAGAAGCTGTCCCGAGACCTTGGGTGCAAGGCGGGACCAACCCTGTAGGTCACTCACACAAACACACTCATGTTCACACCTAAGGGGGCAATTTAGAGTAAACAATAAATCTACAGCGCATGCTTTTGGACTGCAGGAAGAAACCAGAGCATCCAGTGAAAACCCACAAGAGAACACAAACTCCTCACTGAAAGGCCCCATGGCCGACTTGAAGATCAAACCCAGGACCTTCTTGCTGTGAGGCGACTACGCTAACCACTGTGCCACTCATGAACAGATTGTTTAATCTGTCAAACAAAATACCCTTGTGACTTAAATTTCAGAGTGGTCAAAATTGTGATTAAAATAATCTGAATTTCCTGCTTTAGTTGTATTTTCATATCTTGTAATGTTAGTTATAATGTTGGAAATGAGATCTTCATCTACTTAAATAAAACAGAATATTCTCACTGATGTCTTCACTTTCTGACTACTTTTTCACTCTTCCACTTTCACTCTTCTAATAATCCTCTGTTCTCCCTCTTCCCATTGCTCAGTTCTCTCTCATCTCTTTCCTACTCCTCTGTCAGGCTTCATTACCCCTTTCTCCTCTGTCTTTTTCTTCAGTTAAGTTCTCTTCTCACTTCTCTTTCGCTCCTTTCCAGCTCACTCGGCAGTTTCTGTTATCACCGATTTAATGCGTAACATAACATGCTCATATAGCTCATCTCATTCCCATAATCCTTAGGCACTTTGACATTTGCATATATATGCATATGTGTGTGTTAGAAAGGGCAGAATCGTTCGCTCCTTCTGAAGTGCCATCAGATCAGCAGCAGGTTATTACTGGGGTCTGATTGGATTCTCACATCAACACTGTAATAGTTTCACCTTAACGTAACTGCTGCGGCTGAATGATGGAGGGAGGCAGTCTGTGGTCAGAGCCTCTTATGTCCTCCCCTCTCTGTTTGTCCGCTTTTTCCCCACTGCTGTTTTCTCACCTAAAAAAGGAGTGAACTGGGGATTGATTTTAACTAGAGGTCGCCTGAAATTGGTTTTTCAGGGCCAATATTGATTCTGATTATTGCTAGTTAATGGGGCCGATAACCAATATATGGAACTGATATGCAACAAAAAGAAAATCTCTGTCAAAATGTAGAATTTTACAAACAACTAGCTCAGCTGAAACTCTATCCTCTTCTCCTCCTCGGAGCTTCATGCTGCACTCATGTGTGAGTGTGGTGTGAGTGACAACAAGGCTTCAGCGTTGATTGGCTACTACTCATGTGACATATAGCCAATCAGAGACTGTTGTGGGCGGCACATTAAGAGAAGCAGCGAGTCGAGAGGAAACATCACATAGAGAAGAGACAGCAGTTGAGCCACAGTAGTGCACCTTGTAATTACATAATATCGGTAATGGTCAAAATTAAGCACCGATACCGATAATCGGTCAACCCTTAATTTTAATTTAAGTTAACAGTGCCCAATTGGAGTACTACTGAGTACTGAGTGAAAGTACCAAAATATTTGATATAAACAGTGCTAAATGTAACAGTAACTCAAAAATATTTTTCTGATGTTAGTAGATATCACAAGAAGGTGTTTTGTGATAACTGTAATCAATTCTCAAATTTCCCTAATTCCAAAGATGATGAGACTGTGATACAAATCACCATCACATTGGAAGAGAGTAATCAGAACATGTTTGGGCCTCTAGTACCAGTTTATCGTTCAGGATTTTGCGCCGCCAGTTCCATGAAAGTCTGCAGGAGGTGATATCTGTAAGAACTCCTAGGTGATGTGGAATAGTCTCTCCTCTTATTCCAGCACTCCAGACCTGATTAGCAAGCCAAGTTCACCTGAATTCTGTCTTCAGTTCTGGTATAAATAGCACTTTGTTTCCATAGTTCCCTTGAGAACTATTGAATGTGTAATTGTACCAGCATGCCGAGCAGTTTTTGTCTGCCTTTTTGCTTGATGTGTTTTCACCTGTTAAACTGGGTTTTCTGATTATGATTTTAAATGTTAGCTCTCGCTGGGCTCCAACCCTGCCTGTTCTGTAATATTGATCTTTTTTTTTAAGTCAAAAAACAGCTTTTGTTGGAACTCCTCAGGGTGTTTGGGTCCATCCTTGTGAACGTTACAGTATCAGTTTTTCCCTGTTACTTCAGATAAAATGGAGAACAAAATGTTAAGTGATGACTGGTGATAATTGAAATGCACTCAAAAAATGACTACTTTCATTATAAATGTGGTCAGTGAGTGAAACTAAGGGCTTGCTTACACATGTGCGGATATTTTCATAAACGCATATTTTTATGTTTATTTAACCGACATTCCGTGCAAAAATCTCTGCATGCACTAGAACACAAAATGATTCCAAACTTGAATGTTTACCACTTGTCTGCGTCATGTTTTTTTCCTGTCAGTGAATAGCAGACGACATGCCTAGCGTGGATACAGTGGCCTTCTTAATGGTTACCATAGTCACTTGTGGTATGTAAGGAATTTAAGGTATTTAAGGCACCCGCACAATAGAATTAAACACATCATCCATGGACGTCATTAGGTCTATTTTAGGGGTCCTTATAGAGTTTAAATTTTTTCTTATAAGAAATTAATGCAGGTCCTAATAAATGCTCTACAGATAATGAATTTACTGACGAAACCTATGTAGGTGCGATGAAAAAATTTTGCCGTGCATGTAGCGCGTAACACTAACCTCACCCCTAACTACAGACTTAGAGACTTGGTCCACCTATCTTTTAATCCTAGTGATGTCCCTGGCGTCATCGTTTTATTCACACATATCCACAGACTCCAGTGTTTTGAAAAATCTTCACTTTGGAGGGCGTTTTAAAGAAATATGCGTTTGAGGTGGCTAAAACTCTGTTTGCATGTAAACAGAAGGCCCAAGCATATTAAAAAATGTGTTTATAAAAATATCTGCATACGTGTAAACACGCCCTAAGAGCTAATATAGATAATACCAAGTTACCCAACTCTAAGTACCAAACCAAAGTAGAATTACTCAAGTACAACTACTACAACAGACGCTTATATGACATGTTTTAACCTAGATTGAAAAAATGAAATTTCAGCACAAAAATTTTGCCTTTCTGGAGCTGGTTATAGTTCAATCTCTGCAGCTCCAATCCTGCTTAGCTCTGCCTTTTTATTAATAATCAGACCCTTAAGCAATAAAGAACCTTAATTAATGGAATCAGGCTCTTCTTTGCTAGGTCTGGCTCTAAAACTAGTTTCTACTGAAACTAAACCCTTATAGGATTTAGTTGAATAGACCTGATTTTCCCTTTAAACAGTGCCAGAGTTAGAGACCATGTTCCTGACTTATGACTAATTTATTTGCTTCTCTGTTTACTTGTCCTCCTTCCCCTGTCTGGAACGTTGATTTCTCTCTTTCTTCTTGACAGACTTCTCCACCACAGTCTTCAATCCCTTACGTTAATTGCCATTCGCATATGCATGTGATGGCAGCATTAATATAGATTTTCTCATTTGCATGGGAATATGTAATGTGTAGACTTTGTCCTCAGTTAAAATCATCCGCTTGGTTGGTTTTGGTTCTAGACATGATCGCTAATGTATATCTAATGAAAATATGCAGCGGGATGTTGCGAGAAAATGTAAAAAAAAAAAAGGGATTGGAGTTAATGGAAGTCTTTTGGTTCGTTAAGGCCTATTGTGTGTTGGTGAATTAAGAGGTTTAGTTGGCATTTTGTGCCCCACTTGAGCAGAAAAAGGTTGGCAAACATTCATTAGGGGGTGTTTGTTATGGAAGGTGTTCAGAGTGAGTGTGCTGGAGAGAAGCAAAGACCTCATTCAGACTGTAATTAGTGATTACAGGCTTTAGGAGAGTTTAAGCAGCTAATTGGCAAAGTGGTGAGGAGAGTGTTAGTGAGTGCTGAAGTATACCACACACACACACTCTCTTATTCATACAATGCAACAATCAGCACTTACGGGATGAAGCTGTTGTAGTCCTTACCTCTGAGCTGCCACTTCTCTACTTCATCCTGCCTCTATTTTTATCTCTTTCTGGTCTCTTAATTTAATATACTGTGTATGTTGTGACATATGTAAGTAATTATGAACCCCCCCTCAAGCCCTGGAAGTTGTTTGATTAATATCACAAACGTTCTGTTCTACGTCACAGCCACCTGTTGGAATATGCTGATGCTCAGCACAGTGTGAAACATCTTTATGTGATGCTTTGTTTTTGTCTTTGCCTACGGTTGGACGATATGACCTCAAATCAATATCATGATTAACTGAACCTTTTAAATTTATTACAGTTAGTCAGTGGTGGGTAGAGTACAAAAACTATGTACTCAAGTACAAGTACAATAACTTCTTTCAAAAATGACTTGAGTAAGTAAAAATTCCCATTTGAAAAACCTACTCAATTAAGAGGAAAAAAGTACTTTATTATTAAGTCATTTTTGGTATATTTCACGCACACAAAACAGTAATAAATAACAAAAGCAGCATTTTCCCATCCTATTTTTATCAAGTAAATCAGTTGCCTTTCAAGTTTTAATGAAACAATTCTTTATGTTCTTGTCTGCCATGCATTTGGAATAATATGTTAACAGTTCAAAGACATTTAACAATAAGTTTTATTTTCGCATTCTACATGTCTGAAACTTTTTTTTAAATCTTTCTAAGACTATCCATATCTCTACAATTGGCACTGTCAGTAGTCTCCTCTTCAATTCCTGTTTAAGACAATTTCTTAAACATTTATTTATTTATTTATTTATTTTAAAATTGCCTTTCCTAGTGGTTGCCAATATAAATAAGTGGTTATCACACTTAATTTGTTTGTTTCAATTTTCATGAGATGTTTTGCATTGACCATTTATGATTAAAGGTGGGCCTTTAGAGGGTGGAATACGAAGCCGAATCATGAGCACACAGTTCTGGGGAAAAGTGTGATTTACAAAGAAAACATTGTGTTCATCTGTGTGTACACCTAGTTTTTGCCTTTTGTGCTTACATATACATGGTTTGACTTAAGATTTTTCAATATTACGATGATAATAGCGATATGACCAAATTGTAAAAAATAGTTTCAGCTTTGTGTGGCAGGCAAACGTAGCAGCTTATGTGGTACAATTTGATGGGATGTTGCCGGGATGTTTGCATCTCCGGCCTTGTAGGATTCCTCTTTCTCGCCAGCGAGTTCACTTGTCTCTGTGCTAGAGTGCATATTTTGGGGGGTTTGGTGTTTCTCTACTTACAATATTGTCAAGTTACAATGGGTCATCAAAATGCATCTCCAAGTCGGAAACTAAATGTACTGTAATGAAGGCCCGGAAGAGTCCAAATTTCACCTGCTCTGTAGTTCATTCATAGGCTGCCTGTTAGCTCCAGAATAGATTTCAAGGTTCTTTTATTGGTTTTTAAATCTCCCAATGGACTGGTGCCTGAATACATATCAGACATGCTTTTAAAATATTCACCCTCTAGGTCTCTCAGGTCCTCTGACATTCTTAATAATTCCTACGGTGCGGACAATGAAATATGGGGATGCGCCGCTGAAATACTCTGCCAGAGTATATGAGGCTTTCAAATTCTTTAAACACCTTAAAAAGAAATCGTACTGTAATTTTTGCGTTGATTTAATAAATTTAGCATTTGATTTAGCACCTTAATTATTTTATTCAATATGATTTTAATTAAATTGGATGGATTTTTTTGTTTGTTTATTATTAGATTTTATGTTTTAGCGTTACACTGTTAAGCTTCTTGTACTGCTTTTTGCATCGAAGTCACTATATGAATGAAGTTCATATAGACTCATTGATTTAAGTTCCATTTTTTACACCGTGATAAAGGGGATTAACACACCTGGCTGTGTGTTTGTGTGTATCTTTGCTATGATCATTTTTATTGCTGTAATAAAGTTTTCATTTTTTGATTAATGTTGATGCTTGTCAAGTCAAATTCTCTTAATAGAGAGTTAAACATATTTGTTATGGATCCCACTGAAATATAATTAAAACCGCTTTGTGTATGTGTGTGTGTGTGTGTTGTTCCTACAGGATTCCTGAAGGCCAGTCCGAGAAGCCGGTCTCTGCAGGCCGACTACGTTCTCTGGAAGAGCAGCTAAGCAAAGCCAAGCAGCAAATAAAGAGCTACCAGAGAATATTTGGAGACGGTGAGATTGAATGTGAAAGTGGAGAGCGAGAGAGAGAAAGAGGGGTAGAGGGAGAGAGGTCAACACTGTACATCAATCTATTCAGTAAAAAAAAGCAAAAGTCAGCCGCATTCGTTTTGGTTTTGTAATACCTCAGTATTAAACCCTCACTGTCACGCATTGCTGATTCATTTCCTGACGTCCGCGTTAGAATATAGAAACCCTTAATCCAGACCAAATGTAGAAATGTAATCTGGTCAGATTTTATTTTCCTGATTGACCAGAAGAGGAATGTGATCTTTTAGAGAAAAGTTTTTCAGTTTCAGCTTACTCAGTTTAAAGCAGCTGTGCAACATACAGCTATGAAACTGATTGTGTTTATTTGATGGAAGATAAAAAATGAATTTGTAACACTTTCCTAACCATAAAGTATTAAAGCATGTTGTGGTGGAGGGAGAGGAAAAAGATGACAGCTGAGGTGGCCGTGGATAGTGTTCCTTCATCTGTAATTCCTTCATCCCTTCTCTTGTCTCTCTTTCTCCCTTTCATTCTGTCATGCTACTGCTTCAGTCTACACATCTAATACTACTGTTCTCTGTCCACATCCTCTTCTCTCTTTCTCTCTTCCTCTCACCCTCTCTCAGTGGGGCCGGGTCGAGAGCAGGAGGAGTACAGGAGGAAGGTGGAGAAAGGTGTGAGGGAGCTGTGGTATTTCGCACGCAGTGAGCTGAAGAAGCTGAGCCATGTCGACCCAGCAGCGCTGCAGAAACACACAGACACACTGCTGCAGGACCTCGGCCACCAGCAGAGGTTACACATCCACACATACAGTCATGCTATCTTTGTGAGGTATTTCCATAGAATCCCATAATGATGAGATGAACATAATACTACGGTGACCCCCCATCCTAATCTTAGCCTCAGTAACCAAAAGCAAATATTTTACCTGATTTAGTCTTTAATATAAAACCTGAAACATTTTTATAATACTGTCTTTGATCAATGCTTACAAAATACAGTATGTCACTGTATTTGTTATTTACAGTAATGCTTATTGTTTCTCACAGTATTGTGCTGTTGTCCATTGCCAATATTTGTCTTTTTCCAGAAGCAGTACTTACTTTTTTGAATATCTGAAAAAAGAAAAATAACTTAATATTAAAAGTTGTTTTGGAGTGCAGGTTATAATACTGTAGTTGTTTACACTGCAAATATTTGCTTACTGCAAATATTTTGTCTTTTTTAGAGGCAGTACTTCAACATTTTGCATACTTGACTGCAGTTAATGGACTTCTTATTAAAACACTTACTTTTTGCAATGCAGTTTAGAAGGCAACCATCTACACTGTTGGGCAAAAAATGAGGCAAACACAATCTATTGCATATTTTATGATTATTTTTCTTGTTTAACAAATCCAGGTGAAATATGTGTTTCACAATATTTAATGCATTTTCTGTAGCCAGTGTACAGTTTAGAAGGGGATGACTTTTCCTTTGTTTGTCCTTAGTAAACTCAGCCATTTAGGCAAGCTGTCTTACAGCCTTTCACAGTGTGCTGCGTCAATGCTGTTCCATTCATGTCTGATTGCTTCCCACAACTAGTCAGTCCTCCAAATTTATCTGCCATTAAGTGTGGTTTTGATATGTGCCAATGTGTAACTTAACTGGGCACTGATTAAATAGAGGTTAATGACCAACTAGACACTGCCCGCTCTCAGTGTTTGTATTAAGCACAGGATTCACTAGTGTTATGCCTCGCCTGAAGGGTGAAGCTGATAGTACGTACAAAAACTGTGATACAAAAGTATGTATGAAACTGTTTGCCTCATTTATTTTGCCCTGCAGTGTATATTTTTAGCCTATATTTATCTCACTGAGAATAGTTCAATGATTCAGAACTACAATGAAATGATAGTACAAAACAAAGAAAAACATTTGTGACAAAACCAGTCGCTTGTCGCAACGGAGGTTTCCGAGAAAATAAATTTCGCTGAAAAACTTACCCTTTCCATCCTAAAAACGTGACTTTCTTGAGGTGAGGAATTCAATTAGGGCTGTGCGATATGGCAAAAAATCATATTGCGGTACATTTTGAGCCCTAGGCAATAGACGGTATATATTGCGGTATATAATTAGATCTGTAAATTTCAATATAACCGTTTTGGAAAGGGTAACATATGTCCATAGCAAAGGTATTCCAACAGGAAGTCGTATAATAAACTGTTAAGACATTTCAAAGTAGTTGTGAACCTGGAATTTTTTTTTTTTTATTAAATAAAAAATATGAAAACAATTTAAAGGGCTACATTGTTGCAACCTGTGCTAAAAAAGTTCTTAAAATTCAATAACTTTATTTTCTGTAAACAAAGACCAACAGATGAAATGCACTTTTTTTTAGTTTTAACATTAGTTTTATGCCAGTTTATGGCAGATTTGACATACCACCAGTGGTAAATGCCCTTTAATAGTAGTAGCATAATGTCTGATGCCACGGAGATGTGTTTTTACTTGCTCGTTGACCTTGCCATGCAATTTGGGCATTTCGACTTCGAATCGGGTACCATGAATCGGGAATCAAGGACTTGAATCATTTCTTTAAAGCCGCTTCTCTCCACTGTTTAGAAAGGCAACATGTCCTTGCACAAGAATACAGATCTAGCATTTGGAATTTCTGTCCACCGCTGACTCTTTTTGTCAAACGTTTAGTCAAGCCTTTAGAAAACGCTTGGGTGATTGAGGTCTGCCGGCCAACTTTTTTATCACTTGTGCTCTGAGACTGACTTGGCGTTTGAGAAAGGCGTGTTCTTTAGCTTCTCTCATATTCAACAGCGTGTTTGGTTTTAAGATGGTAGAACAGATTGCTCGTGTTACCTCTCTTTGCAATTACTATCGCCCGGCGTATTTTGCAGATTATGTTTTTCTACTCAGTATCCAAGACTCTAAATCCAAACCATGTCTAGACTATGGTCGTTGCACCGGTCTGCTTAACGAGCTGCTCTTCCGTACACTCCCTCTCCATTTTCCGAAAACAAATGCCTCGTGGTGTGGTTTTCGTGCATTTGACGTGACTTGATTATATTATTTTCACGGGCAAGGAGCGGAAATTTCAGCGGTATGCCGGTATGATCAAAATCTCTATCGTTGGCCAAATTTATATCGCATACTTTTTATAATTTTAATCCCTTGCACTCAATTCAATTCCAGCAGAATATTAAAAGTTTCTGTTTTGACCGCTCTACTTCAATATTTACGGTAAATCCACTCGTTGACTGGCGTGAAGATATAACATAACTCAATTTTTAAAATTTGCAACGAGCGACTGGTTTTGCCGTGCAGAGTCACATTTGAACTAGAAAAAATGTCCTACAAAAAAATTTAAAGTCAGGGAGGAAACATGAACATACTTGGTTTCGGGTTAGACTGAGTGTAGGTTTGGTGAAATGAAGAGCAGATGATGTGAATCAGCCCAGCAATTAGTTATCAAAAAATGTGCATAGTAATGGCTGTGAAGGAAGTAACTGTTCTTAAGTAAAGCTTAAGTAAAACTATTAATACTACAAACAAAACGGCATACTTTAAATATAATATTGAAGTGTAAAGTGTTTAAACCCCTAACCCTGATCTACAATTTGACAGATGATTTAACTTAGCCTAGCCTACCCCTTTGCTGCGCTAAAAACAGCCAGATAGCGCTAGCCAATGTTTACACAATGTTAATCAAAAGAACGCCACTTACCTTTCCTTTAAACAAAAGGATTTTCTCCTCGTTGAGATGGCATAATTTATATGACGTTTACAAGTAACCTGATTTCAGTCTGGAGCAGATTCGGTACTCATTTTCATTGGAAACAAGCGCAGTACTCAATATGCCCGGTACAGTTTTGTGGCGTCACTGCAAGGTATCTATGCACATTTAGCACTAACAATGGACAGTATACAATACAAAATATACACTTGAATATACAAGATAATATACAATACAAATATATGAGACAATAATCTATACAAAGTTTACAATACAATATACAGTACAAAGTATACAGCACAGTATATAGTCACTGGGCAGGTTATGTTACATATCTAATGAAAGTATGATATACAAGGTGAAGAGCTTATGGTAGGTACAGCAGTGCTGAACAAAGTGATGAGAGAGTGGGTGTGGCACGATGCTTTAGTGTACTGTATGTTGTACTGTATTTTCAAAAGAAAACACAAGATTGTTGTAGATTTCTACTCACACGTACACACATACCAACTTGCTGAATTAGGATGTCATCTGCTCATGTTCTGTACTGGTAAAAGCAGCATAGCCAGCTGTTAGGGGCTTAAACTAATTCTTAATGTAATCCTTTATAAATTAGACTTGAGACTGACTCTGCTCATTCAGAAATTTGAAACTGTAATTGTCATGAGATTCAAAATGAGTCATAGATGTGAAGCTCAAGGGGCAGAGGAGGCGGGTTCACATCAGCTTCTTTTACACGCCGGGAAGAAAAACAGGAGGTTCCATGGTGCATGCTGACTTTCTGAATCCTTTTCTGTCTCAGAACACACTCTGCACCTTGAGCTGCAAGGGAGCGAGGGATTGTGGGATTGAGCCTAGCATCTCTGACTGATGATTATGGCTTTAATCAAGGGGCATTTGGCCCTGGAGGGCAGATGCAGGCTCTACTGAGATTGCTACAGTATGGTTTTACTTTATCTGCTATATTCACATGAAAATACATTTAGCACTAACTGGTGCATGCTGTTTTTTTTTTTACACATTTTGATTGTTAGTAATTAATTACTTATTGCAGAATTAAAATAAATGTAATATGAGACATGAGACAAAATGAAACATTTTCTGAAGTAACTGCATGTACTAAAAACTGAGAAAGGCACATAGTATAAAAAAGTTAAAATGAGAAATAGTAAAGATTTATAGATGTGTCTGCTGATTATAGTTATGATTATAGATATGGGTGACCTAGCTACTAAACTATGAGCTGATGGAGTCATGTTAATTAATGCACCATGTGGCCAAAATAGGCAATGACAAGCTTAATGGTGGTAACCAAAATAAAGAATGACCATTTTCTGACCTGAAAAATAAACAAAAGCTTGACAAGCCAAACCAAGATTGACAAGTAACAGCCAACATCTACCCGTTGAGCTCAAAATTTTAAGCCATGTACATTGTTCCTATGATAAATACTGTAGGAGGAGTTCAAGAGACCAAAAGGGGAGTAGCGCCCCATGTGGCCAAAATAGGGAATAACAACTTTAATTGTGGCATTCCCTTGTGGCCAAAAAAAGGAACTACAATGTATTTGACCTGTAAAAAAAAAAGGAAAGAAGAGGTTTGTGTTTGGGCTGTTGATAAAAAACTCAAAACCCCAGATCTCCTCAGTGAGCTGAATGGCGTCTTTTTGATGCAAACCGTTGACAGAATTAACAAGACAAAAACTTATGAAGAAATAATGAAGATAACAAGATAACATAATTACAAATGAATGAGTTTTAAGTGCAGTTTATAACTGAAGTACTGATACTGGGCAGTGTGTGTGCTGTGGAGACAGATATTTAGAAGGGGTGTGACTATACATCGATACCTTGATTTAGTGTTTAATAAGCCCATTGCATGGATTCAAAATGAAACCATCCATCAGACATCATATATATTGTAGAACACCTCACCAAGCAAGCGCAGAGACATCAGTTTGTTTCCTCACAACTTTTATTAAGCACGATAACACAGGCTACTGTGGGCCGTAGTACACCAATTAAAAATGTCAAATTATATTTTCATTGCTCTTTGTGATTTGATATGAATGAAAGTGATTGTGTTAATCAGCATATGATATTGTTTCATATCATGTTATATTGTGAAAAGACTGAATAACTCTAGAATTTATCTATTTGAGAGGACCTGAATGTCCCCTAAAAGTGAGGAAAACCTCAGATTTTCCTGACTTTGTGAACATTTTTGTACAATTCACGTGTTTCGTGTACAATTCAATCCTCGTGAGAACAAAAACACTGAAAAGTTTTGTAATAGGTTACTAAAGGTTGTAATTGGTTACTAAAGGTTAGAGTTAAGAGAAGCTGTAGTATAATTGACATTTAGTCATTATGGGCTTCAATGGAAGCATTAAAGTGTGTGTGCGCTTCAGTGTCTGCTTCATTGTTTTTCCACTGGTGTTTGCAAAGAAAGCTTAAGTGGCTTAAAAAATCTGCTACATAAGCTAAAAGCTCCCCTTCACTTTTACTCCTTATTAGCCACATTATCGCCATTGGTCTTTTTAATGGTTCATACATCATTGTGAATGTTGAGAATAGATGTTTATACAGTAGAATGTGTGTTTGTGTGTGTGTTTAGGTCCATCATGACAGATCTATACTACCTCAGTCAGGGGGATGGGGCTGGAGAGTGGAGGGAGAAGGAGGCTAAAGACCTCTCAGCGCTGGTGCAGAACCGTATCTCCTACTTGCAGGTACGCACACACACACACACACGTACACACACAGGCACACAAACACATCTCCTCCCCGCGGCATGCTGGGAAACGGGGCTGTTAGAGTGTGTCGGAGAGTGAGGCTGCGTAAGGACAGAGTTTCTGCCCTAGTAATGAGCTGACAGATAGATCCACACAATAAACTGTGAAATGGTTTACGTGTTTCTTTACCATTGAGCCATATTAGACATTCCCCCTACACACACACACACACTCGCATCTTCAGTTTGGATGGATGCCTTGTTTTCGATGTATTTCTCCTGACAGTCAGATGGAGTGAGTGAGAGGTTGGATTTGTGCTTGACTGGTTCTTGTCTGACTGGCTGTGTAGGAGCAGAGAGCATGCTCATCTGTGCGTGGTGTGTGTGTGTCTGTGTGTGTCTGTGTGTGTGCATGCTTGCTTGGTCCGAGTGAATGCTTGTGTTGGGGTGGGGCTGGGCTTGTGTGTGTGTGTTGTCATCAGCATGTTTGTGAATGTGCAATAGAGTTCTGCTTTTTGCAAGATGCGTGTGTGTGTGTGAGAGAGAGTGTCTGTGTTCTGTCCAGTTAAAGGCAGCAATGTTAACAGCATCTGAAGGCAGTGCTTGAAGGCTACCACCACTTTTCTTTCTTTCTCTCTCTCACTCTCTCTCTCTCCATCATGTATAATTAATCCTTCATCTCTTTCCATCCGTCCCAATAGCAATAGAGCTCCTATGGGGTTTTGGGTAGTGTAGTGCGTTGTGTTACTAATCTCTCTTTCTCTCTTCCTCTCTCTCTCTCTCTCTCTCTCTCTCTCTCTCTCGCTCTCTTTCACTCTCTGTCCTACTTTTCTCCTTCTCTCTGTCTTTTTCTCTTCTTCTAACATCTTTCATTCTTACTCTCACTCTCTCCCTCCCTCCTCTGCATTCTTACTTTCACTTTCTCTCTTTGTCATTCTCTCCTTCCCTCCCACTATCTCTCTCTCATTCTCACTCTTTATCTCTGTCTCACTCTCTCCCTTCCTCCCTTGCTCCCTCCACTACCTCTACTTCCAGCTCTCTCCGGCTCTCCACTTCCATATCTTCACCTCCATCCATCCATCCCTCTCTCTCTCTCTCTCTCTCTCTCTCCAACTATCATTTTCTTTCCAGTTATCTGTCTTATTCTCACACTCTTTTTCTCGTCCTCACTCTCTCCCTTCCCCTCTGCCTCCCTCCACTCCCTATACTTCCATTGCTCTCTCTCTCCTTCTCCACTTCTACATTTCTTTCTCTTTCCTTCCTCACTCTCTCTCACTTCTACTGCTAGCTCTCTCTTCCATTCTCACTCTCTCTCTTTTATTGCCTTCCTGGTTCTTTGTTTTTGTGCCTCCCTCTCTTTTTCTCCTCCACCATCTTCCTCTCCAATGCCATGGAAGGATGGATGTTCGATGTCCAATAACAGTAAATTCGCCTCAGTTGCCGTCACAGTTTAACATTAAATCCAGCTGAGGATTTTGTTATGGAGATACACTGATGACTAAAAACAGGACAGTGATTAATTACTTAATGATCTGAATGTAATTAATTGTTATGTTCCACATATGCCTACATTGATGTCTTATGCTCAAACGAAGGTCTCCTTTAGGCATTATGTTGTCTTCATGGCTAGCGTTTAATCCGAGCAGTGACTGACACTGCTCTGTGTTTTTGTCCTGCTGGTGGCATTGTGCCGCCTATTGGATTGCCTGCCTCCCATTTCAGATTAGTTTTCTCAGAAAGGCCACTTATGAGCTTCTTCATTAAACCCGAGTGGGGAATAAGCGCTCTGGCTTTATTTAATGAGACGCTGGTGCTCCAGCTAATGAGGGTTATGCTAAGCCACTCAGCCTTGCTGTAATGCCGAGGCAGCACTTTGAGCGTCTCTGCTGTTAAAATGAAACTTTACCCAATCTGCCGCAACTTTCAGCGACTGTCTGCCGACATGCCCGGACATGTGCCAAGCATATTAGGTTTAATTAAGAGAAAAATCCATTCTGCCTTTATTCAAAAACAAACAAAGGCTCAGGAAGTTCATTTGATGCCAGCAAGCGTGATTAGAGTCGCTGTCACATCCTGCGCTGCTGATTCAGGGCCTGCGGCTTTGATGCATTTCCAAATGGGGTCAGGACACTTTACTGGAAGTAGTTAACTTTTTTTACATTCAATGGTCACTCTCTAGTTAACCTGCAAATCTTTTTTTTTACCAACTTAGCCAATTTGTCACATTTATAAGTTACTTGGTTAGCATTTGGACTGTGTGGTGAACCTGTAACATTTACTGGGTTAACAAGTATATCTAGATTACTTTTAATTGAATTTAAGTTAGTGATTATTTATCATTGTGAACACAGCACAACACAGCATAAACCACAACAAAATGTGACATCTGAATTTGACCCATCCGTGAAGGAGCAGCGCACATCTTTTGGCAGTGCTTAAAGATGGTACCTTGCTCATGAGTACCTCAGTGGTCCAGGACTTGAACTCCTATCACACCATGATCACAGGGCTAACTCCCTAACCATTACTTGACCAACTGTTACTTAATCTACATACTCTGTAGTTAACCTTTTACCGTTATTAGGTACTCTTTAGGTAACCTGTAGCAGTTAACAGTTGTGAGTTTTCTGGACACTGTGATTACTTTATAACATTTATTTTTAACATTTATAAGCTATTCTTCTGTTAAACAGTACCTTCGTTAGTCACTCAGAAGTCAACCTGTAATGTTTACGGGATGCATTGTAATTATTAGATTGTTAGGTACTCTTTAGGTAACCTATAGCACTTACCAGTTACTCTTTAACTTGTGACATTTACTGGACACTGTGTAGTTCATCTGTAACATTTACTGAATAATGCTTAGCCTATAAATTCAAATGTAGTTCATCATTATGTAGTTAATCCACATGATTTTAGTTACTTTATAGTTAACTTGTAACATTTATGAGTTATCTTCAATTAACCTGTTGCATTTACTCTTTCCACTTGTGTTTAGCCTTTAACATTTATTACATTTTATATCATTCTTGTAACAATTACTGTGGAAGTTAAACTCCTAATATTTGTGGGCATTTGGGGTTTAATGTGTAACATATATTGATCATTCTGTAATTAACCTGAAACTTTTACTGTACACTGTATTTAACCCCTAGCATTTGTTGGATACACTACAGTTAGCTTTTAGCATATTTTAGCCAGAATTTAGTCAACTTGTACCACTTGTTAGCTAACCTATAGTTAACTTGAAACATTTACTAGTACTCTATAGTTGACCTGTAACAGTGGTTAGCTACTCTTTTGCTCATTTGCAGAAATGTGCTAGCTACTTTATAGTCAGCTTGTAGCTTCTGTTCATTATTGTTAACCTATAGCATTTATTGGCTATCCTATATTTAATCTGTAGCATTTACTAGTACTCTATAGTTAACCTGTAGCAGTGGTTAGCCACCTTTTTGCTCATTTGTCGCAGTTGTTAGCCACTGTATATTTAATATTATAGCTTATGTTAACCAGTCTATAATTATCACTGTATTTGCTGGCTACACTATAGTTAAAATGTAGCATTTGTTAGCTACTATATAGTTAACTTGTAGCATCTGTTAGCTACTATATAGTTAACATTATAGCATTTGTCAGCTAGTCACTCTGTAGTCAGTGGTGGGGAGGTTACTATTAAAATGTATTCCATTACAATTTACATAATACTTGCCCTAAAATGCAATTTGTAAAGTATTCTGTTAGATCACTCAGTGGAGCAACATGTTTAAATACTTTCTTACGTTACAATCACACCCTGTTCCTTAAGAAGACAGTTCTGTTGTGTTTTACCGTAACAACTGGCCAAATGTATAAAAGTATCCCTGAATATACATTAGCTTTTGCTGAAGAAAAGCAAAGGCTATAAGGATATGTAAACACAAATGATGCTTAGTGTTTTGTCTGGTAAACCAGAAAGAGAAAAGAAAAATTGGCCCAGTCTTTGCTTCACTATTTGGTTTCATAGGGTTAAGCAAACAAAACATTCTGTGGGGAGAATAAAGTAGGCTGCTTTATATGGGTTGCTATCTAAAACTTCCAAATAATTGTCTGTCATAAATCACATATGAGAAGCCCACCACCACCTATTTAACATTTACCATTCAGTGCAATCGCTCCCATAAAGCATTATCCTGAAACTATTTTGCTAGCCAAGTGGCATCATTAGGCTTCACATTTTAACAGGAGCAACCATGTATACAGCCAAAGCAGTGTGCAGAAACATTTAATCATGTCGACAGTTTTCTGAGCAGATTCTAAACTGCAAACTACACAAAGCTAACACAATGAATATTACAGTCTATGAGCTAATGTTAGCTAACATTAACTAGATACTGCAGCACGCCAAATAGTCAAGTAATCTATAGTTAGTATATATGAGGTTCAGGATTATCAGTTTGACTAAGTAAACAGCTACCATTAATCACCAGGCTAATCAATAAGCAGCAGAACACCTTAGCCAGATTAAAAACACTACAAAATTCTTCTTGCATTGGAAATGGAGACTTTGGATGTTGAGAGCAACATGGTGACACTGCACAATGATGTTATTCTCATCTTTTCGATTCTTAAATTTGAAATAAAGTTTCAATTTCCATAACAGAAACATATTCCTGTTTTATTTCAAGAGCTTCTGGCAACTGGTTCAAATTGCTGTATTTTCATTTAAGAGTGAATAAAAATATAGACAGCAAATAGATAAATACCTTTGCGCAATCCAGCAAATTGTTACTTTGTTGTTAACCTGTAGTCTCTCTGTCTTCTCACTCTGAATCTCTCTCTCCGTCCCACCAGAATCCGCAGGACTGCAGTAAGGCCAAGAAGCTGGTGTGTAACATTAATAAGGGCTGTGGTTACGGCTGCCAGCTCCATCATGTGGTCTACTGTTTCATGATCGCTTACGGGACCCAGCGCACCCTCATCCTGGAGTCGCATAACTGGCGCTACGCCCCCAAAGGCTGGGAGATGGTGTTCCGGCCGGTCAGCGACACATGCACCGACCGCACCGGTGCCTCCACTGGACACTGGTCAGGTAATGAAGGTCAGGGCTTCCGCAATAGTGCAAGGTCAGAGGTACTAAAACCATCTGCAGTCCCACTAGAAGCATAATTGCACCTATGAAATATAATCGCACATATGCAAAAACGTTAGATTTATGGACCTGAGCATTTCACATATATATATATATATATATATATAAATATATATATATATATATATGTATATATAATATATATATATATATATATATATATATATATATATATATATATATACATACACACACACACACGCACACACAGGAGAGAGAGATTGTTTTAGATCCTAGTGGGTTCAAATCCTACCTCCAGAACTACCACCGTTGGGTCCCTGAGTAAGACCCTTAAGCCCAAGTTGCTCCAGAGATTAGAAATTGGAAGTTGCACCGGATAAGGCTAAAATACTGAAATGCTGCTAAAATGCTGTGTAAATGTAAAATATCTACCCACCTGCAGGAACTATGCAACTGATGGTGCAAAATCCCTAACCGTGAATTGTTGCAATAGTCCGAGATATGTTCTGACTACTCTGTGCTGTGATGGTGACTTGTGCCACAGTCTGGTTATTATCATTTTTGGAATTAGAATTGATCACATTTGAAAAGCAACAAAATTAAAGCACTTTAGCTTTAACTGTTAACCTTAAGACTTCAAGCAACTGTTTCTTTTTACTTAATTCACACTTTAAAAATGTCACTGTAAATATACAGTGTAATGTTGGCAGCACAGTCACCAACCATTTTCTCTATTTTTATAGCAGTCATACTGTATTTGACATTTTAAGTACAATACTGTGATTCCAAAGTATTTCAATATTTACAGAAATACTGTTTTTTATTGTAGTATTGTGCTATGTTGCAAATATTTGTCTTTCAGAATGCAATGCTTAATTTTTTTATAGGAAGAAACATTAAGAAAATCCGTTTATTTAAACAACTGGTTTTTTGGAATGCTATTTAGAATGCAGTTTACATTTCGCCTTCTTTCAGCTGTTTACCAATGTGTATATAAATCAATTTTCCGATCACTAAGTACAGTAGAGTTTAAACCAACTGATTTTACAAAGTCAAAGTCAAAGTAAACTTTATTGTCATCTCTGCTATATACTGTACAGATACATAGAGAGACGAGACGACGTGGCTCCAGTTTTAACAGTGCAGTAGGAAAAAGGGAACAAAGAACCATTAAGGCACATGGAATAAGCAATAATAAATAAAACACACATTTAAACTAGACATGGAATATTAAATATAACTTTAAACTAGAATTAGAAACAGAGGTAGATAGAGAGACAGTTTGGATGCAGTATTACCTACACTTTTACATTAGATGTGCAGAAGGTTAGAAACAGTTGTAGTATGAAAAGAATTCTATATCCAGTTTGTTGCCAAAGGCAGCAGGTGAATCATGTTGGCAATCAGAAGACCATGTATGCTGAAAGATGGTACTATGTAAGGTGGAAGGGGGTTGAAACCCAGAATTCTTAATGTCAGGGGTGTCCAGTTATGGTCCAGGAGGGCTGGTATCCTGGAGGTGTTCCATCAAACTTGAGTTCAGAACATTGACACTTTGACACACACGTCTCAGGTAGAAGCACACCACAGTTGACTCACCAGGTATGATGGAAATCCTCCAAGACACCAGCCTTCCAAGACTGGAATTGGACATCCCTGCTCTAGGTGTCCACAATGTTGCTGTATTTCCAAAGAAACGGTCAGAAAACACAAGTTCACTGTAAATTTAGAGCATGTTAATATAATGATATGAATATATATTTTATATATACAGTATATATATATAATTTTTTTAATGAATATATTTTCTGTGACAGTTAAATGTTGAGTTAATACCTTATAATAACTTATAATAACTAAGATATATAGTTACAGCAATTGCTTACAGTATGTTTTCTTTGGAAAGACAGTGGGAACTTGAGGCAAGGGTGTAGAATAAAACTCTGGGCCCTACACATCAAAGCAGTCTGTGGGGTCCTTTCCTCTCCATTCACACTTTTTCTTCCAGGCTTTAAGCGGCCTTCGTGCCCTGTGGGACCCTAGGTGTCAGTACCTTCATTTCTCTCTCCCCACCAAAGACACCAATGGCTTCAGACACCATATACACCACTGATAAAAATGTGATATTCAGCTTTATGGCATGTACATTATTTTTAGTGGCTGAAATAGCGATTTTTTTTTGTTGTCCTACACAAAGTCTAATTTACATACATACATAGACACATCTATCAAGCTGTAAAGTGCTTATAGTGAAACTCCTCCCACGCGCACAGTAGCGTAAGTTTTTAGATTTGAGGCCATGCTGAGCGTTTCCACTTCACTTTGTGTCTAGTCTTTCTTCAGGCCGGAGCTGCCTCGCCAATTCTTCAGCAGACGTGTGGGAAATAAACAGAAACCACAGTGTTCTTATATAAAAAGGAGCAGGATGTAGAGAATAGTTTTGCTGTTAAATATTTGATGGACGGCCCAGTTGAGATTCTGATCACGCTTCTTCGTTCCCTTGCGCCCTCGCGCCCTGCTCTCTGCTGTACAGGCAGAGCTGGGTGGAGGTTCCTGCACTCGTTCATCTCCACACTGGTTTAGAACTGATTTCACTTTGCATGCTAGTTGCCTTTCTGTCGCGTGTGGTAGTATGTGACTTAGAGGAAATATCCAGAGTGTAGTATGTTAGGAGTGTGTGTGGGGGGATACAGTACCATCATAGTTCAACTTCATTGAGAAATAATGTCTCTACTGTGTAGTATGTTTACCCATTTCTTTAAGTCTCTCTCTCTAATTAACACTTTCATATTCTTTCGTACTTTCTCTCATGCTTCCCTGTTATTTCTTCCTCTCTCATTCTTTTACTTACCTAATTTCTCCCTCTTATGCATTCACTTTCACTCACTCTCTCCTTTCTCCTTCACTCTCACACTCTGTCTTTCACTGTCTTACTCTTACACACAAACTCTCTCCCTCTCTCTCTCTCTGGCTGTCTGTCATATGCATTCTCTCTCGCTCTCTCGCTCTCTCTCTCTCTCTCTCTCTCTCTCTCTTTCTCTCTCACTTCCTCCTCTCCTCAGAATAAACATACATCATTTCTCTCTGCCTCTTTTACTTTCTCACTCTCACACTGTCTTGCTCTGACTTTGTCTCTCACACACACACGTACTTTCTCTCTCTCTCCCTCTCTCAGGGCTAGCATGGATTAAAGTAGCCTTTTAATCAGTCATTATAGAGACAGATAGAGAGAGAGAGAGAGAGGGAGAAGGAAGGAAAGGGAGAATGAGAGATGATGCGAGAGACGATGTCACCTTGTCATATTATATTCAGTGACTTTTCAAGCAACTTTCTCCCGTGATTTGAGAATATAGTTGATAAAACACTCCTCCAATCTCTTTCTTCCTCTCTCTCTCTCTCTCGCTCTCTCTCTCCCTCTCTCTCTCCCCAGCTTCTTCCCAGTAATACAAATAGCATGCTTAAATGCTGTGTTCAGCTGTGCTCAGCGTTTGCTGTTGTCGTCCTGTGATAGAGTGATATTTAAATAGCATGCAAGTCAGCAGCATTGGACATTTATGAGGACAGGGTCCTCTGTTGAATATTCATGTTTTATAAGTACTCTATAGATTTTAGATTCTGTACGTTATTTCCCAGAGGAAGGACAGGCACGGCCGTAACTTCCCCCAGTTTTAGTTCTAATATGTGTTCCCTAAACGAATAAATGTCCAGCTTACACTATGGTTTGGAAATATTTCAAATCTTTGTGTATTTTTATACATTATATATGACACGCAAAGTTTATGTCGTAGTGAAAATCGAATAGGCCATACATCTTCTGTTTCTAAGTGAGACTATCAAACAGTTGCCACACATGCAAACTGATCAGATGAAATTTAAAATGAAATTGATTTTTCACTCCGGGTCATGATAAATAGTGTAGCAACATTGTTATTGCTATCTGTATACTTTAATGTACTTTTAAAGTTTGTAAAGAAAGGGAATAAAAATGAAATGTTTTCATTTTGGTTTCGTTCTGGGCAGAAGTGGTAGTTACAGTTACACTTTATTCCCGTGTTTGGAGGCTTCTCCTCTATTTAATAACCGGTGAGAATGTTTTTTGCAGAGCGGCTAATAGCATTCTTCTCAGAATTACTTCAGTAAGCAAAAGGAGGTTTTTTTACTGAATAATCAAATGGCAAGTTTTTCGAACAAGGCCACCAGAATTTGAAAAGGTTCTGCATGTGTGCGTGAGTTCGTGACAGTTAGCAACAGTTCTTGACTACAGAGTACAGGCCAGTAAATGCATCATCTCAAAAACAAAATATAATTTTCACTCCAGAACAACATGTTTTGTTCTTGTTCTTGTTTTTGAGGACAGTCATCTCTAAATTTTGTTCATTTCTGGTTTTATTTGAACTGTTTCTAATCCCTGACATACTGGATGCTAGTTGGATGATGAACAGCTACAGAGTAACAGTTGAGTCACAGAACTCAATTCACAAAAAAAATCTGTCATAACGTTCCTGTGATACGAGCTACCTTTTGTGACTCGTCAGAGACAGAAAGTGCAGGAATTGCTCAGGGGTGCGTTTCCCAAAGCATAGTTGTAAACACTATGTTAGTTGCTAATGTACACTATGTTAATTGCTAATGTACACTATGTTAGTTGCTAATGTAGTTAGCAACTATGCTTTTGGGAAACGCACCCCAGATTAAAGGTGCAGCATTGAGTAAAAGCCTTGTTCTACCACAATTTTAAAAAGCTTGGTTTTTCAAGTTTGCGTCACAAAGCAGATGGAAAGAGAAGAGGTGACCTTGTCTCAGCACCACAGCTCAAGCAAATCTTACTGTTTGTTTTTGTTGGACGTCTGCTTCAGTTCTGCCAGCACTTCTCATGACAGAACCTAGTCATGCTGAAAGATGGTGGAGTTGGTGAGCCCCTGTCACCATCTCAGTTGTGTAGTCATTTCAGCATCATGAAACGTGTACAAGACATTAAGGGATTGCATTTACTCAATATTCATTTATGCATTTGACTCATCCGTGGAGGAGCAGTGGGCAGCTTTTTGCAGCGGAAACCAGTGCTTAGGAATTTTACTTGCTCATGAGTACCTCACTGGTACCTTTAGGAGTTTGGGACTCGAACCCGGCGCCCCTCAGTCACAGGGTCAACTCTCTAATCGTTACCGCCCAAGTACTTACTACTGACCAAAATGTTCTTATGTGTTGTTTACAAATAAATTTGTGTTCAAAGGAAAGTGTTTGGGGAAAAAAACAGTGAAACTGTGATATTTTTGCTTAAGGTTATCAAACCATCTGAATGTCTTTTCGGCCTATGTCCAGTAGTGCTGGATGTAGGAATTGATCCCATAAGCCCTATGCCAAGTATTCTACCACTAGGCCACAACCACCTCTTTTTACTCTTGGCATAAAGAGACAAAAATTAATGGTCATCTTTGCCCAACATCTCGACCTTTCTCTGCTCACCAGGGACATAGCCGGAACATCCAGGTGGTGGAGCTGCCCATCGTAGACAGTCTCCACCCCAGACCGCCCTACCTGCCCCTGGCTATCCCCGAGGACTTGGCGCCACGCCTCCAGCGCCTTCACGGTGACCCGTCCGTGTGGTGGGTATCCCAGTTTGTCAAGTACCTGGTGCGGCCACAGGCCTGGCTGGAGAAGGAGATTCAGGAGGCCAACGTCAAACTCGGCTTCAACCACCCCATCATTGGGTGAGCTTCCCCTTAGTATGTCTCACGTCTATGTGCCAGTTAATCTCACACTACACTGACTAACAAAATGAACAGAGCATGTCATATTTGAGATAATAATGAATTTAATTGCATTGACCCTTTGATGAACTGAACTGGTGCGTCTTTGTAGAACTGACGGTGGAGTTTTCTCTTCGACCTCCCACAGGGAAACACAAACGTGGCCTTCGCGAACTTTTTCCGTAGTGCTCCCCATCTGTTAACTGGTGTAAATTATACCGGCGAAGCCCAAGACACTTTTATAGTGTCTCTCTCTCTAGCCATCTGTCTCTCTTTTGGGTGAAGAGCTGCTACAACAATGATATCTTCTGCCAAGTGCTAAATAAACCAGCTCAACTATGATAGCTGACTTCTAAATGTCCACTTTGAAGCTACATGCTCACGTTCATGCAGAGGGCAGTAAAAGTAGCCAATGTACTCACACCTAATCTGGCTATAAACTATGAAAATCTATTAAAAGTATCATTTCTCAGTGTCAGCTTTTATCATTTTTTACAGGGCAGTAAGAGGGGTTTCTATTGAAAAAATGGCAGATGCACGGCACCTTCATGGCATATGTTCGTATACAGACTGTGCAGCGTACAGACATGTTAGCAAAAACATCTCAGATAAAATTATTTGTTCCATGTTATGTACTATACTTCATCACTGCAAAGCATCTTACATATTACAGTAGAGCAGTGGTTCCCAAACTCCACCCCCCTTCAAACTACACAGGTTCAGATTCAAGCTTTATTTGAAATATAACTCCTTTTCTAATTGAGCAAAACAAATGCAATTACAAATGGTGCAGTTTCACCACTGTGGGAGAAATAAAGAACATACTGAAACAAGAATAAACAACTGTCTCCACACAAAATGGCTGGGGAAAATTAACCAGTTCTCATCGAAAAAAAAACTTAAAGAGGATCATCTCAAGTCTCACACTTTTCAGTGGCTGGTGTGGGCTTGCTTTGTGCTGCAGATCTTCTCAGTTCGGGGTTCCAGTTGGAAACCAGAAAGTTTCTACCAGTGCTCGAGTGGAGCGTAGGCCATTGGTGTGCCCTTCTCCAATACCTCTGCGCCCTCCAGTTTGGGAACCACTGCAGTAGAGCCTCTGGTGACATGGTCCTACATGGTTATGGTTAATGGAGAGAGATAATAGGCAGAAATAGGGAAAGATAGAGAGATAAGAGAGAACAAGGCAGAGGTGAGTAAAGTAGCTAACTTCATTAGTTAAGTGAAAGTACAGATACCACTAGCCAAATGTTACTCCAATACAAGGAAAAGTCGTATTGTTCATCGCATTGTTGCATTATTGCCACTACACTTACAATACCTAATGTCTCTGACTAGCTTGTAGAAGCTGTAGACAGTGTTGGGGAGTAACGGAATACATGTACCGGCGTTACGTATTTAGAATACAAAATATGAGTAACTGTATTCCGTTACAGTTACCATTTAAATAGGTGATAATTAGAATACAGTTACTTTGTTGAAATAAATGGATTACTGCAATGGTCTTTCTGTGTTTTCATATGTTAGGCTATCCCCTCTCTATCTCCTCTCTAATTTTGGTAATTCCATGCATTGCTGGAAACCCAAACTAAATACGCAATAAGAGGCTCTAATGTAAGCGTCCTGTTAATGTTGATGGCGTCTGTTACACAATGGACCCGGAGCCAGCACTGCAGAGCCAGCAGTGCCGGGCAGGAATGCATTTTCTTACTTGGAAATTTCGAGCCATTTCATTTTAAAGAAAGGGATGGGCGAGAAATCTGACCGTGCAGGTACAAACTCTGTTTACCAGCAGAAAATTAGCTCTCCGTTTTAAAACTAACGTTAGCCTGCAATATATTTGTCTATTCAGGGAGATTTGGGCTTAACAGTCGAATTGGTGAAAAACAAACAAGAATTTGCAGGATGTGATTGCTACATTCATGTAGTTGTAAAAAGCATGACAATGTATTATGTAATCCAAAGCATTCAGAGTCGTTACTCACATTGAGTAACTTAGCGAATACGTTACAAACTACATTTTGGGGCATGTATTCTGTAATCTGTAGTGGAATACATTTTAAAATGTGCTTCCCAACACTGGCCGTGGGAATAAGGAGTCCAGTAGAATTTTACAGAAAAGAAACACAGCAGAGATTCACAAAGAAAAACAGTCATTAGTTTATTTTGTAACTAATTGTGAGAATACACACCTCCATAAAACAGCATGGTAGTGCTCTGACAGTGTGTGCAGACATACATGTGTATGTTAATCAGGAGGACAGTGCAATAGCTGAGAATGCAGCCTGCTCACAACATAAAATGAACATTTCATCCTGCTTAAATGACTTTCCATCCTGCTTCATGACTTTCCAACAGCAACAATGTTTTAAGCAAGACAAAAGACGGCAGAACTGTCTGAACTTGGTTTACTCCAGATTGCAATTGCTGGGCGTAACCCTACAGATCACTGATAGCCGTTCACGCTTTGTAGTAGGGGTGCACGATAATATCGGAATCATAGCAGAATCTGCTAATAATTGCTTTTCATCTACATTGGACTGATGCTTAGATTTGCACAATATTTTCAACAGATATTTTATGACGCATTTATTGTATGTGGGAAGGTAGGCGCTTGAACCGGAAGCTTGTCCAAAGTCCAAACTGGGATTTTATACGGCCCACATCCTCTGTGTTAAAAATGTATGCTGTTTTTTTTGTGCCAAAATTGTATGCAGTGTGCAGTGGAGCGCTCGCACTCAACTTTGCCTGCACGGGCAATTTTTTAAACTATCTGAATTGCATGTTTTAGCGGGGTTACAGCTTAACAGCTCTCTACAAACTAGGTAGTGCACATGGAGTGTCACTTCCACCCTATTTGACTTGGTACACCACATAGAATGGGAAGTGACTTTTTCTTAAAATGCTGTGCGCTACGCTCCAAATGTTCCGCCCTCGCTCCAGTCAGCTTTTGCGCTCGCTAGAGTTCTATCATTATTTTTGGGCCAAAATTCTGAGCATGCAGTGGAAAAATCTTGTCTTTACGCGCTCAACTTGCACTCGACTCAGCCTTCCTCATTAATCGGCAGATATACGCATGAAAATATGATATTGGCATCAGACAAAAATTCGCATATCGTGCACCCCTAGTTTATAGTGATTTAAGGAAAATCCAAAATCCAAATGTGATGTTAAGTGTTGTAATTTGCCAGCTTTGCACATGTGACTTTTCATCTCAAGATTGTGGCAACACAATAGGCCACAAGAATGAATCTTACTTTTCTAGTGTGAATGGGAAGTTAATTACAATCTTCTGCCCTCATGAACTCACTCACCACCCATTGATGTGGCGTTATGAGCTGGGTTCTTGTCATTTGTTTGGGGATTGTGGGAAATGTCAGCTCTCAGGATGCTCAGTTTCTCTCTGATTGTTGACTGAGGTTTCAGAACAAGCTCCATATGTGAGTAAAAGGCTCTAGTGTTGAGGTGGAAGTTCTTCACCCCTGAAGCCCACATTTCTCTCTGTGTTGTTTTTTTTTCCTCTAATCTACAGTGCTGTGAATAAGTGTTTGCCCCCTTCCTGATTTCTTTTTTTTTTTTTGCATGTTTTGTCACACATGTTTCAGATTATAAACTAATTTAAATATGAATAAAAAGACCTTCCAAGTAAGCACAAATGCAGTTTTTTTAAGTGATGATTTTTATTTGTTAGGGAAAAAAAACTATCCAAACCTACATAGCCCTATGTAAAAAGTGCCTCTTAAACCTAATAACTGGTTGTGCCTTTAGCCTTCTTTCTTTACAGTCATCGGTGCGATAACTGTAATGAGTCTTTCACATCGCTGTGGAAGTTTGGCCCCTCTTCTTTGCAGAATTATTTTAATTCAGCAGCCATATTATTGGAGGGGTTTCCGAACATGAACCGCCTTTTTAAGGTCATCCCACAGCATCTCAATTGACTAGGCCACTCCACAACCTTCATCTAGTTTTTTAAGCCATTCAGAGGTGGACTTGCTGTTTTGGATCATTGTACTGCTGCAGAACTCACATGCGCTGGCTTGAGGTCACGAACGCTGATGGCCGCACATTCCCCCTTTAGGATTTTTGGTGAGAGTGGTTCCATCAATCACAGCAAATTGCCCCAGGTCTGAAGCAACCAAAAGCAGTTCTTTTCTTTTCTGAAATGCTGTGTTGCTTTACACCAAATGTGAGGGACCCTTCCAAATACCCTTCCATACCTTCCAAAAAGTTCAACTTTTGTTTCGTCAGTCCACAGAATATTGTCCCAAAAGACTTGGGGATCATCAAGGAGTTTTTGGCAAAAGTAACCTTTTTGGTCAGCAGTGGTTTTACGCCTTGGAACTCTCTACCATGCAGGCCATTTTGCCCAGTCTCTTTCTTATGGTGAAGTCATGAACACTGACCTTAACTAGAGGCAGGTGAGGTCTACCTGGTTTTCAAGTGTTGTTCTGGGTTCTCTTGTGACCTCTTGGATGAGTCGTCGCTGCGCTCTTGGGGTCATTTTTATAGGCCAGTCGCTCCTAGAAAGGTTCACCACTGTTCCATGTTTTCTCTATTTGTGAATAATGGCCCTCACCGTGGTTCCCTGGAGTCCCCCAAAGCTTTTGAAAATAGCTTTTTGTAACCTTTTCAGACCGATAGATGTAAATTACTTTGTTTCTCGTATGTTCCTGAATTTCTTTAGATTGCAGCATGATGTCTTCCTTTTTGGGGATCTTTTGGGCTCCTTTTTAAGTGATCTCTTGATTCAGCAGGTCTGGCAGTAGTCAGGCCTGGGTAGTAACTAGTGAGTACTCAGCTTTCCAAAAGTGATTAACCAGTTACTTCATGATTTAAGAGACAGTACTTTTTTCATAGGAGCCATGTAGGTTTGGACGTTTTTTTTCCTTAATAAATAAAATCATCACTTAAAAACTGCATTTTGTGTTTACTTGGGTTATCTTTGTCTAATATTTAAATTTGTTTGATAATCTGAAACATTCAAGCGTGGCAAACATGCAAAAAAATAAGAAATCAGGAAGGGGGCAAATACTTTTTCACATTACTGTATGTCTTCTGCTTTTTCATCCACCCTCTTTATCTCATTGCACCACATTGTCTCCATCTCTCCATCTTTCTGTGTCTACCTCCTCTGTGTTTCTCTGTTTCTTCCCACCCTCATCACTCATTCCCTGCATTCATGGCTCCTTTCATCTCTCTCTCTCTCTCTCTCTCTTTCTAAACCTCGCTCTTTCCCCTTCCCCCTCCCTCTCTCTGTTATCACCATTATTCTTTCTGTCCCACCCCATTCACCTTCTTTCTCTCTCTCGATCACGTTCTTCCTCTTTTATGCACGTCCCGATCGCTCGGTCTCTTGCTCTTTATTATTCTCCTCTCAGATTTTCTCTATCTCACCGTCTTCCTCCTCCACTGGGGATTTGAGGGGAAAGATGAACATCGGCACTCAAAGCTTCCCGTGTTCTGTTCCGGAGTTTAAATCGCTAAGTGGTGACTTCTACACACTGCCTTCACTTTACGTGATGTGTTCAGTCCAGACTTGGGCTATGGGAGAAAGAGGCCAGATTTTCTTAATAGAAGAGGCGTCTGTCTCATCTGTCTCTGGCAGTTCTCAGAGGCAGTTGGTAGCGTAATGGTTAGGCGTTCACCCCGTGATCAGAAGGTCGCTGGTTCGAATCCCAGGCACGTTACCACTGTGGTACTCATGAGCAAGGTACCGTCCCCAAGCACTACTCCCTGGACGCTGCCCTTGTTAGGTGCCCATTGTTCCTTTATAGATGTGTCAAGTGCAGAGGTCATATTTTGTTGTGTGCTGTACTGTGGTGTGTTCACAGTAACAAATAATCCTCACTTTCACTTTGTCAGTTTTCCATTAGTAGAAGGAGAAAAAAGCTAAAAGCATCATATCACTATTTTTGTGAATGTTTTAAGAACACATTATTTATTGTTTTCGGTACTAGTGATGGCCGATTCGCGAACGAATCGTTCTTTTTAACTCGTTTTTTTTAGTGAATGGGTCGAAGCGATTAAATCAAGTCTGAGCGAATCGATTTTTTAAATTATTTTAAAACGTTTTTGAAACTGATCTTTGACTATTGAACATCCAAAAGCATCTCCCGCATTTTCAGATTTATTTTTCATGTTCGTCTTGCGCTTGTCTTATCACTTTTACATTCATTCTTTTGTTCGTCACTCACATTCATCACTTTTGCATTCGTAGACTTCCTTTTGGTGCCGAGAACACCCGAGCGGCCGGAAATGCGGCATTCGTTCGATGAACAGAGTCAAACTTACAGTTTTCGGACACTATACCAACACATATATATATATATATATATATATATATATATATATAATTAAAAATAACGCTTATTGCATTTAGGCGTTTATACAACCACGTTTATTTTTTGCTTATTATATGTGACTGCTTACAGTGGCTGTCATGTCCATTTCAAGGGTCTAATTGATCGCACATGTCTTTTTCTTGTTTTAAAAAAGAAAAAAAAATAAAAGTGCAAATGTGTCCCTATTTCTCCAGCAAAATTGCTACAAAGACTAAACTGAATGCAATCAACAATGTAAAAACATCATACTTAAACAAGGCATATGTTCTGTAAGAAACTATATTATTATTATTATTATTATTATTATTATTATTATTATTATTATTATTATTATTATTATTATTATTATTATTATTATCATTATTATTATTATTATTATTAGTAGTAGTAGTAGTAGTAGTAGTAGTAGTATTATACCTGTGGTTCAGTCACTTATACTTGTGCACAATATGCTTGCAAATATTTTAAAAACAAATTATCACAAGTATAGGCCTATATTTTTATATTAACATAATAAAGTAATACTAAACAATAATGCAAACTGACAAATAAAACACTTCTGAATTCAAATGCTTTCGAATTTATTTACACCTTTTTTTCTGCAGAAATGTGGGTTAATGCTGTGAAAACTTTACCTCTTTATTGTTTGGGTGCTTTTCCACGTCTCTCCACTAAGTCATAGTCTTCGTTCATGTTCTGATGTGTTCCGAGAACACCCCAACGACCGAGCGCCTGATTCGTCGTGAGACTCGGTTGCTGTATTAGTCTATTGATATACGGTCTCAGCAACTCCCCGAGAACCCGTTCGATGAACGAATCGAACTTATAGTTTTTGGACACTCGGTGACTTGGTGAATCGTGTTGGGAAGGTTACTTTTAAAATGTATTCCACTACAGATTACAGAATACATGCCCCAAAATGTAGTTTGTAACGTATTCCATTAAGTTACTCAATGTGAGTAAAGTATTCTGAATACTTTGGATTACTTAATATACTGTCATGCTTTTTACAACTACATGAATGTAGCAATCACATCCTGCAAATTCTTGTTTGTTTTTCTCTACCTGTGAGAAAGCCCTAACCACGCCCCCGTGTGGCACGTGGCATACGCAGCTCAGTTAGGAGCGGACATTTTGACTCGACAGCAGCAGGTTACATATCAGGCTGGCTGGACTGTTTAATCAACCTTATATATGTTTTTTTCCCAGTGCGTAAATGATTACGGGTGAGTTTCTCATATATATATTCTGCCTTTTGTAATTATTATTATTACACCAAATTGCCAATATTTGCTCGTGAATGTAACGCAATTTAAACTGCGTCACAAACGCAAGTGGAACAGAAAGTGAAATTATTGGTTTTTGTCGGACTTTGAGCTTGAAAATAAGTGTATTTCTATTAAAATACAAAGGGTTACGTTCACGTACTAGTTACGTATCACCCAGTTCGTTCAGTATTGTTGGAAGATGTCGCATTTGATTACTTTGCATGCTCCTTACTTGTAATAATTGAGCATATACACTGATTGTGTAATCTGTTTTCCATTGTTTTCTTAATTATTTAAAGTCAGCACACAGTTGAATCATTTATGTTAAATATATAATATCTAATAACTGAATATTGTGTTTACTGATACATTTACAACTGTTTTCTTTTTTTTCTTCTGTTTATTATAGACCACACGTTTGTGAAGTAACATATACAAACATCCCTTTGATTAAACCTGTTAAACTGGGATTCTCCCTCCTGCTTCTCTTACCGGAAACACACACCTCCATCTTGGGTGCACTACACCTGAACCCACTGAGCGTCACATACGCTCGTATACTACCAATTGGCTGTTAAGCCCAAATCTCCCTGAATAGACAATATATTTACTGTAGGTAGAGGAGCAAAGACGAAATTTCAGAGTAAGAAATGCATTTCTGCCCGGGCACTGCTGGCTCCGGGTCCATTGTGTAACTGACGCCACCAACATTAACAGGACGCTTACATTAGAGCCTCTTATTACGTGTTTGTTTGAGTGACAGGTGTCGTGCCGAAATCGGGACCCCTGCCGCGAGAAGCACCCCCGACGCGGGCGCACGCATTTGATGACTTCCGCCTTTATACGAACTACTGTCCATAAACATTAACGTTCAATTCGTTCCTACACGCTGTAAACGCAGATGAGGGCAAAATTACTCATATTCTTAACAATAAAAAATCTTACCAAAATAAGAGAGGGGATAGCCTAACATATGAAACAGGAAAAGACCGCCGTGTCTTACAGTTACTTTCAGCAAAGTAACTGTATTCTAATTATCACCTATTTAAACGGTAACTGTAACGGAATACAGTTACTCATATTTTGTGTTCTAAATACGTAACGCCGGTACATGTATTCCGTTACTCCCCAACACTGGTTATAATCCTTCAAATATGCAATTAATTTCAATGCTCTTAGTTAATATACATTTCTGTTTTGGGAACATGGGTTATTGTGGTACACCATGTTCACATTAGAAAGCAAAAAAAAGTGAAAATAGCGTCCATTTATTTCAGTTCAGACTGAGATCAAAGGACATTGATGTGACAAATTTAATTATGTATTTATAGATAGGATGGCCTAAAACAACACCTTTGGAACCCTGGGCAAGACCATTAACCCCAAGTTGCTCCAGGGAGACTGTCCCGGTAATTAGGAAAAATGGAAGTCGCTCTACATAAGAGAGTCTGATTAATGTAAATTGGGGATGTTGGTGGCTAATAGCCTCTGGTCTAAACCACTCTCTCCACCACTACTACCATTAGGTCCCTGAGAAAGATCCTTAAGCCCAAATTGCTCCAGGGAGACTGTCCCTGAAATTAAGAAAATGAAAGTCACTCTAGATGAATGGAATAATGTAAATGTAAAATGTAAATATATCTAAATGTTGTGATTATTTGTCATTGTTAACGCATCACAGCATAGGACACCACGATGCTTGTGAAGGAGCAGTGGACAGCTTTTTTGGCAGCACCTGAGGAGCGATGCTTGGGGATGGTGCCTTCCTCATAAGTACCTCAGTGGTACCTTTACCAGTCCAGAACTTGAACTGGCAACCCTTCTAACCGTTAGACTACCCACTCCCCCATTTTGACTTTTTAGGCTATGGTTTTACGCTTCAGTATGGACAGATCAGTATTGGTCAGTAAATCTATAAACCTGTACAATTGTCATCAGACAGTTATTTGCAGAAATAATATTTCTGTCTAAAATGCTGAATGCTTTTTATAGCTGAAGGGGTTCTGTTTAAATAGCAAATGATGAAAAGAAATTGAAAAAGAAAGTCTGTTATGAAATTTGATTAATAAACGCTGTTATTCGGTTTTAGAATAATGCATTAGTAGAAAACACAAAAAAACTAAAGGAACAAAAAATATAGAGTCTCACAATCTATGATGTTTTACATAATGGTGAATGTGGATGTAATAGTGAAGAAAGATAAAAATTAATCATAGAATATGAACTGATCATGGCAAGATCTTTGCTTCTCACAGTTTCAAGCACTTGTTTAAAAAATAATGATCAGTTCAAACATGAGGATTAATTAAGAGCTGAGAGATTTGCTGAACTGTTTTGGGGGGTTATTTGTTAGGTATTTAACTCACAGAACAGTAAAAATCACAGCGAGCCTCAACTAACATGTTCATGAAGCAGATACTGAGCTTCATTTAAAAAAATCATCAGTACAGACAGGAGCCAAGACCCAGGCAGGTAGAGACATTGCAGATATTCATGAATGAGAGAAAATGCAATTAAATATTAACAAGGAACAACTGCCAATTAATTCTATAGAAATTACCTGACCAAATTGACTGACTTTCAATTCAGCAAGAAACACTAAAATAGTCCCACGTTTCTTATTAGGTTTTAAGAAGCGATTGAATTAATGTCAGATTAAGTGTGATAACAGTGGGAGCCACCAAAGCAATTTTGGTATGTGAGTTCTATATAATTGAAATGTCTTTAAAAAGGCATTTAATTTAAGGAAATTCTCTGCATGTCAGGTACAATAATTGTTACCTGATGTGTTATAAAATGGAGGTGTGTCACGCGCCCTGCCTCCCGCGGCCGATAGTAGGACCCAGAAGTGGTCGGTCGCGGTTCAGGGAGCATAAAAGGAGTCATTTCCTCGCTGCGCATTGCTCTGTCATTGAGTCCCATGCCCACCTTCCGACTCTGCTCGGCATCAATCGTGAGTACTCCGATTACTTTGCTTCATCTCTCTGATAGAGTGTGTGTCTTTAGAACATGGATTATTTGTGGTAATCCTAGCTCTTTGTGTAAGAGAGTTCTTAGAGCAACTCGCATGGCAATCCTACCTACTCGCGTTCTCAGCCGCGTTTGAGTGAACCACCACGCTACATGGGCTAACGGCTAACAAGTAGCAGTCCACTACTTCCTAACCAGATCACTGGCGGACTGTGAAAGTTCGGCGGTCGGTTCATATCCTAACCAGATCCTTGACCGAATCGTTCTGCAGTCTAGTCATATCCTGATAGACTGCGAACGTCCGTTTATTCTGCTCATACTGTATCTCTCCAGGTCACTGACAGGGTGGAAACTATTGAGTTAAAAATGCTCTACTTATGCACGTTTTGAGTATTTGTACTTTACTTTTACTCCACTACAGTTGAAAGATGCATATCATACTTTTGACTTTACTATGTTTATTCGAAGGGACTTGTTACTCATTACTTTGATGAATATTTTGAGATGAGGGACGATTTATGCCATTTTCAGTGTTTGCTGTTTTAATTACAGACTACTTTCATCAGCTGGTGGTTTCAGAATTATTGGATTCCAAACATTCTTTCAATTACTTGAACACTTGAATACTAAAAGCAAACACTCAAGCATTTTCACATTATTGCAAAAGTTGAGTGTACATTTTTGGTTTCAGTTGTCATAATGGCATGCATTGCTTTCTGCCCAAATCTAAACACTCGATTTCATTACAGAGCTGTCTGTCTTATTGACTCTACTTGGCCTCACTCTCCCTCCCGCTCCGTGAATGTTCCTCCGAATGAAATTGTCCAGAAGAGACCCGATGAGGACATGTGAGTTATGAGTTGGAGGGAGTTCAGGGTTGACTGGCTCTTCCCTGAGACGAACTCGGTAGAGTTTCTTGGTGTTAACAAGAGCCCAGTACAAAGCAGGCCGATGTAGCCGAGCCGTAAGAACGTGGCTCTGTGGAGAAAAGAGTGAAGCTCAAACGTGTGTAAGCATTTGTTAGCAGCAGGGGAGCAAGGATATCGATCGCTATATGTTAAGCACCTCCGAGCTGCTGAGAAAGTCAACCTTGGAAGGAGTGAAACGGGATGGGATGGTGTGAGATGTGTAGATGTGAGGTGTGGTAGATTATTAGGTATTTGTGAGGAGTGCCCCCTTAAGGACTAGTTATGTGAAAACAAGTTATGTGAGTGCGGTGAGCAGTCACATATCGTTATCTGATTTTTGTTCCACACACTTTTTCTGACCACTACTTCTCCTACAGTTTTGCTAGAAACCGAACTCCTGCTAGAAACTTTGTTACAACTGAAATGTGCAGCTTATAGCGATGTGAGGTGCTTGTACACAAGTTTTTGATATGCCCACTCATTCACAAGTTCTGTCCATTTTTTCATTTTTTCCCCCCAAAGACTACTATAGAGCTCAAATTTCATCGCTTTACTGCGCGGCCACCGTTCTTCACAAAGCCACTAAATTAAATGTGATTTGAGGGCCCATGAGCCTCTTCGCATATCTGTAACCGTCATGACCCACACTTTTTCATCTTTTTATTCTGTCATTTATTTTTCCCATAGGAACCCATTCGTTTTCTCCCATTAAAAATACATGAGATTTGGGATTCGAAAGCTTCCCTCTGCCTGTTTTTCACACAACGGTCAGCGCGGTTCTTATGCCACCTCAGGCCACCTCACTGAACACAAATCTCAATGTGTTTTGACCTGTCTTTTTCTTACTTTTATCACTCCTCGTTCCTTCCCTTTTCACTTCAGTGCATTTGGCAAGATCTCAGGTCTTGTTAGTTGCTTAGCTTATCTCGTCCCTTTGTCACAGGCAGAATGTTAAACTGTCAACTTCATCAGCTAACTCTTAACATGCAGTTACCATTAAAACACCAGTAGAATTATGACCAGGTGGCAGTGTTCCTCCTTATTAGGTCATTTAGTTTTTCGATGAGTTTTCAGATGCTGGTTATCAGCCAAAACCAACCTTGGTGTTGGGCTTGATGATTCCATCATCCATTGTGATGCTTCATGGCATTTTTATGACTAATTATTGACGAACATTTGTATCTGGAAAAAGCGAACTGTATTTTAAAGTGTGAAACACATTGCGCCAAATGCTGAGTCTGCATCAACATATCACAACTGCTATGACTTTACTACTGCTTACGAGGGAAAATCTGACCAAAACCGAGTTAACAACCTGATTCTAAATCATTTATAAAAATGTACCGAAGTATCATATAAAGATAGCAAGACGTGCGTTTGTGTGTGTATTTGTGAAAGAGCACTGGGAGTCAGCCAAATAAGCCTGGAGTCTTTCTCGTTAAAAGAGAACTTGTGACAGAAGCTACACATCAAGAGAAACGAAAAAAGCATACACCTGACCCCCTGACCTCTGAAGTCAAGAATTCCTCTCTCTTCTTTATTTCTCTCCCTCTCTCTCTCACCTCTACACAGTCAACATCCGGAGGCATCTCCCAAACAAAGCTATATGTAACTCAAATTTGTTTTGCATTATTTACACGAAGAAGATGATGGTTTTGCAGTGAAACTCTTGTCTGTCTGTCTACTCCATATTTAGAGAGAGAGAAGAAGACAACGGAAGAAGCGTCAAAGTTTTCTAGTAAAAAACTAGATACTGTAGAGACAGACGAGGGACCCACTGCAAATCTGTAATCTTGTTCTAACTAAGATTTTATTTTACGTTATGTACATATATCTACTTTCTCTACATTTATTCTTTGTGTTCTTGTTGGAGAATCTCCACTGTTCTTCCATTCGTCCTCTGTCTTACTTTCTCATCTGTAAACTTGTCTAAATATTCTTGTCCTCAGCGCTTCATTTACCCAAATTTATTCTGCATGTATAACCAGACTACGTATTAAGATAATATATTTATATATGGTGGTACCTCGCATCAGAAACCTCTTAGACTATGAATGTTTTGGAGTCTGAACAATTGTATTTATGATCATAAAAGTCAGAATTCGGCAGTTTATTTTGTACCCGACGCAAAATGAACTTGCATGACAACAACCATCAATTCAAGAACCGATCTGCCGATCACAAAGTTGCCTTGTCATTGCCAGTGTATGGGTTGTGTTTATACGAATATTGTAAAATTGCACTATTTCAAACTAAATTGAACAATTCAGCACTCAAATGTTATTGTTGATCGAAATTGTTAGAATTAAATCATTTACTTTGTACGTAGACCAGCTGAAAAAAACTTTCTTGCGTAGAACTATCGAATTATTGGTGTATTTTAGGGATCCAGAAACGGATTAACCTTTTTTACATTGATTATTATGGGGAAAATTAACTTGGAACTCAAACTTTTTGGAATTCAAACCACCTTCTGGAACAAATTAATTCCTAAATCGAGTACTGAGGTAACACGGTATATGTAATTCACTGAGGCAGTGGTAGCAAACTGGTCTAAATGACTAAATCTAAAAATGATTAAGTATTGTTGACCATAAAATTAGGGGTTCTAATCCCATAACACCCTATAAACCAGAGCTGGGTCGCTGAGCAAGACCCTTAACCCCAAGTTGCCCAGGCAGAAATTTGCTCTGGATAAGAGTGTGTGCTAAATGCCATAAATGTATTCATCGATTCTGTATTTGCCAAGCATGTCCGTAAAACTAAAGTAGTATTATTTATGTGGTGATGTGTTTTCCTGGCCCTGTGTGTTTTGCCAGGGTGCATGTGAGGCGCACAGACAAGGTTGGCACGGAGGCGGCGTTCCACTCTATCGAGGAGTACATGGTACATGTAGAGGAGCAGTTCCAGCACATGGCACAACGCATCCAGCTGGACAAAAAGAGAGTGTATCTAGCCACGGATGACCCCTCTCTCCTGCAGGAGGCGAGAAACAAGTGAGTTGAGAAAAGAGAATGTGGATGTGGGTTTTTCCTTTAATTATTTCCTTTCATTAGAAAAAATATGCCAGCCTTAATAGTGGAGTTTATTTAGAATAAAAACCCTGTGAGGGCAAAAATAATTGTAACTGTCATACTGATATGAGGTCATATTGTGTGTCTGTGTGTGTGTGTTCTCCTCAGGTACCCTGACTATGAATTCATCAGTGATAACTCCATCTCGTGGTCGGCCGGTCTAAACACCCGCTACACAGAGAACTCACTCAGAGGAGTCATACTTGACATCCACTTCCTGTCCCAGACTGACTTCCTGGTTTGCACCTTTTCCTCACAGGTACGCACACACACACACACACACAAACACATACACATACACACAAACACACACACATATAGACACAGTCACTTGATAAAAAGCACTAGATTTAACTTATACTACAGCTACAATGAACCTTAACCTTAACCTTAAACTCAGAAACCAAAAACTAATCTTTTACCTCCTTTAGTTTTTCACATAAAACCTGCAACTTTTTAATTAGAGCGTTTTTCCTTACGTGGGCTGGTCCTCACATGCAAAAATGTCAGCACTAAGCTGAGAAAGTCTTAGTTCCTGTTTACGTGTATTTAGATATTTTTTATCGTCTACACATAAACATAGTTATTAGAGCCATTTTATGTTGAATATTTGGATTTAATATTTCATAACTGTTTGTAGTAGAAATTAGGGCTATAATTCTAATTTCTGGAACTTTCTATGTGAACTTTTTATACAGTGATACGTAACAGAGTTAGCTATATTAATATGTATACACGTTACATGTACTAGTACGTAACAACAGTAGTAATGCGTAGTCGCCTTACGAGCCAGAATCTGATTGGTTCCTGAACTATATATAAAGAAGTAAGAACATAGACAGAAGGTAGAAGTGAGTTGACGCCAAGAGTCTTTTGACCATCATGTAAAGTCTCTTTGTAGTCCTAAGAATTCATCTTTTGCTTGTAAAAAGTCTAAGTTGTAGTAAAGATACAGACATCAAAAAAAAAAAGACTGGATTCAAGACTCTTATTTCGGATACGAGTCGTGTGTGAAGAATCTTCAGAGTTCGAGGCTAGTGTGATAGCGTGAGCTGTACTCACAATAGTTTTAGCCACCTCAAACACATATTTTTTAAAATGTAAAACAGTTTTCCTCAAACGATGACGTCGTGACTAAAGCCCCCTTAAATAAATCTAACGACATGCACGCATGACGTGTTTAGTTCTGTTGTGCCTTAAATACCTTAAATTCCTTACATACCATAAGTGACTAAGGTAACCATGAAGAAGGCTACTTTATCGTGATCCGTACTAGGCAAGTCGCTTTCTGTTCACTGACGGAAAAAAACATGACGCAGACAATTGGTAAACATTCGAGTTCGGTATCATTTTGTGTTCTAGTGTGCACAGAAATTTTTATAACCGAAAGTCACGTGAACACAAAATAAATAAAATAATGTATAAAAAATGTTTTTTAAAAATATCCACATACGTGTAAACAGGTCCTTTTTTTTTACAGAATGGCGTGTAAATGCAATAAAAAATAAACGTAAAAAAAAATTATGTTTATAAAAATATCTGCGTATGTGTAAACAGGCCCTTAATTTACCTATCCTTCAGGTCACATTCAGGTCCCCAGGACCACTTAAGACCTGCCCACACTCACACACACACACACACACACATACACACACACACACTAACTAAAACGCTTCCTGAGCTCACTGACTGACTGATCAGTTTTGTCCTAATAATAATGATCTCAGGCTGACACACCTGACTCAGTTCTGCAGAGAAATCATCAGAAGAATCATTGTTCCATCTGAGTCTGATGTGTCAAGAGGAGCGCACACTCACAGACACACGCAGCCGAAAACTCCCAAATTCTGCTTCTGAGACCACCCCTTCCCCCCAAAATCCTCATTACCTCGACTACAATGCTGTGGAAGGATGGATTTGGAAGAATGGAAGGATTTGGAAAGAAGGCTTTGCCTCACAGGAATTGCGGAGTTCTTCTTTTCCAACTTAGCACTTAAAGGGACCGTTCAGAAGGGAAAATCTGAATTTTCACTTAGCACAAATGTAGTTGACCAGTCACAAAGTAATCGCCGTCCTGACTTCTTAATCGGTTGTGCATAATGGACGATAACAGATACTGGAAGCTTTTCGCTCATAAATCGGTCTTACTCTTGTTGTACATGGCACACGAGCAAGCAAATTGGAATGTTATTGGATGGCAAAGCTGTCCTGACTGGTTCCAGCTTCGTGGTTTAAATCAGTGGTTTCTAAAGTGGGGTGTGTGGACTTATGGCAGTGGAGTGCAAGGCCAGGCAAATGATAGACAGTGAAACTAAACACCAGTTTGAAGAAATTTCAAGTTGTAGCTTTTTTCCTGGGGGAAACGGTCTGGTTTTAAAGCCATTTTTGTGCAGAGTTCATTTTTAAAGCATATTAATCACATGACATAGTTTGGCCCAACTGGTACCTCCAGCACAGATCTTCTTCTGACTAAAGCCTGGGTTACATTTGACATGTATTCTCTATGTGCACATAGTTTTGCAATATAGACGAGTAATCAGCATCGAACCGATGCTTAGATTTGCTCGATAGTTCCAGCTGATATTTGATGATGCATTTATTGTACACGGGAACCTTAGCGCTTTTGCCAGGCATGTCCAAAGTCTGAGGTGGGATTTTATACGACCTTAAAACGTATGCCGTTATTTTGTGCCAAAATTCTGAGCGTGCAGTGGAATGTTTGTGTGCAACGTCTCTTGTCTTTAAGCACTCAACACTGCCTGCATGTGCACTCAAAGTGCTCCGCCCTCGCCTGTCTTGCCGCTGTGTTACAAATATCAGAGCTACGGCATTACTTTTGTGCCAAAATTCTGGAACTTTGGCGAGGGACATATCTTGTCCTTGTCTTCCTCATTTATCGGCATCGGTAGATATAAGCAAAAAACCATTAGTGTATCATTCCGATATGGTGAGTCTGTAAATAAAGCAGTGGGTGAGACCAGGGGTAGGGTTGTGGGGGTGGCAGAGGAGCTTGAAATATTGAGGGACACAAACGGGAAGCGGGGCTCTAATCTACAAAACGAGGGCCCTCTAAAGGTGTGAACAGACGTGGACTAGAAAAGCATATATACGTGTCTGCTAAATGCTATAAATGTAAATGTTTCTTTTTTCACCGAATCAATATAAGGCCAATACCAATTAATCAGCAACTGGCCAGCAGTATCACCAATCTTCTGTATTGGTCAGGCTTTAGTAAGACACACTACTACAGAACACTTCATCAGACTAACTTAGTTGGCTTTAGCTTGCATTATTTTTAGCAGAAGTTACTATCACAGGTTTTGTGCAAAACTAATACAGATGTTCAGTTGTCCTTGCACTAGAGGTGTGAACCTTCACTGGTCTCACGATATCAATTTGATCGTGATTATCGGGTTAATGATTCAATTCACTACGATATCTTGAGGCATCATAATGCATCAATTTTTCTACATTACTTTACATTGCACGCAGATTGGGCATCCGTAGCTACCAGCATGTTCTTTTTTTACTAGAATTTTTATGTCGTAGCCAGAAAACCACCAACCAATGTCATTCTGATATAATCCAGGGGTTTTCAACTGGTTCTGCAGGGACCGCCACTCAGACTAATATTTTTTTGTATTGCTTTTTAGATCTTTGCATTAAATTCAGTATTCCTAAAGGTGCCCAAATCATCTGGAAATATTTTGAAAAATAAATCAAATAAAATCATTTTGAACAAGTGATTTCAGTAGTGAAACTGGATTGCATATTACAGACCACCAGTTGAAAAACCCCAGTATAAGCGATTGTGGTCTGCCACTGTGTAGATGCAGAATCTACATCTGCATCGCGATGCATCGATTACTCTTACTGTGTACTGTTTCTGAATGATAACATCCAAGCGGGGGCGGGGTTGGTGGTGGTCTAGCTCTTAGGATACTCGTTCTGACCCAAGAAGTCATAGGTTCAAATCCTACCTCCAACACTACAATCAATTTGTCAGTAAGCAAGACATTTAACCTGAAGTTGGTCTCAGGAAATCCGTCCCTGAAATAATCTTGTTCTTTCCATCCTGAAGGTTTGTCGTGTGGCCTACGAGATCATGCAGACTCTCCACCCCGACGCGTCCTCCTACTTTTACTCGCTGGACGACATCTACTACTTCGGGGGGCAGAATGCCCACAACCAGATCGCCATCTACCCCCACGAGCCACGGAGCCCTGAAGACATTCCCCTGGAGCCGGGCGACATCATCGGCGTGGCGGGGAACCACTGGGACGGCTACTCCAAGGGCGTCAACCGGAGACTGGGCCGAACCGGCCTCTACCCCTCCTACAAAGTCAGGGAGAAGATCGAGACGGTGAAATACCCCACCTACCCCGCGGCGGACAAGCTGCTCGTGACATAAAGAGAGGGAGCGTGAGGGAGGGAGGGAGAGAGAGAGAGAACAAGGGAGGGAGGAAGGAAGGAAGGAAGAAGGAGGATAGAAAGAGAGAGAGTTGGAGAAATGTGTTATTGTGTAGATTGTGTAGAGGTGTCTCAGATAAGAAAGAAGAAGAAAGAAGAAGACGTAGTTTGCAAAGAGTGAAACACACTGAGCACCGGTGTGTGTTCTTGTGTGTGTGTTGTCCTCCTGTCATGACTCTGCTGTGAGGCTCAGTGGACTCTCTGTTATAAATAAGGAGTTGTGTGTGTGTGTGTGTGTGGACTACAGGCGGTAAGGCTTGAGCCTGCCTTCACATCAGCAGTTTAGAGTGATTAAACAGCTCACAACCCCTCTTAATGGATGCTTTTTATTATTTAAGAATTTTACAACTTTTCTTGCCTTTCATTTCTTCTTTTTTCCCTTCACTCGTCTGATCACTAAATCGAGCGCCTGTCATTCCTTCCTTTGCACACACTCCTTTTGTTCACTCCACTCTTGCCTTTTTTCTATCCTAACCACATTTTGAGTGTCAGTTGTGTGTGTGTGTGTGTATGTGTCTGTGCGTGTGTTCATTCCCAAACCAGCACTTAGAGCCACGTCATAATAGTGCAACTACACAAACACTGTATGGACACACAGACAGCACATTAGAATTGATCTCATAGAAGTTTCCTCATGTTACACCAAAACATGAGGATGCACAACTGTCGTAATCACAGTTCAGATTCAAAAAACGCTGATAATTGAATTAATCAGAACGATGAATGACACTTGAGGAAACACAATCTCAGCTTCTGTTTTGACTTTTGTTCAAAGCCTTCAAAATATAGGTAATAATAATAATTTAAAACAACAGCAACAATAATGAATCAGCCAATCCTACGGTGCTTTGCTCATACCCCTACCAGCCAGTATAAATAGTTTTTCGGCATTCTGCCACATCAGCACTTCATTAGTCCCGAATTCCATCAGCTCTGTTCTCATATTTTATTCCTTGCACATCTTTTTTATTGTGTGCACATTATTGCTCCATCTCTTTCCCCACATTGAGGTTTGACTCTGAGGTTTGTATTTATTTTATAATGAAGAAAAGTCACGTTCTTTGTCATGAAGAAAACAATTTCGTACTTTGTGTTTTAGGGCATTGTGTTTGATAAATCACAAATCAATAAAACTGGAGATCGCTACTGAGTTTGTCACTTTATTTAAAATGGATTAACACATTGACTCTCATTCCCAGACACCTATAAACACCCTGAATAATTATACACACTCTATATAATCCTGGACCGGTAAAGATACCACTGAGGTACTCATGAGCAAGGTACCATCCCCAAATACTGTTCACCAGGCACTGCCCATGTCAGCTGCCAACTGCTCCTTCACGGATGGGTCAAATGCAGAGGTCACACATGCACTGTCTGCTGTGCTGTGGTGTGTTCACAGCAACTCACTTAGGCCTCGTCCACACGGATGTTCGAAATGAACACGCTCTGCACGGCATACACGTTTTTGCTGCGTTTTGTAGCTGCGTTCGATTGCCGTTTCACTGGCGTTTGCAATAGCGTCGTTTTCCTTGCGTTCGTCGGGATTTTGACGCCAAGAAAACGTTGCATGCGGTGTTTATTTGACGCCACCCGAACGCGCAGCCGGTCGAACGCCGGTGTTGAACGCCCGTGTGGACGCTTTGATTTGCTCCAGTGAGCAGAAAAACGGTCGGCGTTCAGTCGGCGCTCACCTGGCGCCACGAACGCCAGAAAAACGCCTGCTTCAGACGTCCATGTGAACGAGGCCTTACTTATACAGCTAAACAAACACATACTGCCCTACACACCTACAGATGCCGTATTCAGTCCCATACAACTACATATGCCACACGCCTATGTCTAGACACACGTACAGAATGCATCTACAAACATCCTAAAACACTGCTTATTTATACATAACCTATGTACTGTATAACTAACATTAGTTACTACAAGTATTATGAAACTACACGTGTCCCATACACGTAAGTACGCATACTGCGTGTTCCTATACAGTTATACACAGAACATGCACAACTGCTCATCCTAAGTCTATATATGATCTCTAAAAAAAATGACTACCTTTCAATTTACAGCATTTTGCAGACACACTTTCCAGAGTGCCGATACATTAGGCATCTATCAATGCATCAATCTACATCGATTCGATGTTCAGCGAGCTCACAGCATTGATCCTAAATGAAAACATCAGTGAAAGTGAGTGATTATTTGTCATTGTGAACACACCACAGCACAGCGCACAGTGCACCACAACGAAATGTGAACCTTTGCATATGACCCTTCCGTGAAGGAGCAGTGGGCAGCTAATAAGGGCAGCGCCTGGGAGCAGTGCTTGAGGACGGTACCTTGCTCATGAATACCTCAGTGGTAACTTTACCGGCCCTGGATTCAAACCTGCAACCTTCTGATCACGGGGCAAACACCCTACCGTTACGCCACCAACTGCCCCAGGCATTGCATATATTGTAAAGTCACTTCAGATGTAACAGTACGTCTTTTTATATTAAAAGAGATGGTTTCAATTTAAATGTCTAGTTAAGCTCAGGAATATTATCATGTCAATTGATATTTTAGGTTCTTTATTAGTGATTTGATATGAATAGGAACTATGGTGGTAGATCAGCATATGAGATTGTCTCATATTTATCTCTGACTCCTGAATGGAATTTATTCAAAAATGTATTGGAGCACAGTTTGTAATTTGGCAGAGATTGAAACATGAGTTAATCTATTGTTGTATCTTAATATTTAATATATAGTAATATCTTAATGGAACATGTGACTAACATGCATCTGTGCTTTGTAATTGTCTGTTCTTTATAACTGTAAAGTTAGACATACAGTAAGAGCTATTCAAGAATACACCCATGAAAACTATTGGGTAAGTACTGTACATATATAAAGTACAACAAATGTGTTTGAACACAGTAAAGGACCCAGCAGCAGTACTGAGAAGCTATTACTGTACACTCTACATTACTATATGTTGCTATACACATCATAGTGACAGATGCACTAAACCAGACATTCTCAATATCGCTTCTCATGGGGCTCTGATTGTTACAATTTCAACCCACAACACAAACAAATGTTCCACCAAATCTGTACAGAACAGGGGTGCATGAAGACTAGCACTTGAAAGTGCTGCCTTCAACTGTTCTCTATGCACACTATACATATGACAGGCCTGTGAACCTGTTCCTTCTACGCCCAGATCAGTTAAAAACGAGAAAGGTCACCAATTAACAACAACATAGACCGAGCTTGAGTTTAACCTTTTAAACCCAGTGTCATGTTACTGTATATGAGTTTTTGCTTAACCGAGCAACTTAAAATACTGAATGAATCGCAGACATCCATGAACAATACTTTTAATTACACAGGATATACATATTATGAAGTTTACCAACATTGTAATGTCAATTATGAAAAGCTGTTTTTCTCATGTCATTCTTTCCTTTCAGTGTACCTATAGGCCTTTAGGGGGGTTTGAGAGGTTAACCAGACTTTATGCAAAAATAACAACAATCTGTTCTTTGTATGTAATGTTTATGTGTTATAGTAGAATCCTAATGAAGGCTGGCATGTTTCACTGTGTTACTTCTCTACAAAGCGAAACACCCGCTTGCACCATCTTATTCAGTCTGTTTCGATAACGATGGAAATCAGGTTTCCTTCTGCTTCGCCGCCGAGACCGCAATGGCTGTGATGTCGCCGGGAGAGATGGTTTAACAGGGCCACGGAGGAAAACAATTCACTTTATTGCCTTTTTTTGTGTCTGGCAACAATTCGCAGGCCACTCAGGCTCCAACTAAAACACACAAACAGACACACACACACACAGTTCAGTGAGCTGTTCTGTTTTCCCACTCAGACTGCTGTGCTGGGTTTTATAAATGCCCGAGTTAACTGGAGGGCACTTCACTTAAAAGCCATTGGAGCTGTCACTGCACCCCATAACACTCGTTTAAAAGAAATGTTAGTTGGGTTAATTATTGCGTTAATTGGCCGTTGGTCCCCGGTGGCTAGTGTGCAGAATGTAAACTGCCCTCGCATCCTTCTGTCTTGCTTTATTTATTTTTGCGCTTGGCTCCCCCGGCACACGCTGCAGAGCTGCACGGGAACGGGAGAGCCGAGGCTGGATAAAATAAAAAGAACAGGTCACTGCAGAGGAGGGAGGCCAGAGAGTGAGACTTACATACAGCAGACGTTTTCAGCTGGTGCTCTGGTCCAAGGTGACTTACATTAGGCAAGTAGAACAGACCCACAGAGGCAACTCGTGCCATGCCTGAGGGGGCAGGAGTGACTGTAGCTCTCTTCTGGGATACTTTTTGGTCCATAGCGGTCAAAAGCCTGGATCTAGTCTACGGTCAACTTGTCAGGTGGCTAGACACTGTACCTAAACTTTCATTATAATGACTGATGCCAATGTCTCTAAGGACTAACTTAATAGATACCAGTACATCTGGTTAAAATGTAGTTTCTAGGTCACATTTGCAGAGCTTTTTACTCATCATCTTCCTGTATATCACAATTTTAGGTTAAAATAATGTTGGATTTGTTACTGAACTTCAACTCAATCATTTAAGTACTTAGACCTCATTGTACGACACATCCCAGTATATCTGCTCATCTGTATACCTGTAGATCAGTAGATCTACCTACAATCATCAGACATTTCCCACCAAAGTTCAGAATCCTGCTTCTGAGATCCAATTCCATCAAGACTGGATACATTTATAGTTTGCGGCCGTTTTTAGCATAACGGTTTGTAGCATAACACTTATGGCATTTGCCCAGTGATCGAATGTTTACATCCCAGACCAGTAAAGGCCCCACTGAGGTACTCATGAGCAAGATCCCCAAGCGCTGATCCCTAGGCACTGCCCATGCCAGCTGCCCACAACTCCTACAAGGATGGGTCAAATGCAGAGGTGACATTTTGCTGTGGTGCTCTGTGTGCTGTGCATCGGCATCTTGACAATGACAAATGATCACTCACTTTCACTTTTTCACTTTCAATTTGTTGATAACCCATAACAAAAATGGAAACTTACTAAGCTATCAGTCCAAAGGAAAAATAAACAAATATATAATTCAAACATGGAAATGTAATTCTAAAAATGCAAAACTAGAGTCCACTTAAACAGTCATTTGAAAGAAAAGTAAGTTGGATTAATTATTGTATTAATACTGATTATGTTCATTTTTATAGTTCCTGGAAACTTTCTTTTGTTTCTTTCCCACTACACAATAGGAAACTCTTGCTTCAGGATATTGAGAAGTCCTGGCCCAATAATTCTGGTGACCAAATGGGCCATTAAGTAGAGGCTAAAAAAAGACCAGGAATGACCTTCCAGGAGTTATAATTAGGCCAAAATTGTGGTGGAAAATCAACGAAAGCTCTAAGATTCTTAAAAGGTTTTCACAGTGGCAAAGTGATTATAGATAGAATCCTTATAGTAGATAGCAGTTGCATAGATATTTGTTTTTGTTATTAGGGAGATGGCAAACTGTAAGCACCTTTGTTAGTTTTGTTTTTGTACTGCCTTGCTTTTTGGCTGTGGCTTTTTGGCTTTTTGGCTGTGGCCCTTTTTCACTCTACAAATTCTGGATTTCCTGGGGTCATGTCAATAAACAAGGACACAGGCAAGTAAATTCAAATGTGAGAATAATTGAGGCTTCACAGGTGTAAGCACACCTCCTTGCTGCTAACATATCCACATTGATCGCCGGCACAGCAAAACACAGCAGTCGATGTCACTTCATATCATGGCACATCACACAGGGAATAGAAAAAACTCAGCTCTCACAGATGGCACCCCATCCGGCAATTCCTAAATCCTACTAAGAGAAAAAGTAGCTATTTGGGGGTGCTGTGTAGCACCTGACCCAAACTCCTACACAAAAATACACAAAAACAGACAAAAGAAAAACAGCCAACAGCGAAATGCTGTCACTAGCTGGCCAAAGCAAAAACAAAAATCACCAAAAGCCTATCTCTCAAGCTGGTCAATGTCACACTCCCCAGTTCTGCCTTTGAATGGCCACTACAACAGTCCTGATCTGAGCCTGGTCACAGCTTCAGGCTTCATTCCCCCTGTCCAACAGTCCTGGTAGTGTCTGAGCCCAACTCCACCTTGGTATCTTCCTGCAATAAGACAAATGGTTAGACACCAACACCCAACTTAACCCTTAACCCCAGCTAGAAGACCATCTTTTCTGCTGGTATATTTAGGGTCATGGCTGCTCCATCACAGCGCACTAGATGGCCTAGGAGGCTAAGCACATATTGAAACTGTCTCCCCTTGTAATTTCATGGTTGTAATTTCAGTCACCCAAACACCTGGCCCAAATGCACCAGCTGAGATCTGTAATAACACAATTATGTCATCCAGATGTATGAGCAGGAAATCATGTACCTGTTCACCCAATCAATGCTGCATCAGTGTCTGGAAAATTGTGAGGTCTTTGCAAAGTCCATACAGCAACAATTTGAACTGGTAAAAGGCTATGGGCATGGCTAGGTGGTCTTTTCCAGGCGGGCTTTGACCAGGCCAGCTGTTGAGACTTAAGAAGCCTCATAGAAGACCAGGATTGGTGTGCGGGTCGGCCAATGGTCCACATATGAAACGAATGACGGTGCAATCTCCAAATTTACCATGTGAAGCGTTTTTTTCCCTTCTGAAGTCTTGCCACCTGGCCTGGTCCCAGTCCTTGGCTTTCTTCCCCATGTCCGACACCAGCACACGGCTCCTTCTTAGTGGCTCTCTGAAGCGAAACAGGACAATGGCTTAGGCACACAAATTTGTCACTTCGAATCTTGCTGACTGGTGTAAGCTTTGTGTATGTTGAGTTTGTGCCACTGAGTTAGTTGACTTACTACTTTGGTTATTCAGCATAGTGCTTGTTACAAGCCAATTTTGTTGCAGTTATCAAATGTTGAAGTTTTTGTTTAGCAGACGCAGAAACATTATTAGAGTTTATTTTTAATCTAGTTTAGTAAAGTTTAGTAAATTTACCCTCAAAGGTACCCTCTTTTGGATTTCAGAGCCAAAGTGACTCAACGACTAAACAGAATTAGCTGTTAAGGAGTACTAGCCAAGAATAAAACATGATGCCTGAGAATTTGCTCTTAATAAGATGTCATATAACACAGCTTCCTTACGCCAACTTTCAAACAAGAGCATCTTTATTTTGGTGAGTGAACATATGCAACATATGCTGTTGAAAATGTATATCCTGCAAAACGTGTGACAGCTGAGACCATATATAGATGTTTCCTCTCATATCAGCAAAACAAACAAAGTTTAAACAAATTCTATTAAATATGATGATTATTGTTATCAGTCTCAGTTCTCTCCAAGTAATCTGTTATTAATTATCCAGGGGTCTTGAGCTCCCAGTAGGCATGTTCGGGCGAGTAAGTGCGGCTCTTTAGTTGGGCTCTGGCCATGCTGAAGGCCTCCTCCATCCCACTGTGAATCTGAGCTGTGCTTTCCTGTTCCCGCTGGGATGACCATTAGCGTGCGGCTGTGGTCAGCAGGAGATAACCGATGATTTAGAGCTCTTCTACTCCTGCGCTGCATTTATCTACCTCACAACAATCCCACACACTTCTACACACACTCTTACACACGCTTGCCCGCTTTAAGCCATCTGTCTCTGTCTGCATGTCTTCGATAAAAGTAGGCGTGCCACATGCTGAGACTCTAGCAGATTTCGTGTGCGTATTTATCTGCAGAGTGCCGCCACTGACCCCAGATGCCCGTGTCTATTAAAGACATTAATAAGGACTGCAACAGTCAAGAGAGTTACTAAAACTTACTGTACCTTGTGTTATTGGCATTTTCTCATTTATAAATATAGGAATTGGATGGAAAACAACCTGGGGCTTTCGTGTGCATGTAGGTATGTTTAGATGCACACACACACTTGTCTCCATCATTTGCCATTATTAACAGCATAATTATGAGATTTTAGGTTTTTATTCACATTTACAGCATTTAGCAGACGGTCTTATCCAGAGGGAGGTACAATGGTGCTTTATAGTCCACAACTGTCCTTGAATCTGTAAACCTTAACTTAAATCAACTACTGTAATTAAAACTAAGTTACATACTTACAATAACTTACATAAGTTACATAACAAATCCTGTTAGAGAAAAATGGAAGTTAGTGCAGAGAGAACAAAGATTCTCTAGATACCCTAAGTACTCCTTGAAGAGATGTGTCCTTGGGCGACGTTTGAAGACAGCAAGGGACTCTGCAAGGGACTCTGCAGTTCTGATGGCAGGAGAAAATACATTCTACCACTGAGGAGTCAACACTGCAATGAGTCTTGAGACAAATCAATTGTTAAGGATTTGAACCTGATACAACCAGTCACAAGTACAGGTCCTGTAGTAGAAGTGTGGTGTGCAAGAATTTAGGAACATTGTAGAGGAGTCCCGCAGCTGTGTTCTGGATCAGTTGAAGTGGTCTTGTTGCCTTCAGTCAAAGTCCAGCCATTAGAATAAAAAAGCCAATAGTGATTGTGCCTAAGAATTTGCCCATAGTAAGATGTCATATAAGACAGCTTCCTTATGCCAACTTTCAAACAAGAGCATCTTTATTTTGGTGAGTGAACATATGCAACATATGCTGTTGAAAATTTACATCCTGCAGAACGTGTGACTGCTGAGACCATATATAGATCAGTTGAAGTGGTCTTCTTGCCTTCAGTGAAAGTGCAGCCATTAGAAAGTTGCACCGAGGATTGGACAGGTAACTGATTAGCATCGGTAGTGAGAAAGGGATGAATCCTTCTGATGGCGTAGAGAAGAAGAGAAGGATGCCAATGTGTGAAGAGAATGATAATTCATCATCAAAAGTGACACCGAGATTTCTTGCCGACTTTGAGGGGACGATAACAGAGTTCTCAAAAGAACTGAGTTCCTGCAATGAAAGCCCTACAGAAATTCTAAGAAAGGAGATTTTGTTCAATTGTTAGTGTTAACTTGGTCATAACCTAGTTCAGTCATCTAGATAGTTAACTTACTAATATTAATGCCTTGGTTTTGGTAACTAACACCACCACCTTTTGTATGGGGAACTATTCGATGTTTGTCTCCATCAGTTAACATTGGGAGATTTTTATTTCTTTAAACGCTTTTCACCGTATGGGGTTATCAGGCATTGGTCTAAAAAGAATCTAGCCAAGAAATAAAACCCAAAGAAACGAAAAGAAAATCTCCCAGTGAGAATAAAAGTAGAGTCTGCCAGTGTGAGAGAGATAAACAGACTACACGTGTGCCTAAGGCGTATCTTTATCTTCCATCAGTCGCCTCCACCTTGCTTTTCTGGGAGCTTCAAAAAAATCAGGACTGAAATAACCCCTTTCTGCAGTCCTTCCCTTCCAAGTAGGCCTTTGGACGGCTTGGAACGTTTTTCTGGCAGGGAAGACAGGCATCTCCTTTGTGCTACTGCTGCTGTGTTTGTTACTATCTGTCTAGCCGTTTGTTCTCCAGGTGAGCTGCTCACCTCCAAAAACTCCACTAAACTGCTTTTCCACAGCAACAGATAGTTTATTTGGCACAAGTCCACAAATCCAAATAGCACCTGTCAGCGTCCGAATGTGGGTAGACGTTTGGAACCGGTATGTAAGAACGCATCTACGCTTTAGTGAGCTGTCAGAGCTATCGGGCCTGTAATTTGAACACTTGGGCTGTGCTTTTGGTGCTGTCTTTAGGGCTTTCTCCAGTTTGTACTTGATCAAGAGTCTTTCCCACTGTCAAACATAGAAGCCCGTTTGCCAACGGCATAACAATGGCTTTTGTGGCACGATCACTTTGAAGTTAACGGCAAGGATAAAACCTCACTCTATGGATCAACTATTTGTGGCTCTTTCCAGGCTGTAAACTACTTTCCTAAAGAGTCACAATATCCATTCTGCATTTCCCATTTTCTGTAAGTCTGTAAGTTTGTGAGTGCACACATGGATTAGCATAAATGATGTTACCTTGAATATGTCACGGTCATAAATCAGGATTATGCACGAATTTCATATTGGTGAATATTAGTTTTGAAGAGTTTATGAGTTTCTATGATCGTAACAACGTTACTAGTATATACTGTAATTATACAACTGTTTAGTTGTAACATACAAATACAACTGAGGAAATCACAGTAGGTTAATGGTTTGCTTAAACATGCATGCAATTAAATGTGTATAAGAGTGGTCTTTAGCAGTTGTAGATTCTGTTCTTACCCACGACGAAATCTTAAATCAGAAAGCTGAATGTCATAATATTTCAGAAAGTTGCAAAAGGGAGTTTTAAGAACAACCTTTGTCTTAAGAAGAGCTGATTGTTCCTATAGACACATCATGAATTGCAAGACCTTCAAGAAACCTTTAAAATATCGCAGTATTAGAAAAAAAGATGACGTCTTTTCAGTAGTTTGTTAAATACTATGAACACATTGTGCACAACAGTCTATACAGAATCTGTCAAAAACCTTTACATTAGACTTGTTTAGTTTTTGAACCTAATGAACTCAGTAGTAACACATGTAGTGGCATACAGAGAAGACCATGCTTTAATAAAAGTAAATATTCCTCACAAAGTAAATTTCTCCAGTAAAAGTCTTTAGAATACTACTAGAGTAAAATTACAGAAATATCTGATATGATTTTTCATTCATTATCCGAACTGCTTAATCCCAACCGAGGTCTGGGGGGGACCGGAGTCCTGGAAAGTTACGGGCGCAAGGTGGGGAACAACCCTGGGTAGGCGCCAACACACCCCAGGGCACCTGACATGATTAGATTTTACTAATATCCTTATGATTAGACTTTGCACTGTTAATAAAGTGTTAGTCATTACAATAAATACTTTACTCAGTGTTTTAATGCTAAGTGCTTACATTTGTTTGTTTTCAAAATAGGGCGTCACAGTGGCACAGTGGTTAGTGCTGCCACCTCACAGTGAGATGATCCTAGGACTGATCCCTGGGTTGGCCATAGGGCCTTTCTGTGTGTAGTTTGCCTGCTCTCCCTGTGTTCACATCAGTTTCCTCCGGGTGCTCCAGTTTCCTCCCACCGTCCAAAAGCATGCAATACAGGTTAACTGGCGACCATGTGTTGGCCCGTAAGGTGTAAGTGAGAGTGTGATTGTGTGGGTGGGTGTGTGACCTGGTGTGTGTCAGCCCCTAACCAGGGTTTGTTCCCTGCCTTGCGCCTTGGGAAAGGCTCCAGTCCCCCGTGACCCCGGTTGTGATTAAGCGGGTCAGTTAATTAATGAATGAATGAATGAATGAATGAATGTTTTCAAAATATGATTGATTCTCCAATTATTTTAATTCCATAAATGATGAGAACCATACTGTGGCACAAATTCTCGTCACACTGACACAGGGTAATCAGAACATGCTTAAATAAGTTGCACTATTTCATGATGTAAGATATTTTAAGAAGCTATCACTTTCATAAAATAGAGGTATTTCAGTATAATGAAATACAATTATTTTGCTGTCACACCAGATAATATTAGGGAGCAAAATGGAACAACTGAGTAACTGATACAAAACACCTGAGTTTCATTATAAATCTAGTCGAGTCAAAGTCAATGTAGTAATGTAGTCAAAGTTGCTAATATTATAAATAGCCGGTCTAGGCGCAAAATACTCAAATTAATTCTTAAGTACAGTAATAAAGTGCAGTTACTTAAGTACTATTCACTACTCCACAGAACGTTTTCAGGTGGCAAAGTGTAGACATCCTGAAATAGTGCTTGCCAAAGCTGGCTGGCTTGCTGAGTTAAGCCAGCTCTGAGGAGAAAAGCCTTTTCTGATCTGCAGAGAAAGCAGAACTCATGAGCTGGGAATCGTAGTGTCTACTGCAACAGAGAGAGCGAGAGAGAGAGAGAGAGAGAGAGCAAGAGCTTCCCCTGCTAGATAACGGTTAGACGTTTCACCCTAAACCAGCACGGCTCCAGGCCCGACCCTGCTGGTCTCTCTCTCCTTCGCCCTCTCACAGCACAGAGCTTTATATAAATCCAAACATTTTACATCAGACTCACATAATCGCTATTTGACCCGTAAGGACTTGCTGAGAGCACCGAGGACCGGCCGCAGTCAGATTGCAGCCGGCCGCTAAATCCGAGTGACATTGGGAGTGTTCCTGTGATAAGGTGTCTGCTATCATCTTTCCTCTCGCTCTCTCTCTCTTTCTCTCGTCCTCTTTCTTCTTCCCTTCCTCCTCTGGCTTTGATCTGATGAACGGTGGGGCTGCACAGGGCCTGTTTAATTAACTGTATTTCTGAGGTTAATAAGTTGCTTTATCCCATGGCCTCCTCCGTGACTCTCATTATCAGTGCAGCTCCACCCACCGGACTCTTCATCATGCGACATCCTCCCTCTCCCTCTCTCTCTCTTGCTCTCTCTTTTACTCCTTTAGCTTTTTGCAATTCTGATGACAAATCACCTTCTATTGCAGGATCCATTTTTTAGTTTTATGAAGAGGAGCGGCTTTGAATTTATGGTGTTCTCGTAACATTTTATTTCTTTTACCTGACTACAAATTTAGTACAGTGACCACAACTCAATTAGGACACTTTGAATCAGCTTTTCGCACAAACCACTGTAGCTTACTCAACAGCTTTTGCCCTGTAATAGAATGAAGTCTGGCTCTATATGAGTGAAGACTGCAGTGGTTTTGGGATAATAAAAAGTATTTTGTTCTCTAATCTAAGAGCAGATGAGAAGTGTGCATATTGGATTTATAGAATTTATCTATTATTCCCCTTCTGTCCACATTTATTTAAGCTCCTTTTATGATTGTTGAGACTATATTTGGACTTTCCTTTAAGATTGTTCAGCCTATTCTAGAACATGAGTTACTAAATTTAAGTGATTTTATTGAGTTTGATGACAGTCAAAATTCACAGGTTTGAGATAATCAAAATAATAATAAACAGGCAAAGGCTGGTAACCTTGGTCAGAGTAAAAAAAATAGTACAAATCCAAGGCACACAGAAAGAGTAGTTGTTATGCATGTGTTAGTACTTCACAAAGTTTGCAGTCAAACTCCGCAACGTTATATGGAAAAGTATTGGGACGCCTGACCATTACACCAACAGAGACTTTAATTGCATTCAAATACAGAGATACAGTATAATATGGAATTGGTCCCCACTTCCTTTCTTCCACTCTTCTTGGAAAGCTTTCCACAAGTTTCTGGAGTGGTTGTGTAAGAATTTGTGCTCATACATTCTGTAGAGCATTTACAAGAAGGCCTGGCTCGCAATCTCCGTTCCAGTTAATTCCTATGTTGTTCGGTGGAGTTGAGATGAGGACTGTCTGCTGACCAGTTAAGATCTTCCACACCAAATTCATCCAACCATGTTTTTATGGGCCTTGCTTGGTGCACAGTCATGCTGGAATAGAAAAGTGCCTTCCCTAAACTGTGTCCACAAACCTGGAAGCACAGCATTGTCCAAAGTGTCTTGATATGCTGAAGCATTAAAATTGCTTGTCACTGGAAGTAAGGGGTCTACCACAAACCCTGGAAACCAGACCCCATACCATTATCCCTCCTCCACCAAACCGCACAATTGGCACAATGCAGTCTGACCAGTACTGTTCTTCCAGCATTTCCCAAACCCAGACTTACCAATCTGCCTGCCAAACAGAGAAGCAGGATTCACCACTCCATAGAATATGAAAGTGAAAATGAGTGATTATTTGTCATTGTGAACATAACACAGCACATCACACAGTGCAACAAAATGTGACCTCTGCATCTAACCCATTCATGAAAGAGCAGTGGGCAGCTAACATGAGCAGCACCAGCGACCTTCCGATTACAGGGTGAACACCCTAACCGCTACGCTATCAACTGGGACATGTTTCCACTGCTCCAAAGTCCAGTGGCAGTGTGCTACTTAGCCATGGAAACCCGTTCCATCAGCAGTTTTTGTGCTTACATTAATGCCAGTGAAACTTAGAAACTCTTCACGTTGGAGATCTTTACTCACCATGGACCTTAGCAGACGTTGATCCTGCTCTGTTACTTATCGTGTTCTTCTGCTTCAGGGCTGAGTTGCTGTTGTTCCATGAAATATCCACTGCAAAGGTAGCAACATATCACACTATCATGCTTAAAGTCACTGAGCTCTCCAGAATGACATTTTCTTTCACAGATGTTTCACAGTTGCTTGATTTTATACACCCATGGCAATGGGTCTCATCGAAACACCTGAATTCAGTAATTAAAAAGTTTGTCCCAGTACTTTTGTCCATACAGTTTACATGAAAAAAGTCATGATAATAAAAAAAATTAAAGTCAGGAGGTGGACAGTAAACAGTGTGTGGAGTTGTCATGATAGACCGGTCAGATCACGATGAGTGATAGACATGAGCTGGTTTGTTCTGTACAGCATTTGTGTTTTCACAGTGAATGCGTCTCAGGCTAGCGCCGTTGTTTCTGATCTCTTTAGCCATCTGCGCTGCCTCTTTGCTCTTCTGTCTGCGACTGGCAGACTGTCTGATGTGCTGGAGTCAGCGTGTCACTGGAGCCCTAACAAGCACTTCACTGCTGCTGCGCAGAAGGGATGCGGGCCCTTGTTTGACATTTTAGAAGTATAACGATCCCTCTGGTGTGTATGGATTGCATATTATCATAGGTCACATATGATGTAGAGGCTTTATGCATCTTTCTCTTTCTCAGTGTGAGTACCTTTGATCTGGGACTTTCCCATTACTACCTGCTGTGTGAAACAGAGAAAAATTCACATCAAGTCTCGCGACAGGGGTTTAGCTGCTCCTGTAAGGCAGTGCGTCTATCTGGTCGGGATCTTGGGAGCTTTCACTTTCATTATTCTGCTGTGTGGGCCAGTCTGGCGTTATTATTGCAGAAGATGGCTCATTTCTCCATCCACATTTCAGCAGGGAGCATCAGCACATTTGAGACCTTGTTCAACTCAAAGACAATGTTGTTTTCACAAAACATGTCACAGAGAGAAATTGACGTGTAGGAAATTGTCATGCTTGGCCCTGTAATTGCTGTTTTTGGCTGTTTTTTCTTGTTCTGATGGCTTGTGGGAGTGATGCATGAGCGACGTGGTGACAAGCTTTGTGTGTCTCCTATTGTTGAAAAACTGGTGCAGTGCAAAAGTAAGTAAAATGGCGTTGGTAAGATAAAATGTCAAGGTAATTTTGTGTCTTAAGATTAGCAAAAATTATTTGATATATTTACCTATAAGTCTATTTGTGCTGTGTAACCTTTACACAGCTCTGCTGAAACACCAATGAATATTTTATAGCAGGTTGTGAAGAGGTGTCATTCTGTTACAATTTACACAAAAAATTATGTTTGTGTGTGTGTGACGATGAAACTTGCAGTATATGCTGAAGAGATTTATAGAATATTCTCTCTCTCTCTTTCCCCTCTGATCTTCGCCACGTTCTGCTCACTCCATAGATAGCTGGATGCAACTGCAGGAGTTCAAATCAGTGATTTATTTACAAAGAGGTGCAATAAAGAAAATCCAAAACACTATGGGCCTCATTTATCAACAGTGCTTAAGCACAGATCTGTGCGTAAGGGGTCCGTACGATTGTTCCTGCGCAAAGTGTGGACTTTATGAACTGGTACTTGTGCTTAGAAATGTGCGTAAACATAAGAACAGCTCTGACCATGCGTACGCACAGAATCTAGTGGTAGAACAGGGAAACTGCAATACTGAAAGTCAATTATCCACGCATGTCGTCAGCTCAGTAGTGATTTGTCTACCCCCGGTAGCAGATATGTCCCGTCTGTGTGCCGAGACACGTTTTTTTCGTATTCAGTTTGACATCAAACCATTAAAAAAAAAAATTCAGACAGGGACCTCCACTCTGAACTGCGGTAAAGTTAATTTAATGTTCAACATTCATTTGATATTGGATATTGTCTCCTTTTTATGACAAAACGAAGCATACATTTAAAAAAAAAATCCATAAGATACTGAGCAGAACAAGGAAGACAACACACTACAACCCCAATTTAGCAAATCACGCAATTATAATATTTAATTTCTTTAAATACTCCGGCTGTCCCTCGCGATGGTCGCAGTCGTTTCAGCGCCGCAACGTTAGGGATCATACAACTTACACAACTGTGTTTAAACAAATCCATTCTGTTCTAAGGCCACTTGCCCTGATAAACTCAAACTGATTTTTAAGTACGTAGGTGAACACTACTGATGTACTACAAGGTTGATGTTTAAATAATTGCAGTCCTTTAATTTATTATAATTATATATTATAAAGTTTGAGTTTATCGGGGCAAGTGGCCTTAGAACAGAATGGATTTGTTTAAACACAATTGTGTAATTTTGCGATGGTCCCTAAAGCTGGAAACGATCGTGACCATAGAGACTGTGAAAAATTGGACTTCTGTGTTGTCTTCCTTTTATGCTCAGTATCCTATCGATTTTTTTGAAATTGCATGCTTCGTTGTGTCATAAAAAAAGGAGACAATCGCGAATATCAAATAAATGTCGAACACTGAACTAACTTTACCGCTACGATCCGACCGCATTTACTGCCTCTGTCACTTTTGTCCCAGACAGTATTCTTTTTTTTTTTTTTTTATTGGTTACCCCAGAGCTGAGAGAATCAAACAGCAATTTTTGGTTCATTTCGACCTCGACAACGAGGACCTCGATCTCAGTTTTGCTTAAGTTTCTTTTTTTTGATCTCTTGGCCATTATTTTTGAGATTTCTGCATGGTTTTTAAAGGATGTGGTGTTAACAAATATGGTCAATTGAGGGCGTTTCTGAATGCAAATGACTATGAATGGCTGAGTAAGAACGTGCGGGATTTATCAACAGTTGATTACTTAAAAACAGGCGTACGACTGCCTTCCGCACGTTTGATAAATCGGGATTTTTTTTGTACATACGAACATTCTAAATTTCATTCGTAGGATGGAATTTAGGACAGTTTCTACGAACGATTGATAAATGAGGGCCCAGAAATCCAGAAACAAAAGAGCATAGCACAGCCAAGCTGACAGCGGGTCTTAAAAGTCCAATGCTCCAGAAACGTAATTCCTCTCTCTGCGACGTAACTCAGTCCAAGTAATCCAAACGCGAGGTTGCCCGCAAACGTCCCGAGAGCTCCTCCGTTATTTTCCCCAGCACAGCACCTTGCTGAACGGGGGATAGAGAGAGAAAGCAGAAGTTGCACCGCCAGCCAAACAGCTATGGTGGTTAGCTTCTTACCTCGAGGCAGCACGGAATAGCAGGAACGCCGCAGGAGTTCGGAGGTGGTCACGCTCCGATAATAATATCCACAGTCCCAAAAAGGCGCCATGAACTGCCACACTGCTTGTGAAAACACAGACCGAGAGGGAGAGAGCAGAGCCCTTAGACGAACAGGTGGATACTTCACCTCCGTTGTAGCTGAACAGTTAGCCTTGGTGTAGCTTAGCGGTAGCTGCTAGCGGTTAGCCCAGATGTAGCCTAGCCATCAGCTTTGGTCGGCGTCAGCTGGCTTCTGATGTGGAGCAAGACAGAGTGCGGTGAGAATGAGGGTGAACCGACAAGAGACGAATAGAAAACCAAACTTATTTACACAAACATAAACAAGGGGCAGAGCTAGAACACAGGTGAACCTAATAAACCCATAACACAAACACAGGAAGCTGGGGCCAAGACGAGACAGACAAGAAAACAAAAGAAAACCAAACTGGACGTAGCGCCACCTTCTGTCTGCTCAGCTATGGCGCAGACCGACTCCTGACAATCTTATTTTTAACATTTGGAAATTTATTGAACTGAGTAAATTTACCAACCAGTGCATTAAGATCATTTCATTAGTAGGAAAAACACTGAATAATCAGATTAGTACTAAATGGGACGATATAAATAAATTGCTAAAATGGAGTGGCACTGTGGTGCAGTGGGTAGCGCTGTTGCCTCTCACCTCTGGAGTCGTAGGTTTAAACGTGGGTCCTGGCTTTGAGTGTGGAGTTAGCTGGTTCACCTCATGCTGGCATGGGTTCCTCCAATGTGAACAAAGCGAGACTGTCATTACCAAAACCAACCATGCCAGGGAAGAGAGCATTGTCAAGGACATCAATCATTAAGAGCAGGAGAAGGATCCTGTGCTGTACCATATCCTGAGCTTGGTGAGATCTGGGCTGAGGTTTCAGATCTTGATTCATAGACAAAGGCTCTGTATTCACAGCCTTACAGTGGGAGGCTATTGATCTTGACAGTGGACAGTCTTTGGTGAGACTAGTATCTACTACATCAGCTCTTTGGGTTGAGTAGCCTACGCAACACGGTGATGACTTCTGTTCTCAGGATGGCCAGAGAAGGAGATTTTGCAACAGCTAACACTCTTAGGCAGCTGTGGGATCGTTTGTGCTGGTCTGAGTGCTGAGAGGATGTAAAGCTTCATGTGCAGAAACTTGCACCATGAAAAAGGGACTGACTCTCAAGTCTTGTGCCACAGTGTAACCGCATGTGGTGGATAGTTCCTTAGAATGTGAGGTTGTGCAAGATTCAGACTACTAGAAGTTTCCTAGCAGGTAACTTCCTAGGCTGTAGAAAGACTGGTGCTACACTGCAACTGCTGGATCACTTGGAATCACTTGGCATTTTCCCAGAGTTAGGCTCTCCAGAGCAGAACTCAGAAGAGCACATGGACTAGGGACTACAGGAGGCACCTGGAATAGAAAATGCTGGCCTCTCACCCATCTAATGGACTTTATTGTGGACTCTGAATTGGCCAGGAATGTCTCTGATGGCCAAGGCAGACAATAAGGAGATAGAGGCACCAACGATGCCATGCGGTTGCATGGCGGGAGCATTTGTTCCTATTTTTGGTTTATCCTTATTGCCTCTGCAAGTGGAATGTTTGCCAGGTCGATTACATTATCTTTGTGCATGGTCTTAGTGCTGTCACCCACTGTTAATGCCCTGTTATAGTTATTGCCATTGCTTGTGTGCCACTCACTGTCTTTGTGATATGTGTGTGCTGTTAAAGTATTGGTGATATTGCTCTGTATGGAGCTGAATTTACGGTCTGTTCTTGTATGCATGTGTTTACAAACACTGAAAGCCTCATTCAAGGTTACGTTGGGACAAAATGTCTTTCTAGGCTTCTTCACATCTGGGGCTTGTCACAATATACAGTAAATACATATGTTTCCACTATATCTACACAGTTACTTTATATTTTTTTATATTTAGGGGTCCAAGAAAGAGGTGCTTATGTACCCCTCTTGTAATTGTTTTGTTTCTTTATTATTATTATTATTATTATTATTATTATTATTATTATTATTATTATTATATGAAGCCTTTATAAACACAACTTATTGAAGCTGCTCATAACAAAAAAAAAACGTCACTCAAGTGACAAATTTCTATTAGCAACTCTATTTTTTTCGATGTTATTTGACTTTTATTGTTCTAAATTCTAACTCTTTATGCCTTGATGTAATTAATGTAGTTAATCAAACTTGAACAATAGGGGCACTAAAACGCTATACATAAATTTATATTTAGATGTCAAAGCTATTTTGCTAAGTTTGACTTCTCAACTCACTGACTGCTTTTTGATGCTTTCTGCATCAGCTGCTATTGTGCTGCTTTTTGTGACTTGTGCTGCTTGTGTATTATATTAAATGCTGCCATGTCTGAAAATTTGGTGTTTTCTTGTGTTGCAATTATGTGTACAGGTGAGTGGTCAGTCTGTTAGCCGCAAGTCTTGCTGCCAGCAGGAACACAGAACACAACCTGATTCAAGTGGCTTTTACACCAACAGCAAAGCTGATTCAACATCCTCCATTCACTTGAACACGCTCCAGACCTGGCTCTCTGCAGGACCAGAGCTGTGATGTAGCTCAAGTTGGGGGGGGTATGAATGGAGAGAGAGATTGTGTGTGTGGTGGTGTCTGCACCAGGCAGCAGGGGACGGAGACTCCACCTTTTCAGGGCAGCCTGTACTGCAACCTGTATAACATGTTTTGAGCAACACTCGAACACACAGCCTGGCTGGCGCGCAGGTGGCAGTGGTGTGTGGCTGGGCCTGACAGAGCCAGAGAGCAGTGTTGAGGACGCCAGATCAATATTCACCAAGAGCTCAGCAAAACTCCACAGAGACGAAGCGGAGACTGATCCGATCCTGATGCTATCAAAGAGGAGAGTGTGTGTGTGTGAAAGAACGTGAGAGAGACGCCCTAGACAGAACGCGATCTGAACTGAAAGTAGCTATCAGAGATGAATGCAGGGACGCATGTTGAATAATTAATCTTTCCAAAAATAAAGTTGGTGCGTGTCTGAGTTTGAGGTCTATGCGTGATAAATGATGTTAAGTTTACTTTTTTTTTTACAGTAGTGATTCTTTTGGTTACTGTGCAGTAAAGTAGACACGATCAGCAGGTTAATCCTTATTGACAAGTTATATAAATATGTACATAAGGGACACATATTTTACCATTCCTCACACACACACACACACAGACACTCTCTCTCTCGGGCTGCTTGTTGTGCTGATACAGGGATTAGCTGTTATTTGATCTGATGGAGTAGTTCAGTGCTTACTTACTCAGCTCTGTCTAGGGCTCAGTGCTCTGTGGAGAGCTTATCCCAGAGCTTATCGTGTGTGTTTGTCTGTGTGTGTGTGTGTGTGTGTGCTTGTGTTGATGTATTCTGTATGTACATCTAGAAGAATATTCCAGCATGCCTTCCACATATGTACTCCAGCAGAATAATTCATCTCTTTCACTCAGGCTCAACCACAGACAGGAAGCCATGTGAGCGAACACACAACAGCTTTCTCCATCTGTCTATCACTGCTCACCTGTTACTCACACTCTCTACACACACATACACACCCGTATTTTTATTATCCTTCTGGGGTAATTCCATCGATTTGATGTCTTATATTGAATCTGTTATTTTTTCTGCCTTTGTTTGTCTCCCCATTGAAGACATTTTTTTTTGCACACATACACTGTGTGTATTATTTATTTATTCATGGCTAGATATAATTTTATAAGATCATTTCTAACCTACTCAACCCCCAACTTATCGTAATACCCAGAATAATTCCCAAAGCTTTAATTCCGTGAGGTTTTAGAAATCTTTATTAGTCTTTAAATTTCCATATGAAAGCTGTCAGGGCAGAACAGAGATCACAGCAGGCCTAGTTTCAGCAGGAGGTTTTTATTTCCAGCTGAAATAAAAGTAAAGTCAAACCCAACCTGTCACATTATTACACACACAAACACACACACACACATTATGCTCACACACACGCACAATATGTCACGTCTAACTTTCTATCTAGCGCTGGACAGACCCAATCAGCATAGCGCCGCCTGCTCCATAATCCGCCTGGCTGCAATCCTGCTGAGATTTAAGAACTCTCTCTTCTCACCTGCTGGCCCAGTGAAAGGGTTTTAACGGAGAGAACTTATGCTGGAGAACCACTTAAAAGCGACATTTTATCTTGTAATCTATAAAATCTTGCTGCTGATCTCATAGAGGATCGTTATTTCCATTGTTTATATATTCTAAATAAGAAAAATTTGCCAAAGCTGAGCTAAGCTTTAAGATCAAGAGTAATAATTTCTTTTAAATGCATAAATGAAAACATTAAGAACAACAAATTAAGAAAAACTATTGTCACAGGGGAACAGTGTGCATCTTTCTCTCTCTCTCTTTCTCTTCTCAAGGCTCACATAGCATAAAAACACACCACATTAGATATAATAAGATATAAGTATGGAGTGTAGCTGCCTATTAAGAGTCTTCACCTTTGTGAGTGCTGCACACTACCACCTTCCCCAATTCTTCACACACTACTGCACTTGTCACCTTCTACTTTACTACACCATCTCTTTCTTTCTTCTCTTAGTCTGTCTCTCCTTCCCCGGGCTGATGGTAAGCAGGACACCTCCCACCCCCACCCCCTTTTCTGATCTGTTTTCTTCTCGGACACCAAAGTAAACAGCGGTTATCAGTGTGTCAATATTTAACCCCATCTCAAATTGTGCTGCTATCGCGGACATGGTAGTATGCAGCAGAGCCCCATTTACTAACAGCTCTTTATTTTCCAGTAGTTTATTTGATTGTAATTTTCCACTTCTGACTGTTACAATACTGGTATATGTTATTATATATGTCATATGTCGGGGAACGAACCTATCCTGAACGAGTGGACGCAAAGGCGTACCAACCTCCTGGGCATGCACCGACACAACGCAGGGCACACACATGTACACAATCTCACTCACACCTTACGGAGCCAATTTAGAGTCGCCAGTTAACATATAGTGCACGCTTTTTGACTGTGGAAGGAAACCAGAGCACTCGGAGGAAACCCATGCAAACAAGGGGAGAGCATGCAAACTTCACACAGAAGGCTCCCCACGGCCTAATCTTAACCATGCCGCCTATTGAACATTATTGTACACACAATGTTGTAGTTTTCTCTGTTTCAGACAGTTGTCACTTTATTTAATAGACCACCTGTTTTAGAACTTCATATTCAACTGCTGCAAATCATATGCACATACAATGCAAAAAGATAATTCCAGGACCAAAATTGTAGTTTTAAATTCTGCATGTATGTATATTGCAAGTATGTCTCTTTTGTACTTGAATTTTTATATTTTACATTTTATATACATTTTTTTGCTCACTCTATGTGCCTTATTTACGACTCCTAGAAGCTGGAGCCACATCGTCTTGTCTCACTGTATACTTGAATACAGTAGAGATGACAATAAAATTTATTTTGACTTTTACGTTGAAATACTTTGTTCTTAAACCCACTTTACACAGTTTTCATGAAGATTCTGACATTCACCAATGTTTTCTTATTTAAGCAAGAACAGAACTCATAACTGCTGATATTTTCTAAATTAAAAGAGTAATATCATGCTTTTTTCTTTTACTCTCTTAAAAATCAATTTTACGTAAATAATGTCACGGTGTTTCAATCCTAGATGGGGTCGCAAGCACTGTGAACCAGGCTAAGTATCCGCTTGTTCTTTCTGCTCTGGGTTCACTTCAGGCAGGCTGTGTTTACCTCATGTCTCCTCGGTTAGCCCCTTGGCCTTCCATGTTAGCTTGCTCCTCACTTCTGGGTTTCTGTGTCTGCACTTCGTGCCCTTCAATAGTTCACTATCTGTTTAGAGCGCACCCCATTTCCTGGTATGTTGTTTGTAATCATGTGTTCCCTGGTACCTAGTAGGTCATCAGTGTCTGTAGAACAAAACCCAAGGCTTATCATGGATTTGGCAGTGTCTCGCTCTGCTTTGAGTTTGGGATTGGTGCAAGCACTGCTGTTGAGTTCCTGTGGCCTATTTAAGTCAGTTTAACCCATATGTTCTTGAGTCTGTATCCCTCATACTTCGTGTGGTTGTATGGGTCGTGCTGTTGGATATTTTGGATCCCTTCGTCTTCCTCCTTTGTTTGGACCTTGGACACTTATGATTTCGGTTTGGTTTGTGTCTGTTTTGGATTGCCCTTTTTGTCTCCCTCATCCTCGCTAATTTTCTCCTCTGTGTTTCTTCCAGGCCTGTGACTCCAGTGAGTTTTCTCAAGTTGGCTGTAGACTGCCTTGGTGGCTACCTAGTTCAGCCATTGTCCGCTTACTCCGAGTCTTTCATGGTGACCCGCTTGTTCTGTTACTGGGAGGTTCTTCCCACACCCAACGTCAATTACTGAGCATCGGGCCTCAATTTTCAGTTGTAACTTTGTTCCTGTTTTTTGACTGTTTTGACTGTGTGTGTGTTTCCGCCCTTTGCAATTCGCATTGTGTCTACCTGCCCCTCAATAAACCCTTTTGTTCAGCCTGCAACAGTGTCCTCATCCCCTTCCAACCTTCTCCCAGCAACTGCACCCATGACAAATAACTATTATAATATTGAATAAATTGTTCTGATATCTTGTGAGGTCTTTTCTTTGACTCACATAATTATTAATATTTAGTAACATAACTTTACCTCAATAGCCAAAAAAGCAAAGCCTCTTACTTTTTGTTTTCATATACAACCTGAAGCATTTCTATAAAGTTTTTCTTATTTTTTCAGTTTTCATCATGTCATCTAAAAAAATATCCTCAAAAAGGCATAAAATATAATAAATTTTATCAATTGTGACAATCATGTTATCACAACCACCTAAAAACCTGCTCACACACATACAGTGAGAGAAAGAGAGAGCAGGAGTGAGAGAGAGAGCATAACACAAAAAGATTGTAGTGTAATACTACTATTACAATGTAATAGTACTGTATCTTTAGCAAGTTACTGCTTTTATCTTTTGTCAGCAAGAATAACAAGAAATTCATTGTGCCAAACGCTAATCTATCAGTCTCGAGCTGTTAATAACAATACTGCCCCTGATAAGTAACAAAACCAACAGGATAAACACATGTACAGTACATTTTCAGTCCTAAAATGATATATATCAATCAGAGCAACAACAAGCAGAGTTTATTGAGCTGAGTCCATATCTTAACAAGAGTGCAAACCGTGAGTGTCTAGGCATTCCAGATCCTCTCATCTAAGCTCCAATCATGACCAGCACCTTCAGAAAAAAACCCTCTACTGATAAAGAGTTTAAACATGTGCTTATATGCTTCTCAGGTGACGTGTATAACATTGATTGGGAACTGGCAGTGAGTGGGCAGTGACATGTTAGGCAACTGAACTGTACATTATGTGTTTAATTGAGATGTTAGAAGCATCAAAATGGGGTACAGAAGGATTTGTTTTGACTTTTGACAAGTAAGATTGTGATGGTTGCATGACGCTGACTCAGTCAAAGCTTTGGGATGCTACTAATCTGCAGTGGACAGGAACAACCAAAAGTGGTCCAAGGAAGGAAAACTGATGAACTGGCAACAGAGTCATGGTGCTCAAGGTTCACTGACATGTGAGAGCGCCGAAGGCCCATGCTGTCCAATAAGTGAAAAGTGAGTGATTATTTGTAATTGTAACACACCACAGCATGCGCCACAGCGCACTTAAATCTAACAATGTGACCTATGCATTTGACCAATGCATGAAGAAGCAGTGGGCAACTGACATGGGCATCACCCAGGGTGCAGTGCTTAGAGGCGGTACCTTGTTAAACTGTTAAGCTGCCCAAAAGAAGAACTACTGTACTTCAAATTGCTAATGTCAATGCAGTTTTCCAAAGAATGGTGGCAAAACACAACAGTGTATCACTGTTTGTTGTATATGGGGCTGGGCTGCATAGTCAGAGACCTACTTAACATTAATGTTATGGCTTATCTGTGTATGTTGTGAATTATTGCTAGTGTAATTGAATGGTTCATCATTTTTCTATTGTCTCTTTATTTGGGTTTCTCCTTTTCTGAAATTTTAATCAGTTAAAATAAGCCTGGCTTTTAGCTTGTCAGTTAGGAATGACACATGCCTAATGTCCTATTGAAGTATCTAGACTTTATGTTTTAAACTGTTACAGTTATATTTTACACTCTGAAGCAGGGGCCTGTAAGTCTGGTTATGATTGAGATCTTGCTTAAAATCTCTCCTTCTCTGTGTCTCACTGCCTTCCTCTCTTCTCCAGAAGTGACTCTGTGTTTGCACTCCTCACCTGGATCTGTGAGAGAAGTCTCACTAGAGAAAAAAACAAAATGCAGCAAAAGTCAGAACTGTGGAAATACAGCATATAAACCTATTTCACCGAATCTGTCTGTTAATTCTAGAGTTCTCTACCTGGTTGACTGACCTGGTGTTGACTCTGGCCCTGGTGTGGAGTGAAGTCCTCACACCCAACAGCGTGAACAGCAACAAGAGTAGACATCTTTTCTCTTCAGAAGAGACAGAAAATGTGCTCAGATGTATCATTAAACAGACAATAGCTAAGAGGAAGGCACACACTCTCCCACACTCTCCCACACTCTCCACATTTCGCATGGCTAAACAGTCTTCATCTGTCCTGTATGACAGCCGATGTTGCTTCAGTTCTTAAGGCAGATTATATTGTTGTATGTCAGGTAGCTCCGGGACTATAATCAATGCTGTCGCCGCTACAGCCCTACACGTTTATACGCATCAATCCCACATCTGGGCTCTGCTGTTACATCCTGTCGCCAGTTGTGCCAAAAGAAGGCCGCCTGCTTCAAACGCTCTTGACTGGAGGAATGGGGATGCGCTTGATAATAATGAAGATTCATGAGACGAACAAATATAATCGCTTAATGGAGTCTCACGCGGTCTGGATGGGGCGCTGAAGCGGAGGTGATTGATAGACCCTATTGGGTGGCGGGCGCCAGAAGCTGCTTGATGAATGGGTCAGTTAGGGCACTTGAGAGTGCCTACTACTCATGGGTTGTGTACACTTTGAGCAAGTTTAGCTTTTTCGATTGCTGGGTTGGTTTGGCGGAAAAAGTTATACAAAGATTAAGGTAGGTTGGGTTTTTAGTGATATTCAGAGCTTTTTCAAATCCAAATATTTTAAACTTGATTCCAGTTCTTATCAAAGAATTGACAGTTTCTTGTAGATTTTCTCAACCTCATTCTAATAACACAGGGAATAGTGCAGAGAAAAGGTCTAAAGCAACCTAAACAGTATTGATTAACAGGCGATCTTGCCAGTTGTCAATTATACCATTCTTCTATTTATTTATTTATTTATTTATTTATTTATTTATTTATTTATTTATTTATTTGACTGGGAGAGCTTTAGGGGAGACCACAGCAGCTTATTGTTGTTGGTACATTAATTAAACAAAATTTTACACTGGATCATTTGTAATAATGTCTTTGACATTTGATCCAGCAGGCATTCACTTCCCCCATATTAAATTTGAGTATTATTGATTGAGTTTTATTCTGAAACATTAGAATTGTCTCTCCAAATGACTTGTGTGTAAATCACTGTCTTCAGTCTTCAATCTTAAGTTTGTTTAAGCCTTGACGGTAAACTAGAAGGAACTTGGAAAGCTGCTAAATGACAGTATGGAGTTCCAAACTATTGGAGTTGTTTCTTGTTTCCAAGTTACCTAACAGTCCAAGAATTGATTTTCTTTTGGAATTGACTCCCAGTTCTAGTGATAGCCAGTTCTCAGAACATCCCAGATGTATTGTGGGTGGGAGAATCCTTCAAACGACTGCAATTCAAATGAACAGCCTGGATGTGGTGAAAGAAGATCTAGCATCTGAGCGGATGACAAGCTGCTGGCTGGAGTTTGAGGATGTTTTGCAGTCTGTTTGGAGAAGTCTAATCATAAATTAAGAGACATATCTCTCCGGTCTGGAACATGCCAACCTGACATCAAAAAGCCTGTGCCAACCAAAGCAAACAGACGACCGCTTGCCTTTGCTTCACATCTTTGGTATAAATTTACTTGGCACAGTCAAGCATGTCAGAACTGAAATAATGCCTCAGATTACTAGGTTGCAGAGAAAGCTGTCCCTATACAGTTATTCTAGTGCTGTGTTATTTGCATTGCTTACTTCTGTTTCACTTCTTATGCCACGCCAAGGACTGAACAGCGTAATTCCAACACAGACTCAGTATGTACAATTAGTAGTAATGAAGTTAAGTACATTTATTAGATACAAAAATGCAGATGAGATGGTTGTATATATTGTAATGTTTTATATTGTACTAATAATTATATAATTGTGAGTGGGAACCAGATGAATCTACTACTCATGTTTTATCTGCTCTGGAGCATGTGGTTTGATTTGGTGATGTCAGGCTTATGTTGATTACTCATGTGAGAATCATGATGTCAAAAGAAGAGAAATAGATTATTTAGTGTACTACATACTTAAGGAAGTGGCAAGCATGAAGATTCAAGATTCAAGATTCTTTATTTGACACATGCAAATTATACATGTACAACATGCAGTGAAATGTATCCTGATCCGCTCTTTTAACCGTGTAATTTAGACAAAAATTAAAAAAATAAAATAGAGATACAAATACAAACTTAAATAAGGAGGTAAGGGAAATAAAGATTAAAAAATAAACTATTTCTTATATTGCAATAAAGTTACATATGAGCAGAAGGCATGGAGAATAATTTTGATTTAAGACCCAAGCCGGGTACAGGTGTATCTGCATGTATATATTGAATAAAAATATGTACTGACGTTTAACCTGACTGGAATTCTTCTTAAGACAGATAACAGGTGCAATGAGAATGTTTTTTAAAGTGCCGAGTGCAGCTGCACAGCAGTGAACAGTGTAGCATTGTACGTAGCAGACAGAGTAGGAGCATGTGATATTTGGACAGTGAAATATGGCAGACAGTATCAAAGTCAAAGTAAATTTTAATGTCATCTCTTCTATATATTGCACAGATATACAGAGAGACGAGAAGACGTGGCTCCAGTTTACACAGTGCAACAAGAAATAGAGAACAAAGAACAGATAGGGCACATGAAATAAACAATATATAAATAAATAGGACACAAAATATACATTTTAAGCTAGAAGTGGAAATTGACTGACAGTTTTCAATATGATGATTTCGATATGCAGTCTATTAATAGAAGTGTATTCTTAAAAAGTCTGACTGAAATTTAAGTTTGTACAGATATTATAACAGCATTGGAAAACCATTCTGTGCAATACTTTTCAATAATTTGTGCAGATATAGTTAGTTAAAAAGTGACCAGTGATATATACATGTTTAACGGTTGTACAAATAGTAGAGGCAGTGCAAAAATTGTGCAAATATTATGGCAATGTTGTAGCAATAGTAATACTGTACAGTTTGTAAATATAGACATTTTTCTTATTCTTAGACATCTTTTCAGAGAGAGTTTCAGTGCAGCATGAAAGAGAGTCCGTATAGCAGCATGCACATCACAGCGACGGTGAGGTGTAAAGTGCAGAGGTGCAACAGAGTTAGTTTACAGTCCAGGTGTGGGTGTGTGGGTGTGGGGGTGTGTGTGTGTGTGTGTTGGGGGGGGTTCAAGAGTCTGATTGCTTGTGGGAAAAAGCTATCACGCATTCTGGTGGAACGAGTCCTGATGCTGCGGTAGCGTCTGCCGGATGGGAGGAGTGTAAAAAGTCCATGTGAAGGATGTGAGGGGTCGAGCACGATGCAGGAGGCCATCCTAATGCAGTGTTTGTAAAAGATGTCCTGCAGCGATGGGAGAGACACTCCGATGATGTTGCCAGCTGCTTTGACAGTCCATTGTAGCTGTCTGATATCGGCAACAGTGCTGTTACCAAACCAGACGGAGATACAACTGGTCAGGACGCTCTCTATGGTGCCCCTGTAGAACACAGTGAGGGTGGTAGGAGGGAGGTTGGCTCGCTTCAGCCATCTCAGGAAGTGGAGATGCTGCTGGGCCTTTTTGGTGATGGAGGTGGTGTTGATGGTCCAGGTGAGGTCGGCTAAGATGTGAACACCCAGGAACTTGGTGTTTTTTACAGTCTCAACCGTGGAACCGTGGATGCTGAGTGGTGTGTGGGTGGAGCGAGTTCTCCTGAAGTCGACGATCATTTCCTTTGTTTTGTCCACATTCAGCGACAAGTTGTTCTCACTGCACCAGGCAGCCAGCCGCTGAACCTCATCTCTATAAGCTGTCTCATCATTGTTGTGTTGTCTGTGAATTTGATGATGTGGTTTGAGCCGTGCAGGGCAGTGCAGTCGTGGGTCAGGAGTGTGAACAGAAGTGGACTGAGAACGCAGCCCTGAGGAGCTCCTGTGCTCAGTCTGATGGTGTTGGAAATGTTGTCACCGATTCGGACAGACTGAGGTCTCTCTAACAGGAAAAGTATAAGTATAAGTGATCATAACAATATGAGGTTTGTAGCAGCAGTATGTAATAGCAGAATTAAGACTTTAGAAAGGCATGTCCTGGTTTAGAAAATGGATGGCCTGAGAATAGAAACTCCTCCTGAGTCTCTCTGTTTTGGCCATGATGGTGCGGAACCTTCTGCCTAATTGCAGAAGATGAAAAAGTCAATTTCCGGGATGAGACGAGTCCTTTACAATCCTAATTGCCCTGGTCCTACATGTCTTGGCATAAGTGTCCTGCAGGGAAGGGAGAGCTGACGTGCAGCAGCGCTCCGCTGCCCGGATCACTCTCTGGAGGGCTTTCTGGTCCTGAACACAGCTGTTCCCATATCAGGACAAGATGTTCTGTGTAACGATGATGGTAACAATGTCTCCACAGCACCAGAATAGAATGCTTTCAGAATGGCAGGGGAAACCCCAAACTTCCTCAGTTTTTTAAGGTGGTACAGATGCTGCTTTGCCCTCTTGACTTGAACATTGATATGTTCAGCCCATGTCAGGTCCTCAGAGATGTAGATGCCAAGGTATTTGAACGAATACACCTTTTCCACTGGGGCACCATTGATGGTGAGGGGTCTGTAGACATGTTGTCTCCTGCTGAAGTCCACCACCAGCTCCTTTGTCTTGCTGACGTTCAGCTGGAGGCAGTTTTCCTGACACCAGAGTGCCAGGTTCTCCACCTCGTCCATGTAGACCGTCTCATTGTTGTTGGAGATTAACCTCAACACCACTGTGTCATCCGCAAACTTGACAATGTTGTTGGAGTTGTGAGTGGCCACATAGTCCAAAGTGTAGAGTGAATACAACAGCAGAGAAAGCACACACCCTTGAGGAGCTCCTGTGTTGGTGGTGATGCTGCTGGAGACACACCTGCCCACCCGCACCACCTGAGATCTGCCTTTGAGGAAGTGTAGCACCCTCATGCACAAGTGGTTGTTGAGTCCTAGGTCTCTCAGCTTAGTAAATAGTCTATAGGGCAGTAGATGAACCATGGAAGCACAGTGGTCTGAGTGCAAGAAACTCTGTGTTGGTCACCATAAGATTGGGAGTCTGAATACTGGGAGAAACACAGCTTAACACCTGAGCATGACCCTGAATCCCAAGTTGCTCGAGGGAGACTTTAAGTAGGAAGCATAAGTAGGTCTAGATTAGGGCTGGGTGATATGGCCTATTGCAATATTTTTAAGCTATATCGTGATATCATGATATCTCGATATGTTCACTCTTTCTGGGAGAGAATGATTCCCACAATTCCCCGTGCATGACTAGGTGACAATAATGCGATGGCCACACACGCCCGGAATATACACTGAAAATATCAAGGACATAGCTGTATTGTGAATAAAATGCTGGTTGTGTCATGTAGCGATGCATGTTACTTGTTGTAAGCTTATATGGGAAACAGAAACAAGGACCTGGAGCAATCAAAAACAAGGGAACCAATGACAAAAAGCAAACACTAACAAGGTAAATCAAAGAATAAAGGAATAACCAAAAAGAAAGAAACGGCTGAACCAAACCACAAGAAACACAGGTGAACTAACTAATGAACAGAAAGAACCAATGAGACACAATGAGGAGGCGGAACAAGGACAACACTGACATTTGACCAAAGACAGAAAACAACAAAACTAAACTGAAAAATTGAGGCATCTGTTGGCTGCCCAGGGCAAAAGTCCAGCAGGGGCCGTGACAGGTTGTTGTTATTTATCAGCTAAAATATGAGTTTTGTCTGTAATAAAAGAGAAGATTTGACTAAACTGGAGCATTTTTTTGAGTGATTGCCTTCCACATGAGAGTTCTGAGCTCACTCACACAGCGCACTTACATTGCAAAAATGCCATTTATGCGTGTTTACGCATTTAACTTCTGTTTTTGTGCACAGAATAACAGAACCAGTTCGTCCACTTCCATCTTCAGTTAATGAAATGGCATGGATATTCACTACTCTCTCTGCATGCTCGCTTCTCTCTGCTTGCGCTACAAAACGTGCATGCGCTGGGAGAGTGTTCTGGATGGGCAGGGGAGTGAGCTGTCTGCTTTTTGCTTGAAAGTGAAATATATGCTGTCGTGAGGATTTGTACTCGATGTTCACGATAGTCATTTCTTACATTGCACATGGAAGCCGAGATATATTGATAATGATGTATTGCCCTCCCCTAGTCTGAATAAGGGAATGTTACTTCCACCGCTATTGATTAGAGGGATTCACTCCATTTAGACCTAACCAGAACTGATGCATTCTGTTAGCATATGGCACACAGAACAACTGTCCAGGCACCAACATCACACCCTTATTGCAATAGATGGCAGATGGTCTTCAATAGAGATAGATATAGATAGAAAGAGAGAGAGGGAGAGGGAGTGGGTTGTAAGATTAAATGTCCCCGTTTTATGGGCTGTTAGTTTGTGCTTTAGAGAGGTCAGTGCAATCACAGATGTGTTTATGAGCCTTTTTACAGAGAATACTATATAATATTGCAGCGGATTCTGCTCAGAGTGAACAAATCAAATTTGGCATGACGCCAGATTTCAACAACTGCTGAGAAACTCAAAAATTAAAAATAAAGTTCATTAATTCTCTGAACTGCTTAAAAACTATCAGGGTTGCAGAGACCAGATGGGCCAATTTAGAGTCGCCAATAAACCTATATTGCATGCTTTTGGACTGTGGGAGGAAACCGGAGCACCCAGAGAAAACCCACACGAACACGGGAGAGCATGCAAACTCCACACAGAAAGGTCCTATGACTGACCCGGGGATTGAACTCAGGACCTTCTCGCTGTCAGGCAGCAACATTAACCACTGCACCACCGTGCCGCCACACTGAAAATAAAGTTATGGAAGTTAAAGGTTTTTAACAATCACTGAGGGTGATTTTTTCTTATTTTGCCTATTTCTGTTTCACTTCTCATGCAGCTCCTCTTCTGACTGAACGTGTTCAATTAGCATGGGCAGAAAAAATAGTAAAAACTATACTCATGTACTGTTACATTAATGAAATGGCTGTTAACTATGTAAAAGAAAAGTAATTACGTAAAAGTAGCATTGTCAAGAAATACGTATGTGACCCGATCAGCCGTAATGAGTCGGAAGTCGGCGTTCTATTTATTTAGATACGGGTGGATTATGTTGAAAAACATCACAAAAATATCGATTTTTCTTTTTGGGTCTTATATGAAAGAAAAGTTCTTCAAAATTAATATGATCTCCTAAAAAGAGAAATCGCTATTTTTGTGATGTTTTTCAACATAATCGGCCCATATTTAAATAAATAGAACACAGACTTCCGACTCATTACGGCAGATCGGATCACATATGTAGAAGTGCAGCGTATTGTCATAAAGTATATAGAAATGTGTATTGTCATCTAGGTTTTTACAAAAATACTACTGTTTTTGTTAGATGGATTATAGTGATTGCAAATTTTGTTAATCTGTTAATATTATGTAAAACAAATTATACACATTTTATAGTTCTCTTCTCTTTACTTTGTTATTTTCTCTCGCTCTCTGTCTTTCTCTCTATCTCACTCTTTCTTTCTCTGTTTTCTTTCAGCTTTTCTCTCACCCTCGCAAACCCAAAGCCACCAGCCAGCAGTGTTCTGTTGAGTCCTCAGGCTTTGCTTTCAGTCTCACTCAAAGAAGCATGAGGACAGAAGAGGAAGATAACAAGCAAGATTATGTAAGGGATGAGGATGAAAGACAGGATACATAGCATGTAAAGGCGGCAGGGAACAGAGACAGAGAGAGAACACAGGAAAAGAATTCTCTCAGAGAGACACGAAGGTCCTAAACATGGCTGGCCAGCCTCTTAATTCCTTATTTTCCTCATACCGCAGTAAGGGTTGGGTATTATTTCTTTGCAAGCATTGATATGTATATGCTAACGGCTGCAGGTCCTAAGGGATTATGTGAGTTGGATTGAGCACTTATAATAGAGGTTGTGCAGGGACACTTGTGCGTGTGTGATGTAGGAAAAAGTCATATACAGGCAGATGCGGAATGATGTGCAACAAATGTTCCTTTAAGTCAAATATGTTGAAATAGGTTGAATATATTTACAGTTAACGCTAGAAAAACCTTAACTTGGGGTTGAGTGAGCTTTCCTAGCCAGCTTGCTATATGTATCTTCTGTGTCCCTTACAAAAACACAATGTTTGCGGCAAACTTGTGGTTCATTTGTGGCAAACTGGAGCTTGCCAGAATATGTTGCCACTTTCGTCAATGTTCAATGTTCAACAATGACAAATTGCTACTAGTGGCAAATGTATTTGCCGGAGATTTGTCAAAACAATTTGTAGTGAACTTTTTGTGACAAATTTGCGAGATGCAAAAGTTTTATCCATTTTCTACTCAAGTGTTCAAGTTATATCCATTTTCCATCTTCGCCTTTGGCCTGATCTTCCGACTCCATCTCGCAGCTGTCAAGAGTGTGCTGTGATGCAATTAGCATGCTCCTCACAGACATGGTATTCTTTAACATGCCACTTCTGTGATTTATCACCAACAACAAACCTTGTAGCTGAAAATACCCATCTTTGTAAAGAAAGACATTTTGGCAAATAATGTATTTTTGGCAATGCTACAATACAAAAATAATCTACTGGAAAATCTACAGTCTTCTCTACTGATAAGGTACTGAAAAAGTAGTGAAGTTAGCTGCAAGTTTTGCCACAAACCTAATTTGCATGTGAAAATATGACCTTGCTGCAGATGTGCAGCAACATTGCCAACGGTTAACGGCAACTGTTTACCAGAATCCACAAATTTTTTTTGTAAGGGCTATTCTTACACCCTCCCCTTTAATACCTTCTTGCCCTTTCAGCTCTACCTCCCCCTCCATTTAGCTGCAGCATTGAGGAGTTTACTTTTAAACTGTTGCTTTTCAAGCAACAAACTACTTAGAAACAGCTAAGCGACTGTTTTAGTATAGTATTTAGCTGCACTACAAGCTACAGAGAAATAGTAGCCTAACTACATTAAAGCTTTTACATGGCCATGGATTCTCGATTCCATTTTTGGCAAGATAGGCGCCAACCTCTGCCTCCATCTCACAGCTACCAAGAGGGAGCTGTGACCCAATGGGTGTGCATTGCAGAGGCATGATAGGCTATCAGAAGCCACTTCTGCCAATTCAACACAATTTAGAAACATCTGAAGTTTACACTCTTTACCCGTGCCTACTCGCATCCATCTTTTCGTGTGCCGCCTTGAACAAAACAATGGAACAACATCTTATGTTCAGTCTATCAACTCCTGTTCTGATCCTCCACCAATCCCTTTTCCTCCCATCATCCCGTCCATCTTACTCTAGGCTGCTCCATAGCTGCTTTTGCCAGGCTTAAATCCTTGTCACTTCCCATCCCATTCCCATTATTTAGGGAAAATTGAACAAAAAATACTCCATGCTGAACCCAAGCAAATCACCAGATCGATCTGTGGTCCGAGATGTTAGGCTCCAAACTGATGTAGAGAATGGGGCTAAAGTGTCAGAGATGCCACTATTGCCCATTGTAAATTCTTTAACTTCAATTACTCCTAGGGTCTGTTGTTGTCATTAGCAAATGTAAATCTGAACATTTGGCAGATGCTTATGCACAATTTAATGTATCAACCCAGTTTGTGCTGAGTTAGAACTGTAAGACAGCAGCTGTAGCAGAACTTATGTTACTCTTCAGCATCACCCAGAGGAGGATACGGCTCCCTTTGGAGTCTCGGTTCCATTCAAAGTTTTTGTCTCATGTCTCAAGAGTGAGTTTTCCCTTGACACTCTTATACTAGGCTTATTCTTGAGGGGCTTAGGCCCAGAATTCCACAAAGCATATCTTTTGGGCTTGTCTGTTGTAGGACAGGATGACAGGGTGGGTAACGCAGGTCAGTTGCCAAAGAGCCCTGGGTCAAAGTCCCCACATGTAGCTTGAACATCATCTTCTCCCTAGGGATAAGCAAAACAGAACAAACTTAAATTGAACACTGGAGCAAACTCTTATCTTTATAACAAACTCTCTACCCTTATCTGAACTCTCTAGTATGAAGCAACTTTCTACAGAACAATAAGTTCACAGCACTGAAGTCTCAAACCTGAGCTACAAAAGCAACTTCCTTCTCTGAGATTTATGCTCAGGACTATACTCTCTTCTACTGGCTTATTCACCAACTGACCAAGTGGATGTGGTTTGGAGACTAGCTCTGGCCTACCTTCAGTCCTGTGACCATTGGGCCCCTGAGCAAGTAGCCAGTCTTAGGATAATGCAAGTTACTCTCTATCAGAATGCATATAAAATAAATGTATCTGCCAATGTTGGGGAAGCAAAATTTAAATGGCAGCTTTTCAAGGTTCCAGTTATTTATGATTGTCATGTGGCATGCAGTTGCGGTGAGAAGGGAAGGGAACGAGGACGCTGTTGCAGGCAAAGTGAAGAGAGTTTATTGAGGGAGGTGGAACATAACAGGGAAAACAGTCCAAACACAAAAACAAGCACAAAGTAACAAAGGAAAGGTGAGGCCCGTGCTCCCAGTTGTAGCCGTTGGGGTACTGGAGCAGAACCTCCCCGAGTAACCCGGAACAAGCGTAGTCCTCACGCTTGAAGACTCGGGAGGCAAACGAGCAATGGCCCAGACTCTGTAGCCTCCAAGGCCGTCTGGCCGGCCGGGGAAACACACACTGGGAGACATGAGCCTGGGGAGAAAACACAAGAGAGGGACGTGAGCGTGAGGAGAACAAACAGGTAGTCCAAAAGGAGAACAAAAACCAAACCAGATTCAAAAAAGGGTCCAAGGTCCAAAGTGAAGGGGCAGAGCAGGAAGGGTCCAAAGTCCAAATGGAGGGAAGAGCAGGAAGGGTCCAGGATATACAAAAGATGATTTAAACACGACAGGCGCAATCACACACAAAGTATGAGGGAGACAGACTCAGAGACACTTGGGTTAAACTGACTTAAATAAGACCACAGAACTTAGCAAACGAGTGCTCTCACCAATCCCAGAACTCAAAGCAGAACGAGACACAGCTGAACTCAATAATAAGCACGGGAGTGTTCTACACAGATCCTAACCTACTAGGTAGGGAACACGCAGTGCATACAACATACCAGGAAGTAGGTGCGCTCTAAACAGAGAGTGAACTACTCGGGAGGGCACACGAAGTGTGGACTCAAAACCCGGAAGTGAGGAGCAAGCTAACATAGACAGCTAAGGCTAACCCTGAAGAGACAAGAGGAGCAAACACACACACACCACAGACACACCACACCCGAAGTGAACCCAGGAGACAGGAAACAAACAAACAGACACTTATCCTGGGTTCACGCTGGCACGGTCCCGTCTACGATGGCCGGGACCGTGACAATGATTAAATGTAGCTAAGCTACAGCCAAGCTATTGCTATTATATAGTCATGAGCTACACTACAAGCTACAGAGAGTAAATATCTAATAATTAAATCCAAGCTTTTTCATCCAGTAATAAAAGTGAATGATGATTTGTCATTGTGAACACATCACAGCACAGCACACGATGCACCACAGTGAAATGTGATCTCTAGATCTGACCCATATCATTGATGAAATTAATGTTTGAATGAAAACTATACTTGTGGGCAGTTGGTAGCATAACAGTTTGATCGGAAGATTGCCGGTTCAAAGCTCAGACCAGTAAAGTTATCACCCTAGGTACTCATGAGCAAGGTACCGCCCCCAAGCACTGCTCCCCGGGTGCTGCCCATGTTAGCTGCCCACTGCTCCTTTATGGATGGGTCAAATGCAGAGGTCACATTTCCTTGTGGTGCACAGTGTGCTGTGCTGTGGTGTGTTCAAATGACAAATAATCACTCACTTTAATTTTTGATTTTCAGCTTGCATAAGTAAAACTCAAATCAAGTTTGATCCATTTTTCATCTTCGCCTTCAACTCCATCCTCTGACTCCATCTCGCAGCTGCCAAGAATGTGCTGTGATGGAATGAGCAAGTTCCTAACAGACAGGTTTTCTTTAACCTGACAGTTCTGTGATTTCAACACCAACAATAAACCTTGTAGCTGAACACACTCATCTTTGTAAAGACAAACATTTTGGCAAATAATGTATTTTCGGAAATGCTACAATACTATTTGCAAAAAAAGTTACTGAAAAATGTACAGTCTTTTCTACTAATAAGCTACTGAAAAAAGTTATAAAGCTGGTAATTATATTTAGCTACACCCCCAATGCTGGCAGTTACACATAGCTTTCTAAATTACACACATCAATTTTTAATTGTGCAGTTTTAAGATGTGATTTCTATACATTTCTAGTATAATGAGGCAGTGTTTATTGGATTTCTAATGTCTCTTTTCATTTCTCATCTGTCAAAGCCTTGTTGATCCATCCCAGGATGCTGAAGTTTATGGTCAGTTTAAGCAACCGTGTATAGGGCAACATGGCCAGAGGGCAAAGTGACCTCACTGCTCCTGACAGGCAGTGATGTGAGTGTCACAGGACAGAGAGGAAGCGAGGTGAATGAGAACTGGCTTGTCTCTGCGCACTAGGGTTATCGCTTTTCATGGGCATGGAACACCGAAGATGCTTTGTCACTGGATGATGAAATAAAGTCCCCGAACTCACCACTGCAGCAGCAGCCAGGAAAGTACTGTATGTGTCCTGAACCTAAATTGGTAGGTCCTTCCAGAGTTTGTTCTCCAGTGTAACATCCAGGGGTTTTAGTACATTCTGATGTAGACTTGTCATATTTTGCTGCTTTTGCATTAAACTTAACAATCCACATAGCTGTGCATTTGCATCATGATTTTGTAGCACACTTTATGTCCACACATGCCAACATCACCCGACAGAATAGACCACAAACAGCCTGTTCTTAATTTTTTTCATCTAAACTCTCTGCTCAGAAACCTTGTTCTTCCTTACATCACCAACAGCGAAATATGCAGATAGAGAGGATTTGCCTTCCAGTGTATGTGAATGTGTCTGCAAAAATTCTGCAGTGTAAGGATATCTTTTGCATCTGTACAGCATTGCCAAAGTTTGTGGCCAAGTTACAGAAATAAATAATTAATGGGATAAGAACGTATTGGAACAAGACCTTCACCAGCTGGTGAGCAGAGTTCCTATAACTTGTACTGACATTGAATATTTACTTCATGAATGTTACAGGCAGGTACAGATTTCTCCTTAATATTGCACTTATATGGAGTACATTCAGTGTACTTCTGATATTGATCTCAAATGTCTGTTGCTTTTGTGGATGTTAAGAGGACATTTTCAAAACATCACCAAAATATAATCAATCAGTTTACAGGACAAATATTTACTGCCTACACTGCTACTACACATGCAGCTCATTTCTGTGTGGGCCCAATTTTCTGGGCCCACACAACTACATTTATTAAGTAGAAAAAGTCTGTGTTTTGGGCACTGTACCAATTCTGATAGCATGGCAGTGAAACTGCAGAGGCTGATTTATTGGAAGCATGAAGCATTTTTATAATAACACACCAGGAACATTGTGTATTTCTTTTTTAGACTTTCTTTTGAAGACACTCACAGGCCAATATAAACCTTTTTATACACGTTATATATCTTCCTCCCTTTCACCCTCCATGCCACTATGAAAAATGCTGGACAAATACATAAATGAGCAATAAAGCATTTACAAACCTGTAAAGAAGACAAATGTAGGTGCAGAGCAGACAGAGCATTTATAATCCATCACTGGGTCTGTCTGGAATCTGCAGAGAAATCAATAGCTCTGTACTTAAACTTGTCTTCAACAGAAATAGGAGGATTTGCCCCCTCCAACTGGGACTTTCTGAGCTCTCTGGCAAATAAATATTTTTATACTCCTCCATTTTCAAATGTGAAATCTGTGATGTGATGAATTTGCATCAACTCAACCCTCTAATCCTACTTTGAGCCATCATTCTGAATGTTCATCACTGCTGCATCATCTATTAACCTTGTGACTGCTGGGAGCAGATGGCAATGTCTTGCTGTTTTATGATACCCACCAAATGCAGAAAAGTTTAAAATAATAAAGTGAAACATTCATTATCCAAACCAAATCATTTGGTTGCTTAATTTTGTATGGTTAAGAAAAAGTCAACTCAAAACATATACACTACATATGACAAAAGTATTGGAACACGCCTCTTAATTATTGATTTCAGGTGTTTCAATCAGACCCATTGCCACAGATGTATGAAATCAAGCAACTGGCCATTCAGTCTCCATTTACAAACATTTGCAAGGCAAAATTCTGAGGAGCTTAATGTCTTTAAGCATGATACTGTGATAGGATGCCACCTGGAAGCGTTCATGAACAACAGCAACTCAGCCACAAAGCAGAAGACCAAATAAGTCACAGAGTGGGGTAAACTACTACTAGGGTATATGTCGCCAAGTCTCTGCTGATTCCACAGCTGAAGAGTGCCAAACTTGCACGGGCATTAATGTGTGCGCAAAAACTGTGGCATGCAAACCTCACATCACCAAGTCCAATGCCAAGCGACATATGCAGTAGTGTACAGCACACTGCCACTGGACTGAGGAGCAGTGGAAACGTTCTATGGAGTGACAAATCACACTTCTCAGTTTAGCAGTCAGATATGTGAGTGTGGGTTTGGACAATGCTAGGAGAACATTACCTACCTGACTGCATGGGGCGAACTGTGAAGTTTGGTGAAGGAGGGATAATGGTGTGGGTCTGTTTTTTAGGGTTTGGAGTAGACCCCTTACTTCCAGTGAAGAGCAATCTTAATGATCCAGCATATCAAGACATTTTGGACAACACTGTGCTTACAAGTTTGTGGACACAGTTTGGGGAAGGCCCTTCTATTTCAGCATGACTGTGCACAAAGCAAAGCCCATAAAGAAGTGGTTGGAGGAGTTTGCTGTGGAAGAACTGAAACTCAAAGGATGAACTGGGGCAGAGATTTTGAGCCAGACCTTATCATCCAACATCAGTGCCTGACATAATCATAATCAGAAATGCCCTTAAGAATGAATAAGCATAAATTATTACAGAAACACTGCAGAATCTGGTGGAAATCCTGCCAAGAAGAGTGGACACTCTTATAGCCGCGAAGGGGGACCAACTCCATATTAAAGTCTAAGTATTTGAAAATTAAATCATTAAAATCTCTTTTGGTGTAATGGTTTAGCGTCACAACACTTTTGTTCGAAGAGTGAGTGTAGGTTGATTGAAATTGATATTTCAAATCATCCATGGTAAATTTCTACCTAATACACTGTGTGTAGCCAGGTTTTTAAGCATTGTAAGGACCCGATTGTCTCCAAAAACATGAATACCTTATACCTTATACTTTATAAGGACCTTTTTATAAGTGACTACTTGCTTTTATGAGGAAAAATACTTTTAAAGAAATTCAAAGTTTTTGAGTGAAAAAAATGTTTTTGGTTACTGAGGTTAGAAGCAGGGTTAGTTGCAGTTGTAGTATTATTTACACATAGTCACGTTGTCAATGTTTTGTCGACACACAGGCCACATGAAGAATAAAGAATACCTTACAATGTAACATTTTGAGTGAGCATATTTGTGTGTGTGTTCAAGAGACGGGGTGGAAGAAAGAGAGACAGAGTACAGGACAAAAGAATATGGTATGAGATATATAAAGCAAAGGTAATACAAAATGAAACAGTGTGCTGAGGAGGAAAAGGAACAATATTATATTCAAATCACATATCTAGTTCAAAAGAATCTGACATAAAAGCAAGTGAAAGAGAGAGAGAAAGAGAGGAGAGAGAGAGTTTTTATACTTTCTCGTGTCATGCTTCTCTAGCACCTTTGGAATGAAACTGAATTGAGAGCAAAGAGTTTTCAAGTTCAGCATATATCATAAAGTAGGTGAAAATGAAAAGAAGAAGAGCTGAAAGTCTGAGCTGTTACATGAAAGGTCTTGCATATCATTTTGTTAAGAATATATAGATATTATTGAAATGTTCAACAAGGCCAGGGCTGTCTCCCAAATTGCATACAGTAAGACAGCTAGTCATTACCAACCAGCCTCCAACATTGATAGTTTCATTAAGCAGAATGCTATTTAAATTAACTTGAAACTAGCTGTTTCAGTATCTAGCTAGTTGCTAATGTTACTAACATTATAGTTGCCTTGGTGCCTGGTATTGATTTACTATTCTAGGTTTGCATTGGTGTAAAGATTGTGGTATAAAAGTGTGCATAATTGCATATATGGATTAGGCACTAATAATTGTGTCTCGCCTGTGTTGCATTACCTTGGTGAATTTCACTGGCACAGTTTATCTTCTCATCAATCAGGAAGTTAGCTGATTTAGCTTTGTAGGTCTACATTAATAGAACTATGACATAATCAAGATTACATTATTTTACGAATTGTGTTTCAAAACATGTCTGTGTATGTGCATGTGTGTTCCAATACCAATATCCACATCTGTCTTCATATGTCTTTTGGAGGTCTGGCAGGTGTAATAGATCTACATTCAAGAAATACAAAGCCACCAAAGCCACTCAAACACTCACACACATACATACACACACACACACACACACTTTAGTCTCTGTTCATCTCCACAATTCATTTAACCAGGTCACCCAGGAGTTAACAGCATCACTGTGATTAAATTTGGGAAAAGAAAAGCTCCAGTAATATCCGTGAGCAAAGCTGGTTTGCTGTTTGTTCTATCATACAGCCGTGTTAGTTAATACTGATGAAGAATATCCTGTCTTCACAGCCAATAACATTTCGGCCCAAAAGTGCATAAGATCAGGTACCTCCAGTATAATGCAACAAATCACACTCCACCCACTGCAGTGACCTAAAGGTCTTTACACTCTTTGTCTCACTACATGTTGTTATATTGGATTTTGGTATGTAATTATGAATATGAACTCAATGGGGCATAAAACCCTCTGAGGTATTTTTGAGATGCTCAGTAACACATTTCTTTCATCCCTCCATCTCTGTCTCTCGCCACATGGTTTTTTCTTTCCAAGTAATGCATTTTAGCAATAGTTTTATTAAATGTTTATGATGCTTTATATTACCCCTTAGCCTCCTAATCACCCTCTATCTATATTTAGTGAATTCTCTCCTAAGCTAATGTGTGATGGGTTGGCTCGTACAGAATGGCTGCTGGAGGATCATCCAAGTGGAGCTGCACATCCAGGTGGTGCTGTTTGAGTGAATATTTATCATTGTGAACACACCACAGCACATCACACAGTGCAACAAAATGTGACCTCTGCATTTGAGCCATCTGTGAAAGAGCAGTGGGCAGCATTTTGGCAGTGCCTCGAGAGCAGTGCTTGGGGACAGTACATTGCTCATAAGTACCTCAGTGGTTCCTTTACTAGTCCTGGACTTTAACTAGCGACCTTCCGATCACAAGGCCTACTCTCTTACAGTTACAGCACCTACTGTCCACAGTGGAGAAGTGTAAAGTTTGGGTGTCAGAAGAACAGAAAACTTAATTCCTTCACTCAATAGCAACCTGACCCTCATCCTCATCCCTTTTCATGATGGATGTCTCTCTCTGAATAGCCTTCTCAATTTAGTCGCAGGGCAATGTCAGGGCAATCAAGTGCTCTTCTCTTGCTTGAGTCTTGTTGGTTGGCCTGCTCCAGGGCTTTTATTGTATATGTTTGTCAGTTTTCCCCAGAGCTTTAATCATATAAGTAAAAATAAGGATGGAACACTGATCCTCATGGTAAATTATATCTAAAACCCACTCAAGGTGTTTTAGACAGTGGTAGCATAACGGTTAGGGAGTTGCTGCTGTGATCTGAAGATGGCTGGTTCAAATCCCTGACCAGTAAAGGTACATGAGCCCGTGAGCAACGTAACCCCAAATCTATACAAATGTGTTCACAATGATATTCACTTTTTTCCCCTCTTTCGGGGTCGCTGTAGCGGATCAACTGTCTCCACTTCTGCTTGTCCTCTACATCTTCCTCTTTCACGCAAGTTACCAGCATGTTCTGTGTCACCACATCCATCAAAGTTTCCACCTTCATTTCTACTCTACTCTACTCCCCTTCCTTCTCTCCTCCTTCCACCGGGCCTGCCTCCCTCCTATTCTCCTTCTGTTCCTTTGGCCAACAGTAGCCTAATTCCCACCAGCACAGTGTCGGCTGTATTATTGTTTGCATATTGAACTGACAAACTATTTACATTGGATGCCCTTCCTGATGTAACCCCCCCCATCTACCCGTTCTTGGGACCAGCACCAACACTGGCTTGTGCATCCCCAAATCCTTTTTGGGTTGAGATGCAAAAACAATGTGTTAGGGGTCTAGAAAAACAATGGAAAAGTAACATACATTCAATTGAAAACTATGACAATCTATTGTCATCCTTTAAAAGTTCATTTAAGGTGTTTCCTCTCCATTGTTGCATCTCACACGTCTCCCTGGGTGAAGCTGTTGCAATCGGGGTGCAGATGTCTCATCCAAGACAAACTATAATTAATCATTCTGCCACAGACTGTTGGCCTCATGTTAATTGACAGACGGCAAGCTTACTTTGCAAGTCATATCCAGCGTGTTTGATTCACTACTGAAGAGAGTTTGGTGAGAAAGACAGCAGCCTGGGAGTAGAGCTAGTAGCAGGAGGAGTGTGCGGCATCTCACAATTTGATTTGGGGGTTAAATAATCTATTTTGTCCCGTTGTAACAGTCCTCTTAAGCACGCTAAATCACCCATACCTTCTCATATCAAACTGATTTTTCAAAATTCAATATCGCGTCTGACTGTAACAGCGAACTTTGATAAGGACAAATTGAGACAAAGCTTTCAGTCACCGTTTTGTTAAATTACATTGAGACAATGCTTGTTGTGCAGGTGGAGGATTCCAAAGAGTCAAGTCTGGACGTTTTCACAGAATTCATAAAGATGCAATAAACATGGCGGATCAGTCATGGAGTCCCTCGCGTCTACAGTACCAAATGTTCTCTTTATTGGTATGGCAGTGAAAAAAGCCAGGGGCGAGCTGCTCTGGCTCAGCTTATGTCTCATTTCTAGCTAGAATTTACAGTTCACTAGATTGGAGTTTATGATCTTCTAAAATGGACATATGCATTAAACCATCCAAAGGGTTTTTGAGATGTTGCATCTTGCTTGTGACTAAAAAACAGTAATGTGTTTTTGTTACTTACACTTTCAAGACAAAATGGTTTGATGCTTTTTTAACAATTGTCTCTTGCCACTATTGACAACCAACAGCAGTGTGATGTGCAGATGTGAGATAGATGTGTACATTTGATATGTGGGGGCAGTTTGTGTTTGCATGTAATAAATCCATTCAGGAATTCAGGTTTCTATTTTTATTTTATAAATAAATGAATTCCAATGTCACTCCATGTTTGGTAAATATTAATATAGCAATTTATTCACTGACTGAAGATCAAATAATTTAGATGTACATGGAATGCAACACTAGCAAGCTCAGCTTTCACAATTTTGACAAGCCTTAAACTCAAAAGTGTATAATTACCAAATATGCGCACATCATACTAATTTTCAAACATGACCATGCTTCGTTAATTATTTTGTGACACAATACTTTGACATAGAAAACCGCTTTAAGCTGCTATTACTCAAAGCAAGTAGCTACCACGTTTCCTTCTTTTCCAGATACTGATAGGATAAAATTTTTAATTTTACAATTTTCAATTTGCATGATGATATTCTGATTGATTAGTGCTTTATGCACTACTCATTATCGTGTGTTCACCACGATCCACCACATAATCAATTATATCAGGGGTTTTCAACTGGTGGTCCGCAACAGCATTGCAGGTGGTTTCTCTACTGTAATCACTTTTTAAAAAGTATTTCATTTTATTTATTTTTCAAAACATTTCCAGTTGATTTGGGCATCTTTATTAATAATAAATTTAATGCAAATATCTCTAAGATATAGAAACACTTAACTGCCCATTTCATTGTGCTGTGTGATATGGTGTGTTCACAATGACAAAAAAATTACTCACTAAATTATGTTGCTGTGACAAAATTGTACAGTTTTGTACTTTTGTCTGAGTATGTACATGGAAAAATAATGTTAAAGAATGCTTGGAAATGATTGTCACCTGTGGGCTACATCAGACATAGTATTCAGTCATGTTAATGTTATGCAGAATGTAGATGATGGTCGCCTTTAGCTAAATGGATTTAATGAAATTCCATTTCCATTTTGTGGGATATTATAAAATAAATTGACATAAATTGAATGCCACCTATTGTCTCTGGCCAGTGTTGGGAGGATTACTTTTAAACGTATTCCACTACAGATTAGTCTCAAAACTGCATACTGCACACAACTAACACATGAATAGCAGTTCAACTAAGCAGGAAGTTACCTATAACGATAATGAGTACAGGATAACCCAGATAACTAATATACTGCAGATTACTTTATCCAAACCTGGGGTCAAGCCAGACAGCTAACATAACTGTGTGTAGTTGGGGTGATGGTGGTCAGGATACTCGCCTCTGAACCAAGAGGGTTCGAATCCTACCTCCAGCACTACTATCAATGGTTCCCTGAAAAAGCCCCTTAACCCCGAGTTGCTCCCGGGAGACTGAAATTAGGAAATGAAAGTCACTCTGAATTAGAGAGTCTGCTAAATGTCATAAATGTAAATGTTGTAGTTGCATGATTTATTTCAAGGGCTTCTGGGAAATTCATCAATTACACATAATTTAATTTGAGAGTGAATAAACATGTCAAGTAGATGAATGTAATCCATTACTTTCAACAATTTAACGGTGTTTTGATTACCATTTATTTCAAATGTTATGTGTTTTTCTGTTACTTCCCAACACTCTGTCTGGCACAATTAACCTTCTACACTACTATTAAAGCACCTAGTTTAGTGTCCACTTTTGCCCAGTTGTGATGGATTAGGAATCATTAAGATGTGTCTCTTTACCCGTCCTGAGAACTCTTGCTTATCCTGAAACAAGGACTGCTAGGAGTCATTTCAGCAAGTAGTGATTGAAATTCACAACTCGCTCAGCGAAATAGGAAGAGAGTTTTGGGCAATGACAAGGATTAGAATGTAAACACTGCAATTTATGATAATCTCCCTAGTCCTTGGTCTAGGCCATGGGGAAGGAATCTGTTGGATCGAGTGAATGTGTTGGAGGTTGAGTGCTCACAAAACTACACATGAGGAGCAGGTGAGCTCGATGGAAGACTGGAGGACTGAAGTCCATCATGTCAGAAGGGTAAAAGCCCTGATTGTAATGACATAAGCTTTGAGCAGTTATTTGATTGATTTCTTTTGTGATCTATTTTGAGCCAGTAATTCAGACTCTCTCTCTCTCTATCTCTCTCTCTCTCTCTCCCTCTCTCTCTCTCTCTCTCTTGCTCTCTCTCTCTCTCTCTCTCTCTGGCTACTGCAGGTCCATTAGTTGTAAATGTCATCACTAGCTAGTGTGGGTGTATTTTACTTTTCAGTTCAGGATTCCCTTTCACACCGTCCACTTTGTTCACTTCTGTTTTCAGAGGAAATCCAGATGCCTTTTTCCCCACAGAGAGTCTGTCTGTAAATTGGATTAATTGAAGAAATGGGACATTGTCACAGTCTTTCATCTCATACTTTTACAATACAGCTCTCTCTCTCTCTCTCTCTCTCTCTCTCTCTCTCTCTCTCTCTCTCTTTCTCCCTCTCTCACCCTCTCTCTCACTCTTTCTCTCTCTTTGTGTTATGAAATCAAAGCATGTCTTTCATCCTTGTTTTTTCTTCTTCTTTGAACGATACACAAACCAGCTTATGGAAAAAAAAGAAAATTGTCCCCGAATTAATGCTGTCTTCCCTAAACTCAATGTGCCTCATTGTTCAAGGGCATATTTTATGGTCAGCATTGACATTGGACACTTTATTCTTTCTGAGCTAGTCTTTAGATGTCTATCTGTTTGTTTGAGATGAAACCTCAGCAATCTATTTATTCAGCTTGCTTTTCCCCTGCCCGGACTAAAAAATACAGGCCACTGACAATGTCTCATGGTTAGTGATGATGTCCCAAAAATGATGCAAGGGCTTTGTAGTTTAGTAAACATAGTTGCCTGAAGCTATATCACAGGCAGTTCAGATTTGGTAATGCACCTGAGGATAACAGGTTTGATTCTAGCCAGAATTTCTGTAGGAGACTAGGAAAGCTAGTCAACTAAAACAGCAGGAACTGTTTACAGCTTTTATAGTTTTTGGTGGCTCCAACAGGGGGCTCGATCCCAATGCCCAATGACAAAGGCGCTATACTGTACAGTGAGATCCTGACTCTCTGAGCTCATAAATATTTCCTGAGCATCTTTTTAAAAGACAAGGGTTAGATCCCCAATGTCCTGCTAAAACATACCATGACCCTTTCAAATCTGGCCCTTGTCACTAATTACTGAATTCTCTCCTGCCTCTTCAGCACCTTAGCTAATGAGAGTGTAGTGGTGCAGAATGGTTGCTGGAGCATCATCCAGGTGAAGTTGAACTTTGGTGTTGGTTGAAGAAACATTGACTCTTGGTGAAGTTTTGGTATGTCTAGAAAAATGTCATGCTCACTCCTTCATTGAGTAAAGACTTGAGCTTCAAACTTGTCCCTTCTCATGATGGATATCTCTGACTCTAAAGATGTTAGTTCTCTTGCTTCTGAGTCTTGTTGGTCAGTCTGCTGCTCTTGGCCTAGAGCTTTTGTGGGAAAATGTAGAAAACGAGGATGCAACACACAACACATCTTCACAATCAATTATTTCTAAAAATCCACTCAGGGTGTTTTGGTACAAACGTCTTAAACCCATTTTTGAGGGGGAGCTCTTGAAGCAAAATGTTTTGGCCAACATTATTAGCAATTATCATCTCTCACCAATCTGCTGTGCCTGCCCTGTGTTGCCCTGGGCAGTTTTGTGGCCTCCCAGTGCTCTCCATATGGACATTTCCCCACCCAGTTACACCATCAGTTGTGATGTAAGAGTTATGCTGCCATCTAGTGCTGTGTTTCTACATTTCAGGTTCAGCTGGGGGCAGACAGCAGAGATTTGACTTTCCAGTCATTAGCTAAATGTGATTTCAGTGCTGTGCTGCCTCTCCCGGGGTTCTCTCCATAGCAGTCTGTATGTGATGCTTAATTTGTTGAGTGCTGGAGAGATGATGAACAGAACAGAGGACGGCTGCCTCAGAAATGCAGCCGGCTAATGGAAAAATCGTGTAGTCACATTTACGCTATAGGCTTTTCAGATATAGGATATTCAACAGGCTATTCAACTGGAATCTGCACCTGAGCGAGGTCCATTTTTGGGAGTGGAATTGCAGAAAGGGACTCGGTCATATCTAGCCTTTTTCAAAATACCCTTTTTAAAATGTACAGCTCCATTTCTCTCCATTATATGAGGTATGTGCCGGCCTTTACCATATTAACAAATACAACTCAAGTGAATGAAGCAGAAATCTCAGAATTTGAGAGCCTAGGCTTGTTGAAAATAATCAGTCTTAGAGGACAGTGGTACAAGAGGTGGTTCACATACAAATTTCATTCTTCCTGGCTTCTGAGAGAATGTTGTGTGTGTTTCAGTTTAATGATCTGTGCTCCTTGGTTAAACAAAAGGAACAACCAGAAAATTGTTTTTGAATGTCAAACTCTTGTCATTGAAGGCTGCTGTAGAGTGTGTGAATCTCTCTGAGACAAGCATACGGAGGGAAGCTGAACGGTGTCTGAGCGCAAATGAAAGCATTCTGATTGTATTCGACATGCTGGAGCGATTGCAGAGACGCAGCCATCAGCTGAAATAGATGTGCCAATGGGCTCTTCAGAGAGTCAACAATTTGGAAGCAAGCTACCAAATACGCATGCTATGCTGCCCATTGTCTTTAAGATTCCATGTCAGATGAGAAGAGGAGTGGGTGGTCTGCCAGACGTGATCTCCGTGAAATCTCATCTCATTTGTCTTCTTCACACAAACTTCAATCATCTTTCTCTCTCTCCTCCTCCTCCTCCTCTAGCATATATGCCCATGTTTATATGGTACAATGATTCTAGTAAAGTACATAGCACATGGATTCTAGCGATAACATGCAGTTAAAAATCTGCCGACGAGCCATTTAAAATTGACTTTTTTTTTGTAGATGAACAGTTTTAAGAGCACCAACCTTTGACATTTATCTCATGCCCAACTTTTATAAGTGGTAAGTTTTTAGAATGTTATTCTGCCAAATGGTGGCGCTGATCCTCTCTACTCTAAAACTGAACATGCAAGTGCAGCTTTTGTTGACCCATGGCCTAAAAGCCAGGTCACACTCTGTCCTAATGTGAAATTCTTGATTAGTGACCAAGAAACACTTTGAGGTAGGGCTATAAACCACAAGTTCCAGCACAATACAATATTATATAGTTTCTGTGGACAGCAAAGCAATGTCTGCTGATATTGCAAAGTCTTCTATGATACAATTTCAGTTGGATTCAGGAGCCAATGACTGATATGAGACATTATCATATGCTGATTTAACACAATCACTTCACTTCCTCTGTTCAAACGTCCTGTTCAGTATAAAGTGGTGTTACAAGATGTATTTCATTTTGGATTAATGCTATGGGCCTGTGGATCATAAAATCCTTGCATTGCTGTTGTCTGACTCTGTCCCTCATCCAGCTACCACTACTGACCCACTGAGTAAAACCCTTTACCCCCAGTTGTTGAAATGTAAGTTAGTCTGGCTAAGAGCATCTGCTAAATACCATAAATGTAGATGTAAATCTTAAGCGAGCAATCAGGATCTCAGAATATCTTGTAGAAGTGCAGCGGGAACGGAGACAGAGTCAAAATAGGGAACATTTGGTTGGTCCTGAGGAATGAGTTGAAAAAAACTGTTGTAGGGCAACTGTGTCTGATTGTAGGCTAAACCTTCAGCTGCGTTTCTTAATCCTGGTCCATGAGGCTTCAATATTTTTTAGCCCAGTTTTAAAGTCATAAAGAGTATGGTACTTGGTTGATGGGGTGGTGATGATGTAATTGTTAAAATGGCTGAGACTTTCTGATGGACAAATTGAAGGTCAATTTCCAAATTAACAAACACTGAAGCTGGTAACAATGCCACCACTGCACGACCCCTGATCAAGACACCTAAACTGATGTTGGTCTACGCAGACTGTTTATGTCATTAGGAAATAAAAGTCAACCTGATGAGAAATGTTTGGTAAAAGCAGAAAATGGGAATAATGAGATGAATCCAATTTAATTCTTTTCACATGATGGTAATTATTTTATCCACCGGTTTCTTGAAAGCATTTAGGTTTGCTTCAATACCAAAGCAGGTGACAGTGGTATCAGCCCTGTGTCAAGTCCTTAATACTGACACAGACCTGTGATTAAAATGAATATTAAAGTATGTAAAAGTTTAATCTGTTTAACTCTCCTTTATCAGAAGTAAAGTTTGCTGTCTTATTAGTTAATTAATGCCCAGAGATTAATGGCCATTTTATTACCATTGGTTCCTGCTGGTGCATAAGTTCAGTTTTAGGGAGTACCTGAAGTTATTGTGTTTTATAATATATTTTGGAAAACCTGATAAGCTAAATGTTATGGAATTTTTTATTTCACTACCACTCTCTCTTTATGATTTTTCCCCAATTTCTATTTGGTTCTGTCTGCTTTTAAACCCTCACACACCCTCCTTCTCGCCTTTCTCACTTATCCTTCAATCTAATTCTCTCTACTTCTGTTCTTGCTGCATCTGTTCTTTCTTCTTTTACCACCCCTCCCCCATCACCCCCTTTTCTCTGGTCCATTATCACAAACACTACTATTCATTAACTATTGATCTGTTATGGCCGCTACAGTGCACTGTCCTCCCTATTTACTCTGGAGCATCCAGTAGCACTCAGCAGAAGAGTGAAAGGAGAGAATGCGATGGAGTAAAGAAACTGGGACAAGGCCGGGTGGGGAAAGTGGGGGTGGATTGTTAGGAGAAAGCAGGACTGCTATCTGGAATTGATCTGGAGATTCGCTAGATTGTCTCATGTTCTATGCAAATGTTCAGCTCTATTCTCATTCACAATACAAACTCACTTCTGGGAAATTTGTAACTGTAATGTCCTGCAGAAAAGAGCAGCGTGAATTTTAAGCTGGTGCAGAGCGGTTTAAATGGGTACTGAACACAGAGTATGCTGCTCACAGGTCCAATTCCGCACCAAAATAACCACACTCCTCAGTGAGTCTTTTGGCAAGACTCCATGATCAGCTACAAGAATAAGGTCATAAACTGCCTACAACAACTAGAGAAGGAGAATGGCATTGACAGCAGAACACACTAGCGCCTTTCCCCCGGGGAGACTATACCATGCACACGGGGACTACACAAGGAAGGAGCCCAACTCTGACCCATTGTCAACTGTGTAAACCAATTACAACAGCTTGCCACCCTCTTAGCACCACCACTTGTGGGAAACGCATTACATCCATAAGTCCACAAACTACACAGCCAACGTCCAAGAACTTAACCTGGTTCTGCACAAAACCATTATGATTCTGATGTCACATATATGTGGAAGAAGCGGAAACCAAAGCCTTGAGCTCTTTCAGAGGAACAAGAACTAATCACTGGTTTAGTTGCATGCATGTAGGTTAAAATCAAAACTGGAGAACTGGACGCTGAACATATTATCTCAGTGGACAGAAAAATTCACCAAAGAGGATACCACCAAGGACAACTTATCTTTCCTGGACTGTAAATATCTTAAAGAAAGTAAAAGAACTCCAGTTGCCTTCAGTTCATTTCCAGCATGACTGAGAACCTACATAGAAACTCATTCATTCATTCATTCATTCATTCATTCATTATCCGAATCACTTGATTTTAACTGGGGTCGCGGGCGGAGGAGCCTATCCCAGGAACTTACGGGCACAAGGCGGTGAACAACCCTGGGCAGGCACCAACACACCGCAGGGCACACACACACTTACAGAATCACACTCAAATTCACGGAGCCAATGTAGATTGCCAATTAACCTATATAGCATGCCTTTGAACTGTGGAAGGAAACCGGAGCACCCAAAGGAAACCCATGTGAACACAGCGAGAGCATGCAAACTCCACACAGAAAGGCCCCCCCTGACATCAGCAGACCCAATCCCATCTGCCAGAGCAAATAAAATATGAACTTCAGATTTGCCCGGTTCTACAACCCTCACTCTATCCAAGCATTTCATGTGTGTCTGTTTAGAGAATAAAGACCAACAACTAGATTACAGCTACTGGCATGTTCCTGTTTTACCATCTTTGATATGTTCAGTTTGATTTTCTCGGCTAACATAAAGTCAGTGTCATAATGATGACACTACACACTGGTGTCATCATTTAACTTAGGATTCAAGTAGAACAGAGTTAGACAAGTTGATACTTGAAAACTTAAATAATCATATTCACTTTTGTGCTTCCTCTGCACAGGTTTTTAGTGTCATTTTTTACAGAACCTGCCAGTGCAGACACTGTAAATAGAAGTGTGCAGCATCTTGTAGACCATCCACAATGTTAGAACACTGGGAAAGAAAAAAAATCATAAATCCCTCCATCAGGGTGTCTCTCACCATGTCAATAGGATTTTCAAAGCGTGTACAAATGATCCAATAAGATGTACAAGATGGGTTAAGCTTATATAAATATAGACCTTCTCTGTTACATGTGTAAAGGAAAGATCAAAAACCTATTAGAGGCCTCAAAACAGCTCCTGCCACAAATCTCCACCAACAGGAGATTACATTGATGTCGTTCTCAAAACATGCCTTCACCACAGTGAAAATCTCACTGAAAAGAACTTAAAAGTCCAGCCTGATTAGATGTGTCCAAAGAAATGAGGTTAACGACGTCAATCAGTAATGTGGCATCCATAATGAATCATCCATAACCAAATGTTTTGTCTCAGTAAATGAACAAATGATGGGTTTGCATCATGAAGTGTTGTGACAGTCTCAGGTGCTACGTGACCTCCACACACTAAGGACAATACAGGTTCTCAGATTCACAAAGAAATCTGGCACTTCTTGTTTGGGCTTGTGAACCATGTAGTCTGTTGTTTCATTTTTTTGCCAGCATTGTTGCTGGTCTGACCTCTTGGCTCTGTTCCTTTGGCCGGTTATGATCTTTGCTCATGTATGTCCATCATTTTTATTCTTGCCCAGAGTTAGTAAAATCCTTACTCCAACTGAATCCTTTATGTGTGTTTGCACTGTGGGTGCATGGTTAAAAATCATTCCCAGTTAACACGCTGAGACAGTGTGAAAGTCAATATGCTAAATTAGCTTGTGTTTTATGTGAGATAATCATCCTTTGCTTTAACTGAGGGTCTTTCTGCTGAAGTCAGAACTGCGTTGCTCCAGACCCTTTTGGATAGCGGAATATGGAGGTTTATTTGCTGTAGAGTTTGCAGCCTGGGGTCAGGTTGTCCTGTGTTTGGGGTTAAACATCGGTCATTGTTCCAGTCCCAGCCACCAAATTTGGGCCAACAGGCTGACAGCAGTTTTGTTTAGTTGCAGCTATGTTTCTTTACTTGGATTTGATGAATGAGAGCTGTGTAAAGCATGAAACACTTGTCTGACGTAGATAGCAAAGTGTTCTTAGGGTTAATTAAAGGTTAGCTGGAGAAACGTAGGCCCTCAGGATATTATTATTATTATTATTATTATTATTATTATTATTATTATTATTATTATTATTATTATTATTATTCATTCATTCATTCATTCATTATCTGAACAACTTAATCCCTATCAGGGTTGTAGGGACCAGAGCCTATCCGGGGATTTAGGGTGCGAAATGGTGGCCAACACAACACAGGACACACACACTCACACAAGCACACTCATATGCACACCTACAGGGGCAATTTAGAGTAACCAATCAAGCTAAAGTGCATGCTTTTGGACGGTGGGAGGAAACCGGAGCACCTGAAGAAAGCCTACACAAACATGGGGCGCGCATGCAAACTCCACACAGAAAGACCCCACGGCCAACCCGGGGATCAAACCCAGGACCCTTTCGCTGTGAGGTGACAGTGGGTAACTGCCACACCACCATGCTGCATATTATTGTTATTATTATTATTATTGTTATTATTGTTGTTGTTGTTGTTATAGTGTTACATATTATAAATATTGTTTTATAAGAATTACTGTTATTGCAGTTGTTGTCTAAATAAAACTATTATTTTTTATGTGTTCCAGTGCCCTTGGGTAAAGCACAACGGTGTGTGACAGCCTTGTTTTCAGCCAGGTGAAATGGGGAGGGAGAAAAAGCGAAGGTGGGAAGAATTTAATAGTGGAGGGGAGAAGAGAATGAGTGAGTAGAAGGTGGATGGATGAATTGGGAGATGGCTCTGTGTGTGTGTGTGTGTGTGTGTGCGTGTGTGTGTGTGTGTGTGTGTGTGAGAGAGAGAGAGAGAGAGAGAGAGAGAGAGCGAAAGAGAGGGAAAGAGAGAGCGAAAGAGAGAGAGACAGTGTAACAGTGGGGGTGCGAGCAGCAGGGAGTCTCAGCTAGAGGGTCTCTTAACATGCACAATGCATATTTCAGAACTGCAGAAGAGCCTTTACCATGCAGCGCTACAGAAACTGTGTGTGTGTGTGTATTTGTGTGTGTGTGTGTGTAGTGCCTAAATGTGTGTGTGAGTAGTGATGGGAGGCACGGTTGTGGCCGTGTGGTGAGGGACTTTTCCCTTTTACAAATTTTTTTTTATTGGATTCCATTTTTAGCCATTCTCTCTCCACTTCTTTCTGTCTCCCTCTTCCTTTCTGACCTATTCTATGATTGTCTCTCTCTCTCTCTCTCTCTCTCTCTCTCACTGCAGTACAGAACGCTCATCAGGCTGCAACACACATCTCACAGGAGCACTCAGCCAGAGCCCCCTCCTCCTGCTTCTCCACGTCCTCTCTCTCTCTCTAACGCACATTCCTCTCTGCACTCTAAACAGACATGACTAAACTGAAGGGGTCTTTTCCAGAAAAAAAGATCAGAAGATGAGTCCGCTCTGGTTCTGCAGAAGTGTTTTTGACCCCCCAGTGTGTTTTGTCTAAAGAGTAGAAATCTGAAAGCGTCATGTGCCGTAGACAAGCAGGTTTCATGCCTTCATCCCTGTCCTCTCCTGTAACAACTCCATGAGACTCTGCAGTAATGCTTGAAGCCATACCATTATCCAAATTTCCCAAATCTCCAAATCTCAAGCACGCACACACACACACACACATACTGGGTGCTGGCAAAGGATGAGTGTTGCATGCTGTTCCAGTGAATTTGAGTATGTCTGTGTGTGTGTGTTTGTATGTGTGTGTGTATGTGTCAGGCCTTGGCCCACGCTGGCCATGCTGAAAGATCATATTTTGATGCTAATTGAACTTGAGATTTGTGCACTGTGTTTTGAAAGAGCAAATGTGAATTATTTGACATTAAATTGCCTTGTTTATGTCAGAGGGAGAGAGAGAGAGAGCAGGTTAAGTAAGATCACATCAGGAATGTGTCTAAACTTGCTTATTTCACGTCTCAGTGATCTTTTGGCATCAAGGTTCAAGGAGCCAGTCTTTGACATGCACCAAAACTTTATATTTAGAAGTGACAATGTTAATGGCCACATCATATGTACAACCTCAATACTTTCATGCTACTACACCACCTTAATAGGATTTGGGACAGTTGGTAGCATAATGGTTAAGGTGTTTGCTCTGTGATAAGACTGGTAAGGGTACCACCAAGGTACTCATGAACAAGGTACTGTTTCCAAGCACTGCTCCTTGGGTGTTGGCCAAAGCTGCCGACTATCCCTTCACGGATAGGTCAAATACAGAGGTCACACCTTGTTGTGGTGCAATGTGTGTATATTCACAGTGGTATCTTCACAATGACAAATAATCATTCACTCAATCAAAATGAATTCATGTTACTCTCTGGAGTTAATGTTTTTGTACCTCAATCGGCCCCATTGTGCAACTCCACCTTGGATGATGCTCTAGCAGCCATTCTGCACCTGTACACTCACTACCAAGGGATAAGGGATGATTAGGAGGCCAGATTTGATCTTTACAGCATTTAGGGGATCTTCTTATGAAGAGCCACTTCCATTTCCTAATTACAGGGACAGTAGCAAGTGGGAGACTACTGAGAGTCTTGCTCAGGGACCTAGTGATGGTTTCTGGGATTGGATACCTCAGTCTTATGGGCTCCAACATTTGGTCATAGTCACTTACACTACTGCTCCACCACCACCTCCAGATTTTAAAGGGTCATTAATCAAGGGTGATTTGAGCAGGCCCAGGGATCTTTTATGAGCTCAGAACCTCACTTTTATGTCTTGTCTGAAAGATAATCATTGGGGCATTGGCAACCAACACCTCTAAGATGAGTCACCAACTAAACTAGTTGGTTTCTCATTAAAGTACCGACCAAAGTCAAATCTGCTTAACTTCGAAGATGGATTCCCTTGTTTGCACTGTTAGTATTTTTGGTTGCTGGAGTAAGTATTTACAGTCTGCAGTTTTTTAATATGCGGCATTAAATTCAGATTTCATTACATTTTACTTGATTCAGTAAGTGCTTCAGAGCCTGTCGTCATGTTTACTCTGCACAAACCAGCAATTTGCCCATAGCTACTGGAAACACACACTTTGCATTTACATTTGGTCATTGACGGTCATTGGCATTTGGTGTGTGTGTTTGTGTGTGTTTGCCCTTGCGTGCTGCTCTGCTTCGGCTGCGATGCTTCCTCTCTCTCCTCCTGCTTGCTGGGCTCCCAGGGCAGCTCACACATGCTGGGCTCAGAATGAGAGAGAGGTAGAGGAAGCTGAAGAGGGTGGGGAGGAAGACTGATGGGAAGAAGGAGGTTAAGAGAGGGCAAAAGAGGCCAAAACAGAGGGGGGCAGAAAGAGCTAGAGAGAGAGATGGTGAGAGGTTTAAGTGGTGTGAAGAGCAGCTTGACTGAGGCAAAAAAACTCCCAGGTATTTAGATCACCAAATCTGTAATAGTTTACTGCTTTATGAAGTCAGATATGAAATTTTTGCATGTCGCAAGTGTGTGCCCTCACCATGTTCATATATCAGGAGGGCACAAGCTGGGCTGTATATGCTAAGACAAAATGGGCTTCAGATCACTGTTTATAAGGGAAAGCAGACATGTGACATGTATGAAAAAATATAAAATGCAAAACGTATTGGATTTGAGGTATGTTAGGATGTTAGGAGGCCTGATTTGGCACAGCTTGTGACTTGTGGGTCTTTGAAATGACAGTTTGGGGTTCTGTGTTGAAATGTCTCGCTAAATCCGAAATTTGCCATCATTTTATCTGATCTAAACGTGTCTCACATCTGACAGCAGTAAATCTTCCAGGGTGAGATTTCGCAGCTCCAGTATGATAAATCCACATCATGGTTGCGTAACTTAGGAGGTATGACATGCATCCATAAAAATATGTGACTCTCATGACTTCCTTCAGATCCTTTAGGCAACCACTAGATTTGAACACAACATTTCTATTGGAATTAGCTAGCAGAAATTACTTTCTATTTCAAGCACTTTGAAAGCAGTCATGGATTCCTCAGTTTGGTAAGTTTACTCTTATACTTTAATTTGTGCTTTTATAAACTAAAAAGAAAACAAATGTATTCACAAAAAGTAATGAAATAGTACACTTATGAGTATACTAGTACTACTAGTACTTCAACATTAATAGACTTTCTACATAAGTATTCTTGAGAGATATACTAAGTTTATTTAATAAAGTGATCTTCAAGAAGACTGGTAAGGGATCAGATACTTGCCTACAGAACAAGAAGTCATAGGTTTAAATCCTACCCTAAAAAAAAATCTTCATTGGGCCCCTGAGCAAGACCCGTTGATCCAGAGACACTGTCCCTGTAATTAGAAAAAAAATTCTAAAAATGCTGTAAATTTAAAACTTCTTTAGGAGCTAGGATTTTTTGCAGGTAATGACATTTTTAGGAGGCGTATACTGGAACCTATGGTTAGCGCTGTCGCTTCACAGCAAAAAGGTCCTGGGTTCAGTCCCCGGGATGCCCATGGATTGTGGGTGCCCTGCGGTGTGTTGGTCCCCACCTCACGTTCATAGTCCCAGGGCTCTGGTCCCTGTGACCATGGTAGGGATTAGGCAGTTCAGAATTAATGAATGAATATAGGATGGCGTGGTGGTGCAGTGTTTAGCGCTATTGCCTCACAGCAAGAAGGTCCTGGGGTTGATCTCCAGGTTGCCCTTTAGGTTGATTGGTTAATCTAAATTTGCCCCATAGGTATGAATGTGAGTGTGTTTATGTGACTGTGTGCCATGTGATGAGTTGGTCCCCACCTTGTGTCTGTAGTCCCGGGATGGGCTTCGGTTCCTGTGACTCCGATTGGGATTTAACAGTTCAGATAATGTATGAATGAACAAAGAAATAACATTTTTTTCCTTGTCTTTAATGGAACTGATGTTTTGGTTAATTATGATTATAATTTGTGTTCTCGAAGCTATATATATATAATCATGTGTTACTCTTAATATACATCACTAAAATATGAATAAAATAAAAGCATCATACAAATGACATTAAAGTATCAATTACAAGTTCTATATTGCCATATGAAAAGTGAAAGTGAGTTATTATTTGTCATTGTGAACGCACCATAGTACCGAACACAGTCCACCACAACAAAATGTGACCTCTGTATTTGACCCATCCATGAAGGAGCAGTGGGCAGCATCGGGGGAGCAGTGCTTGGGGACAGTATCTTGCTCATGAGTACCTCAGTGGTACCTTTACTGGTCCTGGGATTCGAACCGTCGACCTTCTGATCCCGGGGAGAATGCTCTAACCATTACGCTACCAACTGCCCCATCTATAGTCTTCGAGTTTTCTGAAAAAGCAAAATGGAAAAGAAGACACGACGCTGAGTGGGATGAGTCTCTGTAGGATGAGTTTTGGGATTAGCGTAGGATGTGAGGTGGTGAGGGAGGAAGTGAGGTATCATGCTGCATCCCTCTTTCTCTCACCGGGAGATGCTGTCTGCCGTCTGCCTGCTGTGGCACGTCTCATCCAATTAGACCCAGCCGCTGATCCTAGCACATGCTGACTCAGCTCCTCAGCCAAGCCCTGATTGGACCTGGGTGAGGGGCTTCCTACTTTTCTGCTCTGTTCACTCTCTCTCAGTCCCTCCATCTTTCTCTCAAACAGAGTGCATGTACTATAGTGATGACTGTGACTTGAATGTCAAATATTGAAACTTTAGAGGCTGAATCTCTTACAAAGCAGCAATATATAAGAAAGACATTTTCTCTGCCTTCTCTCCGCAAGGAGTTGATTGTATCTTATCTTATATTTGTTTTATATTCTCTTCCATTTCACATCTCAGGAATCATTTACCACAAAACTATTGTTAAAATTAAAAAGATCGAATTTTTTTAGCATCTTGGTGGAAGCTATAAATATTCAGCAGAGGACTAGCAGAGGACGTTTCTACCTCTTCAATTCCTAACGATGACACATTTCGGAAAAACTCCTACCATATCCGTTCCGACAGCTCTGAATTAAAAATGATTATTGTCAGCCTTCCTGTGACTCCTAGCAAAGTGATGACTTTGTGGATTAGGGTTAGTTTTATTCTACAAACTCAGTAACAATCATTCTTTTACTTTGGATAATTTTTATGAAGCTACACAAAATAAACTGATGTGACTGTGATTGTTTACTACATGAGAAAAAAAATCAACTATTATTATCTACCGTGTAAACCTATTTTAAAAAAAGAAAATCTTCAGCAGTTCTTTCTCTCTTCTGCCCATTAATGAATGCATTTGATTCTTAAATTAAATCAAGCGTCCAGTGAATCTGCTCTCAATTCACTGAATTTTGTACAGAATGCATAATGAGACATTTACTGCAGTACGCCTTGGCATCCAAAAGTCTGAAGGCACTGCTGAAAATGCTTCCATAGTAGATCCTTCTCTCAAACCTGTCAAAGATTACAAATTATATTTCCATTTTGAGATTTTGAGGCAAAATATGAGTTTGAATAAATTGACTTTCCTGTTCTCTCTCAAAGTAACACATTAACACGTATGTGACACGATTGCTCTTGTAAATCTGTGCTCATTTTTATTCAGTCTGAATGTGGTCTGGATATGCCTGATCCACTTTCAGACATGCAATTTACTTTAATTTGACAAGTCACTTAGAAACAAAAACAGAATATAAATATTTATTCTTGTTGAAGTCATAATATGTCTTTGACTTGTCAAAAAACTACATTATTTTCATATGTAAACAAACAAAATCTAGGTTTTCCTAATCAAAATAATTAATGTAATATGCATTTGAAAATAACTCGTGCCAGTTGTTTCCTGTAACATTCAATAAGTCGCTTACATCTCTCTACTGGAATTTTGGAGTGCTCTTCTTTTGCAAACTTCTCCAGGTCTCTCAGATTTGAAGGTTCCTTTTTCCAGCTGCTGTTTTGAGCTCTCTCCACAGGTGCTCTATGGGATTAAGATCTGGACTCATTGAAGGCCACTTCAGAACTCTCCAGCGCTTTGTCTTAAACCATTTCTGAGTGCTTTTTGAAGTACTGTATGCTTTGGGTCATTGTCCTGCTGTTAGACCCATGACCTCTGACAGAGACCCAGCTTTCTGACACTGGGCCCTACATTGCACTCCAGAATTTGTTGGTAGTCTTCAGATTTCATAACACCATACAAACAGTCAAGACACCCAGTGCCCGAAGCAGCAAAGCAGCCCCAAAACATCTGTGAAATTCCACCATGACTGTAAGCACCGTGTTCCTTTCTTTGAAGGCTTCATTTTGTTTTTGGTAAACAGGGGAATGGTGCACTTTACCGAACCACTTTACTTTAGTCCTATCTGTCCACAGGACATTGTCCCAGAAGGATTGTGGCTTCCTCAGGTAAGTTTTAGCAAACTCCAGTCTGGCTTTTTTATGTTTCTGTGTTAACAGTGGGGTCCTTCTGGATCTCCTACCATACCATCCCTTTTCATTCAGATGACGATGCATATTGCGACCTGACACTGTTGTATCCTGTGCCTGCAGGTCAGATTTAATTTGTTTGGAAGTTGATTGAGGTTCTTTATCCACCATTTGAACAATCCTTCATTGTAACCTTTAATCAACTTTACTCTTTCGCCCACATCCAGAAAGATTGGCTATTGTGCCATGAGCTGCAAACTTCTTCACAATGTTGCACACAGTAGACACAGGAACATTAAGATCTCTTGAGGTGGACTTGCGATTGTCCATGCTTTTCCACAAATTTGGTTCTCAAATCCTCAGACAATTCTTTGCTCTTCTTTCAGCAGGGCTGCCAATATTTTTGACTGTAGATATACATATTGTAATGTCCTCAATCACAGTCTGGTTTCTTGCTGGCTTGTAATTCTCCAAGGTCAAGCTACAGCAAGGAGTACATTTAGCCAAAAAGAACATCAGCTGTCAGCTACCATCACTAAATGTCCTGTTCAATGTCAGGGCAAAGAAGAGAGCTGATTCCACCCATCTGGGCAATCAGCTTATTTACCATACTGTCATCACTTATGTACCTCCATCTGAGTGTGTTATTACTTATTCCACCAAAGGTATCATTAGGCTTCAGCTTTCTTCTTTTCTGTGCTCAAAAGTTTTACAAATGGACTGTGTCTAGATTCAACATTCCTGATGTGATTCCGCTCCACAATTACATATACCAGATATTTATGACAGGGCTACTATCTCCCAGGAGATGATGTTGACTGATTACGAATTTATTCAGAGTACCCTACACTTCTTGAAAGCGGATTAATGACTGTTTGAGTAACTTTAGCATTCAATTTTCATGAAAATGTTCAGTACATCATCCGCATTTCAAATCAGAGAAAGTGCAAACACCTCAGAAATGAGCTGTTCAGGGAATGCTATTTATAATGCATAAAGCTGGATAAAGAACAGAAGCTAATGGGGTAAGAGTAAGTTTGATACTCGTGGTTCATATTCTCTACTACTTTTATTATTTATGTAAGGAATATTCACAGATTTGCACTTTCTACAGATGATGGGTTCGGTTCATAGAACTTGGTTAAAAGAATCCTGGACCTTTTATCTTGTGTCTCTTGTTGTGTCCCAGAGTGGAGTGGAGTGGAGGGAAGTCTATAAATGTGAGGTCCTGCTTGCGGCTGAGTCTCTTTGAAGACTGGAGGTAAACTGCAGTGCTATAGTCAGGTGTCATTTTCAGAATGTGAAATGTCTCCACAGAGCCTTGTGAGAGATATAGCAGAAGATCTATGCACACACTTTGCATCATAAATGTGTGTACGTGTGCCTGAGAGAGGCTTCGACAGGATTTTAGCTATTTGTGAGGACCTAATCATTCCTTAAAAGGAAGCAAATTATATTTTAGTGCCTTCATAATGACTGTTTGTATGTAAGGAATGCTTTTATAGATAAATTTCAGGTTTTATGTTCAAAGGAAAAAGAAGTAAAAGACTGGCCTTTGGTTATTGAGGTTAGGGTAAGGGTTGGGATTATGTGTAGTTTGAGGATTATTTATATCTACTCACTATGAGAGACAATGAAAAACCGTCCCAAAGATAGCAAGACATGTGCGTGGCATGCATACATGTATGTGCGTTATGTATCTGTGGGTGTGTCGGTGTGTATCTGTGTGAGTGTGTGTGGCTTTAGGGTTATTGAGTCTGGATTTAGCCTTTTCCCTGTGTGCAAGAGAGTGTAAAGACCTCATTGCTATGTGAGGTTATATAACATAAACACTCAGCACCGTTTCTGACACCCTCCACCACACTCACACACACACACTTACTGCTCACCCTGTTGGAGGCCTGCAGGGCTCTTCATACCTCTGATTTTACATAGCTCCTGTATTCCTTCACCCAGTGTTGTGGTGTGGATCCCTAACACCAAGTTCAAACATAACATGAAGAACCCACATAACGTGAAGAACCCACATCCCATTTGAACGAAAAACATTTGATGCGGAATACATGCAAATACATGCTTCAGTTATTTTCTTTCCACCCTGTTAAAGGCTAAAGTGCTGCTGGTCAGGTGTGACTCACTAGAGGCTTGTGTACAAGCTCTAATGAACCAATCAAATTAATTTGGAGAAATCAAGGAAAATAAGATGTAGGGATTCTGAAAAAGGTGCAATACACATTCTGCTGGATGCATTATTACTATGGCTACAGTGTTTAAGCAAAAACTTTTATTATGACCTTTTCCTACAACATAATATTGGGTAGAAATAGTTCTTTGTTAAATTGTAGAAGCCAATCTTTGTGACATATTATTTATTAGTATTATATACTAATTAGATCTTATATTTAATATGTAATACATAAAGTATAAGCAGAATAAAAGTGGTCCAAGGGTAAAACCTTGCGGTACACCGTAGAAGTTAGCTTTTGGAATTATGTTAGCTAGGAAAATATTGTTAAAAATATTTCAAACCAGCTAAGATGGCTCTTATGATAGTCTTGTGATAGTAGGCTGATAAGAGTTTTTGATTGTGATTCATATTGTTTTTTATAATGACTGTATTAATAATCAGATTTAAAGCAACATTAAAGTCCAGTAAGACATTGTGTAGTTCCTCGAATAAATTCTGACTCATCACATACATAAGAGAGGAGTATTTGCAACTAAAGCTGATCTTGATATTCATAATATTGACCTGTTTATCTGTTAGACTTTATCTTTTTTGGAAATGTTTTATTCATTTCTGAACTATAGATGCAACATGAAAATAAAAAAGCTTTTTCTGTGCAGTAAGGGAGGCTTGCACAGCCCTAGTAGTGCACTCAGGCATAGTGAAAGTGAAGATGACATCACTGTATCAGGACAAATAACACCCTGGTGCATGAGCCACGGTGGAATGTGAAGGTTTGTTCAAGTCAAGGTCTGTGTCAGTAGCATGCTTGGATTACGGTATGTTCCAGTCATGATTAATACGTTTGCCTACTTAGGCCCTTTTCTCATAAATATATGCAGAATATATTTAATGCATTCCCTGTTTAACATAATTCGCTTTGCCAATAAAGCAAGTGTATATTCAGAAGCAAATGCAGTATGTTCCTAAAAATAGCAGATTTGATCTCACAGAGTCTAAAAATTAAAGCCACATGATGAGGCCCTCTGGTGGTGTTGAGCTGTGCTGCAGATGAGATGTATGTGCTAAGATTAGCATAAGACCTCTGCAAGGAGATATATTGCTGCAGAAATCTGCTTCTTACACAATGGGTGTGTATGCCTGCATGGGTGTGTGGGGGGTGTGCGCGTGCAACATTAGGGGACAGGGCCCTGATGAAACTGTCAAGTAGATTTAAGTTTAGGCATAGTTTTAATGGTAGAAGGATTTGGTGTGTGATTGACTTTCCTACTTGGTTGCACATTTTTAATTGTTCTAGAGTGCTAAAAGAGAAGATTTAGAGAATGCAGACCTTTACAAAATATCTCATTCAACATGTGAAGCTGGGGTGGCGAGCAAGACTTAGATCCCCGTGTCGGACATGGGGCCTTTCTGTGTGGAGTTTGCAAGCTTTCCCCATTGCGTGGGTTTTTGCCAGGTTTTATCTGCCAGAATTGGTCCTCGCCTTGTCCCTGAATTCCCGGTTGAGGTCTAGGGATTAAGCAGTTTCAGATAATGAGTGAACAAATTAGTGAAACTGTCATGAAGTTTTATTGTAGATGTTTGAACTCATCATGTGATTTTTAGTTTTACTCACTTCATTCAGCTTGGTTCCTATTTATTTGTATTGTGCTTTATACAATAGACAGTTTTACAAAGCAAGCATGGGAGTAGATACAGAAGTACCTCAAAAATCATTAGTGACCTTGACTGAAATCAAGCCTTTCTTAGTTTTCTAACTCAGCAGGTTGATTAATACTTGTGAAAAGATGCCTACATTTTCATGGGCTTCTGTCAGTCAAATAAGTCTATGCACATCACCTCACCTCTTCTAAGATGTTCTGCATATTATTCAAATCTGGATAATTGTGAGTGTAATATTGCATTTGTGATGGGGAGAATGTTTGAAACTGGATAAATTTAGTAACCTTTTTGTCATGTTCAGCACCTGGGGCTTTTCAGCGGCTAACGTAACAAGATTACAATAAAAGAATAAAGTGCATTTTCATTTGGCTGCATAGAAAAGAGGGAGGTTTTTGGACAGAATTCTTAAATTTGAAAAAAGAATCTCTCTTCCTGTCATTTCTCTCTCTTTCTCTTTGTCTCTGTCTCTCTGTCTCTCTCTTTCTCTGACACACAGAGTTACTGTATGTTGTACAATCATTGTGAGGTCCTTGCTTCGACTCCCACTTGAACTAGATGGAAATAATGCCACAGCTACAAATAACACTAACCCTAACCTTAGTAATCAGAGGCAAACATTTAACCTCTTTCAGATTGACACTTAAAACCTGAAACTTTTCTATAAAAGCATTCTTTCTTGACACCAAAAATGACCTCACAAAGCTGAAACAGTCTGACAAATCATAGATTGTCCTGTCTTTTTTTTCTATTGGACAATTGGTTCTCTACAAATTCTTGAAAACCTACACATACACACACAACGTATTTTAATCCCTGCGCTAAAGTCCCTTGAACGGCTTCATGTGGGAGAAGTGAAGATGCGGTCAGCCCAAGCGCACTGTCCCACTTCCCATATTGAAAGCGGCTCTCCTGCACGTTCATGAAAAATGAATCCTGATAGCACCCGCATGGCAGCAGGACTGCTCTTTCTCTTTCATTCTCTCTCTCTCTCGCTCTCTCTCTCTCCCTCTATCTCTAGCTCTTTATTCTGTGAGAATAAACAAGAGCAATTATATGCCATGAAAGCGCTGAGTTGTCCTATAAATAGAAACATGCCTTTTGCCTCGGGATGTGGTTGCATTTAACCAGGTCAGGCTGTACACATCTACTTGGTGACTGTAAAGGCATGTAAGACAGATCAAGGTTCCGCAGAGCCCAAAAGACAAACGACAGACATCAATCAGCTTGTAAGCACGGACGTTTAAATGACACTGTTGCTTTAAGATTTCCTGAAAGTCTTCACAAGGAATCGATTGCTCCCTCTTCATAAGAATTAATCTGCAATAGCCTCTACCACGCTAGTAGCCTGGAAGCTGGCCAGGAGGGTTGATGTGTAAGGCTGGGAGCAGATTCTAAAATGATGCATTTCCTCAGTTCCAGGTAACTCAGAATCAGCAACCGACTCATATAGTTGATTATCAGCTCGAAGTAGAAAACCTGTTGTCTACTATAAATTTTCTGACTACCTTAAGACAGATCTAGATACAACTGTGAAGTACAGTGTCATTTTAATCAATCATAAAAGTGCTTCTCAGTCACTGCTTTCTGGCAGCATAAAGTGAGAACGTGTGGCTAGGGATAAATTTTAGTAAGCTTATTTTAAAATAATCTAATTCTAAAAAAAGAAGAAGATTTGTCTGTAAATGATGACTCTAGATGAAAGAAATGATTTCTCTAGAAATTATCTCCATTGATGCTCAACAACAAGAGTTGAAATGCAATCAGGGATTCATTCATTAATTTTCTGAACCACTGTAACCCAACTGGGGTCGCGGGGGGACCGGAGCCTATCCCGGCAACTTTCGGGCGCAAGGTGGGGACCAGCCCTGGGCAGGCGCCAACACACCGCAGGGCACACACACTCACACATTCACACCTTAAGGGCCAATTTAGAGTTGCCAATTAACCTACAACGCATGCCTTTGGACTGTGGGAGGAAACCAGAGCACCCGGAGGAAACCCACGCAAACACGGGGAGAGCATCCAAACTCCACCCAGAAAGGCCCCACGGCTGTCACCGGGGTTCGAACCCAGGACCTTCTCGCTGTGAGGCAGCAGCTCTAACCACTGCGCCCCCCCCAATCAGGAATTCTCAAAATAAAACCTCACTGTAACAGAATGATAAATTACTGTGCCAGAATAATCAGTTGATTACAAATAAATTGTCAATGGTGTTTATAACAGTCAATAAACAATGAATAAAAAGAAACACGAGATGGCATCACTGCAAATCCATTGTTATTCTTTTTGTGACTTTGCCCATTTGACTGTTATTGATAAAATTTTGTTCAAGGTTCTAACCATAAAAATAATTTGTCTATTTTAAAACAACATTATGTGAGGTAATCTTGGTGAATACTACACAAATGTTAAGAGACAAGGTGCTATATTTAGTGTTTCTGAAAAAATATAAAGGTGTTTATGCAGATGAAGTGAAGCATTGAGTGTATTAATGTTTTTTTTTGTTATGAATGGTATTTTGTCTTTTGTGTTCTGCTTTTTGATGTATTGAAAAGAGATTTTTCAAAAATACTCTGTATATAACCAAATTCTTTTAGTATGAAAATACATTTCGCTTGTGACTATGAGATTGTCTGATATAATCATAATCAGAAGGTTGCAGGTTCAAATCCAGGGCCAGTAAAGTTACTACTGAGGTACTTATGAGCAAGGTTAGCTTGTTACTTGCCCACTGCTCCTTCAAATGCAGAGGTGTGCTGTGGTGTGTTCACAATGACAAATAATCACTCACTTCCACTTTTTTATGCATCATTATTTGACACATTATTTTTTATTTTCCCCACAGAAGCAACTGTCCAGGGCAAATTCAGACAACATGGTCTACCTCTAATATAGATACATAAAATGCAGATTGTAATGTAAAAAATATTAAAGCTTAAGAAATACCAGAAACACCAGAAACAGTGCTAAAACATCTAGCTGGTTGTTTGATAGACTTTTGTTCTAGGGAACAAACAAGAATGAAGGGCCGGTCAGAATGGACTTTTAAATATTTCCATATTAAAATATTACAGAATATAAATGAAATTGGCATCGGTAAAAATTCGATATCGGTTGTGTTCAAGTCTGTATCATGAGGCAACATCTTCACTCTGCTACTCGGGTCTGGACGCTCTCTGTGCGCATGCGTCGCCACTTCTGGAGTTCGACGCGCTCGACTCTCGGCTCTGCCTGGAGTTCTCAGTGCGGGCGACAGCGCTGGTGACTATGGCGTCAGACGGGATGATTTTAACAAACCACGACCACCAAATCCGGGTCGGCGTCCTGACAGGTAAATGCCAAATTACCGTCAAATGCTTGTGCCGTGTCTTTGTGGGCTTCGGGGCTCCCATTTTGGGCGTTTTGCCCGCGGTGTCCCCTCCCGGGCGTCATATCTGTCGGCGGTGTTGCGTGGCGGCGCGTCCGGCGTTGCAGCGGTGTTGGACAGAGCCTTGATGCCGACGATGATTTAAAGCCGTGATTTTTATTCACCTCATCGACACAGTTAAAATTGTAACTCACCGCCTCTCCTAAAAAGACAACCACTGTTCTCTGTATTTCGACAACTGCGATTTCTCCGTTGCGATTTTCCCTGTGAAGAAACAGTTTGATGTGTTGAATTATTCATTTGTCGTATCGGCTTGTCGATGCCGACAATTACATCTGGCCGTGTTGTAGCCAGCAGACTCGACAACAATACGACAATGAAATATAGAATAATATTTTCGAGTTTTTCAGTGACATGGATTCATTTCGAGGCGAGAGACAGCGGGGTAATATGTGACTGATTTGTGAATGACAGAACCAATTGGGAGCGCGAGGTAACGTGTGTGTGTGTGTGTGTGTGTGTGTGTGTGTGTGTGTGTGTGTGTGTGTGTGTGTGTGTGAGCGTGTGTGCGTGCGTGTGCTCGGAATCGTGGGCTGAATGCGAGTTATGCACATGACAGTCTGCTTAGTGCAGACCTTCGTTAACGCCCGCCGGTGTTTTTTTTTTTTTTTTTTTTTTTAATTATTATTATTATTTTTTCGCTGTTTGCTCCCATATAAGGAATGGCTGCAAGGCATTTTTAGCTTATTAATCATACCAGGCTTGTGTGCTGTTTGAACACAGGGAGTAGCCGTAGCAATTTTTTCCACCGTGTAAAGAGAAGAGAGAACGTAAATGTAGCGGTGGTGTTGCTGAACGGCGGCGTTCTGCGGTCGATATCTCTGAGACTAAGAGACGAAAAATAAAACGCGATTAAAATGGCCCCAGTTTAGCTGTGTTCCTCCTCCTCCTCCTCCTGCTCGCCGTGGCTGGTGTTGCATTCTCGTTCGGCGGCATTGCCCGCTTACGGAAACCCGTTTAGAAGGCGGAGATGTTTAGAAATGGAGGAGCGACGGAGATCCACATATCACTCAGGGAAACCCCCCTCCCTCCCCACTCCACCCTCCCCCTCCTCACGCTTAGAGCTGATAGAGAGAGAGATTTATGGCGCTGAAAGTCCACTCCTCATACACCGTTCTTTAGTGGGGAACAGAGGCCGATTTCCATTTGCCACCCTCTTCCTTTACCAACCCCATTTATTGCCTTTAGATATCGAAAGAGTGCGTTGTACGTGGTGCTGAAACCATGGCGTCTCTTCACCAGCCGCTTCTTCCGTCCTATATACGGAGGGAGCGCTGTCCGTGGTGCTGAAGCACAGTCTTCCCATTACCAGACTCCTTTTCCACCTTAGATATGGGTAGAGAAAACCTATAGCTATAAAAACCTCTCTTTCCCTTCAACAGCCCCTGAAATTCGGATAATCCCCTCTGCCTCTCTGCTTTTAAGGCAGAGAGCGCTGTCCGTGTTGCTGAAACCCTACTTCCCTTTTACCATCCTTTTCTTTGCCCTTATGTAAAGACAGCGAGTGGTATCTGTTGGCCTGAAATCTGTTCTTTCACTTTACCTATCTCTTCCTGGCCTTTAGTGAGCGCTGTTCATGGTGCTGAAACCCCTTCTTCCCCTTTGTCAACCCCTGAAATGCTGATAATCCCTTGTGCTTCCCTCGATTTTGCGAATATGACTGGATTCACCAGCCTTATCCTTAGCTTGAGAGAGTGGAAGATAAAGCTCCCCATGGTTCTAAAATCCCACCTCTACATTCTTCTGCTTTAGAGAAGGGGAGATTGTTTGTTATTCTGAAACTATGCTTGAATGACCGTTGTTAAACAATCCTGTAGGTGTTGACTCATGATACCAGCTATCAGCCAACTATACCATACTGTTGAGATTCCTTCCCAAGCAATAAAAGCTCAGAGTGACCTCGACCCATGTGACCTTACTAATATGCATGATGGCAGGGGTAGGGCAACAATTCTCAAATGGTTCACACCTTGGATCATGTGACCCTAAAAGCTCACACCATCATCAGAATCCTAATGACACATGTGAGTCAATGGCTCTCAGGACCACCTCCAAGGTGACAATTCCTCTAGAGGCCTGGGACTCCCCATCAGACTTTAGAACTAAAGAAGCCTTTCACATGAGAGATGAAACATCATCAAGAACCTGTTTCCTTCCATTTAAGCACTTAAGACTACCATGTCCTGGATGACTGAGACCCTATACAGACATATACTGAAACCCTTTTTTCATCTTCACTAACTTCTTCCTCACCATGGGAGAACTGAAGAGAGCATTGCCCATAATGCCAAAACCTTTTCTTTCCCTTCATATGTTCTTTTCTCTGACTAATATAGCAGGAGAGAACACTGTCCATGTTTCAGAAACCTCACTGTTCTCCCTCACTGTTCTCACTCTGTAGCGAGCAAGGGCTGTGCTGCTTGTGGTGTTGAAAGACATCACTTCACGAGCCATGCGTGACTGTCCCGCATCGTTCCAGCTTCTATGTGATCCTCGTATCAGCACGGATTTCCGGCACCTCCGCCGTCAAAGCACTTCGTGGCTGGTGCATATCTGTGTATGCTGTTAGTCATGCACCCACCCCCACCTTACCCCCTACACACATACACACAGATCAACCACATATACAATACATGCACAAACATCATGCTTGTCTTGTAACAGATTGTTGTGTCAATGTTTGATCCAGTCATTTTGCCAATATTGTAACCAATGACTATGACCATCATACTTTAGTGTGCACACATACACACACATACTCACACAACCACACACACTGTCTGTAGATGGTGTGGAGACAGGTAAATAAAGAAGCAAGGTAAATAGAAGCAGGAGAGAGATATCACAAAGTAAATTGGTCTTTGTGTGTCATCTGACCTTTTAGAAATCTCTGCCTGCCTCTTTCTCTCTCATACACACACACACACTCTCTCTCTCTCTCACTCTTTCTGTGATGTATAAGACGGGACTTCTGGGATTTTTTCTTTTGCTTTTCCATTTTTCCTCCATGATGCAATGGGGATTTGTGAGTGTTTAAAGGAGTACACAAAGATGTTCACATGGTTTACAACAAAGGCCTGCAAATGGGTATATTGAGCATGTGACCAATGAGGCATCTGTAAAAATAACCTTTATTTAGACTTTATTGACAATTAGCCACATCACCGTATTTAGTCCTAATAAAGGGGAACCCAGACTCTCATCTTTTTGTTCATAAAAATTGAAGAGAAATGACAGACGTCTTAATGACCTATGCTTAGTGAAAACCGATGTCTCCTAATCCACTACCATCTCCAACTTGATTCTAGCATATATAAGTCAGCTCTGGCGCGTTCCGTATTCTGTGTCCTTGCTGTCCATGACATCGCGTCAGTGCTCTGAGATCTCCAAAGGCAGGGCCTCACATCTCCTCCTACTCCATCTTCCCCAATGACAGGAGGGTCACATGGTCAAACACGTCCCCTTCTCCAGGGCTGCGAGTGAGCTTTGGTTGGCATGGCAACACTTGGGTTTTGGAGCCTGACATGCAGACGATGGTTTGAAGAAGGCCAAGAGCTGTGGTCAGGGTTTGGCAGATGGTCGTGATGTCGCTGTGGTGGGAAATGTGATCCTTGGACCTAAAGAACCAGCTGTTCGTGTTGGATGCAGTGTGTGTACAAGGTGTATAGTGTTGGCAGGGAATTCTGAGCGGAATATTATGAGGTGAATCCTCAAATGATGTGTTAGATTTTGTACAAATCCTTTGTTTAGACATGCTGTATGTGTAGGTTCATTTTAATTGCAGTAGCTACTAGGGCTGCACGATATTGGGAAAAAGTTACATTGCGATATATTTTTTTCCTGCGATATATATTGCGATGTGTACAAATTTATTTATGTTCATCAGGTGTTTTGAACTGCTTAAAAATCAAATAATAATTCAAGAATAATTGGGGTAATTTTGTAAGCATTTTCAAAGAATAAAAAATGTAGAAGTATAATCAAAACCCTGAAATAAAATACTTTTTTAAGCTTATTTTGGGTTGTTTCATAAACAGTTTGACTCACCTTATTCACTGTCAATTCAGGCAAATCAAAGCTCTAATATGTTATGAAATTAATAATGAATGTTGCTTTTACCCTGATAAAAGGGAACTCATTTTGTGAATGAAAAGAGGACACTTCAATATCACATTAAGGAATTAACATGAGTGACAAAATAGGTAATTTAACATTTTATTCAACAACTTCTTTTTTGAAAACAGATTAGTAAATATATTTTGTCGAAATGTTATGAGAATAAAGTCGAATTTTTACGTGAATGTTTAAGATATGTTCTGTACAAGCACGTCGTCTGCGCCAGTGAGTTAGCTCTACGGAAGACCTTGCCAACATCAACCGTCAAAGGTAAGGTTTATTAAAATCTCTTTAGTTAAATGTAGTTTGATATAATTTGATTCGACTTTATTCTCGTAATATTTCGACTTTATTCTCGTAACATTTCGACTTTATTCTCGTAGTTTCGAGTTTATTCTCGAAATATTACGAGTTTAATCTCGTAATCTTAGATATATTTTTTTTAAGGTGGCACTTAGATTTTTTTTTAAGGTGGCACTAAAACGCCGTCGTACCAGATAAATACAAGTAACGGTACTAAACTTTATACGGTACTGAAAAAATATTTATTATTTCAAGTCAAATTATAGCAAAAGCAATAGTAGTAAAAATGCAAAGGCACAATTTGCTTCGGACGGCAATCTGATCTGGCTTTGCATTCGTCATACAGTACTTTGTGGTGCCGACTTAAATGGTCAAACAAATTCGTAGTGTTTCCGCGAGTTGTGGCAACAACTGCCAGGCACTCCCGACAAAGCACATGTTTTTGGTCAGCATCATCCTTTTTGTATCCAAAATACTTCCATATGACCGACGTTGCGTTTCTTTTTGCGACCAAATCTTCCATTTCGGCGCTTTTCTCCCGTTCCGCGCTCATTTCGCCATGCGCACGCAGAGACTGCATGCATGAAGTAGGTGAAGCAACGTGTGCTTTGTAGTTTTTAAAGAACCCTTAAATATGAGTTACTTACTTTATATTAGACAAATATAGATCCGTAGAAAGTTTAGAAATATAGAAAGTACATTTTTAAATCAGACACACACATTTTTTATTTTATTTTGCCCTGCATCGTGACTGCCGCGATGTGACTACCGCGCATGCGTACATCGCGATGACGATGCTGAAACGATGTATCGTGCAGCCCTAGTAGCTACACAACGGTAAAACTAATGCATATCTAAAATGCAAATGCATAACAAATGCAGACTAAACGTATTCAATAAAATCACATATGAAAACTCAAACTATACAGCAGCAATAAAGTTGTCGTAAAATCAGTCGTATCTGCAAGCTGAGATTAAGATCTATATATTTACAGGAGCACTTATTTATTTGATAAATAATGATAATTTCCACTAATGCTAATTTCTTTTGGTACTTTACGTTTTTAAATAAATATATATATATATATATATATATATATATATATATATATATATATATATATATATATATATATTTAAAAACGCTATAATTTATATATATATATATATATATATATATATATATATATATAATAAAATAATTAGCAGTGCCTAGAAGAAATTAGCAGTAATGATCATCTTGGTCATTTTAATATCTTTAATATACCTTATTGCCCAATTCTCCTATACACTAGAAATCTTGCCAAGGTGAGTTGATAAAATTTAATGCCTCTAATAATTTAATCTTGGAATTTTATTTTTATTTGCTGGTATGTTTGTAGCATTAAACTAATAGAACGATTTACCTAAATTAGACTAAGCATAGTCCAAAAGCATGCAACATAGGTTAATTGGCGACTCTTAAATTGGCCACGTAAGGTGTGACTGAGAGTGTGATTGTGTGTGTATGTGTGCACCCTATGGTGTGTTGGTGCCTGTCCAGGGTTGGTTCTCACCATGCGCCCGTAGTTCTCAGGCTCTGGTCCCCACTGCGACCCTGGTTGGGATTAAGTGTTTCGGTTAATGAATCAATCAATCAAGTCATTGGCGATAAGTGATAGAATTATTAGTCAACTAGCTAGATTTAGAACAGCATCAAAGCAAGTGTAAGATTCAGCAACTTCACACTGGACAACAATCAACAACATGTAGAAAAGATATAAATATGCACATCAGGTGCTGCAACCAAAGAGACAACGATGAGACTGATAGTTTTGCAACTTTTATAGTAATAGATGATTAACTGTAACCAATAAGCTTACTAAAAAATATACAATTGTGAAAAGGCGTGCTGGGAGTGACCGTGGCCTCCTATCAACTGCATTATGTAGATTAACTCATTATTTCAAATTGTCAGCTAATGTAATTGGGTAAACAGATATTCTTTGCCCCAAGAGTTAGGACAACTTTTAAGCAAGTAGACAAAACAAATTCAGAGTAAAAGTGTGATTAAAGTCAGTGTTTGGTTTTTCGGTGTAATTACGAAGTCATGCCTACAGATTATTACATAGTATTAGAGCAGATGATGTTTATTTGGGACTTTGGGTTTGGTAGTGTGTTTGTACTCAGGGGCATCTCCTGTTTTTAGCTCCGTCACCTTGGTGAATGCTGACCTAAAAACCAAGCGAACTCAACCTTAATAAAATGGGACGACTGCCAGGTTGCTGTCACCTATCCAGTCCTTCTTACCAATGACGGGGCGGAGTCAGGCTTGTGTGTGCAGGTTTAATTGAGAGGATGTCAGTGTCCCCTAACTTGAGATGCATCAGAATGCTGGGAGTCAGTGGAAGCACATCACAATGGTAGCGAGATGTGATTGTGTGTGTGTGTGTGTGTGGCTTCATGAATAAGCTCTGTTCTTGCAATTTGTGTGTCTGTGCGTGTTTGCGCAGGTGTGTTTGATCCACTAAGACAGATTCAGTCCTGGAGCTTTAACCTTCACTCTTTCAGAACCAAGCCGCCGAAATTCACATGGGACCGAAGCGACAGTGTGAGATGTTCTTGCAGCAGACAGCAGCACTCACACACATACATACACACATACATACACACGCACACACACACACACACACACGCTCCTCTTTCAGCTATACCGGCTCCAGATAGAGGTGGATTGTATAGGTGGCCTTCCACACTCTCATGCACATCACGCACCCATGAATTGGCTCTGGTTTCACCCAGGGGCTAATTTTAGACCACTGTCACAGCTGTGAACCGAAATCATTTACTGCCACGTTTGTTTACTTAGAATGCCCACTTTATGAAGGTGCCTCTCTCTCTCTCTCTCTCTCCATCTGTCATTCCTTCTCCCTATGCGTGTTTGATTTTGTATGCAAATTTGTTTGTACCATTCCTGTAGTCCTTATTTACATTTGCATGCATCAGTTCGGCTAGCTGAGCGGTGCATATTGGTAGAAATGTGCTGTAGCAGAACTCTACCTCTGCTGTGTGTCATGTTCTACAGCAGATCTCTGTCAGATGCAGAACCGAGATATAAAAATCGTTCTTCTGATACAAGGGTTTATTTTTGAATGATATGATATCAAGTAACAAAATTCTGAGATTCTATAATTCTGTAATATCACAGGAACGTTCAGGTGTTCAGGTGTGAACATGTCAAGAATCTCATCTCCTGCAGGTGGAGCTCACACTACATTGTCCATGAAAGCAAGTAGCTTTGTTTATGTGATATGACTATTACACAGCAGACATTCTGTTATAAGTTCATACTTTGTATAAACCGTGTGTCAGCATGGCTAATGGTGGGATTTGAATGGAACAAATGTTTATCTAATTGAAATTATTTGTTTTAATTACAGCAAATCGCAAAAGGCCTATACCATATATATTTTTGTCGATTATCTGTAAAGCTCAACAAGCATCCAATAACATAAGATACGTTACCAAACTGTAAAACCTTGATATAATACACTGATCAGATGGATTTTTTAATGAATTAAATGAAATTAAATTTACATTTACAGCATTTGGCAGACACTCTTATCCAGAGCGTCTTCCGCTTCGCTAATTCCCCAGCCTCCTTGGAGCAACTTGGGGTTAAGGGTCTTACTCAGGTACCCACAAACGGCAAGGAGGTAGGATTCAAACTCATGACCTGTTGGTCCAGAGGCAAGTGTCTTAACCACCAGACCAACACCATCCCCATGCCCAAATTGAAATGTGAACTTGAATTTAAATTTGGGATATGGGGTGATTGCCAGCCCTACTCATATAGTGCATCTAAAGAAACAATTCAGCAGAAAGGAGGAGGAAAACGTGTCTTAGTGTTCTTACCAAACATGAGTAAAAACATGCAGTTGCTACACTTTCAACTAGAAGTGTGTCTGTATTGTATACTTATTGTTGGTTTAACTTATCAGTTCATATGAACTTGTATTTAATCTGGTTTTCACCTTCTTCTACCTGGAGCTTTTCACAGATCCACACTAGCAAGCGTAATAGAGTTTTGAAAGTATGAGGGTCTTGCACAGTTTAGGAGTCAGGAGATCTGTTTTTAGATTTTTGTGGCTTTGTATATTTTTCCATTTGAGGGACAGTTCTTATAAGGAAGAATGTTTCATGTGGAAAAACTAAAAATGGTTAAAAAGGTGTTTGAGGTTAGGGTTAGGTGCAGCTGTAGTATTATTTACATCTTGTAATGATGGGAGTCAATAGAGCGACCTCACAAAGATAGAAAGATGTGGGTGTGTGTGTGTTGTGATAGGTCCGAATGGACACACACTGGATTGGGCTGAGTGTACTTTATTAAGTGCCTTACTGCTGTGTGTGTGTAATGCTTTGTGACTGATGCAGGATCTGGACATCGTCCTCCTGTCATCCTCATGAGGAATCAGCCAGTGACCACATATGAGTTCTCGGAATGCTGCTGCTACTGTGTGTGTGTGTGTGTGTGTGTGGATGTGTGTGTGGATGTTTTAAAGGTGCCTATAAAACTATAATAGCGTTAAGTTTACTCATGTGTGTTTTAATCATCATAATTCATCACACAGTCACCTAATTTTTCAGTTTTTTTCCTGCATGTGTTTTGTATAAGTGTCAGTGGAACTATAATGTGCCTATAGATCTAAATCACGTTAGTAACTGTGTGTGAAGTTTTACAGTGCCTGATGAATCGTACTGGAAACATTTATGGTCCCTGGAAACACACACATTAATTATGTGTGTGTGTGTGTGTATGGGCAGGTTTTTATGGCATTGTGGGGACCTTTTTCTCCCCTAAAATCACTTTTAGTCATTTTTTTGGGCTTTGTGGGGACATTTGAGAGCTCTCCACAGAAAAAAATGATTTCATAGAAAATGAATGTTTTATTTGAGAAACTAAAAGAGGTAAATGATGTGCTTTTGGTTACTGAGGTTAGAGTTAGGGTTAGGTGTAGGTGTAAAATTATATACATCTAGTCATTATAGGAGTCTATGGAAAAACCTCACAAAGATAGTAAAACGCGACTGTGTGTGTGTGTGTGTATGTGTGTGTGTGTGTGCCGGTTCACATGCCATGATAAAGCCTGTGTGCTGTATTGTAAAGTTCACTCTGTAATTGTGGCTGTGAGCATCAACAGTCTCATTGGAACCCTGTCCTCACACTCCACTTCAGGCCTCACATGGCCGTAAATATTCCTCATCGCTTCTCTCTGTCGCACACTCACGTCTCACACACTCACGTCTTACTCGGGGCTTTTCCAAATCTCAGCTCTCTCACTCACACTTCAGTGGTCTGTTGCTCCACACAGTGGGTGTGTGTCTCTTGTGTTGCTGTGAGTTTCACCAGTGCAGTACTCCTAGCTCATTAACTAACTGGCTGATTTGGCTTTCAATTCGAACCTGTAAATCAGCAGTCCGACCTTATATGAGCTAACTGCACATAAATCACTATCAGTGCCGAAAAGGATAAATGAAAGGCTGAAAAGAAACATTGTGATTGCTTTAATTGTCCAGCAGGGGGGCTTCTGCAAGTGCACACTTTTAAAACTCTTTTTGACAATAAAACTAGTTTCTTTGAAGCCCATATAGTCATATAAAGGGAGTTTGAAAAACCTTTCAGAAATTATTCATCTTGTGAAAACAAGTTATTATCTTGTGGACACAAGTTGGGGGAACATGTTTTTGTCTTGTGGGAACATGTTTTTTAGTTTGGGTGCACAAGTTCTAGTGTTGTGGGTAAAAATGACTTATCTTGTTCAGAAATTATTTATATTGTGAGAACAAGTTAGCTCATGCGCATAAGATATATAGCCTGAGAGAATAAGTTATTTATCTTGAGGGAACAGGTATTTATCTTGTGCATACAAGATATATGTCCCGTGAGAACAAGTTATTTATCTTGTGGCAACAAATATTTATCTTGTGCACACGTTCTTTTTCTTGCGGGAACAAGATATTATCTTGTGTGCAGAGGTATTTATCTTGTGGGAACAAGTTATTATCTTGTGTGCAGAGGTATTTATCTTGTGGGAACAAGTTATTATCTTGTGGGAGCAAGATATCTTTTGAGCACAACTAATCCAGTGAGAACAATTAATTGTCTTGTAGGAACGAGTTACTATCTTATGTGCACAAGATATTATCTGGGGAACAAGTTATATTATTTCAAACATAATTGAGTAATCAACAAACTATCTACACTATCAGTCATAAGTTTGGACACACCTTCCCATTCAATGTTTTTTCTTTATTTTCATTACTATTTACATTGTAAATTCTCACTAACGGCATCAAAACTATGAATGAACTGTGTAAGGGCTATTTGACCCAGAAGGAGAGTGATGGAGTGCTGCGCCAGATGGCCTGACCAAACCCAATCGAGATGGTCTGGGATGAGATGGACCGCAGAGTGAAGGCAAAAGGGCCAACAAGTGCGCAGCATCTCTGGGAACTCCTTCAACACTGTTGGAAAACCATTTCAGGTGACTACCTCATGAAGCTCATCGAGAGAATGCCAAGAGTGTGCAAAGCAGTGATCAAAGCAAAGGGTGGTTATTTGCAAGAATCTAAGATATAAAACATGTTTTGGGTTATTTCACACTTTTTGTTTACTACATAATTCCATATGTGTTCATTCATAGTGCCTTCAGTGAGAATCTACAATGTCAATAGTCATGATAATAAAGAATAAAACATTGAATGGGAAGGTGTGTCCAAACTTTTGACTGGTAGTGTATGTACCACTTACCCCAGTAGTGTAAAAAGTGTAACCTGCATGTCGAAATGATATTGTTATTGCATTGCAACTTGTTCCTACAAAATAATCACTTACAGGTAAAGATAAATAAGTTGGAAATTTTGGAAATGAAAATTTTCACCCTATGGTACTTTTGAAGTACATCCGTTTCCTGAGTAAGGTCTCAACATTTGAAATGTGCAAATATCCAGACGAGCGTGGGTGTAAAAGATCTCTGCTTTCTATATCTAGTTTTCAGGAGCACTGCTGTGATTTCATAGTTCTGTTAATTGTACAGCACTAACGTGTATGTGTGTAATAAAAAGGAATCCTGTAAAGATGTAAAAGCTCCAGTGCTGTGTGTGTTTAAACACCTCCTTTTATACTTCACAAGTGACGACTAACAGACCGATCTCCTGATGCCGTAGTCAAACATAACGCAGCTGAGGCCTCTCCAGAGGGCCAGTGTGTCCAGCAGTATGCTGTCTGTTGGAGGTCAGGGCCGGCTTACTCGCGACCTCCGATCACCACACGTCTGTCCTTCCCAGACAAACTTCTTTCTCTCTCTGCTTGTGGGAGGCTGAACTTCAGAGACTTTGAGCTGCACAGCTCCGGGCGGTGATCCCGAAGAATTTAGAAGGTCACTAGATCAGATTCCATGTTAGGAGTCAATTTCAGCCTCAAACATATTGTCTGCAGGTACTAAGAGGACTTATTGTGGAAACAGCATGCACTGCACTGGTGCAAGTGACGGTTCATATTTTGGGACCAGTGTAATGTTTTTCCACAGAAAATTGGGCTAGTGCAGCAAAATTGACTACGACCTTGGTTCTTTGCTGGTCTAGAACCAAGAACGAGAGGTGGGCGGAGTATGCCCCCTATTTTTTTTACATATTTTTTTAAGTATGTGTGGTGAAGGGCTAGGCAAGTAACCAAAAATTAATCAAAACTTAAAATCTAAAATTTATTCAGAACCTCTAATAATTGTATTTTTGCCAGTGATGGTTATTTTGATGATAGTGTTTTAAAAGCATTCTGTTATTACTTTCCCCATTTGTGTTCATGTACACTGTTGTGTTGTTACGTGACTCCACCCTGTCCCATCTGCGACTAAATGTTTCCTTCAATTATTCTAAAATCACAAGGATATGCAACCTTTTATTAGAACAGTTATGCCAGCTTTAGTAGTGCAGAACTTTCTGCTCAGTGAACAATAAGGGGGGAAAAAACAAACCAAAAAAACCCAAAGTCAAAGTAAACTTTATTGTCATCTCTGCTATATACTCTACAGATACATAGAGAGACAAGACGACGTGGCTCCAGTTTTAACAGTGCAGTAGGAAAAAGGGGAACAAAGAACAATTAAGGCACATGGACTAAACAATAATAAATAAAGTACAAAATATACATTTTAAACTAGACATGGAATATTAAATATAACTTTAAACTAGAATTAGAAATAGAGGTAGATAGAGAGACAGTGGATGCACTGTTACCTACAATGTGGAATTGACTTTTACACTTTTACACTGGATGTGCAGGCGGTTAGAAACAGTAATAGTATGAAAAGAATTCTATATCCAGTCCATTTATACATTCACTGTTCAATATTGTGCAAATAGTGGCAGCAGTGCAAAACATTTATTGCAGTGTTGTGTCAACAGTAATTTGAGGAAGAAATAGTCCGTACAGCAGCAAAAATAAAGTGCATCACTGCGATGGTGATGTGTAAACCATTACTCATAATCAAGATAAAGTCTTCAATTTAATTGTGATATTGTTTAAAGTCGGATTGCCCAGCTCTAGCGTGGTGTGTGACATGGTCGCAATGTCAAAATCAAAGTCAAAGTCAAAGTAAACTTAATTGTCCTCTATACTATATACAAGTATATGGAGAGACGAGACGACGTGGCTCCAGTTTCAACAGTACAAAGAACAATTAAGCCATATAGAGTAAGCAAATTTATACTGTAAATAAAAAGTAAAGCACATAGGGTAAGCAAAAATATATACATAGACTCTAAAATATAAAACTCTGAACTAAAGGTAGAAAAAGAAGCTGCAGTATAGTTACATGCAGAAGTCAAACTACAGTTTTGCTCCTGGAATGATTTTTTTGCATATGAAAGTGAGTGATTATTTGTCATTGTGAACACAGCACAGCACAGCACACAATGCACCACAACGAAGTGTGACCGCATTTGACCCATCCATGAAGGAGCAGTGGACAGCTAACATGGACAGTGCCCGGGGAGCAGTACTTGGGGACGGTACCTTGCTCATGAGCACCTCAGTTATACATTTACCAGACCTGGGATTTGAAACGGCGACCTTCCGATCACGGGGCGAACACCATAACCGTTATGCTATCAACTGCCCCAATGGTCTGTGGCAGACCATGCAATGGCAGACCATAATCGATTATAATGGAGGTTTTCAACTGGCTATCCGCTGCCCCCTAGTGGTCCGCGGTGGAATTGCAGGTGTTCGTGACATGCAGTCCCGTTTCCGTATGAAATCACTTTAAAAACAATTTTTTTCATTTTTCAAAACATTTCTACATGATTTGGGTATCTTTATGAATAATTTATTTAATCCAAATATCTAAAAAGTTATACAATACTATGCTTAGTCTGAGTGGTGGTCCTTTGGACAGAAGCAGGTGTTAACTATGGCTACATGATCTAAAATCCATGCTTGCAATGTAAAGTAATGTAGGGGAATTGATGGCAGATATCGTATCGAATCGAATCATTGACCTCATAACCGTAATTAAATTGAATTATGAGACCAGTGAAGGTTCACATCTGTAATGTCCAGTTCCAGTCCTGAAGTACGATATCACAGAGGTTTTCCATCATTCTTGAGTTCAGCACATTCTACCTGGTTCCAGGTGAAAGCTCACTAGAATTGGCTCACCAGGTACGATGGAAATCCTCCAGGACACTGGCTCTCCAGGACCGGCCCCTGAACACCTATGCCCTAAGGAGAACTAGTGGTCAGGTTAGGTGTAGCAGTAGTTTTATTTACATCTAGTTGTTATGGTAATATCTCAATAAGGTAGCAAGTCTGTATGTGACTGTGTGTGAGCCCAAACCCCCATATGACTGCTTTTATACAGACATATTGTAAAAAAAATAAATAAATAAAAGTAATATAATTTAAATTATGTCAGTGTGATTCTGTCTGACATAATTGTGCTGGCTTTGGGTTTTTGGGTCCCAGTGAGGCAGGTTCATACACACACGTGTAGGTGTCTACACAAATATGTGTGCACACTTGTGGGAGTGTGATAAATGGGCGCACAATTGCATTCTTGCACGTAGATCTGCATGGTCTAGACATAACGTCCCTCGGAGGGGAATTGGGAGAATCCCATTTTCCTCAACTGAGTTGCTTTAAAAAGGAAAGGTTGGCTTATTGACATGAACAGTACAAAAACATTCTCACATTGTCCCAAATTCTAATGAGTCAGTGCACATCACATGTTTGCAAAAGCATATTGATAAAAAATATCACAAGTTGTTGTGTGTAATTAAAACTATATGTCATTAAATGTATTGAAATATTTCTTGTGATATTCCATTGCAACATGCTGTTCAAATGGAGGTGTGGGGTTTTGTATATTTTAGGGGTTTAGTGTGGTTTGAGACAGCAAACTGTCCAGCGGCTGTTTGAAAGACCATAGCTGGCCAAACTGTCACCATCGCTGTCGCTGCCCTGACGCCTGCTGTCTGCAGGTGCTGAAAAACAGAGAAGGTGTGAGGCAAAGCCAGCAGCATGCACCTCACACACTCCAGGACATGTCTGGACATGTCTGCTCACGTTTGCCTCCTTGCACACACTGAACAGCGTGACAGACGGTGGATTGTTTCCACAGTATAATAGTGAGGCTAAGTGTAAAAACAAGTATCGGAGTTATGTCTAAACGAGCAGCTCCTGTAAAGCAGCAGTGAACTATAATTTGTGGCCCCGCCTGTGAAAACCTGGCTAAAGTCGCCAAATCTAATTATGAGATAAAGAGTGTCCAAGTAGTCATAGCGAGAAAAATGTCAAACAGGCAATATGAGTTTATTGCAGAAAATGATAGATTATGTACTCAGGTTTTAGGATATAATGATTGACATTAAATTTCTTACATGATATAATAGTAAAATTTGTGATTTTATGGTCACTACATTTCAGTTTTTTTGCTGAAAAATACCGGAAGTTGGCTTCATAAACATTACTTTTCTAATGTCTTTAGGATTACTTCCTGTGCAAAAACACCTGGTGATTTGGGTGTTATTCGGTTTAGGAACGTCTCTTCTACTATTTGAAAGTGCATACAGAGCTTAATTTCAATGTGTATTCGCTGCAATCGTCAAAAAATGACTTTCAATGACTTTAGCCGGGTTATCACAGGCAGGGTCACATATGTTTGAAGATTAAAGCAGGTTCTGACAATTTGCTGTTTTCTATCTTTTTTGTTATGTAGCACACGTTCTGTTGCATTTAAACAGAGGTGGTAAAAGTAGGTAACGTACTGTAAGTACTGTACTGTATATACACACAAATATACTTATTTTAGTAAAATTCCATGTAAATTATGTAAAAATACTCTTGAAAAAGTAGAAATACTGATTCAACTTGTCTACTCAAGTTAAAGTAAAAGAGTACAAGCTCTAAACTCTAAAGTGTAAAAGAACAGTCCTTTTAAATTTTTTAATGGGGTGCACTATGGCAAGGTCCTCTTGGGGCATTTGCTAGGAATCATTCCGAATCAACAGAATCAACTTTTGTGATAAATAAGGCCATGGATGGGTAGCGCCTTGTAATTCTGATTCTACTGTACTGAAAAGGTGGTCTGGCTCACTTTCATCCATGTTGGTAGTATAACATCCTCCCCGTCACAAATTCAGTACACTTTTTTCTTCGTGTTAGTCTTCCCTTTTTTGCCGCATCTTATACGTAGACTGCTTTATATTTTCCCGCGCGCTGCCCTTGTCAGCTGCCCACTGCTCCTTCACAGATGGGTCAATGTGCAGAGGTCACATTTCATTGTGGTGCACAAAATTGTGCTGTGCTGTGGTGTGTTCACAATGACAAATGATCACTCACTTTCACTTTCATACAATTAGATATAAAATAAAATTGACCTTAATATTGATAAGGCGCACATTCCACATTCCACTCAAATGCACTGACCAAAAGCAAAGAGCCTGTGTTGAAAATGTAAGGCGTAGAAATTATAGACATTTGCGTTGAAAGTGAAAGGAGTAGAAAGTACAGATATTACAGAGGAAAAACATAATGAGTAAAATTAGAACTTTGTCAGGAAAATAAATCCTCAACTGAACTCCCAAAGATGTAAAATCCTGAAAATCCTACAGATGGATATGTATTCGTACTACGTTACTTCACACCTTTGCATTTGAGCAATTAATAATCATAAGTGAAATCTTACAAAGCATTTTCTGATGAAGTCCTGATTCCTCTAACAGTTGATCACGCCATATAAACACGATAAATAGTTTATTCACGGATGTCAGTCAGTCATTATCTGAACCGCTTAATCTCTATCCGGGTCACGGGGACCGAAGCCTATCCCAGAACGAGGGTGGGGATCAACTCCGGGTGGGTGCCAACATACACACACGCACACAATTACACACATGTAGTGCATGCTTTTGGACTGTGGAAACCAGAGCACCCAGAGAAAACCCACACGAACACGGAAAGAGCGCACAAACTCCACACAGAAAGACTTTAAGGCCGACCCAGGGATCGAACCCAGGACCATGGCCCACCGTGCCGCCCTATTCATGGATGTTACAGATCAAATCGGTAACACACACACACAGAGCAGATTGCACTGACGCTGCGGCATGTTTTATGATTTCCTGTCTGGTGTGTATAGCTTAGGTGAGCATGTGTAAATGTGTATGTGAGTGTTTTTTAGGTGATTGTGAGGACCTGACTGGAGAAAAAAATGGAAATTTGTCATTTGTTTGAGGACATTCTTATGTGAAAAGACTCCCCCTAAAATTGTTTGTGGTTACTGATGTTAGAGTTGGGGGTAGTATTTTTTACATCTAGTCATTATGGTGTGTGTGTGTGTGTGTGTGTGTGCGTGATGGGGGTTCTCTATAACACACCTGCTTTATCTTATCAGGTAATGGTGGGTCCTGTGTGTGCTGAGTCAGATGCTATGTGGCAGTAAATTGCCCAAGTTGTGGGTTTTCAGGGGTCCCTGGCCGGCTCCGGAGCGTCTGCTTTAATCCTGAGCATCATAAACACAAAGTCCTGCGTGCTGCGTTCCTGTAGGATCAGGGTCATGTAACTTCGCTAAGAACCTGAAGCAGATAAAAATAGCTGTGGAATCCCCCCAACCCCCACTCACGAAAGCAGCAAGAACGAGGGAGATGAGGGGAGACGAGAGGATGGAGCTGGATGGAGCTGCTGCAGGATCTGAAGCTCCATCCCCTCATCTCCCTCGTTCTCTCCCTCTGCTTTGGTAATCCTTCCTAATCTCTCATTTTTGTTTCCTCTCCCCTCATTTCATTTCATTTCATCCCCTCTCCTCTTCCTTTCCCCTGCCCTTCTCATTCTCATGTTCTCATTTTCTGTTCTTTTCCAGTTCTTTGACTATATCTAACTTAATCTCCCTCTCATTCTATTTCCCTTTCTCTCCCTCCCTTGCATTTCTGTTCCTTTCTTCTCCTGTCATTCTTTGCTCTCCGCTCCTCTTCTCATCCTCTCTCTTTTTTCTTTCCTTTCCTCTCCTTTCTTTTGCTCTCTTTTTGTCATCTTCTTTTCCTTATCTTTCATTTCATTTTCTTCTTACCGTTCTCTTCTTTTTCTCTCCGCTACGTTCTCTCTGATCCTGCTCTGTCTACCTCCTTTCTTTTGCCCAATGCTACTCTTTCCCCTCTCTTTCACTAGCTGCATTTATGTGTGTTTGTGTGTGTGTGTGTGTGTGTTTGGCATGTCCCAGCATGTTGTAGGGTGTGTAATTTAGCTTTGTCCTTTCATTTCCCTGCTCTCTCCTTTCCTCTTTTTTCCTCCTCCTTTGTTCCAGCGAGACACATATTAGCTACAGCTTCCTCATCAGTTTTCAGAATTCGTAAATTTTTTTGTATTTCCTATAACCTCCCTCGCCCCTTCGCCCCTGCAGCAGAGTGGTGGTGCGAGGAGATCCCTGACAGGAAGAGAGCAGAGACAGAGGGTGCTTAAGTAAGAAGCCACGGGAGGAGGAGAGCCAGATCGGCGGAAAGAGAGAAAGCGAAGAGAGCGAGAAAAGGGTGAGGGAGAGAGCAGGGTGAGAAACAGAAACAAAGACATAAAAGAGAATGTCAGGGAGAGCTTTTTGCTTTTTTTGCTTCCGTCCTCTTTTCTTTTCTTTTTTTTTTTTAAGGATGGAAGAGAAGCTAAAAATGAGATGTGAGGAAGCAAACCCGGCTCGGCGTGTGTGTAAGTGTGAGAGAGGGGGAGAGAGAGAGCAGGAGGGTGAGAGAGAAAGATGGGCAGGGCAGGGTAAGGAGACACTGCAGTGTTATGGTTGTAATGGGGGGGGGATTGGACTGTAATTGCTGATGCCGTCCAGAGGATTGAATGTAATAAAGGTAGCTGCTTACAGCCAGCTTCATTAAGACTGCCGTGCCCGAGGCAAAGTAGGGAGAGAGAGAGAGAGAGAGAGAGAGAGAGGAAAGGTGGGGGAAGTGAGAGAGGAATAGAACACAACTGTATCCAGGGAAATAAGCAGAGTGCGGAATAAGAGCGGGAGGGAGGGAGAGAGGGAGGCTCTATTTCCAGGCCAGTAAAGGGATTGCAGTGTCAGGAATTCCCAGCCCCGGTGCAGGAGCTCCATCTTGATCATAAAGCAAGGCAGCAGTGGAGCCCGGAGTGGCAGCGAGGTGTTCCCTGCCCTGCCACCCAGAGATCATAACAGGGGGATTCCTCTCATAGGAAGAAAGAACTGAGGAGAGAGCAGTGTTGGGGAGGAGAGAAGATGGGTCCAGTAAAGCTGGAGCATGTTGCTGATACACAATGAGTTTGTCTCAAGAGCCATTAAAATCCTCTGTTTGCTATTTTCTCCTTCCACTATTGAAAACCAACAGCAGACCAACGTCAAAGGACATGGGATAGATGTGTATATTTGGTACGTGGGGCAGTTCGTAGTTAAGACGTCTCCTTGTTTGAAGATCTAATGTTGGGGCATTTTCTTCATCTCTCAATCCCTCTTCGTCTCCCTTTGTAACTGCTGTACCCAGTTTAAAGCAGCAGCTTTGTAGAGTTGTGGTGGGAGAACCAAATTTACTCAGACAGGGGTGTTCATACTTCTCTAAACGATGGTGGTGGTTTTGGAGTGTGGAAACTACTGCTTGTGTAATTCTTGGATTTTTCGATCACCGCTATTGAATAAAATAACTCAAAGGAGCTGTATGTAAGAAATTTATGCCAAGTAACTATACAGTGAGCCTAATATGTCACAATATGAGATTAAGGAATCATGTTCATTTGAAATTGATCTCACTGACAAAATTAGCACAGCCAGAATATTCGCATTTTAAATTTTAAATTGCAGCACGCAAATCATGTTTAGGTTTTGTGTTTCGGCCCGTCGCGCCACCCGTCGCTATCAGCCAATCACGAAGTCAGTAGCGCTTCGGCATCCAGGTTGCTGGTTAACACTGAGCTGCAGCTACAAGCATTCTGGATTACACACGTCTGACGTTACTAAAACTAAAAGGCTTCACTATGACTCTCAAAAAACGCCCCGCCGAAAAAGCAGAAACCAAATGAGGACCAGCATAAGAGATGGAGACGGCTGAGAGCGGAGGAGAAATTGAAGACACATGCCGAAGTGGCTCATTTTCTCCTGGACAGGTTGGCTAACTTGTATCACCCCTAGACGTAGGGATAATTATTTCAAACATTTTCAACAGTTGAATAACGTTTTTCGTGTTCGATCATAGATTGTAGCTCATGTGCAGGTGGGTCATTGAAACGGTGACTTGTGATGGCTAACATCAGCATTGTGTTACGCTGAGACAGTGTGGCAACCGTGCCGACATTAGCGCACGAATTGTGGCAATACGAAACGTAACGTTAGACACTAGATTGGCCAAATATGAGTCCTCGAGTCTGAGGAGGAGATGGAGGAGGGGAAACAACACACTACATACAGTATTTTGAATTTGACTGCAGTACCAGTTTTAGCCGCAATCTTATATATGGCTCCTTTAATAATTAAGAGTTATTTGGTTGCTTTCGCTGCTGGGATGGTACAGGTAGTAAAGAATAAGCACAGTCTTCACTTGTCTGAAGCATCGATGAAGTTCTAGCGTTAGAGAAATTCTGGTTGTATTTAGCAATGCAGAATGAAAACGTTCTCTGATTTGATGACCATGCAGTTCCAGCAGCTTTGGCGTGAGGGGCCTTGTACAATCCAAACCCTGCTATTGGGCTATTTTTCTGTGTTCCGGGCTGACCTGACGGGGTGGTACCCTTTAAAAATGCGATTATGGGTATAAAACGGTTCTCTAGGGCAAAGTGCACCATACCGTAGCTTTTTATTTTCACCTTAGTTTGGTGACCAAGTTTCATGAGACAGAACCAATAGGCAGACCCAGAAGCCCACAGAATTCTGCTTGATCAGACTAGGGCTTGTTTACACGTATCTAGATATTTTTATAAACCCATATTTTTTTTATACGTTTGAGCCGTTCATTTACACGTAAAGAGAGTTTTAGCCACCTCAAACGGATATGTTTTTAAACCCCCCTCTAAAGTGATGATTTTTTGAAACGCTGGCTTCTGTGGATCCGTGTAAACAAATAAAACACAGTTTGACGTGTTTAGTTGTATCATGCGCGTGCCTTAAATACCGTATAAGTTTTCAAACATCACAGTATGCAACAGAAAATGCATTAGCGTCAGCTGCGCGACATTTGTATACAGTTGGTTTGGCTGATCGGTATCGGAACAGGAAGTCTTGTCGTGTTGTTTTGTGTTTTTCTGGATTCCGATTGGCTAACAAGGCTTTATGCTTCTCATTACACTGCCGCCTATAGGTTTTTCATGCTCATAATAACTCTTGACAGGGTATTTATGCGGATTCGTGTAAATCAACACTTTAGGGAAAACGCTTTCGTGTAAACAAGGATATTTTGGAAAGCGGAGAGGGGAAATGGGCGTTTATTGTAAATGCCCAGCTATGTGTAAACTAGGGGTGCAACGATTATTCGACGTTGTCGACAAGAGTCGACAATAAAAATAGTCGCCGACGAATTTGATTGTCGATAAGTCGATAATTGTCGCCAGACGTATTTTTAAACGGAGTGAAACGTTTTCCTTCCTTTCTACCTGTGCAATACTACCGCTTTCCAATAGAGTGCACCAATACACCACACGCTGGTGAGATTCGCTCTTGCGCAACAGCATTCAGTGACAGCTAGAAGAATGGCCCTATGGCGTCACATCAACGCCAAAACTAGAGCGTGGAAAATGGCTTGCCGCAAAAGTTTTGCGGGCGTAAATTTCAAAGTCGCGAGCGCAAATGTGAAACTCGAGAGCACAAAATTAAGAATCGAGTGCGCGGTTGTGATATTGCGCGCAAACTGTATTTTTCCTCTCTCCAATGTCTTTTTCCTCTCGATGTGTTAAATGTCCTCGCACACAAAGTGGATTACCGACGAGCGGCTTTTTTTGCTCGAGTGAGATTTCTATGCGCGTGGTTTGAAAGGGGCGGGGTTTGGACAGTTTGGGGGCGGGGTTTGGACAGTTTGGCGGCGGGGTATTGGCAGTTTCTGCCTGCGAATCCTATTGGCCGATGGCTCCTGGTTTTGTGATTGGCTTAAGAAAGTTCCTACAGAAAAACCAAAGATGTCGGAGGAAGAGGAACGGCGACGGGTCGGTTAAACGCAAGTTATAGTTTATTGACCTTATAATTCTAATTTAATAGTTAGGTCTTACACGTTTATTAAGCACGCAAAACGGTAAAGTAACCAACGCCTTTGTCACTCGCTCATAAATGTTATAATGGTATGTTACCATTTTCTCAGTACCATCAGAAAACCAGGAGCCATCGTAAGGCTAGATAAGGCAAAGAAGAAACTTATTTATTAAAATATGCTTTTGAGTGAACTATCTTTCTTGTCTTTATTATTTACCACAAAATTTAAATAACCTCATACTAAATGTAAAAGCTGGTAGCTAAATCGGAGCCATTTTATAATTATGCAATTTATAATCCGATTAGTCGACTAATCGTTTTAATAGTCGATGACTAGTCGACTCTCAAAATAGTCGTTAGTTGCAGCCCTAGTGTAAACGTGGCCCCAGAAGCATGAATGATATTAACGAGCTCAATTTAACAAGCCAGGTGAACTCACAAACTTTCTTTACAACAACATAACTCTTCTCAACGTTGTCATCTGTATCCCTGACATCCCAGAAGAGGGGGCAATTGGTAGGGTCACTATTAGGCAGTCGATTGGAAGGTTGTTGGTTTAAATCCTGGTACTCATGAGCAAGGTACTGTCCTGAAACACAGCTCCCTGAGTGCTACCAAAAGCTGGCTGACCACTGCTCCTTCAGGTTCAGGTCAAATGCAGAGGTCACGTATTTGATCTGGTTATTTATTAGAGGTCGACCGATATTGGTTTTTCAGGGCTGATATCAATACCGATTTTTGCTGGTTACCGGTGCCGATAACTGATATTTGCAATTAAAAGGTTTTGAACAAAAAGAAAATCTCCGTCAAAATTTTGAATTTTACAAAGAGCTCAGCTGAAACTCTCCTCTCTCTTCTCCTTCTCTGTGCTTCATGCATTCGTGTGTGAGTGTGGTGTGAGTGACAAAAAGGCTTCAGTGATGATTGGCTACTACTCGTGTGACATACAGTCAATCAGAGACAGAGAGAACAGACGGCAGGTGATGGTCAAAATTAAACACTGATACCATTAAGAGGCCAATAAATGGCCCGGCAGATAATCGGTCGACCCTTGTTATTAAAGTTTGCGTCACGACATTGCAATGACCAACAGCAAGACGATCTCATCCATCTTTTTTAGTTTATTTAGATGGACACTGTACCAGAACTTTTTCGGAACTTTTTCTCTCGTACTGAAAAGCAAAGTATTGTTATAACACAGAGCAGAGGAAGGTGTATATATGGAAAACAACACTGTACCAGCACTTTCTCCACTCGCATTGAGCAGCGATGTACTGTACCGTGTCGTACCAAGCTGTGGAAGTTTTTTTTTTTTTTCTTCATGGCAGGCAACATTGTACTAGAACTTTTTCCACACATACTGAAGAGCAAAGTACTGCACCATATCACACCAAGCAGTGAAATGTTTCTTTTTTTTTGGAAAACAATACTGTACCAGAGCCGTTTCCAATCATACTGAACAGCAATGTACTTAACCATATCCCACCAAGCAGAGGAGAGAGCCTTTCATTTTGCTAAGGGTTGGAAGTGTTTTGAATCATTGTTTTACAGGGCTTTGCCATCTCAACATGATTACAACATTAAGAGAATTCTTGCACGGCTTTGAAATCATGCCGGTCTGATCCAATTGCAAGGAAGCGTTGTCAGACAGCGATGGCCGCTGGGAATCACCCAGACTGTAAAATCGCTGCCAACCCTTTTGACCCTGCAGGTTCAGGCTTGGCTGGCAGACTCAGGCTTGGCTTTTATGGCTGCGTCCCAAACCGCACGCTAGCATGCTGAAGAGAATTTTTTTTTTTTTAGCTGGCTTTCTGTTTTGACATACTGTTTATCATGGTGCTGTGTGATTTGCTGTATTGAGTTTGTCTCAAAAATGCAGCATATTTGGGTTTGATTTTAAAAGAGACATTTGTTGTTTCCTCTGAACTCATTTCTCCATTTTTTTGCTTTCACCCAAGGATACACGTTAGGACGCCTGACGCCTGAAACGGGGGACGTGACGGGAGCGTATCGTGTTGCGCCGTGTTGGTTATGCTGACGGTGGATCAGAAGCAGGATTGTGCATAATTCCGTGACCGCTGCGGCGTGTCTGATGTTAGATTGCACTCGTGTGTGAAATCTGCTTCGCCGCCCCGGGCGCTCGAGTGGGACTGGTGCCGAGGTCAGCGGCTTTACCTGGGTGACACGCCACGGCCGGAACGATGGGGCTGAACTTGCAGAGTTGCAAACACACACACTCCCACATGACACACACACAAACACACACACCTCTGGCGAATAAGCAGCTAAGCACAGTGGATTTAAAGTGTCAAAGGGCGTCCTGTGGTGTGGTTTGGCCTTGTTAAATCCTAAGGCCGGCATGGCTTAGACAAGGCCACAGTTATCCCAGGACTATCGTGAAAACTACCATGGATGCAGTGCTATCAGCGATTTGAGAAGCTGAAACTGTTAGTGATAAAGATTTGAACACGGAAAGAAACAGTGGTGCCACTTTTGTGCCCCAGAGGAAGACCTATAATAACAAGTTGCTTTCCCTGTCATAGGGAAATGTACATTTAAAAGTACAGTTGTAAGTTTTGGCTTTTCAGTAGTTTTTTGAGAGAATTTTAAGTGCATGGTTATTTGTCATTGAACACAATACACTGTACTAGAGGTCCTCCAATATTGGTTTTTCTGGGCCAATAACAATATCAATAATTACTAGTTAACGTGGCCAATAATTGGAATCAATATGCAAAAAAAGAGAAAATTTTGGTCAAAATTTTAAATTTTAAAACACCAAGCTCAGCTGAAACTCTCTTCTCTCCACTTCTCCTTTTTGGAGCTTCACGCCAGTGTTGCCAGCTATGTCCTACAGACAGTAACTGAAGTTTACCCATAAAGTCGCTAGATAACGACACGCTAATTTGCATATAAATGACGTCATCACGCAGTGTTGGTATTCTGCCAGAAAAATCATGTGGCGGTCTTTGCTTTCTCCTCAATACCCAATATGAACATGGTTTGTTGTATGCTCAAGGTATTTTATTTATTACTGTCTATTTTACAGTGATTTACCACTTCTTCTGGGGTTTTTTTTTTGTTGTTGTTGATTTTCAAATCTGATCATAATTTCTTTCCGAGCGCCTGGAAGGACGGATGCAGAGCAGACTGGGTTTCAGGCTGATCTGCAGGGAATATTGACGACAAAGTAGTACAGAAAGTAGCTAAGGCTTGTCAAAAATGTCGCTAGGTTTGTCGCTAGGCGCTTTTTGGGAAAAAAGTCATTAAGGGGGTCTGAAAAGTCGTTGGAAAAAGCAACAATGTCGCTAAGTTGGCAACACTGCGTCACGCTGCACTCGTTCGTGTCTGGTGTGAGTGACAATAAGGCTTCAGCGTTGATTGACTACAACTCGTGTGACATATAGCCAATCAGAGACTGCCGCGGGCGGATCAGTGAGTCGAGAGGAAACGACACAAAGAGAAGAGATGGCAGTGGAGCCACAGTAGCGTGTCTTTAATTACTTAATATCGGCAATGGTCAAAATCAAACACAGATACCACCGATAATCAGCAAAATGCCTAATATCGGCCCTCGATAATCAACCCAATAATAATCGGTCGACCTTTACACAGTACTCACGAAATGTGACATCTGGATTTAACCCATTCATCAAAGAGCAGTGGGCAACTTTTTTGGCAGCACTTGGGACGGTACCTTGCTCATGAGTACAGTCAGCCCTCATGCATTCGTGCTTCGTGATTCGCGAATTCACAGATCTGCGAAAATTTCATTGGAACCAAACTTATTTGCATCCACGATTTTTTCGCACATCTGTGAAATCCTCAAAAAACCCTACAGAAGTGTTGGTTACTTTTCGGAGTAATTTATAAGTTTTCATGCTTTTAAGTGTAAAATTGGTAAGAAAAATTTAGTTACTGAAGATTCTACCGTATTTTTGGGGAAAGTTCAAGACATACAATATAAATCAGTTTAAAAATCCCTTACAAACGTGACTTTCTTATGGAAACGTTCCTTTTTATGTACATACTGTACTGTGTCTTTACTAGATGCGAATCCCATTCGCAAAGTTTATTCCCTTTGGAACGCTAATGGTTACATACAGTGCCTTGAAAAAGTATTCATACCCCTTGAACTTTTACACATTTTGACACCTTACAACCACAAACTTACATGTTTTTCATTGAGATTCTCTGTGATAGACCAACACAAAGTAGCACATAATTGTGAAGTGGTACAAAAATGATACATGGTTTTCAAAATTTTAAGCAAGTAAAAATCTGAAAAGTGTGGCGTGCATTTGTATTCAGCCCCCTGTACTCTGATACCCCTAAATAAAATCCAGTGCAATCAGTTGCCTTCAGAAGTCACCTAATTAGATAATAGAGTTCACTTGTGTGTAATTTAGTCTCATTATAAATACACCTGTTCTGTGAAGGCCGCAGTGGTTTGTTAGAGAACATTAGTAAACAAACAGCATCATGAAGACCAAGGAACTCACCAGACAGGTCAGGGATAAAGTTGTAGATAAGTTTAAAGCAAGGTTAGGTTATAAAAAAATATCCCAAGCTTTGAACATCTCAAGAAGCACTGTTCAATCCATCATCCAAAAATGGAAAAAGTATGCTACAACTCCAAACCTACCAAGACATGGCCGTCCACCTAAACTGACAGACCGAGCAAGGAGAGCACTGGTCAGAGAAGCTTCCAAAAGGCCCATGGTCACTCTGAAGGAGCTACAGAAATCCACAGCCCAGGTGGGAGAATCTGTCCACAGGACAACTGTAAGTCGTGTACTCCACAAATCTGGCCTATATGGAAGAGTGGCAAGGAGAAAGCCATTGTTGACAGAAAAACATAAAAAGTCCTGTTTGCAGTTTGCCAGGAGCCACGTAGGGGACACAGGAAGAAGGTGCTCTGGTCAGACGAGACCAAAGTTGAACTTTTGGGCCTAAATGCAAAGCTCTACGTCTGGCAGAAAAGTAACACTGCTCATCACCCTGAACACACCATCCCCACTGGGAAACATGGTGGAGGCAGCATCATGCTGAAAATCTGGATGCTTTTCTTCAGCAGGGACAGGGAAGCTGGTCAGAGTTGATGGGAAGATGGATGGAGCTAAATACAGGGCAATCCTGGAAGAAAACCTGTTGGAGGCTGGGGATTCACCTTCCAGCAAGACAATAACTCTAAACATACAGCAAGAGCTACAATGGAATAGTTTAGATCAAAGAATATTCATGTGTTAGAATGGCCCAGTCAAAGTCCAGACCTAAATCCCATTGAGCATCTGTGGCAAGACGTGAAAATTGCTGTTCACAGACACTCTCCATCCAATCTGGCTGAGCTTGAGCTGTTTTGCTACGAAGAATGGGCAAAAATTTCAGTCTCTAGATGTGCAAAGCTGGTAGAGACATACCCCAAAAGACTTGCAGCTGTAATTGCAGCGAAAGGTGGCTCTACAAAGTATTGACGCAGGGGGGCTGAATACAAATGCACGCCACACTTTTCAGATTTTTATTTGCTTAAAATTTTGAAAACCATGTATCATTTTCGTACCACTTCACAATTATGTGCTACTTTGTGTTGGTCTATCACAGAAAATCTCAATGAAAAGCGTTTAAGTTTGTGGTTGTAAGGTGTCAAAATATGTAAAAGTTCAAGGGGTATGAATACTTTTTCAAGGTAGTGTAAATATTAGAAAAAAGTTAATTTACTATTTTGTAATAGTAAATACACGTTAACGTAAATTCAACACACAAAAATGATGAATTTTTTGAAAGGTGCTATAAACACTGGAAGGGTTGGAAGTAGCCAATCACAGAGCATGGTTTCCAGCTTCCCTCGCTGTTGATTGGCTGGTAGCTCTGATGCTTTGTGTACTACACTCGTGAAATCGCGGTTCATCTTCCCGCATCTCAGTTCAGCACATCCTTATTACTTTTAGTGCATGACTGGAGTCATATTTGGGGTTTAAACTGTAGAAATAAGCACATATTACCATTTTTAGTAACCCTACCAAACATCTGCGAGTCCTCCTCATTCGCGACAGGTTCTGTAACCTAACCTAACCTCGCGAATGTCCGAGGTCTGACTGTGGTATTTTTACTGGTCCGTAACTTTAATCCTCCAATCTGTTACACTACCAGCTGCCCCAATCTAACAGATAAGACCTTAGTTTTGAGAGAAAAATGAACTAAACCAGTAGAGCTTTTCCTTTGTAAAGTGAATATCAAAAGTACATTCGGAAGTGTTGTGTGCTCTGTGTTTTTTGAAATCAGAATACACAGGTGATGTTCCTATGTTGTTGAGAAAGTGTTAGTCTCAGTTAGTCTGCCTTGCCAGGTTTCTACCATTTTGAAAACACAATGGTGTCCTGAAATACCAATAATTCAAAATGAACATTATTAGAAAAGCATAGACAGCTCTGAGCTTCATATAGTTGGTGCTGCGAGTGTTGCGCTACAGTACAGTGTGTTTATAGTCTGTGAGATTAGATCAGGCTTGGGAGAGATGATTGCACTAGGTGATGATTATCACTTGTGTGTGTGTGTGTGTGTGTAATGCAATGGCTATTGTAATGTGGTTTAAAGGTATGAATACTAATTATTCCTCTGCACATGATGGTTCCCTTTTTGACAAAATCAATACCACATTAACATTTCGCTTTCTTCAGTGTTTTTTTTTTCCCCCTTCATGTCCCTGAACTTTAACCCCTTATTTCCGCTCGGTCAGCAAGAGTGAAGCGCCATTTAACCATCACAGTGGACTCAGTTCAGCAGCGTTTTTACCTCCAACAGCAAGTGGAAAAAAATCACATTCCTACATGCAGACCCCCACGCTCCTGTTCTTACCTAGCTTTGATTTCTTAGCGGGTAACGTCGCCTGGACAAGCAGCGCTGCAGTAATAGAATCAGTCTTTGCATTTTGAGAGAGGGCAGAGATTTATGCAGCCAATGCATGCCAGTCGTGTTCCTCCAGTCCAATTACCAGAGTGAAATTGCACCAAATCCCGACTTGATTGCCGAGCTCAAAATGGCCGAGATTTGCCAGGAGTAATTCTTACCTGACACGGTTGAAGCCGAGGTGGATTGACTTCCGTCTTCTTTCATTTTCAAGTGGGAATGCAGCTCATTGACATTTAGGCCAATGTTCCTGATCCCCAACCAGTCCACATTTTTATTATATTTCCTAATACACTGGAAGGAGGTAATCAAGCAAGTTTTGGTGTCATGTTTGGTGCTGGAAAGTGTAAAATTGTGGTCACCAAAGATGGAATAAACACCCTCTTATATACAGTTATGGTCAAAATTATTAGCCCCCCTTGTGAAATCAGATAACAACCATAACTGATCGAAATTACCAATTGGAAATTGATTGGAAATTACCAATAACAAAAGTGTTTATAGTTTGTTTGATTCCAAAAGAACAAAGACAAAATTTCCGCTAAGTTTGATAAGGATATTTTATTCATGCACTGACTTGAAACAAGAAAAGGCACAAATGACATGGCCAAATTTATTACTCTCTGACAATTAATAGTCAATAGTGTAACCTATCGGAGCAACCACTGACCACAATCTCTTGAGATAGTTCTTTACAACATAGAAACACATAGTTCTTAGGGTTGAAGGCCTCTCCCTTTTTTTTCACCAAACAAAGGCAACAGCCATGTGCCCAAATAGCTCCAGTTTAGTCTCCTCAGACCAAATGACAGATTTTCCTAAACTCATCCTTAACTTGTCTCAATCTGGCAATCCGGCGATGACGTCGAAGTCCGCCACGATGAAAAGTCGACAAAACCGTCTTCCTTGAAACATCAATGCCAGAAGAGACCAGGTCACCAACAGTTATCTTGGCAGATGTCCGGGGATTCTTGCTGACATCTCTGATGATTTTTTTTTTCTCCAGACATTTTGATATTTGGCATATAGGTTTGTTAGTTACAGAATTTGTTTCCTTGTACTTAATGCAATAATGCAACGTACAGCTGTTCTAGGGACTGTAAAGCGCTTATAAATGGCAGTATAGTTTTAACCCTTAATATGAGCATCAACTGTCTTCTTTCTGAGCTCCAGACTGATTTCTGTTGTATTTGGCATGATGAAATGAGATCCCCCTCAATAATGTGTTCACATGCCAATAAACCTGTTCCTTGGAGTCCCCTAAATAGAGTTCAATGCTGATTGAATGCTCAGGTGTTATTCGGAAGCTAATTGTCTGCACCGGTGTGGTTTGAAAGCTGATTGGTTGGTCATGTGTGTTTTGAAAGCAAAAAAATCACATGGGGCTAATAATTCTTATCACCCCATTTTTCACTATATTTGAGATTTACATTCCACAATGTATTAGATACTACCAAATGACACTGAGGGATGTTTCATTCTGTATAGTTTTATGAACGATGCAAAGACATGGGAGAATTTTAGGGAAATGTTCCATAATTCCTTAGGGGCAAATAATTTTGACAACTATATAATGAACTATTAGAATTAGAATTAATTTTCTACTATTAACAAAGACTATAATTTTAATTGGGTAATTCACAAACAGTCTACATTTAGTTCAGATGGTTCTTCAATTTACTTGCAAGAGCTGGAGAAATGCAACCATAGGCAACTCTTTTTATTGCGACGCGGCAAATATCTCCACGTTGAGCATATTTTCTGGAACAAAGAGACAGGGATCTCTCCTTATTCAGCTCAAATTCTAAACGAAACAGTCTGTGCTTTTGAAATGTGATTTACAAACGGTCAGACTCTCTTAAACAGACGTTGAAATGACCAGCGCTCTGTCTCCCAACGTAAGAAGCCGTGAGTATTTTTCTCCGCTCGCATTCCGGGTAATGCACACATAACTCACGAGTCCAATCAGGAGGCTGCCACTCGCCATAGCCGTTATATCGGTGAATTATTTAGGGAATTATTCAAGTGCTTGTAACGGCAGAGGAGGGAGATGGGTGTTGCAGAGAGACGTCCTCCTGCCCTCACCTCCATATATCCTCATGAGGATGAGGAGATGAAATGACAAAGAAGAGAACGAGGAACGTGAAACATGTGGCAGAAGAGGACGACAAGGAGAGAGACACAGATGCTCTGCAGGAGCTTGGAGAAATGCCCGTTTTCTTTTTTTAGTTGAGTTTATTATTATTTACCAGCTAATTTTACAAGAATAAAGGTATCTGCGTTTCGGATAGCTTATGACGTGGTTGTGAATGTGCTGGAGCTTTCCACGAGCTCGCTCTCAAATTGGGCCGTTAAAATTGGGATCATGTTTTTCACATGAGCTTATTAAAATGAAAAGTCGTGGTATACTCTTTACTGAGATGCACTTAATCTTGGGAGGAAACTTGCACGGGGCTATAAAACCGTAATGTGCGATGACGCTGGGGTTAAGAGTTTCTGCTAAAAGCTGTAAATGAAAAAACCAGGGACTTGCGCTCCCATTGTTGTGTGATTCCACCAAAATGCAAGCACGTTATATAACGCAGTTACATTTTTTACAGGATCATATATAAAACATATGACAAATAAGTATGAATGCCGAGACAAAAATGAAATACTAATCCAAAAGGAGAAGAATAGAGTGTAGAGGGAAATATAAAGGGATTTGCTGGAACGAGAAATGGCTTGTCTCACCCCGAAACTGGCCGCAGAAGGCTTAAAAAAAAATTCCATTGCCTTCATTAGTAAGCGTTCCTTCAATATTCATGGAGGTGTTAATAAAACATCAATAAGACAGGCCTCCCCGCGGCCCAGCGCCCTTTCTGTGGAGCGGCTCGTGATTTCAGGCCGTTTCTAATGAAGCCAGGTGAGAGAGAAGAGGAAGAGAAGAAGGTGACACCAAGAGGAGGAGGACTAGTATAGAACTAATGGACGTGAACACACTTATCCACACACACACATACACACTTGTTATATGATCTTTCTGAGGTATTTCCAGAAATTTCATGTTACATAATGCCAGCATTTTTGTGCTTTTACTCATCTTTTGTCTACCTTAAAAGGGCTAAATGGACACACACTCACACACACACACACACACACACAAACACACATCATGCCATCATGCCATCTTAGGAAGATACTTCCATTGACCTAGATGTAAATTAGAAGTCGGCCGATATTGCATTCTCAGTGCCGATATTGATACCGATTATTGATAGTTAATTGGGCCGATAACTGATATTTGGAACCAATATGCCAAAAAAAGGCAAAATTTAGAATTTTACAAACCTGAAGCTCAGCTGCAACTCTCTCCTCTTTTCCTTCTCTGAGCTTCACTTGTGTGAGTGTGGCGTGAGTGATAACAAGGCTTCAGCGTTGATTGGCTACTCGTGTGACACAAAGCCAATCAGAGACTGTTGTGGGCGGGACATTAAATGAAGCGTAAGCAAATGGCAGAGAGAGAAGCGACGGCAGTGGAGCCACAGTAGCGCACCTTGTAATTACAGAATATCTGTGATGGTCAAAATGAAACACTGATACTGATAATCAGCAAAATGCCCAGTATCGGCCCCAGAAAATCGGCCTGGCTGATAATCGGTCGATCCTTTATGTAAATAATACTACTACACCTCATCTTAAATTTAACCTCGGTACAGAATATTTAACCCTTGGTTAATAAAAACATTTGAAAAGCATTTTCAAAAATCATGTCCCCCATTTTCTTGCATAAAGAAATGCCACAATGAAGGCACATCAATCAGACAATTCTTTTTGTGGAAATCAAATCTTCACAAAGAGTAATGTTGGTGCTATTTGTCCCACACATAATATTTAGAAAAAGTGTGAGATGTTGGGGAATTGAGATACTCAGAATTATTTAAGAATTACATGGCAGAAGTACCTACACTGGATGAAATGTAGGTTATATTTAATTAATGTATGATAAGATGATTAGTGTAATTCATCCTATAGCCTAATAATTCATAGCACTTCCACGTTTCCCGTAGGCTTCATTTCTATCAACCTTTTTGGCACGTTTAGAACAGAAAGCATTTCTCTAATGCACACTCTTTTAGTTTTTCTTTCCCTGTTAACATATGTAATGTATTTTTCTAATAAAGCAGGTGTTATCTCTCTACAGTAAAGTTCAGACTTGTACAGCCAGTGCATATATGTGCCTTTGCCACTGATGGGAATAACGGTGCTAAATGATGTCAGTAACGGCATTATTTTTCATTCATTCATTCATTCATTCATTCATTCATTCATTCATTTATTCATTCATTATCTGAACCGCTCAATGCCAATTGGCTCCGTCCCGGGAACTACGGTCGCAAGGCGGGGACAAACCCTGGGCAGGCGCCAACACACCGTAGAGCACACACACTCACACAATCACACTGTCATTCACACCTTACGGGGCCAATTTAGAGTCTCCAATTAACCTATATTTCATTCTTTTGGACTGCGGGAGGAAACTGGAGCACCCGGAGGAAACCCACACGAACACGGGGAGAGCATGCAAACTCCACACAGAAAGACCCTACGGCCGACCGACCCGGGGATCGAACCCAGGACCTTCTCGCTGTGAGGCGGCAGCGCTAACCACTGTGAAGAGAATAACATTGGACCTCAATCACCAACATTTTCTTATGTTTTTTTCTTAAATTTGTTCTGAAGAAAGTTTTTGTTTAAATACCATAACAAGGGTAGAACTAAAGAAAACCCAGTAAGCTAATGTTTTGCACGAACGTGTCTGCAATACAGTTAGCATTGCTGTTCATCAGTTGCAGATTCTGTACTCACCTAGGAACAAATCTTAAATAAGAAAACATTAACGAATGTCAGAATCTTCTTGTGAGTATGTTTTAAGAACAAATTTCTTCTTAAGAACGATTGGTAAATGAGGCTCATTGATTTCCTCATTACAATGGCACCTTGTCAATGAGTAGGATATATTAGGCAGTAAGTGACCATTTTGTCCTTGAAGCCAATGGGTTGGAAGCATTTAAAAAATGGACAAACGCAAGGATTCGAACGACTTTGACAAGGGCCAAATGGATATTGTTAGACGACTGGGTGGGACCATGCTGTGGGATGTTCCCGGTTTTCAGTGGTCAAGACCGAACAAAAGTGGTCCATGGATGGAAAAATGGTCAACTGAAAACAGGCCCATTGATACATATGGGAATGGTTTTTGCCTGTGTCCACCAAACACGTTTTTTGTACTGAGAGCGATCAAAAACTAACTTCCAGAACGCTTTCTCAGCACGTTCCTCAGCGATTTCTGTTAAGTTACGAAAAGCGTCAACGGGCACTTCTGCCTTCATTCCTATTTCATGTAAACATGGTAACGTGTTCCTTTGAGATCAGTAGTTTAGCTGATGATCTTTACAATGGAGAGAAATCGCATCTTGCTGTTAGCGGCAGCGTTCAAACTAGATACTCACATGTCTTCGAGACGTAGAGATAAACCGTGCAAGTAAACAGATGACAGAGTACCACCTTCTTTGATTTTGATTGGCTAGTAAGAGAGAAGTGACATTGACGGGTGCAGCGCTGTTCTAAAAGTTGAACAGACTTCAACGTGAAACGCTCCGAGTCTTGCGGCGAAAAACTGTCTCCACCGGCGTTTTATTCTGCTGAAGGTGCTTAGTATTCTGACCGTTGAAGCTCATAGGATTTGTATTAAAAATAGGCTCTGCCAGCGCAAAAAAATGAGGCCCTATGGCTGGGACTTGGCCATCAAAAATGACATTTAACCACGCAGCTCTTTTGTCGTCTGCGCTTGGGAGCTGATATAGGGATTTATTACACAACACTGAGCGTCAGCCAGTAGACGCTAGCACGTGCAAGAAAACACAGCGGATCAGGGAGCGCTAGCAGTTCTACCTGGTGGGCGGAGCTTCTCAGATAGGAGGAGGGAGTTATTCAAGTGTCCCCTAATGTGACGTAGAGTTAGGGGAGAAATCTAAACGGCTCGTTTAAGCACACACATATTAATACTAACACAGTTCACCAGTGTGTGGAGGCAGTACAGACCCAAATGGATGCCCAAAGAACATTACAAAAGTGGGCTTTCACAATGGCGGGGCGGTGTGGGTTGGGGGACAAATACATTAGTGTTCGCTTGGTTAAAAATCCCTAGGTATTTTGGGGTTGTGCAGCAGCAGTGGTGTTGTGTGTGGGTTTCTGCAGCAGTGTGAGCGGGGTGGAGGGTGGAGGGCGGAGGGTGGCCCACCTCCCCTCTTACATAAGGCCTCTTCATTTAGATGTGACTTCAATAGATGAGAATCAGGCCAGGGGTTGGCTCCCCTCCGCCGGATATAAGCGAGCTTTTCCTCCATCTTATCTGGGGTGATGGAGGGAGAGGGGGCAGCTTTCAAAACCAGCTTGGAGATTAGCCCTCTATTGTTGCACACCCCCCTCTATTCTGCTGCCGGCCCACATGAAGCCCTAGGATCTGTAAACTGTGTGTGTGTGTGTGTATTTGTGCGCGCGAGTATTAGTGTCTCAGTGTTGCCGCGGTCAAGTGCATGTGAGTATGCTGCATCTCTGTGTGAGGAGGTGGAGGTGCTTCTATGGTGTATTATAGAGGTCGACCGGTTTTGTATTTTCATGGCCGTTATCGATACCGATTATAGCTCGTTAACGGGGCCGAAAATCAAAATTTGGAACCGATGTGCAAATAAAAGAAGAAAATCTCTGTCAAATCTTTTTATTTTACAAACACCAAGCTCAGCAGAAACTCTCCTCTCTCCTCTTCTCGTTCTCGGAACTCTCGGAAACGCTGCGCTCGTGTGTGAGTGACAACAAGGCTTCATTGCTGACTGGCTACTAGTCGTGTGACATAAAGCCAATCAGAGACTGGTGTGAGTTGAGAGCAAGCAACACATAGAGAAGAGACGGCAGTGGAGCCACAATAGTGCACCTTGTAATTACTTAATATCGGTGATGGTCAAAATTAATCGCCGATACCAATTATCGGCCCCTGGTAATTGGTCGACCCTTAGTGTGTTTGTGCGTGTGCGTTTGCATTTGGGAGTGTTTATGCCATCTAGGTGGTATGAATAAATGTATGTATTTTGCATCTTTGTGTGTTTGTACGGGTGCCATGATGCCATGATGTGTGTGTTTGCATTTGGGAGTATTTGTGTCTCACTAGTGTGGATGTGAAGATGCTTCTGTGACGTGTGTGTATGGATCACAGTTGTATGTTGTGTGAGTATCTTGCTTCTTTGTGTGAGGGGGTGGAGATGCCTCTGTAGTGTGTGTGTATGAGAGAGAGTGTGTTTGCGTTTGGGAGCATTTGTGTCTCACCAGTGAGAACTTCAAGATGCTTGTGTGATGTGTGTGTGTGTGTCTATCACAGTGAGTATTCTGCGTCTTTGTGTGAGGATGTGGAGTGTGTGTGTGTGTGTGTGTGTGTGTAAAACAAGCACTGCTGGGTTTGTCTTTGATGATGGATGCCGTCTTCCCGCTGATTAGCCCAGTGCTCCACTCGGAATTAACGAGGTTGCTAAGATACGGCAGGCTTATATTAGATCAGGTTATCTGCTGTTATTGCTGTTACTATATATTTCCCTCTGCACCGCTGAGTCTTTATTCGTTTGGAAACCTATCCGGGTTCGGACCGAAGGAAGCTTGGCGCTACGTCCAGGGAGCCCTCCCCTTCCTCCCCCCCCCCCCCGGCCTGATGTCGGCCCCTCCTTCAGACGCGGCTTGAGCAGATCAGCGGCGCTAAGCCGGGCTTATCTGCACCCCCGGGCCCCGGGATCAGCTCGCTTCCCGCCGCACCAAGAAGATGCACGAAGAAAACAAAGCTCTGATGTCATCTCCAGCAAAAGCGATTGGCTGAGGTGGAGGAACGAGGCCGCGTCCCTCCCACGTGTGACTGGAGAGTCGATTAGCCGTGGCGTTGCGGCTCGGCGTGACGAGGGGCTTCCGAATTTGTGGAGGTGCAAATCTGAAAGAACCGGTTTTACGGTGCGATGATTACGACCTTCCACTTTCCATCTTCCACCTCTGACGCTTCCAATGTCGAGAGACTGAAATATGACATTGTCAGATGGGTCAGTAGCTGCGAGGTGGACATATGAGTCAATTCTAATGGAGCTTTTCCACTGGCACCAGGAACCGCGTCGTACCGCAAACAAACATTTCTCCTTTAGCAACCCCTTCCCGCTCTGTCAGGGTCATGCTGACTGCATTACTGCTTTTGATTGGTCAAAATGTGAGCATGAGAACAGATAGAACTGTCCACACTATTTGTAAAAATGCAACAATAGCATTATAAACTAATAACCAACTGCCCAGTCTATTTGGGCAGAATATAGATTAGGTGGGAGTTATCCAGGATATCACTACAAATTAGCTAAAAAAAATAAAAGACTACATGAAAGTAGTATGAACATAAAGGAGTGAAAAACAGTGTCTTGGTTTTATGTTACCACTGAACTTCAAACATGTCAACGTCACTGGGCTAAGTCTTATACCCTGGAAAATCAAAGCACGCTGTACCGAAACTGCGCCACTGCATGTCGGTTGAGGAACAGCACAGTTTCTGCACACCAAAGAAAATAATTGTATAGACAGAAACTTTTATAGACAGAACGTGTTCGTTTGAAATAGAACTGCAAGTCGATAAGAGAGAACATACCGTTTATAATTTCTCAGGAAGCTCTCCCGAACATTGATCCATCAGTCAACGAGTATCACGCAAGGAATAAATGAGATGAAGGAAAATGGCGACGCAACAAGAAGCAACAAGACGACAAGTTGTGGGTTGTTTTACTGTATTTTTACAGCCAGTATCCTGTTCTGATTGTGTCTGTTAATGTTCCCTAAATATTTTAATGTTGCAGGGATTACACCTCTAACATGTTTTAATTAACGTTTATTTTATAATGTACAATCTGATAGTTTAACTAGATTACTTAAACTTCAATTCGAAATTAGAAACTGATGCACAATAACGGTGTGAAAAGATGCAGGAGGAATCATAAAAGGGGGAGTGTCTCGTCACACTCCTAGTAAGTTTGGGTTTAACCATCAACTTTTAGTTGTATTTGTTCGTTCATGTATGTGTCAGTTTGGTTTAATTTCTTCTTACGTGAGCTTTCAAGTTAACCCCTGACACTGTAGACCTGTTCTAATTATTTTAGTCTTAGATTAGTCCTTATTTAGTCTGCATTAGTTCAGCGTTTTTTATGAAATATATTCTCACAAAGCATCTTTGCCTAATCCCTGATCCAAAAAAGCGATAGGCTGAGGTGGAGGAACGAGGCTGCGTCCCTCCCACGTGTGACTGGAGAGTCGATTAGCTGTGGCGTTGACAAGGGGCTTCCGAATTTGTGGAGGTGCAAACTTTTAGTTGTATTTGTTTGTTCATGTATCTGTCAGTTTGGTTTAATTTCTTCTTACATGAGCTTTCAAGTTCACCCCTGACACTGTAGACCTGTTCTAATTATTTTAGTCTTAGATTAGTCCTTATTTAGTCTGCATTAGTTCAGCGTTTTTTAATGACAAATATTCTCACAAAGCATCTTTGCATAATCCCTGATCCGCACTCTAAAAGTTGTGTGTCTTCATCTCAAGGTTGCTGTGACCCTCACCTCCAGCAGTTTTACACCACGTGCCCATATCCTGTACCGATTGATCAGTTGATCCTTTATGATCAGATCGATGGCATTGATTAGGCCGCTCCCTTCCACACTCTTTTTTACAGCCGGAGCGGCACTAAACCAACCATCCCTGTACTAGCATTCCTCAGCTAGCACTCGTTTAGCATATGATTGGTTTTATTTGAGTGGGGCTGCAGTGAAATCTACGACTCTCCCAGCTAACATGAGTTTTTAACAAGGCGTGACCTTGTTAAACATTAGCGTGCAGGCTAACAGAATAGTCATGCGCTCTAGAAGCGTCCCTAGTAGCAATGAAGTACAGTATTACTAGACAAGACCATCCATGAATTTGCAGGTTTTTTGGCAGCACCCAGAGAGCAGTGCTTGGAGACAGTACCTTGCTCATGAGTTCCTCAGTGATACCTTTACAGGCGTGGTACTTGAACTGACGATCCTCCAGTCACAGGGACAATTCCCTCACCGTTACGCAACCAACTGCAACCAACAATGCTACAGCCCCTTTTGTGGCATGTTCATGGCACTTCTTGCCAAAGGTGGACTGGGATATAATTTAAAAGTGTTCATTTGGATTTGATTTTTTTTTTCTTTATACTTCATTTTTTTTTTTTTTTATGTCATTCACTCATTCGTTATTTGAACCGCTTAATCCCAACTGGGGTCGCGGTGGGACCAAAGCCTATCCCGGAAACTTACGGGCGCAAGGTGGGGAATAACCCTGGGCAGGCGCCAACACACCACAGGGCACACACACAATCACACTTTATGGGGCCAATTTAGAGTCGCCAATCAACCTATATTACATGCCTTTGGACTGTGGGAGGAAACCGGAGCACCCGAACATGGGGAGAGCATGCAAACTCCACGCCGAAAGGCCCCACAGCCGACCTGGAATTCGAACCCAGGACCTCCTCGCTGTGAGGCGGCAGCGCTAACCACAGCGCCACCGTGCCTCCCTGCTTTAATGTCAGAAGAACAAACTGTCTTAAAATAAAGACATCGAATTGTGTTGTTTCTATGAAAAGGTTACTAGTAAATCACAGACATATTTCAGCAGCACTTGCAGAACATACAAAGATTTTGTTATAGTTGGTTATGTTTTAGTTCATATATTTTTGGATGGGGTATTATTGTTCATAACCTGGAGGTTTAAGTGTGCTCTAAAAGGGCAGTTGGTAGCATAATATTTATATTTAGGAAGTTGCCCCCATGATCAGAAAGTTGCTGGTTCAAGTCTCAAACAGTAAAGGTACCACTTACAGTAGGTACTCATGGGCAAGGTACCGTTCCCAAGCACTGCTCCTCATGTGCTGCCAAAAGCTACCCACTGCTACTGTTTCTTAACAGATGGGACAAATGCAGTGGTGCACTCTGTGCTGTGTTCACAATGATAATCATTCACTCACTTAAAGATACTCTCTGTATATTTCGGCATTGGTAGTTCCTGACCACTGCAGACTGGGAACGTCGCACAAGAGCCGCAGTTTTAGATAAACCAGGTTGTCTGGTCATCACAATCTGAACCTTGTCAAAGTCCCTCAAATCCTTACACGTCCATTTTTATGCTTTTAACACGGACAAAATGTTGACTTACTATAATATTTCCCTTTCACTGCCAGATGTCACGGTAACCAGGAATTCAGTTATTCACTTCACCTGTCAGTGGTCATAACGTTATGGCCGATCAGTATATATTCACGTGTTTTAGCGTAGTGTATCATTGGTGCAGGGCAACATGCCGACTGATATCTGTGGGCAACGTAGACGGTGCATTATGCAGGAGACCGCAGCAGTTTTGCATAGTGCAGTGGTGAAATGAGTTCACTGCATCACAGGACAGGACGCATCGCATGATAGAGTAGCTCTTGTATCGCTCTGTAGACAATTTCTTCTGCTTTTGTTGTTACTCCGAACCCAATGCATATGACTTTTCAGCATCTGTTGGTGCCCATGTACATTCTTTATTCCTGGGGCAAAGCCTGATTGTGTTTGTGTGTGTGTGTTTGTGCGTGCATAAGCAAGCAGTAACCCGGAGTACCAGAATTCACACATATTGCAGTCTAGTAAACGCTGTCTGTTCAAGCCCAGCTCTCATACAGTACTTACTGAACAGTTGTGTGTTGAGGACTGTGTGTGAGACGTCATTATTCTTTATCCTGACACACACATTAGTCAACCTGACGAATGAGTTTCTACTCCACCTTGAATTCCAACATAGACATAGTGATCAGATCAGGCTAAAAGAATTAGTACAAATACTGATCCAACACACACACACACACACAGCTGTCTTCGTAAGGTACTTCCATTGATACCTAGAAATAATAGATAGATAGAAATAATGCTACAGATGCACCTAACCGTAACCTTAAACTCAGTTGCCGAAACCCTAAATATACCCATGACTTCTTCCACGTGCGATGTAATAAATGACTATATTGTGAACATAGAGTACAAATCCTCACGTTAATGTTAACCATTCATTCATTCATTCATTCATTCATTCTAGGGATGCACCGATTGATCGGCCATCGATCGATTTTTGGCCTGATCGGCCGATCCCTTACACATATTGCCAATTTCAAACCGATCTTGCGCATTACTTGCAGCACAGCCACGCGCGCATTCAGGCAGCGTTCACATGTACGCTCAACGGAGGCGTTTCTCATTCACTTTGAATGGGGTGACATCGTGCGGCGACGAAATGAATTTTGGGTGCGTGACTATGGCGTCACATCAATCCCGAAACTAGAGCGCGCAAAATCGCTTGCTGCAAAAAAATTTGCGGGCGTAAATTTCAAAGTCGCGCGCGCAAATGTGAAATTCGAGAGCACAAAATTAAGAATCGAGTGCGCGGTTGTGATAATATTGTGCGTGAACTGTATTTTTCCTCTCGCGAATGTCTTTTTTCCTCTCGATGTGTTAAATGTCCTCGCGCGCGAAGTAGATTACTGACGAGCGGCTTTTTTGCTCGAGTGAGATTTCTGCGTGCGCGGTTTGAAAGGGGGCGGGGTTTGGCAGTTTGGGGGGCGGGGTATTGGCAGCTTCTACCTGCGAATCCTATTGGCCGATGGCTCCTGGTCTTGTGATTGACTGCACACTACAGACAGTTTTTACAGAAAAACCAAAGATGACGTAGAAAGAGGAACGGCAACAGGTAGATTAAACGCAAGTTATAGTTTATCGACCTTATAATTATAATTTAATAGTTAGGTCTTACACGTTTAATAAGCACGCAATCAACGGCTCCCCTTGCCCATTTGTCTGTCCCCAATTAAACACAGATGCACAAGTCAATCACAAGATGATCACTAGATCCTCAGCCGTTTTCTATAGTTGAGGATACAGGCTTCAGAAATCTGATAACTTCAGAAATCTGGCGCCAACACACCGCAGGGCACACATTCATACAATCACACTCCCATTCCCATTTTACGGGGCCAATTTAGAGTTGCCAATTTACCTATAGTGCATGCTATTGGACTGTGGGAGGAAACCAGAGCACCCAGAGGAAACCTACGCAAACATGGGGAGAGCATGCAAACTCCACACAGAAAGGCCCTACCATCGACCCGGGGATCGAACCCAGGAGCTTCTCGCTGTGAGGCGGCAGCGCTAACCCCTGCGCCACCGTGTCGTCCCTAATGTTAAACAAACAGCATGTAATTCAGTCCGTCACATTATTGTGACACGAGTCATGCACGGGGATTATGGCAAATATTGTTTCCAGGAAGAAAGATAATATATTAAGATACACATATCGTGTATTGCGATGTAGCTTAAAAATATTGTGATATTATTTTTATATCGCCCAGCACTAATGTATTGTAAAGTGCAGTGAGCTGTTTTGATAGTTAATATACATAATAATATAAACATAATATACACCCTTCTTTTTTAGGACACACAAATAACAAAAACCCTGCTCACAGATATACACATACAAACACACACACGCAGTGTTTTTAGTGCTGGCTGTTAAAAGCCTCTGTGGAACCTCTCAGTCTGTTTTTAACCTACACACATATATATATATGATGTAAGCGTGTGGTGCTTCTCTGCTTTCACAGTAATAGGCCTGCTGTCCAAAGGTTGGACCCTACTGCCCTGTGGAGGCAGAGAGTAAAAGAGATTATTGACTACGCTAGATGACTGCTGAACTGTATGCATTTAGACTGCCCACGGGCTTTATCTTCTGAAGCATGTGGCCAAACTCTGGGCTGAGGCCCTTTTATGGGTGGATCCAGTTTAAAGAGGAAATCAGCTTATCAGCTAATCAACTAAAAGTGTAAACTTTTCAAAGTGTGTTGCTGTGCAGGGGTGTGTGCGTGTGTTTGTGTGTGTGTGTGTGGTGTGAGAGAGTGTTTGTATGAGCAGTCTGGGGTCAGAGATCTCCATCTTGTCCATGCTGCTATGCAGATGGGGAACAGCAGGAAGTCTTTTAGTGAATCCCTCCCTGACTTTGGACCAGGCTGTCCTCTCTGCCTCACTGCCCAGTCAGAATTACAGCTCCGCCAAGCACTGCCCACTAGGGGTGTAACAATACCTACATTTCACAATATGGTGCAAACTGGGACATTTATACCACATAATATGTTCAGTACAAATAAGCATTTTTAGTTTTGTTTTCTTATTCTAGCTGTATTCTAGTGATCAACCATAACATTGTAACCACCCACTGAATATTGAGTACGCAGCCCCATATGCAACAAAACGCAATGTACTGTGTGTCATGACACCTTTCTATCAGAGCCAGCATTAACATTTTCAGCAGTTTGAGCTTTGTAAAAATTGGACAACCTGGGCCAGCCTTTACTCCCGTACATATCTTGGACGCCAATGACCTTGTGGCCAGTTTGCTAGTTTTCCTTCCTTGAACCACTTTTGGTAGCTCTTGACCACTGCAGACTGTCTCACGATTGCTGCAGTTTGTTAGAAGCTCTAACCCAGTCTTCTAGCCATCACACTTTGGCCCTTGTCAAAGTTTGCTCAAATTCCACATTTTATACTTCCAAAACATTGACTTCAATGAAAAAATATTCGCTCTCACTCACTGCCAGGGGCCATTGCGACCATGTAATCAGTGTTGCTCACTTCCCTCGTCAGTGGTCTTATTGTTATGGCTGATTGGTATACTGGTATATATTAAAATTATCGTTAAACATGGGGGGCAAGAACCTCTAACTGCATGATGTAGTATGATATCTGTAAATCTGTGTATATCGTATTTCACATTTATCTCCTCACCCTGTAATTTGTAAATACGTTTATTGTATTATAATTCAAAGTTTTTTATGGTTAGTTAATTTTTTGTGTTTTTTTCCCCATATTTTTATCTGTTAACTTGTACTCCTTGTTCACATTGCACAGTCAAAGAAAGAGCGGTTCAGGATACATTTCACCACGCGTTGTACCTATATAACTATGCACGTGACAAATAAAGAACCTTGAATCTTTATATGGAGTAATATTGCAGCCATACATTCCACTCTTTTTGGATAAACATCTCCATTAAATTACTCCTTCGTGTTACTCCTTGAATTCCTTGAACCTGCTAGTATGATCGCAAGACCTGCGCATGTTACAAGTACGTATACAAGTGTATATGAATATTCATGGTGCCAGTGGCCTCCTTCAGTGTAGCTAGTGGGGTGTGTCCAGGGCCAACAGTTCGAGGGACAGTAGGATCCACATCTGTTTTCTGGTGACCTACACAGCAGGATTGGACTCATCCCTCTCTCTCTCTTCCTCTCTCTCACTCCCTCTCTTTTCTACACCTTCTGTTATGTGTGCTGCTCCAGCAGAGGATGACATTAGTATTCCTTTGAAGATGTTTCTGGTGCAATAACTCACACACAAATGGGTGCACACACACACACACACACATGCACAAACACTGTGTTTTTATAACCGCCCTTGTTCCTCTGCGCAATTATTACAACTTCTAGGGGTAACACTGGAGCATTGCTAGGGGTTTCTCCCACGTTATGAGGATACGGTAGTAGGGAGGCGGTAAAAAAAGGAAGGGGAAAGGAGTGTTACTGCAGAAAGCAGCCCATGTAATGCAGCTCCATTAGATTTTCTGTAAGATAACAGCTCTTTGTTTTCATTTCATTTACTCATATCCTGACCAACTCACCTAACCTTGCCTAATTATCATGGACAGGGTCTCAGGAACAACTTAAGGGTGTGCTCAGGAGCCCAATGTTAGTAGTTCTGGCAGCAGGAAAGAACTGGATTTGAATCTCTAGGTCTGTAGACAAGGGTTCTACCACACAACCATCCAGAGTTGTGAGCCTTCACTGGTCTCACGATTCGATTAGCAGGTCAATGATTCAATTTGATATGATTTCTCGATGCATCACCATCAATTTTTTTCCATTGCTTCACATTGCACACCGATTGGCCATGGATTGCGGATCGGTCAGCCATAGTTACTACTGGGATGTTTTTTTAAGCTAGAATTTTTATGCCATTGCCAGAAAATCACCAAGCAATGTCATTATGATATTCAGGGATATTCAACTGGTTCTGTACCAGAGACCACTGTGTGTCCGCGCGCGTGTGTGTTTACTTTTTAAATATTTGCATTAAATTCATTATTCATAAAGATGCCCAAATCATCTGGAAATGTTTGTGAAAAAAATAATTAAAATTGAAATAACGTTTAAAAAGTGATTTTAGTAGTGAAAGTAGATTGCATGCCACAGACCACCTGCAATGCCACAGACCACCGGTTGAAAACCCCCTATACAATTGATTTTTGTCTGCCACTGCACTGATGCGGAATCATGCACGTCTGCATCATGATGCAGTGATTATGTGATTAATTTCAACACCCCTAGGACCATCAGCACTCTACTTTAAGTTACTTTAAGTTTCTAAGTTACATTTAGCCCGCAGTAGGACACACTTTTACTCAGAAACTTATATAGTCTTATATTCTTACTCACTTTCCCAATACGATAAATTCACATGAACAACAGTATACTTATCACTATACCCCTTGCTCAACAGTGTATTCACATATTGACCCTGTAGTCCAACACTGATTTCAAATGTTCCATCGCTGTTCCATCACCATTACGCATTTATACTTACATTCACAAGAAAATATACACAGACTTACCCAACATTACATGTACACATAAAGCAGACGTTATGACCACTGACAGGTGGCCAAGGCTCACTAATACATGTACAGATAGAAGATGGCCGAATAGAAGAGCTACCGTTGAAAGTGAGTAATTATTTGTCATCGTGAACACACCACAACGCAGCACACCACAACGAAATGTGAACTCTGCATTTAACCCATCCGCGAAGGAGCAGTGGGCAGCTAACAAGCGCCCGGGGAGCAGTGCTTGGGGGCGGTACCTTGCTCATGAGTGCCTCAGTGGTAACTTTACCAGCCCTGGATTCGAACCTGCGACCTTCTGATCACGGCGCCAACACCCTACCCAGTGCTAGAATGGTTTCAACAGAAAGGTGTCAGAACACACAGTGTAACTTTCAGATTCATTACTAAACACATCACTACACTTACTTTTGCTTAAAACTAAGCTTGTGCCTTTAAATAAGACTGCACTCTCACTTTCATCACTTCAGCAGCGTTTTCTTTCAACCTAAAACCCAACATGCTTCTCCAGTCGTACTCACATATACAGTATCAAGATTAGACACATCTACACTTAACAAAATACTCTCAATCTACAACAATGCTACACACATCTACCCTTACACTGTATCACTGGTAAGCAAGTGATTTTATGGAAATCTACCCCTGACAGGCTGTGTGTATGAAGATAATCTTTTAAATATGTTTCATTCTGTAATTTTGTGTAACTTGGTTTAAAAACAGCTTGATAGTACTTGAAACTGTATGTAGTAAGTGAGAAATCATGTCAACTTTCTTTCTGTTGAACCTAATATCTTCAAGGAGAAATAAGTATTTTTCCATGCCTACATAAGGTAAAAGAAAAGTGGACGAATGTAAATGTGTTATGACTCGTAACTGCATTGTCTTTGCTATATGAACAGTAACACACGTCAGAACATTGTTAACATGTTGTGTTTCTCTATTTCTGTAGTGAGCGATAGCTGCTTTCGTAATCTTGCTGAGGACCGCAGCGGCATCAACCTCAAAGACCTTGTGCACGACCCATCTCTGTAAGCAATCATACACCCATACATCCATACACACACACACACACTAACATGTCAGGGCCTAGTGGTAAGATATTCACTCTTGGACTATAAGGTTGTAGGTAAAAATCCAGCTCTACTCTACCTCCAGCACTATAACTATTGCTCCGGAAACTGCGCCTCTCACCAAGCATTCTTAAAAAGACATTTCTTAAAAACCCACTTACACAGTTTTCCTAAAGATTCTGACTTTCACCAAATTTTTCTTCTTTCTTTCTTTCTTTCTTTCTTTCTTTCAAAGTACAAATGCTAAAGAGCACTCTAACACATTTTATTGTATATGTGTTTGAGCAAAACATTAGGACATTGTTCTTTTATATGAAGAATAAAACATATATATGTACAGATTTCTATTCTTTTATGAGCTACTGCAGCTGCAGGTATGTGAAAAATATGAAATTGGCCCATATTTTATTATAGAACTGCAATTCTGTTTTTATAGCAGCTATTCGAAGTGTTATATTCCAACACCTATACACCTGATTCAGTTTACTGATTACAGGAAATAGACCTCAGCAAATGAGGATACCGTGGACTTTTAATGACTTTTAATTGTAAAATAATATATGTGTAGTTTGCAACTTCCAGGTAAGATTAAGATCATTTACTCCATAAGATTAAGTAATTGATTAAGATAATTTACTAATTATTAGATAAAATGTTTGGAATTTTGAAATAAGCATGGTAAAGTTAGAAAAGAACATTAACTTGTATATTTTACACAGACGCACAGCCACAAACTGGAAAAACAATAAATCAGAAATAAAGAGCTGTCCAGAGCTGTATTTGTTCAGGTCATGAAACAAACGTTTCTTTCATGACATAGGAAGAGATTTTTCTTAAGTCTTTCCGGAAGAAAAAACGTAAGATGTTGGTGAATGAGGCCCTCTTACTGTCGTTGTTAGGAAATCTAAGTTGCTCTGAATAAGCATGTCTGCTAAATAGCAATAATGTAATGTAAACATTTTTTGTAGTAACACAACTAGAGCATAAAGCCTTCAGCCTTCTAGGAACCTTTTGACGTTTTTACGTTTTAAACACATGCCCATACCAGAATTCCAGAATTCTGGATTTATTGCAGTCTGGTCATAAACCTTTTCCAGCAGCCTGCTCATAGTGGGTGCACTGACATTTAGGTTAGTCTCATGTCAGACAACTAAAATTCATATACTTCAACAGTAATATAGCCCCATAGGTGCATTATCATGCTCAACACAATGAAATGTCTTGAATAAAAAATGTGTCTTTTACAAAACGTGAGACATGGACATGGAAGATGGTGGATACTATCTGAAGGTGTCTGTATACATGCTGAGACACATGCTGAATGCTGGACAAACTTTCTGTTTTAAATGGTTTTTTTTTTTTGTCTTGATGTTATTTTTATTGTAATTTTGTTTTTTTTTTCACAGTAAGTCTAAAAGATGAACATTTGAATTAAAGTGAGTGATAATCTGCCATAATGAACACACAACGGCACAGCACACAGCGCACCACAACAAAATGCATCCTCTCCATTTGACCTATCCGTGAAGGAGCAGGAGCAGTGGTGAGCAGTGCTTGAGGATGGTACCTTGCTCATGAGTATCTCAGTGGTACTTTTACCACTCTGGGATTTGAACCAGCAACCTTCCAATCACAGGGTGAACGGAGCAAAGACCCTAACCATTATGGGACCATTAAAGTGCTTGGGACCCCAAGCACTTTTGCACATCAGTTTGGGGTAGTTGGCAATTAGCAGTTGGAAGTGTAACGGTTAGGGTGTTCACCCCATAATGGTTAGGGTGTTTTTCCCCTTCACCCTGTGATTGGAAGGTTGCTAAGTGCTAAAAGTACCACTGAGGTACTTTTGCAGATTAGAGTACTCAGTGGTACTTATGAGCAAAGTACCCCAAGCACTCAGTGCTGCTTTTACCAGTCTGGGACTTGAACCGGTGATCCCCCAATCACAGAGCCAATTCCCTAACCTTTAGGCTGTCACATTTGAGGTTGTTTTTTTTTTCTCATTTCTCTATTGGTGCAATAGCAGACCCTTGATATCCAGGTTCTCAAATTGAGTGCGTGATTATTTGTCATTGTGAACGCACCACAGCACAGCACACAGTGCACCACCATGAAATGTGACCAGTGGGCAGCTAACAAGGGCAGCGTACGGGGAGTAGTGCTTGGATACCTTGCTCATGAGCACCTTAGTGGTAACTTTACCGGTCCTGGATTCGAATCTTTGACCTTCTGATCACGGGGCGAACATCCTAGCGTTACGCCAGCAACTGTCGCCAAATTGAGCAATATATTAAATTGCACAAATAACCTGTCTGATTAAGGACTTAACTAAACTGTTAAAACACAGCTCTGTTGTCAGGTCCTCCCAAAGAATTACAAACTGGAACACACCCACACACACACACTCACTCAAATCAAACAGATAAGCCACACGGTATGCGAAGGCTTTGTTGTGAGTGTTGTTTGTACCCATTCCAACCCTGGTATTAGTGTAGCACATTCATGCCTCTTCATTAAGGCAGCATGCTGTGTCTAATGCTCCAGTGTCAGCACTAGACAGGAGCTCATTAGCTGCGTAGCGTGGATGTGTGTGTGTGAGTGTGTGTGACAGGAAGCAGGGGCTCACACGGCTCTGTCACATGCCATGTTAATTGCTAATATCTCCTCCCAGGGGGCAGGGCGGAGCAGGGGCCCGCGCCTTCATATGCACATCATGTTTTTATTCACAATGTGATGGACATGTACATGATGATGACTCACTGTCTGAACTCACTGACATCATTCAAAAACACACGCGCACACTTGTCAAGTCATATTGCAATGGTTGCCCTGTGCCAAGTGTAAACCCCTTGTGCGTGTGTGTGTGTGTGTGTGTGTGGTACAAACTAAATATAGATATGTAGCCAAATGTTAATTCAGTGATATGTGCACATATAAATTAATGTTGCATATAACACACCATACCTCTACACACACACACAGAGTTTGCTGGCGGGGAACACAGACTGTCCCATTATTATGAGAGTGGACTACCAAAACTAAGGGACATAAGCTCTTTGCCTATCCCGGGACTACAGGGAGTCGGGGACCAACCGTGGGCTAGCGCCAACACACTGCAGGGCACACACACACTCATATTCACACCTTATTAGAGTAATCAACCTATAGTGCATGTTTTTGGACTGTGGGAGAAAACCTGAGCGCCCGGAGAAAATCCGAATGAACACAGAGAGCACAAAACTCCACACAGAAAGACCCCACAGCTGACCCAGGGTTCGAACCCAGGAGCTTCTCACTGTGAGGCAACCATGCAAACCAACGTGCAACTGTACTGCACCTAATAATAATAATCATCATCATCATCATCATAAATATGCCTGTAAGCGGCAATGAGCGGGGTCCAACCTGTCCTTATGGTTGTTCAGATATGGGCATTTAGCATTTATAGTGCCCCCTATTGTTCACTTGGCGCCTTTGATGCTAGATGGACCAAAGCAGCCTAAAGATAAAGCTGTGTAAGCAAAATAAGCCACACCATACTACAATTAATTCACTAATTTTAGCCTCCCCTTTGTGAAAGCCTAAGAGGAGTTTGCAAAAGTTTGTTTTTCATTTTGTGCAAATTAGCTCAAAATCTCAAAATGGGCAGTCCATAGTCCCAATTAGAAAGTTGTTTGGCTTAATCCAGAAAATCAGCTAAAGCAGGAATTTTCACTCTAGGCCAGCGTTTCCCAATCCCGGTCCTCGCGCCCCACCGCTCTGCACAGATTCGACTTTCCCGACCAACAGCACAGCTGATGGTACTAATCAGCTAATTAGCAACGTAGGACCAGCGCGCGACAGTGCAGGAAATACGGAAAATGTGCAGAGCGGCGGGGCGCGAGGACCGGGATTGGGAAATGCTGCTCTAGGCCACACAACTCGGTAGTTAGCAAAAAATCTGAAAAATCTTGTTTGCCTTTGCTATAGCAACAATTATAGACGGATCACTGCAATTTTCGCCATGTGCCCAGATGTAATAATAATAATAATAATAACAATAATAATAATAATAATAATAATAATAATAATAATAATAATAATAATAATAATAATAATAATTTTTAAAAAATTACGAGGGTTCTATAGCACCTTGTGCTTGGACCCTTAATAATCTTGAACTTCATTTGACCTGGACCCCAAGTAACATAAATTCGTTCACAATATTTACAGGGATAAATATTAATTACATATGTATCACCAGTCACCATTTAATGACATCTGCATTCTGCCAGCAGATGTGATAGTGATGTTCAGATGCTTGTTTAATGCTGAAAAATGCTATGATGCAATGCAGCTACATTCATTTAACAAATAAAGTTGCATTTACCTGTATGTACATGTGCTGCCTTTTAATGGGTGTTCATTAGCATTATAATTCAATTATGATTATATAGACATTTCCTGGTCAGAATCTTTTCTTCCATATTCCTCATCATGGGTGCTGGATTTTATTCAGATGCTCTACAGTATAGGAAAAGGGGAATCAAACTGATTTAATTAAATACAGGCCCTGAAACAGCATAAAGCAGGCTGCATTGCCGTGAATATTGATTTAAGATGTTGATTTTTTTGAGGCTAGCAAGTTACTCTGCAGAGACAAAGAGGAAGAGGAGGGGGAGAGAGATAAAGAGAGAGACGGAGGAGGAGGAGGAGGATAAGAGGAGGTGTAGAGCGTGGGTGTGGCTGCAGTAAGGTTCCAGTGTCGGACCTCTTACCCTTCTGCTGGAATCGTCCTCTCTGTACAAAGGCCCTGCATTATTAATCACATTACAACTGCAGATGGGCTTCATTATTAAGTGTGTGTGTGTGTGTGTTTGGGACGCATCCAGACCGGCACATCTGGCCCAGAGAGGAATAAAGAGGGCTCAATCTCACCTGTCACCCTCCTTTTCTCACTTTCTAGTCTCTCTTTTTCCTCTCCATTCCTCTGTCTTGCACGTTGTCTAAACTTTCTTGCCCTTCCTCCTGCTTTGCTCTTTCTCTTTCTCTCTTATTTATAGTGGATGTGATTCTGCACTGTGTGGTGTGTCCTGTTGTATTTGGAGGCTTCATTTTGGAATAGACAAAAATCATCATGAAAGCCAGACACAGTATATAAACAGATGATCACAGGTTTAAAAAAATAATTTAAAAATTTCACGCTTTGTAAAAACTGGTTTTGGTTTAAATATATTTACTAATATATATGGCCATTGGGATTCTTTAATACTGGCATTGATGTGGGTAGACACATGGCACGGTGGTTAACACTGTGGTCTCACAACAAGAAGGTCTTAGGTTTGATCCCCTGTTCGGCTGTGGGGCCTTTCTTTGTGTAGTTTGTGTGCGCTCCCTGTTTTTGCGTGGGTTTCTTCTTCCCAGTCCAAAAGCATAAGCTGTTGGTTCATTGGTTACTCTAAATTGCCTCCATAGATGTGAGTTTGAGTGTTTTTGTATGAGTGTGTGTATCCTGTCGTGTGTTTGCGCCAACCTAGAGATGGACCCCCACCTCACGCCGGAAGTCCTGGGACAGGCTCCAGTCCCTGCAACCCCACCTGGGATTAAGTGGTTAAGATAATGAATGAATGAATGAATGAATGAATGAATGAATTGCACTGAGCTTAACTGGAGGTCTGATGCACTCTTTTCTTCTGAATTTAAATAACCCTCATTGCAAAAAGGCATACATGCAAACAGAATTAGAAAACTCATATAGACATCCATGAGGGACATGCCCAGAAAATTCATAAATGTTAGTTTTAAAACGAGTTTCGGATAAAATAATCTAGGCTTTTTTCAACAACATTTGGTATGATGCTTTACAAAAACAACCTACACCAATAAAGTTCAAATTTATAGCAGTTTAACACTTTAATATGTTAAGCACAAGCAAGCCCTCACGGATTGGTTTAATTTCGCTAGTGTGTATATAAAACAAGTTTTAGTGAACAAACCAATAACCATCATGTTCTTCAAATAGATTACATATGTTGTGCTTTACCTTGACCGTTTCCATTTTATTAATAAAAATTAAAAAACACAAAGTTTGAGCGTATTGTCATGGAAAAAACACAATACATATAATGTTGTGACATAGGGGCAGTTGGTAGGGAGTTAGACCCATGATTAAGTCCCCGACCGGTAAAGATACAACTGAGGTACTCATATGCAAGGTACCGTCCTCAATCACTGCACCCCGAGATGCTGCCAAAAAACTACCCACTGCTCCTTTACAGATGAGTCAAATGCAGAGGTTACATTTTGTTGTGGTGCTCTGGGTGCTGTGCTATGTTCACAATGACAAATAATCACTTTTATATTTGACTTTTAAAATATTAGTGATGTTACTCTCCTGTATTTGAGCTATGTGCAGTATATACAGTACTGTGCAAAAGTTTTAGGCAGGTGTGAAAAAATGCTGTAAACAAAGAATGCTTTCAGAAATATAAATAATGATTGTTTATTTTTATCAATTTACAAAATGCAAAGTGAGCGAACAAAAGAAAAATCTAAATCAAATCAATATTTGGTGTTACTCCCTTTTGCCTTCAAACCAGCATCAATTCTTATAGGTACACTTGCACAAAGTCAGGGATTTTGTAGGATTATAGTCATTATATTATTTTGTAGTCATTATATTATTTTGTAGGATTATAGGATTATAGATCTGTGGTTAGTTCTCCAAGATGTTTGGAACAACCTACCAGCCGAGTTCCTTCAAAAACTGTGTGCAAGTGTACCTAGAAGAACTGATGCTGTTTTGAAGGCAAAGGCTGGTCACCGCAAATATTGATTTGATTTAGATTTCTCTTTTGTTCATTCACTGCATTTTGTTGATTGATGAAAATAAATGATTAACACTTCTTTGTTTACAGCATTTTTTCACACCTGCCTAAAACTTTTGCAGAGTACTGTATATGTAGGAATCCCTGGTTGAAGTATTGCGCAGATGATTCAAGACCATTTTGTGATGACACTTCAAAGTGTCAATTAGTCAAAATTCCTCTCTCCCCCCTCTCCCTAATATGTGTGTGGTGAAGTTACTGGCATAAAATGGCATTGGACACATTGTCACATTTTTTCTATATCTGACAACACCAATAGTTTGTATTTCCTACACATTCAACATAAAATGGTGATTTGATGCCTTTTCAGCTCTTTTCTGCTATAAGGTGCATCTCAATTCATGGACATGTAGGATAGTGCACATCCGATATCTGAGATACTGAACAAGGCATCTGATGGTGAGAGAACTGGGGGTGTAATGATACGCCAGTCTACAAAGATATATCAGTTCAGTGATCAGTGAACCCGTAGCATCAATCCAAAATCAAAACATCAATCAGACAGCATAGATATTGTTGTCATTTTATATTGAACAGGAAGTCATTTTTTATTAAAAGAGAAGACTTCTAATAAGACTGTCAAACTTACAATCAAATAACAAAGTCAAATAACAAAGTCTAATAACATTTGCTTTTTGTGATTTTATCTTAATGGATAATGAAGATGGAGATTGTTTTAAATCAGCATATGATGTCTCATATCAATCGCTGGTTCCTGAATTGAATCAAATCAAAATTATATCACAGCAGCCTTTGTGATATCGACAGACGTCTAATCATTGTCCACTGAATCAATAAAATATTGTAGTCTAAACCTGACTTCATTAACAGTCCCCTAATCAAAAAATCGGTTTATTTTATGAGGGATTTTTTTTTTAACGCATGAGTGTGGCGTTTTCTCTGAGTGGGGATCTGTAAATTCTCCAGCTGCTGTTGTGGAGGAAACGCGCTGCGGTGAAGTTCTAAAAATAGAGCACATGCGAAAACCCGAGCCCTTACATAAGACCTGTCTGCGGCGTTCTTCACCTTCCGCCCTGGGTGCTTTTATTTTGTCTCTCCCACTCCCCGTATTCTTCCTCTCGCTCGCCGTGAGACGTGTTGCGGCCAGCAGAGGGCATCGCACCACGCGCTTCGACAGGGATTAGCACATGCATGACTTTAGCCTGCAGAGAGAGACCCATAAGAGGTCATGTGCATCTACACATACAATTTTGGATATTCAGGAAAGGCATTGGGCATCATTCACTTATGCGGTTTTTAGCCAAGATTCTGACACTCACCTGTTTGCTTATTTGAGATTAGTTCTTAGGTATGAACAGAATGTATCTGTGGTGAAGAGGCTTCTTAAGCAAATGTTACTGCATTACGTTAGCTTATTGGCTTTTCTTCAATGTTACAGTTTTGTAATATTATACTATTGAAATGTCTTAACTCTCATAAGAACCCATTTTAAGAAACAAATTATTATTAAAATATTGGTGAATGACCTTTATATGTAATGTATATTTCCAGTAAGAAAGCCAAAGCTTTGTTGCGAGTACCTATCTGAGTTAAGTGTTATTTTCTGATTATGGTTGGGTGTGCTTCTTCTGGTGTATTTCACAGGTTGGGCGGAACCATCTCAGCCTATAAAATCGTCCCAGATGAAATTGACGAGATCAAGGTGAGTTACTGTTTTTTCTAGATTCTTTTTCCAGCAGCCTCCAACGTCATATTAAATGTTTTTGAGCTATTGTTTGTACTCCAGCCAATAATTATTTTGTTTTTTGTTTATTTTGCCATCTGATTAACAACCTATTTTGCATATCTGAACAGAGTTCATTTGCATGATACATTCATGAGATTCTTAAAGATATTGGTGCACAACATGAAACACAACAATATATAAACACATTTCTCAGTATGTGTACATGCACACACTCTAGCATATAAGTGTGTATACTATATGTACACTGCAGAACATTTACACACACACACATATACAGTGTAAAGATTAGAGTCTGACCCATGTAGGCTTTTAAAGACTGATACCATGTTATGGGGGGAAAAAAGAACTCAAAAGATCACTGTAGGATTTTTAAATCCCAGAAACACGTAACGATAAACAAATTTTACCAAACATTTGTTAAGTGTAGCGTCCTCAACAAGACGTAGCATTAGCTTAACATTAAATGTGTCGAATTGCTCTACAAATGTAAAAATGTACAACAGAACATACTGCCTTCATACATACAATTCATGCACAGTACGAAGAATTGGGAATTCTTATTTCTGAAATTACACTGAGCATAAAGTGTGTGAGTGTGCATGCATGTGTCTGTGTGTATGTATGTGTGTACTGAGATATTAAGTTACATGGTCAATCAAGTTGCAATCAAGTTGTGTAGTTCAGATAAGCTCTGTGTTATGTAATATCAGAATCGGAATCAGATTTCATCACTACGTTTTTGTTTGAAATGTACAGGAACTTGCTTCTGGTCTGTAGTGTCTCTAGACTATATAAATGGACACAGATCGATATACAATAGACAGTGTTCACTATACATTGTACAATATACAATACATTTACATTTACAGTATTTAGCAGACGCTCTTATCCAGAGCAACTTCCTAATTCCAGAGAGCAATTTGGGTCTCGCTTATGATGGTAGTGCTGCAGGTAGGATTCGAGTCCACGACTTCTTGGTCCAGGGGCAAGTATACTAATCACTAGACCCCCAACACCTCGTAGACCACCCCATAGATCCCAGTAGACAATATACATTACAAAATATGCAGTATGAAAGTAATGTACATGTTACGGGGCAGTTGGTAGTGTAATGCTTAGGGAATTGGCCCCGTGATCGAAAGATTGCCTGTTCAAATCCTGAACCGGTAAAGGTACCACTGAGGTACTTATGAGCAAGGTGCCATCCCCAAGCACTGCTCCCCATGTCAGCTGCCCACTGCTCCTTCACAGATGGGTCAAATGTAGAGGTCACATTTCATTGTGTTCATATGCTGTGGTGTGTTCACAATGACAAATAATCACTCACTTTCACCTAGACAGGGTAAGAGCCTGTTACTTTATCTAATGGTCTTATTATACAGGGAAACAGATTATTTTAACTCCATTGAAATTATTTGAACTGATCAATCGATATCATTTCACTGTGTTGATGCTGATGGTGCACAGAAGGGATATTCAGGAGGTAACAGCAGTGTGTTCTGTATTTCAGGACACCCTGGTGGACTGGTGTGATGAGAAGGAGCTTAATCTCATCCTGACCACTGGGGGCACCGGCTTTGCCCCCCGAGATGTCACTCCTGAGGTAAACTGCCATCAGCTGCAAAACAATGACTTGACACCACGGTTGCTAAAGAGTATCAGCCGCAGGTAGAATAAGGTCTGAGCGAAGCCAATTCATCACCTGGGCTTTTAATCTGAGACAAAATGTCTGACGTTTCCACACGTCTACATTTTTCTTTCTGCTGCCCCCTGCAGGCCACAGCTGCAACCCACAGCTGAGTCTGATTATTATAGAAAAGTGTGAGATATTAAAAGAGAAGATTTGCCATGTTAATAAAACAACATTGAAAGTTCAAATTTGGCTGATCACTGATACAGGGTGTTTTCTGCGATCAGGTGACGTACTGAGCTGTAGCAAAAATGTTAAATATGTACTGAACTGATTGGTCTAACAATAGTTTCTTTAATCTGGTATAATACAGATGTGAATTCTCTCTCGCGTGCGTGCTCTCTCTCCACCCTCCCCCCCTCTCTCTCCTGAGTCTCGGCCCACTCTTCTCCTCCTTTGATCTATTCCCTCGTTCCTTTTCCTCTATTGTGGAGTGTTTGAAGTGTCTTTCAACTCAAGGACAGAGAACCCACACCAGGGAGAGAAAAGCCCTCGTCTTTTTTTGTTTCCCTTTTACTCTCACACACATTCTCGCATGCGTATATACCCATTTTCACTCCCTCCACTACATGTACACAAAGATCTTAGCGTTTATCCTCATTCTGTAGATTCCCCTTTTCATGTATGGCACGCTTTACTCGTTGGGCTAATGCTGCGTTCATGAGAGCTCATGTTCACTGTCTTTTTGAGGTGTTATGCACAATGTACAGATCGTTCAAGTGGACAAGGTAGACATATCATTATCTACAACATATATGAAGACTGATTGACACTTTGAGACATCATCGACAGTATATGATTGAGCAGAAATATAAAATCGGGGTTAATGTAAACACAATTTTACCTAAACGTAATCTCACGCACACGCACAGTGTGCCAAGAACGAATATTTATGGGCTAAATCTTTCTCTCTGCCCTTGTCTCCCTCTCCCTCTCCCTCTCCTCCCTCCAGGCCACTAAAGAGGTGATAGAGAGGGAGGCTCCAGGAATGTCTCTGGCCATGCTGATAGGTTCTCTGAACGTCACCCCTCTGGGCATGCTCTCCAGGTGAGTGGGCTCTCATGCCACGCCACACCTGCCCAGGTGTTTTACTGGTGGGCACCACTTTTCCAGGCAGGTGCACTGGATCAGAATACATCATGCCTAAGTACAATTTTATGTTTAACTAAATTCAACGTGAAACGTGAGACGAACGGCACGTCCTCCTTTCTCAGTTTAATCTTCCCAACTACGCCTAAAAAACATTAACTATTAAACATTAATAAATAAAAAAATCTTTTATTATTATTAATGATTATTATTAAACACAGTGAACCACAACAAAATATGGCCTGTGCATTTGACCCATCCGTGAAGAGGTAATGGGCAGCTGACATACAGATCCTGGGAAGCAGTATTTGGGGACGGTACTTTGCTCATGAGTACCTCAGTGGTACCTTTACAGGTCCAGGACTGAACTGGCACCCTTCCGATCAGGGGGCGAACTCCCTAGCGTTAGGCTACCAACTCTGTATAATGTGGTCCGCAGAAGCCACAAGTGTTGGTAATATTGAGGAAGGTGCATCACAGCCGTTGCTCCCTAAAGCTCTGATAAACATGCCGCCCTCTCATCCTCTTTGTAGGGCTTGGTTTACTGGGGGTCAGAGGCAGATAAAAAGAAGGCACAGTGAAGATTAAAATAAGTGAATACATTATTAAAGAAGAGCATCTCTAATGTTAAGTTAACCAGACTTTTTAGAGAGAAACCAATCAATCCAACCTAAATGGGTGCGATATATACAGTATATATTTACAAATTCCTATTTTGATTCAATTTCTTTTTATGATTTCAAACCATATGGACCCTCCAAGCACTACAAACCTTGCTCATAAAACCGTCAAATATGTTTTAGAGATTGAGAGATCTCATATTTTAATTACATTAAATATTATGTAATGTTATATAATATTGATTTTCTATGTTATGTAATTTTTTTTTTAAATAAATTCATGTTTTACAACATATTTTAAATAAGAAGTGCTCTCCATGCAGACCGGTGTGCGGCATCCGAGGAAAAACACTCATCATTAACCTCCCAGGGAGCAAGAAAGGCTCGCAGGTAAGAAGATGACAGAGTCTGTGCGTGCGTGCGTGTGTGTCTCGCTCACTTGCTCACTCTCTCCCATCTGTTTCTTGCTGCTTACAGGTCCGATCTTCGTCATTAATGTAATCTTTTTCTCTTCATCAATCAATTACCGCCATTCCGCCCATCTGCTGTTATATTACTGTCGCCCCCTGGGGCAGGTACAGTTATAAGTGTAAGGTCTATACACTCTGACATTTATTAGACTCTGTATGATATAAAACTCAGTGGACTCATACTGATTGTGAGTGATCATAGTTGGCAGGAGTTTCCTCTTAATGAATCTTACACACTACATGACTTTATTGATTTTACGATTTGGGTGCCGCTATGAGCTCCCGACGTCCCGCGAATGCAGAGTAAAAGTGTCTTGCAGCATATTTAAGACATTTTAGTAATATGACATTGTCTGGTTATGAATTGGTCCACACAATCACTAATTTAATTCACTACCAGAGTCAGTAGTCCAGCATTTCAAAAGCAAGTTATTGCTCCCAGTAAATTAGTAGTATTCCTCTTATCATGCAGTAATTAAAACTTGAAAAAAGATCTTTGCGGGTTAGCACCGCCGTCTCACAGCAAGAAGGTCCTGGGTTCGAGCCCCGGGTCGGCCGTGGGGCCTTTCTGTGTGGAGTTTTCATGCTCTTCCCTTGTTCGTGTGGGTTTCCATGCAATATAGGTTAACTGGCAAATTTAAATTGGCCCTGTAAGGTGTGAATGTGAGTGTGAATGTTTGAGTGTGTGTGCCCTGAGGTGTGTTGGCCCCAGCCAAGGTTTGGTGCCCGCCGTGCGCCCATAGTTCCGATAGGCTCCGGTTCTCCCGACCCCAGTTGGGATTAAGCAGTTCAGATAATTTATTTATTTATTTATTTATTTATTTAAAAAATCTTTGCATAGGCTTTCTAACTCTTCACTTTCAGGAGAAAAAATATTACTCAACTATTATCACACACTAGCACTTGTAAGAATTTCACTACAAATTTACAGTACAAACCTGACAGCAAATGCCAACCATTTTCTGTAATTTCACAGCAAGCACATTGTATCTGATATTTACAGTACAATTTTTAAATTACAAAATAGAGTATGCTGCTGTTAAAGTATTTCTTATTTACAGTAATACTGTAATTTTGTACAGCATTAAGCTGTGCTGTCTACGTAAATTGTTGTCTTTTTTAAGCAATACCTCAAAATAGTTGCATGCTTGAATACAGAAATGAAGAAAGAGAACTTCTTTTTAAAAGAGTTTTCGAGAACAAAATGAAACTACAAAACAAAGACAAAATGAAATAGTCCTTTATGGCCCTTATGACTCAAAATCCCTTTCAAAGTCTATTAACTTTTAAAGCAGAAAGGATTCACTCTTCCACGTTAGCGTGAACGTAGGCTTTGTGAAATAAGGAACAGATGATGTGAATCCGGCTGGAAATCATAAGACTAGCGATGCTGAACCGAGCAATAAGGACACCCAGAATGCCTTAGGCATAGAGTATGCTACTGTATTTGCAAAGGAATGACTTGAAAACACGGGTTTGCTGCAAATTTTAGGTCTTTCTTTAAAAACTATTTTAGAAAGCTGCAAGAAAATGACAGGGTATTAACTGTAGTGGTTTAAGCCCCCCATACACCATGCCCTCATCACACCCCCGTCACACCCTCATTCCACCCATTTCAATCCTCTATTGCAACAAAAGACAAAAAAAACACCACTATGCACAAATTAACTGTTTATTTAACAGTAATTATTATGATTGATTATACTAATTTTATTAGCAGGTTACTATACAAGTGCGCTACAGTACTTGATAGATTTGCCCGTTCCAGTGGGGAGACCATAAGGCAGCCTGTCCCCACACCAGGTGGTGGGCTTTGTGAGATCTTCCCAGCTAGCAGATCCTGCTCATAAACCTGCAGGGTGTCCATTCCAACCCACACAGTGACATGATATTTTTGACAGACATACAGAAGGACGATAGAGAACTGATAGCACAAATGTAACAAATGTTATGTTTTTTTTCCCCCCAAGGGCTCACGGGAGGCTGCCCATGTTGCCCATACCTATATCTGCCCCTGGGTATTACGCGCATGTTTTGTAGACTATTAGACATGTTCACTCGAAAAACTGAAGAAACATACAGAAAGTCCACTGTTCAGAAGTAAATCCCCTTCACAGAGTTAGCTCATCTCTACTGTCAGATGTGAACCAACTTGAAATGGTGCATCAATGCATGAGACAGCATTGATTTATGTGGCAGTCACCTCGTTATTTGTTGGTGAACACAATTGGTATTTGATTATCCGTATCTTCAGGTCTTTTTCATTTTTGTGAATCTTGTGAACCAGCATGTCTTTACCCAAAGTCATGGTTTGATGAATTTGATGTGAGAGTCCTAAACTTGGGCGCAGTGGTTAGCGCTGCCACCTCACAGCGAGAAGGTCCTGAGTTCGACTCCCGGGTCGACCGTAGGCCCTTTCTGTGTGGAGTTTGCATGCTCTCCCAGTGTTCGTGTGGGTTTTCTCCGGGTGCTCTGGTTTCCTCCTACAGTCCAAAAGCATGCAATATAGGTTAACTGGTGACTCTAAATTGGGTGTGAGTGTGATTGTGTGAGTGTGTGTGCCCTGCGGTGTGTTGGCGCCTGCCCAGGGTTGGTCCTCACCTTGTGCCCATAGTTCCCGGAATAGGTCCTGGTCCCCCCGGCGACCCCAGTTGAGATGAAATGGTTCTGATAATGAATGTATGAGTGTTAAACTTTAGTCTGTTGGACGTTGACACAAATTCCAGAAGACACTCTACAAAATCTTGTGGAATGCCTGCCAGATGAGTGAAAGCAGTGCATAGATAGGTACATAGATACTAATATTTAAGTGTTTATTGACACAATATTGTACATTTGGATATCTGCAGATACAATACAAATCCAATACAGTCTCTGAGTCTTTTTAAACAGAAAGGAGAAAATAATGCTGTAAAAATTGTCTAAATACATGACTGAGATTATTGTTTTGCTTAAGGAAATTTCTAACTAAAGCAATGTAATAGTTACACACAATAGTTACATATGTATATGCTAAATTATTTATTATTAAAATAACATCTCAAAAAAAAATTCCTTCAAAAAATTTTGTGACGGTCCCTAAGCCTGCGGCGCTAAAACCATCAAGAACACAGAGATTGTGAGCGAGAGCTGGTATTGTTAAGAAAGTTAAACAGTATAATCGCGTGGTAGGCTTTTGGAGTTGTAGTATGTTGCTCAATGTCATATCTATTTGTACAAATTAGTGTGAATGTCAAAAAATAAACCAGTTTTACCACAGTGCCACTTCCCATGCATAACCAATTGTGCATGCGCACATTTATAGATCTGCTCTATATAGTGATTTTTAAAATATCGTGGGTGCGGGCGGGCGGGTCAAAAAGTTACAAAACGCATTTCATTATCGATCAAAACGTGTTGTAAACGGGGTTCGAATTACCTCTCCTCTAGATGCTGGCAAGAGCGGTGCTTTGCGTTCCTGCAACCAGCGCATCGAGCGAGCGTGCGTTCAGTTCAGCAGGTCGCGTGCTGGAAGCGCGTCGAAATAGGCTAAACCCCGGCACGGTGGATTCCATCCTCTTTCTCCCCAGTGCTTCCAAACAGCTGTCATAAATGCAGTCAGCGTATATTTTTCAATTTTGGAGTTGTCAATTTGTAGGATAAGCTACTAGTTTGGTGAAATATCACGGTCAAGTATGCTCCGCTCTACTTCATTTTAGACAAAAAAAAATTAAAACAAGACCTAAGTTCTGCTAAGTTCATTCAAATCTGATAGAGTTCTCAGATCTGATGTTACATCAGATGTTACAGTTTTGACAACTAGTGTTTTGCATACATGCGCGCTTGTGTGTGTTCGTGTGTGTGCGAGAGACATGTCTTTCGTGCAATTTTCCGCAACCCTTCAATAAATAACGACGTAAAAATCGATCTTTCGGTTTCTTTGTTGTTGTTTGGTACACAGTTAATCTTGCATAAAATTGTGTCATCATCTTCAGTGCGAATCTAGCACAAATCTCTGTCATCTATGGGTTACAGTGTCACAAGTCACACTTCATTGGTAGGTTCCATGGCAATACAGGCTCACTGATGGGTTGATTTTTTTCCTCGGGTCGGGTCGGGTTTTGGGTCATTATCCACACGTATTTTTGCGGGTTGGGCGGGGCGGTTTGGATCTCCTGACGGGTCGGTTTGGGGCGGGTGTCAAAAAAAAGCCGACCCGCGCAACACTAGCTCCATAGATCGCCCCAGTGCTACCGACGCCCCGAGGTGGACAGTAACAAAGTAAATTTATTTGAGTACTGTACTTGAGTATAGTTTTTGAGTATCTGTACTTCATTCGTGTAGTATTTCTTTTGGAAACTTATGACTTTCACTTCACTACACTGCCCACCTCTGTTGATAGCGGAACCGGCTATTTGAGTCTTTATCGGATCGATGGACGATCCAGTACTGGTTCGGTGCCATCTTTAGTTTATATCTCAACTTTATATGCAACTGACAACATTGTAAATCCTAAAACAAGCCTCAACATAATGTAGTTACTCTATGCCAATGTAATGGGTGGGTGCGTGAAGAGCGGAGCCAGTCCCGGAACTTCAGGTGCAAGGCGGGGACCAACACTAGACACTCACTCACAAACACTCTCACATTCACACCTATGGTGGCAATTAAGAGTAACCAGTCAATCTATAGTGCATGCTATTGGACTGTGGAAAGAAATCGGAGTACCCAGACGTGAGGCGACAGCGATAACCATCATGCTGCCCTTTATTTTGAAAATCTTCCAAAATAAAGCACTAACTTTAAGACTTTGTGTCAAGTATTTCTTGTAAAACCTTCCCTTTAATGATACCACCAAAACAATTTAGTACTTAAAGTACTGTTCTAATCTGATACTTTAGTACTTCTACTCAACTAGTATTCTAGTAGTACCTTTTAATGGGGTTGTTGTCTTTGTATGGAATATTAGCTCCCTTAGGTCACTTTATTGTCACTACGTACAGACATGGCAAAATTGTGTTCAGAGTTACGTATGAGTGTCGGTTGTAGCGTTTGATATGAGCCGTTCTTTACTCCAGTCACATCACTTTCATCCCTCTCTCACATCTCTACTTCTGTTAAATGCTGAATCCAGCTGAGTGGGAGATTCTGCCTCCAGAGTTACACACCCAAAAGTCCTGATTCAGGGAAAAGCAGAAAGATTGCAAACGATCCGAACATCCCGAGGCCTTCCCCTGCTCCCCTCTCTCTCTCTCTCTCTCTCTCTCTCCCTCCCTCTCCCTCTCTCTTCCTTTCTTCCATTCCATATATCTGTCTCTATTCCGTTCTCTCCATATCCATGATCTCTCTCTCTCTCTCTCTCTCTCTCTCTCTCACCGTCTTTCACCCCCTCTCGCTTTCTCTTTAACTCTCACACTCTTGTCTGATCTGAACCACCCCTCTTTGTCCCCTCTTCTCTTTCTCCTATGTGTCTGTCTCCAATTTTTTCTCCCTTTGTTCTGACTTCTCTCAGAAATTTCTGTTTGGTCTCCTTGTAAATATTATATCTTTTCACAGTTTTTCTCTACATCTTTCTCACTCATTCTCTCTCACTCTTTCACCCTCTTTTTTTACTCTTGCAGTCTGTCACCTCCTACCTCTCGCCATTCCTTCTTCCCTCCCTCCTTCTGTATATTATTCTCCCTGACCGTCTCTCTCCTTCTATATAATTTATCTGTTTTTGGTTTTTCTATACATCTCTTTCTCACTCCATCTCTCTCTCTCTCCCGCTCTCTCTCTCGCTCTAGGCTGCAAGTATGTAAATACAAACATAAACCCGTGTGGAATGAAATTTCTCTGTTTTTCCCTGGGCATGCTGTAGCACCATGTTGGAATCACTGGCTGATAACCATCCATTCCACCTCTTTCATCTCCTTTCTCCCTCTGTCTCTCTGTCTCTCTCCCTCTCTCTACCTCGCATACAGCGGAGAATCTAGCTGGGAGCTTTGTTTCTTGCAAATGAACCTTATCTTCATATCTCCCCTGTATGATCTCATGTACTGTATTAAAACGGATTCTGGTAAATCACAAACTCTACATCTTCCGGATAAGCATCGTCGTTCTTGGCCTTTACATTGAACGTATTCTTAACTTATATATATATATATATATACATATATATATGGCTATATATATATACATATATATATGTACAGTCCTGAGTATCATGTCCCAAGTTTTATTCGGTTTGAGGCCTAGTTAGCTGTAGCCCTGATAAAATATACATTAATCGATGCTTTAAATAGCCCTCCAGATGAATAATTACACAGAGCCTTCAATTCCATAAAGAAGAGAAGACGGAGGAACCCGAGTACTGAGCTGCTGTCTTACTGCTGTGTTAGTTACATTATTATTAGAAGTTTCACTTTAAATTTACACTCTATTTAGGATGTTTCTGTTTATTTTTGGCTCAGTTGTTCAAAAGTAATCAGATTGGATTTTGGATAATGGATTGAATCAAATCTTCAAAATGGAAAAACGGATTCTGAAATCAGATAAAATCACATAATCCAATCTTGGTTGTAATCTGGATCAAATCCTCAGTTTGTGTTTTAGTTTTAAAAGTTTTAGTAGGATTGGGATAACTTTGATCCAGTAAATCAGGATTATTCTGAACCCAGCCATACGGTGGATTCACGGTGGGTTCCAGGAACAAAATGTAATTTAAATTAGATTTTAATTGCAACAGTAATACAACAGTAATTTAGTATACTGTATATATACCTTTATTAATTTTATATTTTGCACCAGATTACAGTAATAAAGAAGATAAAGTTGAACTTAGGCTATTGCACCCCTAACATAATCCTCTTAATAGTTGTCAAAAATAACAAACAATATTTACATTTTTACTTCAATAGGTACTTTATATTAATTACACCTGCAATACAGTGTGTTGCACCAGTGGTTTTGCATAGAGATGTAACCGATATGTGGATCGGTATCGGTCCGATAACGGCTCAAACGGCTGGATCGGGTATCGGTGGCATTTGGCCGTTCTATGGAGCCGATCTGTAAATGCGTGCACGCTTTATTCGTTATGTATGGGAAGTGGCACTGCGGTAAAGTAGAGCTGAAACGATTGTTCCAATAACTCCAATAATTCTATTACAAAAAATGGTCGAGGTAATTTTTCTAGAATCGAAGCTTCGTTTAATTCATTTTACTCGCTAGAGCAGCTCCGCTTGTATTTCACACGGAGGCTTAATAGTGACACACAACGTTTTCAGTGGCGCGATCAAGACAAGACCGGATCCTGCTGTATGTGAAAGTATTTGTGAGATGTTCAGTGCACTAAAACAGAAGTAAATGCATAAAAACGCATAAATGACATTTTTCGCGATGTAAACGTGCGCTGTGTTAATGCCTGTGCGCATGAGCACCGTTACTCGCTAAAACGCTCCAGTTTGGTCAAAATGTCGCCTTTATTACAGACAGAAACCATATTTTAGCTGATAAATAACCACAACAACCAGCGTTCTACTCACAATTCTACCATTTATTTAGATTTTCCATCGTTTATTCTGGGACACGCACACAGCGCTTCATTGTGACGCGGCTCCGAGGCATGTGCAGAGGACTGTGGGAAATGTAGTTCTCTGCAAAAGCAGCTCATTTAAATTGGTTCAAAATGACAAACTTCAGTATTTCATTTTCAACTGATCAAATTTTTATGATGTCAATTTTCAATTTTATAATGTTATAGTGTAAACAATAAGAAAGAAGAAATATTTATAAATATTTATATGTCAATTTTTGAGAACAAATAATTTAGCATATATGTATGTATGTATGTATGTATTCCATTGTTTTAGTAGGAAAACAGTATTTAAATCAAGCATTTCCTTAAGCATAACAATAATCTCAGTCATGTATTCAGACATTTTAAAGCATTATTTTATGTTTAAAAAAAGACTGTGACTGTATCGGGTTTGTATCGGTATCGGCAGATATCCAGATTTGTAATATCGGTATCGGTATCGGACATAAAAAAGTGGTATCGGCCCATCTCTAGTTTTGCACGCTCAACATACACCCTTTGATTGTATTTCTTCCCAAAGGAAGAACTCTTAATCTAATTTTAGTTTCAACGGCTGGACAGTAAAATGTTTAAATTGAAACACATGGTCAAAATAATAATTTCTGTGGGTCAGATGAGATATTTAAGAGATGTTGAAAATATGGCAGTGTGTTTATATTGTCTTCTGTGCTGTTTTTTGTTTCTTCAAATATACTTTGCTGGCTATTTTATCCATTTTTTGCATACCTAGAAGCCTTGAGTGTGATATGCAGTCCCTTTTTGAGTGCTGGTAATTCAGATTTGGATCTTGAAAAGTTTCTATCTAGATCAGAGTGATCCAATCCAATTTCGCTTAAACAAAAAGGACAAAAGTAAGATGGAGTAGATAATCATGGATGGAAAATCGAGGAACCTCAAAATTCAGATCATTTTGATCAGGGATGTCACTAGGATTAAACGATAGGGGGGTCTTAGCCCTTACTCTCCTGCTTCTCACTCGCGCTCTTAACATATCTTTGTATATCCATCTGGCCAATGCTTTGAAAGATTCCAGTACAATAGCATTAATGGGGACACTATCCCATGTCATTTTCTCTCGCAATAATTGATTATAACAACATTGCACTGATATTGTGTTGAAATACTAGAGAGATGGGAACGAATATGGACAGCTGCTAGGTGGCTCACTTGTTCATGCTAGGTAGCACTTTCTATAGCTAACGTTTAACCTAGCTGTCCAAATTAATATTAAAATAACTAATAACGGGTTGGCACAGTGGTTAGCGCTGCCGCCTCACAGCGAGAAGGTCCTGGGCTCGAACCGCGGGGACAGCTGTAGGGTCCTTCTGTGTGGAGTTTGCATGCTCTCCCCGTGTTCGCATGGGTTTTCTCCGGGTGCTCCGGTTTCCTCCCACAGTCCAAAGGCATGTAATGTAGGTTAGTTGGTGACTCTAAAAATTGGCCCTGTAATGTGTGAATGTGATTGTGTGAGTGTGTGTGCCCTGCAGTGTGTTGGCGCCTGCCCAGGGTTGGTCCTCGCCTTGTGCCCGTAAGTTCCCGGAATAGGCTCCGGTCCCCCCGCGACCCCAGTTGGGATAAAGCGGTTCGGAAAATAAATGAATGAATGAATGAATGAATGAATGACTACTAACTACAATATCGCCTTTTCTTCCCCTTAAGTAAACGTAGGTCAAGTTCAGCAATTAACACTTACTGACATCAATTTACAATTTCACTATGTGTATCATTCACTGCGAGTTAATTCCTCGTCTTCTTAACAACCCTACTTCAGGAACGTTACCTTTGCTTAACGGAGAAGCAATGACATGCAGCTTCCATACCTGCCTAGTATCCAGACTGGGAAAAATTTTAATCATATAATAACAACTTGTAGGCCTATTATTACCGTATATCTTCTAGTAGTGGCCCGTCTCTTATTGACGCCCGTTTCCAATAAACGCCGGGTTTGAAGAGATGTCGCGACAAATAGACGCCGGTCTCCAATAGTAGCCGGTCTCCTTTAAGCGCCGGTCTGTAGTAAAAGATCACGCTGGTGGCATCATTGGCAAGAAAGTTCAGTAGACGTCTACCGTACCTGTTTTTAATGCTTACGGTAATACCGTATACTGCTTTAATAATACCGTACTGCTGTACTGATAATTTCATTAAATCCTGAAATGTTCATCCGGTGTTGTTGCCTACATTTTGTGGCCGTAAATACGGTACCATACCGTATTTTACTGCCAAATGAACCCCGTTTACCCATCACCACTCCGTCTGCGAGGCGAATAATAGCCGGTCTCCAACAACCGCTGGTCTCTTTTAAACGCCGGGCCGTCCGAATAATTTTTTGAATAAACGCCGGGGCTACTATTGGAAGATATACAGTATTTATTTCGACCCATATTCTTGCTGGTTTGTGTGAAGTGCATGCCTGCACTAATTTCTTATATGAAAAAATCACCTATAATAGACCTAACGCCGTCCATGATTTTGATCCAGATTAAATCCTTTGAACAACTGGGCCTTTATTGTTTTATTATTTTCATAAAAAGATATAAATATAAATAATAATACATATTTTACTCGACATTGTGTAGTGTGTGCTTTTGTGTGTGAGGAAGACAAATATAATCTTGCTTATCATTTATATAATATAGAACTATATATCAATCGGTGAACTTAATCTGTCTCTTTATCATCCCTTCCTCCTATTCTCCCATTTCCCTGTACCTCATTTTCCTCTTCTGCGTCTTTTATTCCGTTGTCTTCTTTGTCTCCTCTTAATCACCTCTCTCCCATTCCCTTACCTCGCTTACTCTCTACCCCATTTTTTCTCCTCTCTCTCTCTCTCTCTCTCTCTCTCTCTCCTGTCCATTCCTCTCCATTCTTTTCCTCTCTTCACTTCTTTTCCCTTCATTTCTTCCGCTCTAATTGCTTGACCCTTCCTTTTTAAACCTTTCTTCTCTTACGTTGTCTCCTCCTCTCTCCTCTCCTCTGCAGGAGTGTTTTCAGTTCATACTGCCAGCGCTGCCCCACGCCATCGACCTGCTGCGTGAGGCGGTGGTCAAAGTGAAGGAGGTGGCCAATGAGCTGGAGGATCTGCCCTCTCCCCCACCCCCTCTGTCCCCTCCCCCTGCCTCCAGCCCCCACCGGCAGACCGAGGACAAGGGCGTGCAGTGCGAAGAAGAAGAGGAGGAGAAGAAGGACAGCGGCGTGGCCTCCGCCGAGGATAGCTCCTCCTCCCACATCACCGCCGCCTCCATCGCTGCCAAGGTAACGCAGTCTGGGGAGGTGCCAGCAGCCGAAGAGGAAGTGTGTCAGTGTGTTTGTTTTCATGTGTGGGTTATTTCTCATTCGATTGTATTCATTCATGTTTTATTTGTTTTTCAAAAGCATGACCACCACTTTTGTTTGTGTGTTCAAATTCATTGCCATTATTCATTTGGGGTGTAATAATACATAGCATCGATCCAAGATGAAAACATCAATCAGACATTATACATATTGAAATGTCACTTCATAGTAAACAGGAGGACTTTTTATTAAAATATTTTTTCCATTTTTGTGATTTGATATGAATGAAAGTTAGGATACTTGCTTCTGGACCAAGGGGTCTTGGGTTTAAATCATACCCTTTGCACTACAACCATTGGGTCCCTGAGCAAGACCCTTAACGTCAAGTTGCTCCAGGAAGACTGTCTCTGAAATGTAATGTAATTGTAATTTACACCCCTGTTATTCATGAGTATGACCCTAACTGTTCACGCTGTCCTGTGACAAGGGTTGGGTACCTTTCACATCTAAAACCGCGTTTGGTGGACACACGCCCTATTATCAAACACACTTATCCGCCGTAATAAAATGTCATGTACTGTATAACAAGGTATTTCCTCAAGTTGGACGTATTACTAACCTCAGTTCTGCATTTTGCACGTGACGCTGTCAGCGTCGATTTTAGTAATGTGCAGTCACACAGTTCAGCTCTTTCGCCTTGTCGCCATAGTTTTCAAAATTTCTTTATGCATGCACTTTCTTCCTCTGGCAACCGTTGTCATGGTAGACAAAACTAACACTATAGCTTAAATAGCAAATGGAAACAATAAGATAACTGTTCATTAATTTTACGCCTTTCACCCAATTTCGCGTGTACCGCTCAGCTCGTGCGCGCCACTGCTGATGAGCGTGTGAATGTACCAAAATTTGGCACCGTTTGATTTGATATGAACCGATACCCAGTAGTACCGACATCATTCAGTCGATACCTTTAAAAGTACTGACCTCGGTACCCAACCCTACCTGTGACATTCATCTATCCTGCGTGTGTTTGAGTATTGTTTGTGTGTCTGTGTGTGTGTGTGTGTGTGTGTGCACCTCTCCATCTAACACCACCACTGTGGGCACCAACCACCCCATTATTTACATGTCCCGCCCCTCCATCCAGCCTGACAGGTATGTTTAACCAGTCATCAACCAGCAGTTCACCTGTACAATGTCATTTCTGTAAAACGTCTATTTATACCAGTGAGCATAACATTATGACCACTTAGCCAATATTAAGTAGGTCTGCAGCTACACAGCACCATACAGAACAAACGATGATGCACTGTGGGTTCTGACACCCATCTGTCAGAACCACAATTAACATTTTCGGTCATTTGAGCTACAGTAGCTCTTCTGTTGGCTCGGACAACACGGGACTCCCCACATGCAACATCTTGGCCGCACCTCACCCTGCCACCAGTTTTCCTTCTTTGGATCACTTTTGGTAGGTGCAGGCAACTGCAGATCAAGGAACATCCCACAAGAGCTGCAGTTTTGGAGATGCTCTGGCCCTGTCGTTTAGCCGTCATCGCAATTTGGCCCTTGTCAAAGTCACACAAATCCTTACATTTGCCCGTTTTTATGTTTCTTACAGCTACAAGGACAAAATGTCCAGTAGTTTCATTGTGTTTATTTTTTATTATTTATGTATTTGTCTTATTTGTTTTTACCCTCATTAATATGCAGGTTGCTTGTTGTACAACTGCTCAGTTGCTTGTGTCTTTTTACAGACTTCATTCTTAATGTAGAACACTTTGGATTCCGTTTTTATGTATGAAAGGCAATATTATTATTATTATTAGTAGTAGTAGTATTTTTATTGTTGCTTGCTGCCTAATATATCCCACTCACTGTCATGTAGAGGTGTGAACCTTCACTGGTCTCACGATTCGATTCGATTCGATATCTCGATGCATCACGATACATCGTAGCTACACAATCATCAAGCAGATATAATCCAGGACCACCACTCAGACTAAGCACTAGTCTGTAACTGTCTACTGTACGTCCGTATATGTGTGTGGTGGGGAGGGGACCACCTGAAGTGCCACCGCAGACCACAAGAGGGTAGCGGACCACCGGTTGAAAAACCCTGATATAATCGTTTATGGTCTGCTACTGCATCAATACAGAGTCGTCTATGTCTGTATCGCAATACATCGATTATGTTATTAATTTCAGCACCTCTACTGGGTCATAGTACCCTGGTTAAAGCCAGCTATATCCTTATGCAAGTGTGAGTGATTATTTGTCATTGTGAACACACCACACCACAGCACACAGTGCACCACAACCAAATGTGACCTCTGCATTTGACCCATCTGTGAAGGAGCAGTGGGCAGCTAACAAGGGCAGCGCCCGGGGAGCAGGGCTTGGGGGCGGTACCTTGCTCATGAGTACCTCACTGGTAACTTTTTGGATTCGAACCTGCGAATTTCTGATCACGGGACGAACACCCTACCGTTACACCACCAACTGCAAGAACTCCCATCACTACCATTTGGGGCAGTGGTTAGAGTAACGGTTAGTGCATTCACCCTGTGATTGGAAGGTCGCTGGTTTGAATCCCTGACCGGTAAAGGTACCGTCCCCAAGCACTGCTCCCCGGGTGCTGCCCATGTAAGATGCCCACTGCTCCTTAACATATGGGTCTGATGCAGTGGTTACATGTGCTTGTGCTGCACTGTGTGCTGTGCTGTGGTGTGTTCACAATGGCAATCATTTACTTAATTAATACATGGTCAAAAAAGTAGTCACTTCACATACCTGTGGTCATAATGTTATGGCTGATCAGTGTATTATGATGTCAGTCTTCCACTAAGGCAATTAATTGTATGTTTTTATTAAAAGTTCTGATTTTAACCACATAGTTTAACCACTGTGTGTGTCTGTGCATGTGTGTGTGTGTGTTTAAATGTGCATGTGTCTATGTGTCTCTGGCTTTTTATGGGTGCTATGGATGTGTGTGTGTGTGTGTGTCTGACTGTACATGTATGTTCGTGTCTGTGACTGTGTGTGTTACGTGTGGGTGACCATACTCTATGTGTGCAACTCTGACTGTATATATGTGTTTGTCTGTAACTCTATGTGTGCTTGTGGCCGTATGTGTGTGTGTGCGCACCTGTTAGATTCCAGACTCCATCATCTCGCGGGGTGTGCAGGTTTTGCCGCGGGACACGGCGTCTCTCAGCACCACGCCGTCCGAGTCGCCGCGGGCCCAGGCCACCTCGCGCCTCTCCACTGCCTCCTGCCCCACGCCTAAAGTAAGAGCCCACGCCACTTCCTGTTTCCTGTCCCCACACTGTCCGCTCCCTCTGCACTTCCTCTGCCTCCCTCTGCACACTCCTTTACCAGACCCTCTCTGCTCACACGTTTCCCCTTCACATATGGCCTACTTCATTATACACAAAAGTGTTCACGTGTGTGTGTGTGTGTGAATTAATTTTTAGGTATATTATTATCTATGTAATCATTTAGCATTATTAAATTGACTTACTTATTTTTAGAATTTGTACCACACTTATCTACTCCCATCACTCATTATGAATTACTAATTATGAATACATAATTTCACATAAATGACGATTATATTGCATTTTATATATTTTATTTAGTATCAGTTTATAGTTTTTTCTCATGTGTTAATATTAGAAAACTTGAAATTTATGTTACTGTTTTGGCTTCAGCTCCCACATCTAATGAGAAATGCGAGCTATATGAAAGCCATCAGTAAACATACACACACACACACCACGCACATGACGCACATTGCAGCATAATTCTCAACTTGGTCCTCTAACACTCGACTGGGACGTGACTGTTCACTTCTCACCTCACGTCTCACCCCCGTCTCGCTCTGCCTCCTTGGGGGATGTTGTCATGGATACTGTTGCCTTGGAGGCCCGTCACTCGGCAGTCACATGGCCTGGAGGATTTGTGGTCCAGGTGTGTGTGTATTCATGTGTCTGTGTGTGCGAGAGTGACATTATTTACATTATATTATTATTTTATGATATATTAATAATAATAATAATAATAATAATAATAATATGGTAGTTGTTAGTGTCAAATGGAAGTATGTGTTTAACTATATTGTGTAGGGTTTGCATGGCTACATGGTGTGTGTGGGTGTGGGGGTGTGTGTGTGTGTGTTTTCTTCTGCTGAATTGTGGTTCCAAACTGACACAAAACTGACCCTGTAATTGCAAAACGTCTCACAATGTCTTAACGTGTCACAATGCATTATTATTACAAAAATGTTTCAAATGTTTCATGTGAACGTCTTAAAATATCCACAGAATTTTCATCTGGAACGTCTGATGCTGCTCAGGGACCCCGTGGCCCAAAGATTTGTTATTTGTTATTCTGCGCATCACAGTCTTTTTTGATATCAGTGTGCAATAATAATTGGGAACAAGAAAAGGGCTCTTAAACCTTACTACAACAGCTGGGAAATCATTGCCGTTGTAATGAAGCTGTTGCAGTTCTGTTGGGGAACAAACAGCAAGCTCTTTATTTATCATGGTGCTGAAATCAGTGGAGGAAGAGAACAGATCTTGCGTTTAGAAACAACTACTATTTTTATGAAGTGATCACAAGCAGTGATCAGTAGTCTGTGGGATTACGATGTTCTGACCAATATGTTTCTGATAAGTGGGGCTCAGCTAAAAGAGTCTGAAAAGCAACAGGTTGGTTTTATCTGCCCCAATGGTTTTATCAGCTGGACGAAAGTGCCATTGTACTGTGAACAGCTTAAGTCGTGCTTCGGACCCCCTCCATGCTGTTGTTTGGGCCGAACCAACTTATACTGTCTTTTAAACCCAGCGTCAGACCAGCAATAACCAGCAAAAGACTATCGTGAGAAATCTCAGCAGTGGCGCTATGCACATCTCACACCAGCTGATGCCGGCCTCATTATCATCGGAGCAGTTATGAGATATTAGAGCGTTTCTGGCGGAAGGTGGATATTAGGATTGGGAAATTACAATCCTCTGGGTGACTGTAGAAACTGACCCTTGACTGGAGACTGGATAGCTTGGTAAGGTTGGTGTGGATAAACAGTGGTGTGGGAAATAGACCGAACTGAGTAAGTAGCGATAATCTCTCTTTCACACACTCTCTTTCCCTGTCTCTCTCACACACAGAGAGCAAGAGAGATGAGTAACCACCATCACCAAAGGGCCCAACTAGTTTTTACCTCTAAGAGGAGGCCAGAGAGAGAGAGAGAGAGAGAGAGAGAGAGAGAAATGAAAGGAAGGCGAATAGGAGGTGAGAGCGAGAGAGAGAGAGAGAAAGAGAAAGAGAGAGAGAGAGATTGACAGAGAGATTGATGTGGTCGATCAGAATTTACAGCCCAGCAATATTTGTAGCACAAATGGATTGAATGTGTTATCATTTTAACACCTTCTGTACACACAAATCTCTCCCTCTTTCTCTCTCTCACACATACACACATGCACACACACTTCCACAGAGGTGATGAGGCTCTAGCCTCCTGCATGTCCTCCTCTTATATAATGTAGTGGCAGAGCTGGAGCGTGGCTCTGACTCAGACAGACAGAACCTCAGATTTGAGCTTTATATAGAATCAGCTCCAGCGGTGTGTAAATAAACAGCTTCAATGAGCACTTTTGTAAGAATATTACATGGCCTTTTTTATTTTGGATTCTAACAGAGCCTCTCTTCTAGCCTCATATGCCGATTCTTGTCATATGTATTTGATATGGAGCTGCTCTGAATGGACGATCACAGGTGTCTCTGCTCTCATCTGCAGTGCTCCGTTAAACCCACTGCTTCCCTCTCCCATACTCTACTCTATTTCTTTCTCCTTCACTATGTTTCCTGCAAATGGCTTGCTTATGGATTCGTGTGTCAGGTTTGTTGTTGCTTCATAATTGTCCATCAGTGGTGTCATGTCTGAGCAATAGAGTTGTAGTGAAGACCACCTAAACTGAGACCAAGTCCTGACTGAGACCACAGCGTGTCAAGACTGAGACAAGACTAATACTCTTAAGGACCGAGATCCAAGCTGAAACCGAGACCAGAGCGAGGTGAGACAGAGTCAAGACCAAGACTGGACGAATGTATGTTTTACACCACATAACAAATAGGTGGAACATGCAAAGCGTAAGCACCACTCAAAAAGAGCTGAACAAAAGGAGACAACATACACTAAGCAACATTAAACATGTTTATTCAAAATTTCTCTCTTACTTATCTATAATGAGGAAATCACCTCACTGGAAGCAGTTATTCAAAGTGATTTCATATGTTAAACTTGACAAATCACAGTGGAACAAGACCAAACTCGCCCCAAAGAGATGACATCTTTCTCGGACAACCACGACTTCACCTTTGTTCATGTGTGCACATGTGCGTGTGTGAAGGGGCAGGTCGGCAGTAACATCATTGGTTGCACTTGAAGTGAGAAGTTATCCAATCCGAGAGAAAACAGCTTATTTAGGGTAATATTCTCAGAGTTGTGGTCTTCGCTTGTCTCAGAATGAAATCCTGAGTTATCTTTGTCCAAGTCCAGCATTGACAAGACCGAGTACAAATACGACCGATTCCAAGACAATCACTGATATTCTTCAGCCTGTTTGCCTTTTGGCCTCTATTTTGTGTGTGTGTGTGTAGCTTTAAGAGAAACATGAATATTTTCCCAAAATAAATTTTAGAAATTGGAAATATATAGAATATCCTTTGCAAAAAATTTTTTAAAAATCCTTCATTTCAGCAGATGAGGCAGCTGAGATAGTTCTAGCAGAACAGCTTGTGTGTGTGTGTGTGTGTGTGTGTGTGTGTGTGTGTGTGTGTGTGTGTGTGTGGGGGACAAACACTCAAATCATTTCCACAGATTTGTTGTGCCATTGCAACAGTCCCTTTAGGACATGCAGTGACAGGCTTCACTCTCTCAGATTTGAGCTGCACAGATGAGTTGTGTATATTTGAATTTGTCGTGCGCTGATGGCACTGTTGCTGTGTATGTACTGTAAGTTGAATACTGTGATCAATTTGTAGTTGCCTTTTAACAACATTTAAAACATTTTAAACGCCTGGACTTTCATGTGTTAGTTGCTGTTAGACTACAAATTGCTTTTCAGCACTTGCGCAGCACTTTGACGTTGTCGTTAGTGAAAATCCTCGAGCAGCATCAGCAAGCAGGCCCGAGCTGAAACATGCATCAGAGGTCAGTTGTTAACTGACAAATAATCAATACATTCTGCTATTAGACGGAGTGGAATCAGGTCTGGGATGAGGGGAAGATTACAGGCCCTGAATAAGGACTGCTGTAGTGGGAAAAACACTAGAGGTGACATTTTAACATGAAATAGGGCTTATTTCCGGCAGTCTTAACCACCTCCAATTTGGGTTTGATAATCTGTCTGAAACTAAGCAGGTTTGTTCCTGGCCAGGTCTTGGATTGGTGAGCAACTAGTTTGGCTGTTGCTGCTTTTAGACATGTTGATGGATCTACATTATCTACAGCATCTTGTGGTTCGTTAACCCTGTTCCACTGCACTGGTGTTGCTTACTACAGGTCCCCCCAAAGCTCAGCAGAATGCAAAAGCTGCAACAGAAATGCAAAAGCCGCAACAGAAATGCAAAAGCCTCAACACAATACCAACGCAAAAGCCACAACATGAATGCAAATGAAGCAACACCAATGCAAAAGCCACAACACCAATGCAAAAACCGCAACAACAATAGAAAACCCTCAACGCAACATCAATGCAAAAGCTACAACATGAATACAAACGTGGCAACCCCAGTGCAAAAGCTGCAACACCAATGCAAATGCTGCAGTGTGAATGTAAAAACCGCAACACCGATGCAAAAGCCACAACATGAATGCAAAAGGCATAACACCAATGCAAATGTCGCAACACCAATGCAAAAGTCAAAACCCCAATACAAAAGCCCCAACACAAATGCAAACATCACAACAAGACTGTGTAAGTCACAACACAAATGTAAAAGCCACAGCACAAATTCCAAACCAGTATCAGTATTATTGGTCCAGTTTCTGGGAGACTTTTATTGCTGTTGGACGGACAGATTAGCAAAATGTTTTGTGCCAAACACATAGCAACACTAATCACACTTTTCTAACAAAAAGTTTCTTTTCCTATGTCTTTAAAACTTTGTTAATATGTCCTTTCACCAATAGTAAAAGTCCCAATAATAGACCTGATAGACCACTGACCATTTCTGTTGTTGCTTTTGTGTTTGTGTAGTGACTTTTGCATTCTGTTGACCGACTGGTGCTGAAGTTAGGAACTAGCAAGAATTTCCAGACACTTCCATGACTTAAGAACCCAGTAGGAGCCTGGTGATGACTCTGCGATCAAGTAACACACCACTTGCCTTCTACACAAATCAACAACAACGGATACAGGTCTTCAGTTTTCAGATGCTGCTTCAAGCTTTGAGGAGATATTTCAATGCCCAAAGGCAGGAACAAACCTGCTTAGCTTCAAACAGATTATCAAGTCCAAATTGCAGGTGGTTGTGGCTGCCTCTTTTGATAGTTGAAAAACGTCGACAACAATTACATATCTTAATGTGTCTAGACAATGTTAATGTATTTTTGGAACCAGACTAGCGTTAGCTCAAATACTAATGGGTTCTTGTTCCTGACTAGCAAATTTATACGATAAAGGTGCCACTGAGGTACTCATGAGCAAAGTACCATCCCTAAGCGCTGCTCCCTGGGCACTGCCAAAAAACTGGCCCACTGCTCCATGGATTGGTGAGATGCAGAGCTAACATTTTCTTGTGGTGCACTGTATGTGCGTGTGTGTACTGTGGTAGTCCATGCAAAGTAAGGTCACGTAAACTCATTTGTGTGTGTGTGTGTGTGTGTGTGTGTGTTTCTGGGTGTATCTTGTGTGTCTGTAGATCTGAGTGTGTGTAGGAGTGCATGTAAGTGTATGAGTGAGTGTTTTCCAGTCTGTGCCTTTATTACAAAAGAGCTTCTTACCCTCCGGCTGCACAAACATAACGAAATACACACTCACATGCACACACTTACATGCAGACTCGTTGGCTGATCATGGCACCATAAAGTGTGTGTGTGTGTGTGTGTGTGTGTGTAGAGTGTGCAGGAGAGTGTGCTGACATTTGAGAGTGATCTTGCCTCACTCCTTGGCTCATGCTCAACTGAGTGTTTCTCCCTGCAGCAGAAACTGAGAGATTTACACACACACACACACACACACACACACACACACACACACACACACATACACACACACATACTTAAACACACAGTATGAGGTCAGAGACAAAGAATGAAGCTTCCACATCAAGAAATCTGTAAATCTGTATCAACTGAGATTTAGTGGGAATAGAAATTTTAGTGGGAATAGAAATGAGTGAATGATATGTCAGAACAGTGCTGTGAGATTCTGACAGGCTGCTGGTCCTCTTTTATACCATCTGTTACGTCCATACACATCTCCATTTTTGTAGATATTCATCCATCCATCCATCCATGCATCCATCCATTCTTACACATTTTAAACTGAAGTTTTACACCAAATTCTCTTTCACTACTGCACATAAGGGAATGTGTATGTATGTGTGTGTGTGTGTGTGTGTGTGTGTGGCCAGCAGGCATGCAGACACACTCTTTCACATGAGTGCTCTCAGAGTCAACGATGCATTTGAGTGAGATGTGTGTGTGTGTGTGTGTGTGTGTGGTCCCTCCAGTTTCATCTACACTCTGGCTCTTTCTCTAACTCTTCTCTCCTCTCCCTCCTCACTGGTTTTTATTTCTCGCTATCATTCATTTGCTCCATCTCTCTCTCTGTCTCTCTCTGTCTCTCTCTTCCTCTCCTTCTCTCTCTCTCTCTCTCTCTCTCTCTCACACATACACACACACTCCTCTCTCTGTGCGCTTGTGTGTGGGAGCTCATTCTGCTCACAGTCCATATACACCATGGTAAGTCCAGTCTTTTCCCTGCATGGTGGCTTTTTATGTCTTTATGTCTATTTTCTTATGTGTGCTTCTACTGCATAGATATATGAAGCTCTTAGGTAGGTGTGATAGGTGTGTGAGTGTGTGTGGTGGGGGAGAGAGTGTGTGAGTATTTATAATATGTCTGCATGTTTTTGTGGGTATGTGTGTCTTTCTAGAAGCTGGTACATTGTTTTAGTTTTGAACTGTGTGTGCGCGTGCGAGTGTGCATGTATGTGATGAGACAGAAAGCCTTAGGGACTGTAAAAATGAGGCAGAGTAAGGAATAAAGTGTAGCACACAAACACACACGCGCACATAAACACACACACACACACACACACTTAAGCCACGGTGCCACTTGGTTTCTGCAGACGGGGGAGGGAGGGTTATGTAAAGGCAGTTTATAGCATCCCTCTCTTTCTCTCTTCTCTTTCTCTCTCTCAGATTTCCCTTTCCCTCTTATTCCTTCACTGTGTGAATGCACCATTCCTGTGTTCTTGGGTAACTGAGGTGCTTCGCTCCCACACTTGCAGCTGCTCTGTAGCGTGTCCCAGCAGGACAGTTAGCAGAGTTAACGCAGGTGTAAGGGGAACTGTTGCATTCCAAGTCTGAATTTATCAAGAGATATCCGTACTTTAAAGCAAGAATGGATTCAGCGTTTGTAGATTTCACTCAGTAACGCAACAATACCTGCTTGTTAATTCCGGCTTTAGGAGAAGCATCCAGACTTTTCTGTGCTGAAACCAGTTCCAGGAATATCAGCATCACTGTGCTTTTGTGGTATTTAACAAATAGGAAATGGGGCCTGTTTTAAAAGACGGAGGATAGCAATTTGCAATAAATGAGCGATTTTGTGTTTTTCGGCGGAAAAGGCAGCAGTACAGCCTGTGTGTGTATGTGTGTGTGTAGTACAAACACTCAAATCATTTCCTCAGATTTGTCAAGTCCCTGTAACAGTCTCTATAGGAAATGTAAATCATTTTCTACCTCTATTTTACACATTATATTTTAGAACTTATAAAAAATAGATAAACGTATACTGTAGGTATGCATGGTGATATCGGAATCATATCGGAATTGGCCGATAATTGCTTTGTTTAAAGTCACTGGCATCGGACCGGTGCTTAGATTTGAACGATATTTTTTGAACGACATTTATTGTGCATCGGAAAGGTAGTGCTTGTGCCAGGCATGTCCAAAGTCCGACGTGGGATTTTATAAAATGCATGGTGTTATTTTTGTGCCGAAATTCTGACCATGCAGTGGAACTTTGGTGAGCAAAATCTCGTCTTTACACGCTTAACTCAGCCTTCCTCATTTATTGGCACTGTATCAGCATCAGCCAGTAATTCTCTAGTATATTCTATGTGCCTTTTTTGTATTCCGTAAAACTTGGATCCACATCGTCACGTCTCTCTCTATACTTGTACATAGTAAATAAAGTTTACTTTGACTTGGAATGACAGCTGTCACTCTCATATTTGAGCTGCACAGATGAGTTGTGTATGGAATCAGATTTGGTCCAAAATGATCCCAAAAAACTTCTTCTTCTTTTACAACCAACTACAAAGCAAATATCTTGTATGTGACAGGGTGTTAAAGTTTATAATATATAATAATAATACATGACGGCCGTAACGTGAGTCAAAACTCGCACTGCCCAGCACTGAACAACTTCAGGGGGCACTGAACTGTCGCTCAAATCCCAATAGGCCAATGGGGACGCACCCCTGAAAAGCTCCGTCCACATCCCATTTGCCTCAAAACAGGATTTTTCATCCACCTGAGGGGAAGAGGGAGATTTTATTTCATTTGTTTTGTAAAAAGTGTATTTTGATTCATAATTTTAAAAAATATTATCGTACTTGTTCGGCAAAAAGACTTTTAAACACGGCCGAAACAGGATGTTGTGATGTGATCAAGTCAAGAAAAATTCTAATTAAAAAAGCAAGAAACGGCTTTTAATTATGAGCGGACACTCTCAGTTCGCCCGCTCCGACGGATTTCCGTCCATTGGACTCAAACTGTGATGGAACTTACTCTCTACGAAGTGATGTTATCCATTGGCAAGGTATAGAAATTTTGGCTAGCACACTTCGATAGCTTTCTTAATGTTTTTTTTTTATTTCTGAATGTTTATTTTGCAGCTTAATGGACAGCTGTGTAAACACACGCGCAAGTGATTTGAGCGCTCACGGCTCTTACTTGAAATCAGTCAGATTGTCCCCTTTTTTTGCATACAAAACTCATATTTTAGTCGCAATACAGCCATTTACAGTAATTATTTCGGGTGCGCAATCATTTTAGTAATTATTTCAGGTGCGCAATAATTGCGTAATTGTGACGCAACCTGCGTTGCGCACCAGGGGATTGTGGAAAATGTAGTTTTTTCCCAGAAAGCGGCTCATTTTATTCATTTTTCTTCACAGTATTAAGCCATAGAATGTCTCTGCATAATGAAAACCCTGCAATGTTTTCTGTTTTTGGCCAAGGTTTTCTATTTTGGCTAAAAATTTCATTTCAGTACATCCCTACTAAATAGCTATAGTGCAAGCACAAAGATGTTGGGTTCTAAGAAATTGCATCTTGAGTGGAACTCTAAATACAAACTGATATAGGCGCTAATTGTAGTGGCTAGTGTTCTCTGTTATCTGCCCAAATGTGGACTATTAAGTTAATGGATGTTGTGTGTGTTATAAAAAAATTAGAGTAACAGATTTGAACAGATGGATGGTAAATTGTGTGTTTTCATAATTTTGATATCTGGGTTAAATGCCGCCGTCTTACTCTGTGGCTCAGGTGTGTGTAGCCCTCAGTGCGGCTCTGCTGTGGGACTCAACGTTCAGGCTTTAATGTGGGTCAGACAACTTGTTAATGAGATCATTTAGACTACAAATAAAGTAGCACAAAGATGTGTGTGTGTGCACCTTGTCATGAATATTGAGTTTTGGGTTAGTGCAAGTGAAATGTGTTTGTAGCGCAGACTCGCTCCCCCTGCATATTCCCCACAGCTTTACTGCTGCCTCTGTGCCATAAATCCAGTGACCGTAAACCTACCCAGAATTCTAAGAAATACCAAATTATTAGACGGCTCATTGCGGGTACATTCTGTAATGTGCCGGTTAATGTCTTTACATTAACATTGTTTGCCTCTGACTGCGTTAGTTTATTTAAAATGTGTTTATGTGTATGCTCTTTCTTAGTCAATCTACATTTTAACTAATCACATCGGTAGCAATAATTACAGACTGTTTTTTATGTTTTTTAAACAGTAGAAACCTGCATCATCTCTCCCCTTCACCATTTTTATCCGCTCCTTAAAGTATGGTTAGGATTACAGCGTGGTTAGAATTAGATTATGGATAGGTTTAAGGTTAGAACTAGATTATAGTTAAATTTAGTGTTTTTAAATTAATGTTAGTTTTAGAGTTACATTATAGTCTGCAGGTAGGTTTAGGATAAGGAGTAGAATGTGATCAGGTTTAGGATTAAATAATAACTTTGGTTTAGAATGAGGATTAGATTACATGTAAATTTAAGATCAGAAGAAAATTAAGATCATCTTTAGGATTATAATCATGTTAGGTTTAGGTTAGGAGGGGATTATGGTCAGGTTTAGGATTATAATATGCCTAGGTATAGGGTTAGGATTAGTTTATAGGTAGGATTAGAATTGTTATTAGATTATGGTCAGGTCTAGGATTATAATATGGTTAGGTTTATGTTTGGGATTAGATCACAGGTAGGTTTAGGATCAGGAGTAGATTATGGTCAGATTTAGAATTACAATATGATTAGGATTAGATTACATGTAGGTTTAGAACTGGCATTATATTATGGTCAGGTTTAAGATTAGAATATGATTCGATTAAGAATTACATTACAGGTGGGATTAGTATTAGATTATTCATAGGTTAAGAATTAGAATATGTTTAGGTTTAGAGTTAGGATTAGGATGATGAGTAGATTATGGACAGATTTTGGATTCTAATTTTTTTAGGGTTAGAATTAGGTTACAGGTAGTTTTAGGTTTAGGATTAAATCATGGCCAGATTTAGGATTATAATATGGTTAGGTTAGGTAAGAATTAGATTAGTGGTTGGTTTAGGATTAGGAGTAAATTATGGTCAAGTTTAATATTGGAATAAGACTAGGTTCACAGTTAGTATTAGATTACAGTTAGGGTTAGGATTAGAATATGGTTGCATTTGGGATTAGAATATAGGTAGGTTTATAATCAGGGTTAGATTAAGGTCAGGTTTCGGATTATAATATGGTTAGGTTTAGGGTTAGATTTAGATCACAGATAAGGTTAGGGTTAGGTTTAGGATTAGAGTGTGGTTAGGTTTGAGATTAGGATTAGATTATAGGTAGGTGTAGGATTATTCTTGGATTTACAGTATTATGTCTAGTCTTGGTGAGATGACTCGATTATGTTTTGGTTTAGAGTAAAGAGTAGATTATGGTTATGTTTAGGATGGGGTGGGACTCGATTAAAAAAATTAATCTAATTAATTAGAGGCTTTGTAATTAATTCATCTTGATTAATCGCATTTAATCGCACAAGAAAATTTGCCCTAAAGCGCGAATGTTTTTTTAATTTAAAAGGGTTTTAGTGGGCGACAGAATCAAATAATAGACATGGACACGAATATTGTAAACTCAAGCTCTTTTCATCTCTGAAAAAAAAAAAAAAAAAAGCATTTAAACTGCATTTCAATTCAAAACAGACACCTGCCGACACCTTTTGTTGGTACTCGAACTGGGACTGCTAGCGCTAACAGCTCCCACAGTTTCTGTGCTCGCTGCAGCATGTTAGATGGTACCGTACGGTTGAAGTGCTTCGGTGGTATGAAAACTCCTTTTTTGCACAGTTTGCACAAAACCACACTTTTATCAAGGCTTCCGTCAGGTAGTCTTTTGAAATGAAATTTGCCTCCGATCAGTCCTAGCAATGCGCTTTCTTCTGCTTCTTCCATTTTTGCAGCTCGTGTAATCGGTGGACCAGGAAATCGTGCATTGACAAAAGTTCTCCTTTGCTTGGAATGCAAAGTGTGATTAAATGCGTTAATTTTTTTTACGCGTTTTTTTTTTCCAAATTAATTAATCGCAATTAACGCGTTAAATCTCCTCCCCTAGTTTAGGATCATGGTCATGGTGATCATGCGAACATAAAGATTAGTCAGTGAAATCTGTAAGTAGACCTGACATTTGACAATGATGTGTTTTTATATGTGTATCTGTATGTGTATTCAAGTAAATTACTCAAATTAAACTGTGTTAGAACAAAGCAAAAGGTTTTCTTGCTTCTCTGTTGTAAATATTGGAGTTAAACTCGTTACTACTGCCGTGCCGCACACACACACACACACACACACAGAGCCGGAGAGGCATCGCGGTCTGCCACAGACACTTCTCCCGCAGCATACAAGATGCTCCCAAAACCGTGCAGCTTCAGCTTGCTGTGCGCAGCCAAGTCGTCCAGGCCTGCGGAGGGCGCTGCCTCAGCTGTCTCAGCTTGGCTTCGCTGGCTGCGGTGTTAATCTTCCTTCTCTTCTCCTCCCCTCCTTCCTTCCTTCCTTCCTTCCTCTCTCGCTGTTCTCAGGCGCGGCTCCCTTCCTGCTCATCCACCCTAAGCATTGCTGAGGTACCCCTGCATGGGTGGAGAACTGCTGCATGCTCTGTAGCCCCCTTTGCCTGTTACCGAGGACCCCCACCTCAATCTAACCCCTTAACCCTAACCCTAATCCCCTCTGTGTTTTTGGTGCATGATCCCACTTGCACCATTGGAAAAAGATAGATATGCTCTCACCTCTGTTTTCACATCTTCTTGACTTTCCATCGATGTGTTGTGATTGTTCCTGCTCGTCTTGTTTGGTGTCTGTCCCATTGATGTTGTCAAGTAGCAATCAAACGGTTGTGTTTTTGTGTGTTTGATTGCTTTGTAATATCCTCTTTAAAAACCTCTGGTTTCTCTACCTTTGTTACTCTTTCTAACTCTCTGACTGTCCCTTTCACCCTGTTTTCTCTCTCTCTCTCTCTCTCTCTCTCTCTCAACATATACAGAAACATATATTTAAAAGCTAAATTATAATAGCAATATTCAAAAGTGTCAAATTAATATCTTATACTCTCAGAACAACAAAAAAATATTGTTTTGGGCTTAGTGTTACTGAAATGCATTGTCTATTATAATACTTGACATATTTTGCTATTTTGAAGCAAAAATATGTCATATTGACTTAATTGGGGTTTGAATTATACACAGGCAACACCACACTGGATATGATATTACCTGGAGGCGTGAGAAACATTTCTTAATTGTGCAATCACATGTGCATCAGACATTTTCGTTTAATTATAGGACTTAAAAAGGACCCCAGTAAAATATTTTTTAAACTAATTAATAAATTAAAGCATAGCAAAAATGCCCTTTACAGAATAGCTCAAAATGAAGCACAGTATGGCAAGTTGTGAAATGTACTAACTTCATGCCAGTCACTCATTTCATATTATTAGATAGGTTTGCATTTATTTAGGGGTATATATTTAACATTTAGCAATGATGTACTAATCATTTTTAAAGCATGAGCACATCAGCAACAACAAAATATTTTAGGAAGTTTTCTGTAAAAGCCAGAGATTCCGTTTTTCGAAGTAAACCTCTCAGAATATTTTTGTAACACTGAAATTGAATCTGCCATTACATAACATCCAATTAACTGGGCTGGAAACATTATTTGATTATTTTTTTGTGCCATTTATTCCTTATTTCAACATTTCTTTTTGAAGGCATATGTGTAGCTGTTATTATTGTGTCGTAAGCAGCTTTGTGTTTGTGTGTTTTTTTTTGTCAGTGTGTAGCTCCTGTCATTCCGCATGCTTGTGAATGACTGTTGCCTTTTGCATTTGCAGATGTGTGTCTGTGTGTGTTTGGCCCATGTGAGGGTGTGTGGTGTGTGTGGAGTGACTATCCTATGGCTTCCCCCAGGCCTCACGGAGAGAGTTCAGGGCACATCTGGACGAGGTCATCACGCTCAAGTCAAGGTACTCTACCTTGGACCAGGTAAAGAGTTAATCCCTCCTCCACCTGCACACACACACATACACACACATCAAATCAGTCCTGCACAGGGAGACACAGTGCAGTCAGAGCAGTTAAGGAAGCGATCAACACAGTGAAAAATTGAAATGACAATGACAATGGAGCAGTCAGTGCAGCTACGCACAAAGAAAATTATACAGCTAACACAAACAGCACAGCTTAAACAAATCAAACACCACAGCTAAACACAGGACAACTAGCTCAGCAACCACAAAGAGCAAAGCTAAATGCTCCATTATCTGTTATTTGCTGTGTCTAAGCACAGGACAACTAACTCAACAAACACACATCAAGTAACAGATGAAAGCATGCATCAAAGCAAAATGGTAAACAATACAGCTGAACATAAAGCCAATAGCACAGCCAACACAACCACGACAAACCAACTAAACATACCACGACAAACAAACCACAAAACACACAGAATAAATGATGTAGCCATTAAAACAAAGCAAACAGCACAGCTAAACACCAAGAGCATGACACAAATAAAAATAAAAAACCAAAACATTGTGCAAGTAGTACAGCCAATACAAAGCAAACAACACAGCTAAACACAGTGCACATAACACAGCCAACAAAACAAAGTAAACAACACAATGAAACACAACAAAGCAAACAACCTGGCCAACAACAGAACAAATAACACAGATAGCAAAGAAATTACTACAGCTAAGCACAGAGATAATGAACACAAAGCAACAACACAGCTAAACACTGAATAAATAACATTAGCAACCTTAACAAGGCAAACACCACAGTTAACCCCTAGAACTTAACACTGTTAAACACAGATCAAACAACTCAGCAAAACATTGTGCAAATAGCACAGCAAATAAAAGCAAACAACACAGCTAAATGCAGCGCAAATAACAGCCAACAAAGCAAAGCAAACTACAATGAATCACAGAGAAAATATCTGAGCAAATAACACAGCAAAACACAACAAAGCAAACAACCTGGCCACCAACAGAACAAATAACACAGATAGCAAAGAAATTACTACAGCTAAGCGCAGAGAAAATTATACAAGCAACACAAACCAAATAACACAGCAAAACACACATACTGTTAAACACAGAGAAACAACACAGCATATAACATAACAACATAAAGCAAATAACACAACCAATGCAACTAAACACGGGGGAAATTGCACAACCAACTCAGCAAAGCAAACAACACAGCTAAACGTAGAACAAATAACGTAGCCAGCAAACCATAAAAGAAAACACAGAGCAGGTAACATAGCAAGCATAACAAGGCATATAACGGAAAACAGTCATTACAACTTATATATTAAAATTATACATCCAACAAAACAAAACACTACTAAGCAAAGTGATTAGCACAGCTAACATAAAACTGACAAACAGCCCAGGGTAACAAGCACAGGTAAACAGCCATAAACACATCATCTTGAAATGATGAAATACACATTATAAACAAACTTCATGTTAGAAGATATTTATATTTTAGAAAGTAATAAGTTTTCAGTATTGAAAAATGGCATGTGTCATGTAATTTCCATCATCTCTGTATAGAAGTGATAAATGGACAGAAGGCACTAGCATCATTCAGTTGTTAACTATTTAGAAATACAATAATAACGGAAACACATATACAAATACATATCTTGGGCAAATAAAAGTCTGAAGGATATTCCAAATCTTATGGATCCCCATCGGGAAAAAAATGTGCATAATAATAATAATAATAATAATTCTTATTAAAATATCAATTACATCTTGTAAATGCCCTTTTTCACTTCAATAAGCAGTAACACTTTTAATCCCAACCTCAATGTTGTATTTTCTTTTATTTTGCTGTGTTCTGTATTCCTTCTTTATTGTCAAAGAGTCTGTTTGGAATATCCTGGGGTGTACATTTGCACAAGAAATGCCTGTTTGTTACTGTCCGCCCCTTTATCAGTTTTTTACAAATTATAACATTCCATCTTTCAACTATATAGTGAAGCTCCGGGATGGAGGAATACAATAGAAAAAGAGAGCAGCAAAGGCAAGCATTGAGCCAGCACAGCGACACGTATAGCTGATTAAGGGCTATCAGTGAAATACAGCTCAGCTCCAACACACATAGCATCACACTGCAGAGCATGTTATAGCAGACGCAGCACTCCATTTCATCCACACACACCACACACACACAGCGGTCAGCCCACTGTCCTGCACACAGCGCCCCCTGTCACCAATTTGCTGCTAGGACACCGAATGAGTTCCCGTCCTCTCTGCTTGACGCTCGCCTCTCACTCATTAATGCCACCTGTATTCATCGGCTTTGTACATTCTCATGTGGTGTCTGTAAGCTGTGTGTTAGAGAGAAAGAGAGAAAGAGGGTGTGTGTGGTTTGGCATTCCTGCCTGTGAACTAGATGAGAAAATGTGTTCATGTGACCACATGGAACCACTAAGTCATAAAAGTCAATAACAATAGAATCATTCTGTGATTTAGTGTGTGTGTGTAGTGTGGGAAGTTTGGGGGGAAGAGGAAGTGTCGGGCAGTAGCTAACTAAAATTAACAATGTTACTTACACAAATAGACATGTAGAGTGACAAAACACTACATTTTTACCAAAAAATGCTATTATTTTTTAGGGATGCAACATATGGGAATTATAGACTGATGCCGATGTCATGTTTTTCATGATTCCAATAAATGAGTCGAGCGTGAGTGACGGCAGGGTGGCGCGCATAAAGACAAGTTGCTTATTTATTAGTTCCCCTGCGCAATCAGAATTTTGGCACCAAAATAACGCCATAACGCTGACATTTCTAACACTGAACTGCAAGTCAGGCGAACATGCAGGCAGAGTTAAGCGCGTAAAGACAAGAGATTCTGCATTCTGAGGCAGAAGGTGCAGATAGTATAAAATCCCACCTCAGACTTTTTGACATAAGCGCTATGTCGTGTTGGTGGCCTAGTGGTAGAACACTCGTCTTTGGACCAAGGGGTTGTGGGTTCAAATCCGACCTCTGGCGTTACCAACATTGGGTCCTCGAGTAAGACCCTTAACCCTCAGGGGAACTGTCCCTGAAATTAGGAAATGGAAGTCGCTCTGGATAAGAGTGTCTGATAAATGCTGTAAATGTAAGCGCTACCTTTCCGGTATACAATAAGTACGTCATCAAATATCAGCTTGAAATATCGTGGATATCTAAGCATTAGTGATGACTTATCAGATTATTATCAGCCAATACCGATATGAATCTGATCTCATCGTGCATCTATATTATTTTCCTGTCTTTAGTGAGACATTTTCAACTTGGTTACTTTTACTGTAGGTATCTTGTAGCTTGAAAAGTCTCTGTTTAAAGATAATTTCCCCAATAATGTGCATAGGTGTGTGTGTGTGTTATGCCTTCTCTCTGCCCACTTCCCTACACCCAACCAGTGCAATTCCTGATGGAGCAATAAGTCAGTTCCTTCTTTTTGAATTCACACAAAAATTCAACATTTTCAGAAAAGAAGAAGATAAAATCCCAAGCTTTGCAAGTCTTCTGATATTAGCCTCAGGAATACAGTGCTTACATGCACTGTATACATGCTTGGAAAATTGTGAAATTAGGTTGGATTTCATGAAAACTCTTGCATAAGCACCTATAACTTTATTATATAAAATTGCATGTGTCTCTAAGAAACTCCATTTGAAGGGCAACTTACTGAGTGGAAGCTGTGAGATTCCATAATGGAAAACTGAGACCTCTGACCAAAAAAGCATATTGCAGTTTGTTACATCATAATTATAATGTAATTTTTTAATTTCAGAAACTAAAACATTTAAGCTGTAACACACTGATGCAATTTTTTCCTTCGCTCCAGTCACTTTATTTCTAGTCTTAAAATCCTCTCTCTTCCGTTACCGTGATGCTGAGCGATGGTGACAGGAGCCTAGCGTAGCCATGGAAACAGTAGTGGTGTTCTGAATGTTATGTGTGTGAAAATGTGAGTTTACGTTATTCCATATGAGTGAGTTCTAATACTGACATAATAACACAAAAACCAAAAGACGTCTATGACCATAAACTCTGATGATAAAGTGAAATGTCAAGAACCATTATCATCTTAATCATATTCTAACACAAAGTACCTGGCTCCATGACCAGGTAACACATCCAATGTGACATAAAGGAAGTAAGGCAAAGGCATTACACATGACAATGAGACAAAAAGACAAGGCAACAAAAATGACGAATGAGACCAGATCTTTCATTTTCAAGTTCAAATTGTTGCAGGCATGAGGTGTGTACGGTGCAACTCAGTGCAACTCAGAATTTTAAAATGCGCTGCAAAGCAACACAATTCAGAAAACACTGTCAGCAAAATGACAACACATGCACCACATTTTATAAACACGCTGCACATACGTAGATGTGCCGCAAATACGGAAAAACTTGCAACTTCAGAAACGTGCTGCAAACAGCCACAACACATTAGATGTGTTTCAGGGAACATTTTCGGGAGGTCACATGCTTTTCCATTGGATGGCGCTAAAGCGGTGGGAAAACAATTGTCATGGTTTAGTCATACATAGTTATATGTGCAGGAATACACGTGACTGCTCCAAAAAAGTCTCCTTGAAATACTTCCGTTGTGTTGTATCACACTTCTGTTGTGTTGTGGCTTTTTGTAGCATGTTTCCAAAGTTGCATACAGTATGTTTTCTGTATTAGCAGTGTCTATGAATGTGTTGTGCGTTTGTAAAATGTGGCGCATGTGTTGTCCTTTTGATGAAAGTGTTTTCTGAATTCGTGTAGTGTCTTCGTTCTCGCAGTGTGTTTGCACATGCATTTTGAACTCGATTAATTTGTTTTGTTGCCTCGCAGAGCTTTTCATTTTGAACCTCATTGGGCTCTCTCGGCCACCGATGCGCAGCATATTGAAATGCTTTTTTCCCAACTCAGTATAGAGCTTTGGCACTGACAGAAAGAGGACATTCTGGGGCTGAGGACTGTGACCACCTGTACTTTTTTTGGAAGATATGAGTTCGGATATACTATATGTACAGCAGCTGCTCCAAAATAGCCTTACAGATAAAACATGCCAGTACATCTGTCTGCAAGTATTGTATAAGTCAGACCATCCAACACAAGCGTACAAGAGACACTGGTGTGTGAACGTTTAAAATTTGTTCCCTGACTAACAGTATTCACAGTAGGTAGGCTTTGAGAGGATGGATCTATATAAATCACATCGCCGTAGCCCAGCACCGACATAAAAGTAGTAGCAACATGACGAGCAGGACTTAAGTCTAAAATAAGAAACCCAATTTCAGCCTTCATCTGAAACCGTCATCTGAAAATGAGATACAAAGGAGAGAAAATCATCAAGTTAAACTCATTCTGTGAAGCGGGGATTGATGGCAGGTTGTGTGACAACATGAGTTTTGTCCTAGTTTAGCCCAAGTCAGGACAGTTGGTAGCGTAACGGTTAGGGAGTTGATCCTGTGCAAATCTCGGATACCACTGAGGTACTCATGAACAAGGTACTGTGCCCAAGCACTGCTCCCCGGTCACTGGCAAAAAAGCAGCCCACTGATCCTTCACGGATGGATCAAATGCAGAGGTCACATTTGGTTGTGGTGCACTGTGTGATAAATAATCACTCACTCATCAAGTCGGCAAACCTCACACATCCAGTTTTAAGTGTTAGAACGTCAGTAATGTGTTCTTATATGTCAGAACTTAAATAACGGAAGGTACATTTGAGTGGAGCAGCAAGTGGGACTGTTTATCCTTTATATATGGCCAAGTTTACTAGGTTGTGTGTGTGTGTGTGTGAGAGAGAGAGAGAGAGAGAGAGAGAGAGAGAGAGAATGCACTTGTATTTACCAGTGTGTGTGCAAGAACTGGTCAGTTAATGTGTTTGTGTGAGTGTGTTTATAAACCTCCCAATATGGGGACTTTGACCTGATTGGACACCAGCAAGGTGGGGACCTCTGTCATAAAAGTCCCCACAAAGTTAATCACTGCAACATACTGTAACTATTTCTTCAAGCTCAACCAGTCCTTTTAAAATCTAAAAACTCCCCATCATGCTCATATTCTTAAAAGTGTGTTTGTGTGTTTGTATACCCCAATATGGGGAATTTGTCCTGATTACACACTGATAAAAGTGGGGACGTGTGTCATTATGGGGACATAATAACCACAATTTTTATTCAAGCTGAGCTTCTCCCTTTAAAATCTCAGCCCCCTTAATGGTCGAGTTCTCTAAAAAGTGTGTGTGTGTGTGTGTACTGTGTTCACATTTTATACCCTTTGATATTGGAAGGACTCATAGATGATGTAGGTACTGTACACAGAAGTGTGTGTGTGTGTGTGTGTGTGTGTGTTTCTGTATGTGTGCATGCATACATGCTTTGCTTTGCTTTGTTTACTCCTTGTGCATCACCATGTTCAGCAGCATCTGATCCAAGATCAGCACTAACGCTCTCATGACTGCTAATACACACACTCACACACACACACCTCAGATGTGCAGCAGTGTTACTGAAGCGCTCAGCAGTTGAGCAAGTGACAGGCCTGAGTGTGTGTGTGTGTGTATGTGTGTGTGAATATTGTAGTAGATTTGCTCTGCTGCTCCTCCTTGCTGAAAGTGTCCTGTGTGTTAGTGGCTCGCACCAACAGACATGCTTACTCCTCAGGTGTGTGTGTGTGTGTGTGTGTGTGTGTGCGTGTGTGTTTGTGTGTGTGTTGGATGCACTACTGAAGTGTGAGTGTGTGTGCTTCAGCTCTCTGCTAAGCTAACACAACTTTACCTCTCTCTTTCTACTTTTCTACCTTTATGCATTGCCTCTACATTTCTTTCTGCCTCTCTTTCCTGCGGTTTTTCCCTTTCCCTCTCTCTACCCCTATCCCTCTCTCTCTCTCTCTCTCTCTCTCTCTCTGTTACTGCACTTTTTCATCTGTTGATATTCCTTTTATTTTCTCCTTTTCCATCTTCCTTTCCCTTTCTTTCATGCTATCTCCCTCTCTGCCTTTACTTTCAATTTACTCTCCTTTTTTGTTTTGTATACATTCCTTTCTCTCACCCCCTTGTTTGTTATCTAATTTGTATTTTCTCTTTTTCTTTTAGTCTCTTTCACGGTCTGATTTTCAGTTTTTAGCTTTTCACTTATTGTCTGACTTACAGGTTCCACTTTTTTGCAATGCCCCTGCCTTTCTTTCCAGCTATATTTCTCTTTCTCTCTGTTTCTTCCACGCTCTCTCTCTCTCTGTCTCTCTCTCTTTCTCTCTCTCTCCCTCTCTCTCTCTCTCTTTCTCTCTCGCTCTCTCGCTCTCGCTCTCTCGCTCTCTCGCTCTCTCTCTCTCGCTCTCTCGCTCTCTCGCTCTCCCTCCCTCCCTCTCTCTCTCTCTCTCTCTCTCTCTCTCTGCCCCTTAAATGAACTTCAACATGAAAAGATCTGTGTTTTCCAGCACCGGCTACAGAATATTCTTTACACATTTGATTTATTTTAACACGTTTGAAGCATCAATAATAAAAGCCGTCACATGTCCAGTAAACTAATCTGCATCTGCTCCAGCTGCACTCTCCCCAAAACTCTGAATTTGTGCCAGATTTTCAAGGCCTCTCTTTTTCTCTCTTTCTCTCTAGTCCGTCTTTTAAGTTGCCTCATGGTTCAGTTCTGTCTGTGTCCATGCGTTTTGTTTAGTTTGTTCCTTTTCTCGGTTGCTTGGGACTGATAGACTGATTCCTGATGACTTTGTCTCCACTGTAGCTCCAGTGTAGGTTGGAGGTGCTTAAAGATGATCGAAGGAGCCATAGGACCTTCAGCTCTCGAGTAACTATCCCCAACCCCGCACGAGCCCACTCCACACGTCCATCTCCCTCTTTCACTCTATCTCTCTATCTCTCTTTCTTTTACTCACTTTGCTGAAAAGACCACTGTAAACTATTAGGCAAATATCTGATGGTTTCCATTACTCAGCAGCTCCTCTCTCAAAACTAGTAGTTCTGATTGGCCTTTTTTGCCATCAGAAACCATTAAAAAATTTCCAACTGGCCAGTAACACTTATTGCTTTCCAGTACAATTATGCTTGCATCCCATAAGGAGGAATACAAACTGTCATGCCATCTATTCCAATGAAAAGAAATGGTCTGAAAGCCTTAATGGTCTGAAATGGTCTTTTCAGCAGGTTTCAGCTCTCTCTCTCTTGTTCTCTCTCTTTCTTCTTCTCTCATACGTGTGGAGGTGTGCTCTTCACTTGCTTGCTCTGTTCCTTCATTACTTTTCCTCTGGCACTCTGATTTCTTTCCCTTTTTACATACCTTTCTTCCGTCAGTTTTATCTCATGGTGTTGTTCTTTTGCTCATGATATATTTCAGTATCTTCCGCTCTGCATGCATGTGTAAATGAGATATGAGATGATACACTAAATAATCTCAGCATTTCACTCTCCAGCTCACCTTTCCAACTTGCTCTTAACACATTTCTCAAGCCCTTTCAGAACAGGTTTTCATTTGTGAAGGTACAGAAATAGAAACAGGTTTTTGCATTGCTTGAGCTTTCAGAAAGCAGTGAACAGCAGACAGATCCACATCACAGCATCAAACATATTAGACTCAAAACTCACTGCATTAGCCACCTTACTGTTTATTTTTGTACTCTTCATTCTCTTCTGTTGACCATTAATGTTTCTCACTGAGCTTTCTTGCCTTTTCTTTCTTTCTTTCTTTCTTTCTTTCTTTCTTTCTATCTTTCTTAGACATGTTTACTTCTAGTAGCTTTGTGATTGCTGGATCACTGTGACTGCTTGCAAAGTGTTGTGCTCTCTCTACCTCTCTCTCTCTCTCTCTCTCTCTATCTAGCCATTCATCATCCAACTGTCTATCTATCTATCTATCTATCTATCTATCTATCTATCTATCTATCCCTCCTGTAAGTGCAGTGTGTCTCTTGCTTACTTATGGAATATGTGGCTTTGTAGATCCATGTCCATCCATCCCCTCCATCCCTCTGTCCTGTCATCCCTCCATCCTCTCCTCTGCCTGTCTTTTTCCCGGCTGTCTGGCAGAACTGCGCTCCGCACTCATCTCCAGAACTCATTTTTGGGATGCAGAGACAGGGCAATTCTGCACTCATGTAACTTCTTCACCAGATCATTTGGGATCACGTCTTCATCACTGAGATAACAGTCCCGGAGCAGAGCATCTGTTCAGGGTTTAGACTAAAGACAGGAACAGATGTGGAAATTGTTGAAGCCAGAAAGAGGTTAAGTCATGAGAGTAAAAACTGAAAGCTTGGATAAGAGGGGCGCAAGCAGAATCCATGTCTGTGAGGACACTTTGAGCTGCTTCAGATTTTACAAATTATGTTAAAATTGCCACCTGTGTTTGCCACCCCCCAGTCTTGAAGAATTCAGTTCTTCTTTTGCTTTGACTAGTTTATTTCCTAGATTATGTCCAGCTGTTTCAGTTTGGATATGGTGAAACCTGTTTTAAAGTAATACATAGAGGCCATCCAATCAGCACAGAGCAGCAACACAAAACCTAATTTGAATGCATTTTTTGTCTCGTTTAACTGAATGCCTTTTTGGGATATTAAACTTTCAGAATGCGAAACCTTAATTGAAAGGTAATTTCCAAATCCTTTTGTAGCTCAAAGTGTCCTCCCTGAAATAAGCTACAAAAAGATGGACATCAACATAGGTAAATGTGGTTAATAATAAAAAGTAGTTCAATTATAAGGAGATGAAGCAGAGAAAATTTGACTTGAGATGAAAACTGATTGCCGCTACAGTGAGTGATGGTCATCCAAAATATGGTCAGATTATGCTTCAGAGACGGACATGAAATACCCTGCTTATATCATACATACATACATTGGAATAATATTGGAGTTATATATATATATATACATTCAAATTAAAAATATGGAAGCTCAAACCTTGTATTTTGAGTTAGATATATGGATTTAAGGAAATAATTCATGCTGAAAATTAGAGGGATAGAAAAATATTTACCAGCATACATACGTATGTATTTAATATGCATTCATTCATTCATTCATTCATACAAACGATTCCATTAATCTGATAGTGAATTAATGTAATGAATTAATCACAAAAACACAGTAGTGTTAATAAAGTAGGGTGATTCCAAACACTAGGCCCAACACTAGGTCAACTTTCAATCCCAATTAAAAAGTCCATGACTGAGCTTCAGTATTCAGCTTTTTGGTGTTGTGTTGTTGAGGTCACATTAGGCTTGAGAGAAAATTGCTACAGCAGGGGAAACTTAACTAATAAGAAGAAAAGAGCCTTTAGGAAGTTATGTTCTATAAGCTTTGGGCATCCGGTTTAAATGTTCTTCTGTCCTCATTATTTCATCGTGGATAAAAAAGCAGGTTTCATATCTGTTTCCAGGTCACAAAGTTGGATGTTGTAAATTCGGCTTCATGGTGTGACATGACATTTTTCATTGTTCCTCAGATCGTAGAAAACATCTCACTGAGCATTGTCCCAAGAGACGCGCCGTCTGCAAACTAACAGCCTCCTGCTTTTCTGCTCTTCTCCCTCGCTTCCTTTCTTTCTTTGTTTTTCTTCTTTCTTTCTTTCTTTCTTTTACCCCTCTTTTGCCCTCTCTCTCTCTCTCTCTACAGGTGCAGTCACGATGCAGCAGCAAAGAAAATATTTTACGTGCCAGTAAGTCGTGTGTGCTTTTGTGTGTGTGTGTGTGTACACTTTTCAAGCTTAGTTTCATGTGATCGAGGCTGAAGATTTAAAGTAAGATGGAAGATCATGATCAAATTTTTTGAAATAAAGGAAGAACAAGTTTTTTTTTTTCAGTTATATGGGGGTTCCGTTTTTTCAGTTATACTTCAATCGCTAACTGAAGTGCGTGAGTGTTGATAGTATGGCTAGGTCATCCATCAGTAAGGTGTGTATGTGTGTGTTTGTGTGTTTAGGTCACAGTGCAGTGGACATCACTAAGGTAGCACGGAGGCACCGTATGTCTCCCTTTCCCCTCACCTCCATGGATAAGGCCTTCATCACTGTGCTGGAGATGACTCCGGTCCTGGGCACTGAGATTATTAACTACAGAGGTCAGTATCATACACAGACACAGACACACACACACACACACACACGCAGGCTCTACGGCAAGACACTCACTAGATGAGACAAGACGATACACGAGATTGGGTTCACGAGAACAAGACAAGCTGAAATTTTAACACTATTTTAAAGAACACTTCAACGACAAAACAAATCTGGAATTGATTTGACTGAAAGAAATGAAAAGTGCAAAAAAGTGTAAGAAACTCTCTCTTGTATCATTCCTTCTGCATCCTTTCACACCATTACTGTGCATCGGCTTCTAACTTCTAATTGAAGTTTAAATAAGCTAATTAAATAACCAGATTGTACATTATAAAATGAATATGGTAATTAAAGCATGTTAGAGGCATAAACCCTGCAAAATTAAAAGATTTAGGGAACATTAACAGATACAATTCGACTAGGAAGCTGGCTAAAAAATGACACCAAAACCTTGTCTTCTTGTTGCTGCTTTTGACATTGTGCTGGGAAAATGTGCTTTGTATTCGGTATATGAACTTGGAAACATTTTAACCACCTGATTTGAGACAAAAATAGTCAGTCAGCCTTCTCCAAGCCTGTGACTGGCCGGGGGATTTTTTGCCACATTTATAACATAGTGCCAAGTGCAGAATTTTGGTACCAAAATAATGCCAAACTAGTTCACAAGACAGCTTTTCACCTCAACAAGAAATATCGTCATGTTCATATATACAGTATCTATATATATTAGGGCTGGGTATCGTTGCTGATCTTCCTGAATCGATTCGATTCCGATTCACAAGGTCATGATCCGATTCAATTCTCGATTCGATTCGATTCAATTCGATATTGATTTATTTAGAGATTTCTTTGCGTCAATGCTAGTTTTGCTTGGTTATAAAATAACTTGTTTTAAAACCGAAGTGTTGCCAAACATCGGCCTTTAGGCCAGACGGTGATTTGAGCGGAGCAGCTTCAGCCATGGCTCTATTTGGTTTCGGTTTCGCCGGTCTCACGCATCGCTTTATAGCTCTCCCAGCGGTCGCGAAGTAGTGTATAGTCAAGAGGAAAGATCGGGAACATCCAATTTTTGAATTCCATATCGACTTTCAACAAGAATCGAGCATTGATCGTGAATCACATTTTTGAACCCAGCCCTAATATATACATATCTATATATATATATATATATATATATATATATATATATATATATATATATATACTATTGAGGTACTTCAGGAGCTCTCATGCTATATATGAGATCTGTTAAAATACTATGTAAAAATACCCACACCCACCACAATGAGAATATGATCGATCAACTAACTTGCCATTTTGACAGTAGTGCTAACTATAATTTGTGACACCAATAAGACATAACTCCTGGCTTATACAAGCTAGTATAAGAGCTACTTTTAAAACCGTGGTAACTTTTATAATTTTTTACAAAGCTACCATTTAAAAGTAGACTCTACAACACTGCTGACTTACAGTTTCAGTATATGGACAAATATTTTGCATCCAAATATCTAAAAATATAGCAAACTACATATATATATAACTCTGGAGCTAAAGCATGTATTCTTTCTTCTCTGTGATCCTAATTATTTGGTATTTGTTTTGGCATTATATAACAGATGAACACTTAGGGAACATTCCAGGATTTTTACAAACATATAATCTTCTTCCCTACAGAGAGCAAGAGATTTGAGACTTGACTAAACGTGATCCACTTCTCTCTGTTCTCACTCACACACATCTAAAACCTAAATAACCACTAGTCTTATCAGCACCCATCTCACTTTTCATCTTTCAGTTGCATTTGCCTCTGAATCACTTATTAATGCCCATGTACACACACTATTTGTGCCTCTGGAGCTATGATTTTAATATTCCCTGTATATTTTATGGATTTTTTTTTCAAATTTTTTGCTTTTTAGTCTAATTCCAGCAGCATCTTGTTCTGTATACGAACGAGTATTTGTATATTGTTTCATTTCCCTGCACCCATTACACATTATAGATATAAAACCTTTTTACTGTATGTATCTGGGTGTGGGGTGTGTGTGTGTGTGTGTGTGTGTGTGTGGCACACCAGGTGTGTTGTCAGATAAGAAGACATATGTTGTGTCACACACCCACTAACCACACAACCAACCTCACCACGCACGCACACACACACACACACACACACACACACTCACATGTCAATATTCCTCCAGTATGTCAGCTTTTTATTTTCATCTTACTCTTTCATACACTATCTCCATGTTGCCTTCCTCGTCTGTCCTTGCTTTTTATTTCTTCTTCTATTGTTTGGACACTGATAGTGCATGTTTAAACACATACAAATACATGTTTTGAAAAGCATCTGATTTGTTTTCGCTCAATGTAATACAATTTAGCTACGTATATGTTACAATTCTGAAACTTCAGGACTTTTTTCACCAGATTTCTGTGAATCTTAATAATATGTCACCTTCTTTTAAAATCTCCTCCCTCTTTCTTTCTTTTCACTGTCAGATGGACAATGTGTTCTGCCTCAGGATGTTTATGCTAAAGACAACCTGTTTCATTTCTGCCTCGTTAAAGACGGCTATGTTGTAAGGAGGTAAGAATGTGTTTTAGTGAACTGTGTGCATAAATGTCCCAAATCAATATTATTAAAATCAAGGTACATACACACTCCCCCTTCAAGAAGCCAGTCAGAAAGATCCATACGTTTAGCAGACCCTCTTATCAAGAGCAACTAGGGGATTTTTCAGGAAATTTCAGGAACACTTTTCCTGAGAGCAACTTGGGATTAAGGGTCTTGCTCAGGGACCCAATAATGGTAGTGTTGGAGGTAGGATTCGAACCCATGACCTCTTGGTTCAGAGGTTTAGTATTTAACTAATTACCCCACCTTCCCCGCCATGATCTAGTATACAGGTCCATAGGAGAAGGTGTTTACTTGTTCAGACGCATGCTGCTTCCCCGCTTTCTAAGATTTTGAAATATACGTATAATATAGTAATATAGTAGGCACGGTGGTGCAGTGGTTAGCACAGCCGCCTCACAGCGAGAAGGTCCTGGGTTCGATCCCCAGGTTGGCTTTAGGCATTTCTGCGTGCAGTTTGCGTGCTCTCCCCTTGTTTATGTGGGTTTTCCTGGTGCTCCACCTCTTTCCCTACAGTCCAAAAGCATGCAGATAGGCTAATTGATGACTCTAAATTGCAAGATGAGTGTGATTGTGTGCAAAATCATGTGTTGGCGCTGCCCAGGGTTTGTCCTCGCTGGCGCCTAAGTGACAGGTTCGGTCCCCTGTGACTCCAGGTGATTGCTTGTTCAGATAATGAATGAAAGAATGAATGAATGAATGAATGAATATAGTAAAAATATTAGCTGAATTGATTTGAACATTTCCAAAAAGAAACCCCCTGATCGTTGATGCCAGAAGCTCACAAAATACATAAAAACTGTATGAGATCTTGTATTTTGGTGAATTTTAATAGACATGAAGATGAGAATTTCTTTACAGATTAACCATCCGCACCAACGTCTTTCCTTCTCCACTTCCCATCAGTTTAAAGCAATTTTCTTTTTTTAAACGGTGCTTAACCAAGTCATTTTTTATTCTGAGATTGTTTGAGAACAAGTGATGTTGTGGAGAGTAATGCATCAACTCTATTATTGTACATCGAATGAGCTGCGGTCCTCTAATTCATACTGGAGACTCATACTCCACTCCCTACTGTTCACTGTTTACATCAGCACGTTGTCAAATCAGAAAACTGAGTTTATTTTAACAGTGTGCCAACACCACAACTAACAGTCAGTTGGGGGCGTAATCTGCAGAGTTGGCCCCATGATCGAAGAGTCGCTGGTTCAAGTCACCGATTGCAAAAGGTTCCACTGAGGTACTTATATAAGGTACCGTCACTAAGACGTTCGGTTGCCTTATGTTACGTCTTTCCACTACCTCATGGATGGGTCAAATGCAGACCTCTACATACTGCTGGTGTTGCACTCAGTTGCGTTGTGCTGTGGCAGGTTCACATTTGACAAATGATCTGTGACTACATTTTCATACCTGCGGATTTTTAGCCTTTTTGCATTGTCAGGGTTGACATAATACAGATCCTTGAATAAATGTTAGCTTCCAAAACAAGTGAAGGGTTGCCCAGGTTTTACTTCAGTGAATGTACGGTGTAATTTGTTTTTGAAAAATACTGAATATTCAAATATATATTTTCAATGTCATATCAAATAAATGTTTTGATGTTGCCACAAAGCGTTTTTAGAACCAACTCATTCTGAAAGAACTACTCATAGTCATGGTAAAGACAGCTGACATTTTGAACGATAGGAATAAAAAAATGATAAACATGGAACTCAAATAAGGCCATTGATACTTTGTAAGGAGTCTTAGCGCCGATTCTTGCAGAATTCAACATCAGTCAAACTGTTCAGCTTGAACGATGAATTTGACTGACAGGGAGGACTTCTGTGATTGGTTGTTTTCATTTCTGACCAACACATTCACTGACTTCAAGATATGCATCAAAATTGATGTGAGTAACAAGACCCCTTTGTATATAAATATAATGTAAGCCGTTTTAAAAGTAGATGTAAGTCCTTCAAAACTAGTATTTGAGTATGGTACACAAGTATACTGTGTATTTGTAAAATATATACTGTATATTGTTACACGCTACAATTGTGTGCATAAAACCTCTCACTAATTCACTAATGAATCGCTGAATCTACTCAAAAAGGGTTCCACTTACATTACTCTCTCTCCCTCCCCACTCGCTGGTCAGTCATGCTAAGTCACGTTGAGTACGCCCTGTTTGCCCTGCATTATGACAAACCTTGTTAACCTCATGCTTCACTTCCTCGCGCTGTTTCCATATTCAGCAGACTGTCATTCTTTGCTACAAAGTGGGTCTGTGAGTCAGAGATGAATGTCAATGTTCAATCTTTATTATACTCTCTCTCGAGGTGTGCATGTCTGCTGGGGTCACACACCCAGGCAGCGCCAAATCCCTGCTTATTATTGTCACATATGCTGATTTTTGCCCCATTTAAGATTCATTTTATCCTGTGTCAATACTGTAATGCTCCATAACGCATGTCTCGTGAGGGCCAGATGATGATGAGGTTGGTCCGAGAGTGTGAAGTCAGCGTGTTTCTCCTTCAGGGTGTGTGAGGAAGCACCATCTTGGCTTGCTGCTAGCATCACAGTGGGACAGGCATGTCAGCGATTGCTAATGTTGTGCTAATGTGCTAACGCCTCCCTTTCACGTGACCGCAGCCAGGCTGGCTGAATCAGACTCTGACCCCTGGCCATTCCTCCCTCGGTTCTGTCGTAATCTGATAGGTCTTTATCCTCACACTGGCCACTATATTAGAACCTCGTCTGTAGCTCCACTTTTGTTGGTGTCCACAGTTAGGGACTAGCGAAGTCTAGGTTGTCCATATTAGCCAAAACGCGCCATATTTGGACTGAAATTCATTGGTTCCAGCGGGATGCTTATTGCCCTGTGTTACACATTTCGAAGTTCAGGGTGCACTGACAGAATACACCACCAGAGTGGCGTTACACCCATCTGTCTAGTTGATTGTTGGCGGGAGAAACCATGACAACAAATTTAAATTTTTGTGATTGCAGCACAGCACAGCACACAGTGCAGCTTAACGAAATGTGACCTCTGCATTTGACCCATCTGTATAGGAGCAAATGGGTTTGCACAGAGTGTTCTTCAGCATTTATAGATTCTGTCCTAAGAACAATTCTTAAATAAGAAAACACTGGTAAATGTCAAAATCTTATGAAAACTGCCAGGCGCGGGGTTTAAAAGTTTTTCTAAGAACAGCGATGAATGAGACCATAGGCTACAGATTATAGAAAATCTATATGTGGGTGAAGTGATTATTAAAACAATATGCTCCAACAATTCCTCCCTGAAGTGAAATATTCTATATTATTCTATTCTAGAGTACACTGCTTGACCTGCATGTTGGTTTAAATCATGTATGAACCTTGACTTATGCAGTAGTGTATCCAAAAGTTGCAAGACATGCAGCTCATGTGTGATCTTGCATGGTTGCTGACTACTGCATTTACACGCCCCTCCTCCTGCCCTTTTTCCCTTTTAGTCAAAGAGATGGCCCTGGAGATCGCTTTCATCATCGGAGGATCCCAGGTCAGAGTGGTGGTGAGTGGGTACCCTTCCACGTGAGCACACACACCCTCCAGGCCTGTCTCTCTCTCACAAACCCATATCACTGCCTACTGACTACCATCATATACTCAGCGTAACTAACTGTACTCCTGCCGCTGTTCCTCTCCCCAGCCCACACACACCGTGATGCCAGGCCAAGTGATGCGGGTGACGACGGGCGCTCCGATACCGTGTGGAGCCGATGCCGTGGTGCAGGTGCGGAGGACACCTGAGCGTTCGCTGAACAGAGGATGAGTCTGCATAAGATATAAAGATTGTTATGGACGGACTTAAATGAAGCAGCGAAGGAGAGCAAAGGCACATAGAGAAGAGGTCAGTGGAGCCACAGTAGCTGTAATTACTTAATATCGGTGATGGCCAAAATTAAACACAGATCCAGATAATTGGCAAAATGCCTAATATCGCCCCGATAATCGACGACCACGCCTCTGCAACTGCTGAATACCAGACTCAAGAACTCCTCAGCCCAGCAGCACTATCCTCATCTACCGGCCACTTTTCCCTTTTTAATATTGTAATTCACCCAAATGCTGCCTACAAAGCTGATTTAAAAGAAGCAAGCTGGTCTTTGTGCTGTTTAATCTTGCCTTAGTGGGACTGATATTCTGAGACTTGTCAGCTTGTATCTACAGTAAATTTGCTAAAGGCTTACAGTATAAGGTTGCCTATGAATTTGGTTTCACATTACTTGCGTTAATCAGTCTTCACACAATTACTGCTTCTTCTCTGTACGACTGCATATGCCGAACCGTAATGCCCGTACAGTGACAGCTCGCTACAAATACACATACATCACAACCCTAACAGGCAGTTATTTCCAGCTACTGTACTTCATATTAAATGAGATATATTAAGACAGAAAGCAAAGCAGGTAATGTTTTTCTCATGCAAAATATTTGTCAAACATGCACTTCAGGGCACAGAAGAACTGGAAGTGCGCATTCTAGTGCAGGCACGGCCAGGACAGGACATCAGGTAACGTGTGTGTGTGAGAGAGAGAGAAATGTGTGTTTGATCCATAATCGTCAAGTGCTATTATGACAAAAAGGAAAGATGTGAAAGAGTGAGTGATAGAGAGAAAGAGTGTTCTAAGCCCCTTTAACCTCCCACATCATCTCCTCTCTGTTTCAGGCCCATTGGTCATGATATAAAGCGTGGGGAGTGTGTTCTGGCCAAAGGAACCCATATGGGTCCCTCAGAGATCGGACTGCTGGCCACAGTGGGGGTCACTGAGGTGGAGGTTCACAAGTTCCCTGTGGTGGCGGTCATGTCCACAGGCAACGAGGTTAGCGCGCACACACACACACAATTGTATGCATATGCTTCACTGATAGATCAATTCCCCATTATAATTAAGCATTGTTTAATACAGACACAAAAGGGATTTAAGATGCCAGTCTTATTTGAGCACTGCATCAGCGTTGCGCCATCTGCTATTTTCAGACCTGCAGCCAGGATTAATATTTATGGCCGATAAAGGCAGTGCTTTGCCAAAACATTTACAGCATTTAGCAGATGCTCTTATCCAGAGCGACTTCCATTTCCTAATTACAGGGACAGTCTCCCTGGGGCAACTTGGGGTTAAGGGTCTTGTTCAGGCTCCCAATGCTGGAGGTAGGATTTAAACCAACAACCTCTTGGTCCAGAGGCGAGTGTCCTACCACCCCTAGACCACCACCCCATCACAGCCTTTTTCGGGCAGTGTTGTAACGCTCACTCTTTCCATTTTCCAGCTGCTGAACCCGGAAGACGACCTGCACCCGGGGAAGATCCGAGATTCCAACCGCTCCACGCTGCTCGCCACTATCCAGGAGCACGGCTACCCCACCATCAACCTGGGCATCGTGGGCGACAAGTCAGCACCTACGCTTATATGTCTTTTAGGCACTTTATAGATGAAATCTGAATTAAAAAATCTGCACTCCCCCCACCCAAGGAATTTGAATACATTGCTCACCAAGATAACATGACATAATGACAACGAAAACGAAATAAAACAATTTTAAAAAATAACAAATTATAACGATAAATAAAGAAATAATTAAAGGAATACAAATACATTGAGTATCGTAGCTATCTGGTTTCCAAGCCATGGAAAGACGGCGCGTAGTGCTATAATGACTTACTGTAATGATGTAATGATTATTGTGGTTGCCCCCCACAGCCCGGATGACCTCCTGAACGCCCTGAACGAGGGCATCAGCCGTGCCGACGTCATCATTACCTCAGGGGGCGTGTCCATGGGGGAGAAGGTGTGATCACATTTGTCTTTTGCTATTTGTTCAGTTAGGTCGTGATCCAGACGTTCTAGATTAATTGAATGAGATGAGAGAATGAATAGAACTGTTCTGAAAAAAATTAAGTCTTCTGATGTTCAGAATCGCCCAGAAACAGCAAATCAGCCACACAAAAAATATATATATGTTGTATATTAGGGATGTTGACATTAATCGTATGATCGATGCATCAAGGCAGTGGCAGACCATAATTGATTTTATTGGATGATTCGCTGCCACTTGGTAGCATTGCAGAACTGCAAGTCGTCTGTGACAGTTTCACAACAGAATTATATATATATTTTTTTTTATATATTTTTTTTTTTATTTATTCTTTAAAACATTTCCAGATGATTTGGGCATCTTTATGAATAATGAATTTAATGCAAACATCTAAAAAGCAGAAGAGGAAAAAAAATACCCCCCACCCCCCGCCACACATACACACACACACGGACACACAGTGGCCAGCTGCAGACTGCTGCTTAGCCTTAAGTGGTGGTCACTGGGACAGAAGCAGTTGAAAACTCCTGGATTATATCATAATGATATTACTTGGTGATTTTCTAGCTACAACATAAAACATCTAGTATAAAAACCACCAGGTAGTAACTGTAGCTGCCCAATCTGCGTGCTATGTAAAGTAATGCAGAAAAATTGACGGAATGCATCGCGATACCGTATCGAATGGAATCGAATCGTTGACCTGAAAATCATAATTTAATCAATACGTGAGACCAGGTTCACACCTCTATTGTATATGGGGAATCCTTGAAGTAAAAATGATGGTAACCCCTGGCGTAGACCTCTGGTTCTCTATCCTGGTCTTTGCAGACGCTTGTGGGAGTATCCCTAACCACAACAAACCTGAACCGACTGTTTAGCTAATTTCCAACGTGCTGGTGCAGGACTGGGTTTTCCATGTTGACATGCTGTTCAAGGCTTGATGCACACCGTTACTCATAACTCCATGGTGACATCTAGTGGTGTATCATAAAAGGATCAGCACAGATTCTCATCTGGTTTATGGTGTTAATTAGCATGTTATTAATATGTGATGATCAAGGGATCAAAGCACAGTTATCACTGTATTGCAACCCTAGTTTGGCATCAAAACCAGCTTGACCAAACTCATCATGATATGATTTCAATTCAGTGGACAAGAATTTGATGTTTGCCAATATCACATATTCTGCCCACAATAAAATAATGATTTGATTCAGTAAGAGCAAGCAATCAGTTTGAGACACTATCACTTCCATGCGTATCAAATTTCAAAAAACATCTAAAAGATCACTTGACATTTTTATCCCTGAGATAGTAGCCTGTCTTATCATGCTTAATAAGAGTTGTGACGAAGCCAGATTAATAACAGTGAGCTCACTGATTGAGTACAGTTACACCCATACTAAAACTGGGCTTTATGAATCAGCTGAACTTTTTAATAAACATAATTCAGTTGATTCTCACATTGCCGTTTGAGATGGAGACCGTTTTAGTTTTAGTCGTTTATAGGATTTTTATGTGCATTCATATCGTGACTGTTATTGATGGGGCCGGTGTTTGCAGGACTACCTGAAGCAGGTGCTTGACATTGACCTCCACGCCCAGATCCACTTTGGGCGAGTTTTTATGAAGCCAGGGTAAGTGGAAGCATGAGTGAGTGCTTAAAGGGACACTCATTTTAAATCAGACATTCTAATCGTCTCCTTTAACTTCCCAAATAGTCTCCCCACAACATTCGCAACTTTGGACATGGACGGTACACGAAAACTGATTTTTGCTCTACCAGGTAGGAATGGTGAGAGAGTTTGGTGGTATATTTTTATTAAGTTAGAATGTAACATAAATGTTGAAAAAAAAAATTAACAGTAAAATTTAGCAACGTGTAGTTCCTGAGATTTATGAAATTCTCTTTTTATGTCACAGGTAACCCTGTGTCAGCCGTTGTTACGTGTAACCTGTTCGTCATTCCCGCCTTGAGGAAGATGCAGGGAATCCTGGACCCACGGCCCACCATCATCAAAGCCCGGGTAAGAGTCTGATTACACGCTACAGAATGAGCTGGAGACATAAACATTAAAACTGATATTTCAACTAATTAGTAGTAGTAGTAGTAGTACTACTTGCAGTTGGGTTGTTTGCTCATTTTTTATGTTCTATTTAAGAGAATTTACCTTGCTGTAATTGTCAAACATTTGTACACACATTCTCCTTTTTTATTTTACTAATTTTTAAATGTTAATATAATCAAAACTTACTTTGTTGTCCCAGCAATCCTGTAAAAGTGAGTGAGTGAGTGAGTGAGTGAGTGAGTGAGTGAGTGAGGGATAATTTGTCATCGTGACACACCACAGCACAACACACAGTGCACCACAACAAAATGTGACCGCAGCCTTTGACCCATCTGTGAAGGAGCAGTGGGCAGCTAACATAGGCTAACATGGTACTTTTCCCATGAGTCCCTCAGTGGTACCTTTACCGGTCCTGGGATTTGAATCGGCGATCTCTGATCACGAGGCGAACAAACTAACCGTTACGCTACCAACTGCCCTGTAGTAGTTCTTACAAGATCTAAGCTCACCTAACTAGCATTTATTATTAACTACAGTACTGAGGTTGTATTTGAAGAATTGAGTTGCGTCTTAAAAAGAAAGAACAAAAAGGTATTCGTGTCTGAATTTAATTCATGTATAGCATAAGCCACTAGATGCAAAGTCATGGATATGTATAGTACCCTCAGTACTGTTTGGAACAAAGACTCATCTTCTTTGATGTACCATGTACCTAGACTTTAAAGTTATTTGCATTTCAATTTCACTGTGTAGAAATTACAGCACTTTTTACACATAGTCCACCTCATTTCTGGGCACCATAATGTTTGGGACAATTCGCTTCTGGAGTGGTTATTCAGGTATGTTTCATTACTTTATTAGTGCAGTGATAAGATACCTAGGCATGCTTCTACCTTTTGGAGTCTGTAGTTGTCAAAGAAGCTCCTGTACTTATGAGGCTGAAAACAAGAACAGAACCATCAGAGACGTTCTTTAAACCTTAGGGTGGCCAAAATCAATGTCTGGAATATCATTGAGAAGAAAGATTTTAGTGCTAAGCTTTGTAATCGCACATGGACTGGTAGGTCAAGGAAGAGCTTCACTGCTGATGACAGAATACTAAATCTAAAGGAAAATGTGTCTTTGACCAATTTTACATATATATATATATCCCTGACAGTTATAGGTGCCACTGAGGTACGCATGAGCAAGGTACTGTCCCCAAGCACTGCTCCCCTGTCGCATAACAGCTTAACACTTAACGTGTAAGGCTTCAATTGATTCTTGAAAGAATGAGAATGAAAACACAGGGAGTTCATCTCCTTGGAAAATGAGCGTGATGGATTTTACCTCACCAAAATGTAATCCTGATTTAACTGGAGAACTACCCATCACAGCTGATTAACTAACACTGACTGAAGCAGCCTCTGAAAGACAATGGTGAAGGATTCAGCTTCTAGATGTTAGCCTGCATCAGGGGCATTTCTATGATCTGACCTTTAGGGGTGCTCAGTCCCCGGGGTTAACAAAGGCTCTTGGCTTGAACAGTGCGGTTGCCATGTTTAGTCCAGATTTAAGATCTGGCTGGGCAATATGCTTACCATAAAGGCTGTTAGCAAGATACCTTCTTAAAATTCGGTTGGTGGGCTAGGTATGATAAACGTACTGTACCGTTGCCCAGTTGTGCACAAAAATGGACAGGATTAAGTTCATTTTTATAATTGTCCACAGGAACCACAACTATTGCACCTGAATTTATTATATTTTGGCAACTCTGAGTTTTGCGAACTGGCTACCTCACAAAATCGTAATTACTTTTCAGTGCGTGCTGAGTTACAAGTTAAAGCCTAAGATCGCCACTGGGTACCAATCAATGAGTCAGACTTTGGCCGCCTCTAGCAATGCTGAAGAGGTTAAGAAATGGTACTGTCCACATAAGTGGTCTCTGAAATCGTATTGGATTAGTTCCACCATGTTTCCGCATGGTGAGAATGGAAGGGGCCTTGTATTGACATGTTTTTTACAGTGTCAGAGGAATATTTCACCACCCCCAAAACTATTGCTTTTATCTCTTTTAGGGACATCTGGCTCTTGTTTGGGGGGGTCAGACATCCCCCACCACCACCACCCCTATCACCACCACATTTCAAATCATATATGATACTGAAACAGAAACAAGTATGTTGGGAATGTTGTAAACTAATGTTTAATGTTCTGTTGTATGTCTGCAGTTGTCCTGTGATGTGAAACTTGACCCACGCCCTGAATATCATCGCTGCATTTTGACATGGCACCATCAGGAGCCCTTGCCATGGGCCCAGAGCACAGGTGTGTATGTGTATGTTGCTAATATCTACTGACACGTAACTGAGGGATGTTTTAAGTTATATACTGAGTTATATTCTCTTTCCCACCAGGTAACCAGGTGAGCAGCAGGCTAATGAGCATGCGTAGTGCCAACGGCCTCCTCATGCTACCTCCCAAGACAGAGCAATACGTGGAGCTGCACAAGGGCGAGGTGGTCGACGTCATGGTCATAGGACGGCTATGATGTCGTCAATGAGGGACAGAACTAAAGAGGGGATACCACGGAGGGAAGGGGAGGGTGGTTCACGGTGCATGCCCGCGTATCATTGACTATCTCTGTAATATGCAATGGCACAGCTAGTTTTTATTGAATTGGATAAGGTTGAAGTATAGTCAGACATCTTGATCACAAAAAAACTAGATACATATATATAAAAAAAGATTCTAGTATTTCAAACAAAAAATATATAAAATTTTAAGTAAAAAAATCTATAAAAGAGATTTATTCTGTAATATATTATTATTATTACTCTTATTATTACTAATTATCATTATTCTTCTCATTATTATTATATTAAGACAACTTTGTTCTTTTCATTGCAATTGCTTTGTGTGTTCAATGCTAGACCTTATCAATAGCTGTAGCATTTTAATAGAAAGCGGTAGGTGCCTGCCAGGAAAAAAAAATCTATAATTTCCTCATCTTAACCAAAAAAAAACAGATGAATAAGTGAAATCTGTTTTTTTTGAGAATGGGGGGAAACACAACTATGAAATTGTGTGTGGTACTGGGAAGTGGCACTTTCTGTCTTAAGTGTCATACGTGTGACACTCCTGTTTTTTCTCCCATTAGTATGCATCATTATGGCTTCACAAAGAGCTTTGCTTGTTGTTTATCTTGTGAGTCTTGTTTATGTACGCAGTGCCAAAAGCGTGGGTGGACCGAGGTTGTGCCTGGGGGAACACAAGCCAGCCCACCCGATCCCTGAAGCTTCCTTATAATCACCTAAACTGGTGAAGCTCCTCCCCTACCCCCAGGGGGGCGGAGTCACTGGAGAATCTTTCATTTGAATAAATTGAAAAACGAGATGTGAAAAAAAGGAAAATACAAAAAACTGCTTCTTTAAGTACTGACAGCCTTTTTAACCTACTAAACATAAATGTACAGTTAAAAAAATCATATTCATATTGTACAGTTATACGTGACCAGCACTCTGGAGGAAAATTACCAAGCAATGTGGAGACATTATGGAACAACTCTGTACAATAACATTTTCTGTAATGATATGAAACTGATGAGAGACTACAATAATAAAATCCTTGATCATTATATAAAAAATACAGTTTTTGCAGTGTTTCTTGTATAGTTTAATAATGTCATAATAATTCTTATTTTAATACTCCACAACTCCAACAGGCATGGGTGGCTCAGTGGCACAGTGGTTAGCTTTGTCCCCTCGTAGCAAGAAGGTCCTGGTTTCGATCCCCGGGGCCTTTCTGTGTGGAGCTTGCATGCTCTCCCCGTGTTCGCGTGGGTTTCCTCTGGGTGCTCCGGTTTCCTCCCACAGTCTAAAGGCATGTACTATTGGTAAATTGGTGACTCTAAATTGGCCCCGTAATGTGTGGCTGTGATTGTGTGAGTGTGTGTGCCCTGTGGCGTGTTGGCGCCTGCCCAGGGTTGTTCCCCCCCCTTGCGCCCGTAAGTTCCCAGGATAGGCTCCGGTCCTCCCGCGACCCTAGTTGGGATTAAGCGGTCCGGATAATGAATGAATGAATATATATATAATGATGTATACAGTAATGAGATACTGTATGTTATCACACTCTTCTGCAGAGTCAACAGGCTTGATGCTTTTTGACTCTGCACCGCCCTCTAGTGGACGTTTTGCTTAGCACGCGGCTCAACGTGTAGGACGTGCATCATTTAAAATTAAAATTAAAATTTAACGTTTTTATACATTTACATTTACGATTTAATGTTTTAAGGAAACGACTTAATGAATCGATTTCCTAACTACTGGGACAGTCTCCATTGGTTTAACCCGGGGTTTAAGGTTGGTATTCAGGGGGTTACTTGATAGTAGTTCTTTCCATAGAAAAGTCTCGCTTATCACCTCTTGATCCGTAGGCTAGTAAAGTATCTCTAGACCACCACCTTTGTAGGTAAAGGGATCATACATGTTTTTTTTTAAGCCAATAAGCACGTCTTTCTTTCTTTAACAGGGTGTCTCTCGCGAAATGGTAGTTAGGGACTGGACAGGGTCCGCGTGTGTCTCTGTTATTAAGTGGACTTGCGAGAAGGGCGCACGAAAAGCTTGATACTCAGTGTTGGAGACCATTCCTAGAAAGAGACGGTAACGAAATGGAACGCTCCCTACGTTCTCCCACAAATCAGCGGAGGGTAAGGCGAGACAGCGTGCGTGTGTTTGTGTATGGGTGCGTGTTATCAAGTGCACTTGCATAAAGGGCGCACACAGAAGTCGTTAGATGGCGCTTGTGAGCATCCCTGAGTGGGTCATATAACAAAAAGGGACGCTACATTCCGTCTTGGCACAAAGCAGGAGCGAGTAATAGGACAGAGCCCCAGCGTGTGCTTGTGGAAGTTTTCGCCCGAACCAGCAGAGCATCGCGTTTCTGCAAACCCGCGCTGCTTCTTCAGTTCTGTATTACCAGAAAGAGAATAACTTGAGACAAAACCACGAAGAGACTTTCAACTTGTTCAAAGGTGAGTAGCTTTCATTCATTTATCTGCACCTCACGTCGCACGGCTTTATTGGGCGAGTATCTCACGTCTTTATCCTCTTGATTTACTATAATGTGCGGTCAGGATGCCTTTACACCAAAGTTTAAACCTCTCTCTAATATCTTGTCCGCTTTTTACTGACTTTCGTGAGTCGGTTAAACTTTCTCACAGGAAATGCTGAAAAGCTTTCTACACCTTAATCTTGTAGATTCGTATATTTAGCCTAGCTTCTTAGAAGGAGCTTCATGTCCACAGTTGACCTTAGAAGAAGTTTCCAAACCACACACTAGTTTACTAAAAAGAGTTATGTGTTGATTTTACTTTGCTTGGAGTCAAGACTGGATCAACTATCAAAGCACCTATCAGAAATCATAGATAAGGAATCAGTAATCCGTGTTCCCACACTTCTTAGTGTAGATCTGCAATATTGCAAAATAATGTTATATATTGCTATTTGCAGTTTTTTTTTTTTAAACCAAGTGCCTGGAATAGTTAAATTTTTTTGAAAGAATTTAACGTTTTGGCTGTTGGATCCATTCGTCAGCTTTTCTATTACACCTTACAGTAAATTCAAATAAATTGTAGTCAGCCAAACTCGTGTTGATTAGTCGTGGAAAATGAGAACCAGGAAAATATTCAAGAAGGAGTAGATTTAACATATACTTGACATTACACATTTTGTGATGTTTATTGCCTTTTGGTTATTACAGCGCATGAAAATATCGCCATGATGATGCTCAAATGACTGCTGCAGTGAATACAACAAAGTGTACACACCCCTGTTAAAATGCCAGGATTTTGTGATATAAAAAAGAGACCACAATAAGTAATTTCAAAACTGCTGGGATTTTTTTTAAACATACAATAAGCTGCTTGCGTAAGTGCACACACCCTTACACTAATACTTTGTGGAAGCAGCTTTTGATTGTATTACAGCATTCAGTTTTCCGGGGGTAGGAGTCTGTCAGCGTGGCATATCTTGATGTGGGAATATTTGACCACTCTTGCTTGCAAAGCGTTCCAAATCTGTCAGATTGCAAGGAGATCTCTTGTGCACAGCCGTCTTCAGGTCACCCCACAGATTTTCTATTGGATTTACGTCTGGGATCTGGCTGGGCCATTCCAACTTTAATTTTCTTCTGGTGAAGCCAGTCCTTTGTTGATTTAGATGTATGATTGTTGTGTTGATAGGTGAAATTTCCTCTTTATCTTCAGCTTTCAAGCAGAGATCTCAAGGTTTGGGCCAAAAGTGAGGAACTATTCCTAATTCCCTCCACCTTGATTAAAGCCCCAGTTCCAGCTGAAGAAAAGCAACCACAAAACATGAACTTTATTCTATTTCAATCATTCCTTTGTAGAACGACTTGTTTGCTTATGGTCATTGTCTTGCTGCATGGCCCACTTCCTCTTGAGTTTGAGTTCACAGACAGATGCCCTGACATTTTCCTGTAAAATTTACTGGTATGAATCAGAATCTATTGCTCCATCATTGATGGCAAACCGTCCTGGCTCAGCTGCATCAAAACAGGCCTAAACCATGATACTACCACCACCATGTTTCACAGATGGGAGAAGGTTCTTATGCTGGAGTGAAGTGTTTTCCTTTCTCCAAACATAACACTTCTCATTTAAACCGAAAAGTTCTGTTTTGGTTTCATCTGCCCACAAAACATTGTTCCGTTATCCCTCTGGTTTGTCCACGTGATCTTTCGCAAACTGCAGACAGGCATAAGTGTTCGTTTTGGAGAGCAGTGACTTTCTCCTTGCAACTCTGTAATGCAAACCACTGTTTTTCCATCTTCTTCTGATGGTGGACTCATGAACGTTAACATTGGTCAATGTGAGAGAGGCCTTTAGTTGCTTAGAAGTTACAGTGGGATCCTTTGTGACCGCGCTGACTATTACACACATTGCTCTTGGAGTGATCTTTGTTGGTTGACCACTCCCGGTGAGGGTGACAATGGTCTTGAATTTCCTCCATATGTACACAATCTGTCTGGCTGTGGATTGGTGGAGTCCAAACTCTTTAGAGATGCATTTGTAACATTTTCCAGCCTGATGAGCAGTAACAACTCTTTTTCTGAGGTCCTCAAAAATCTGCTTTTTATGTGTCAAGATATACCCCCAAGCACGCCTTGTGAAGATCAGACTTTGATAAATCCCCGTTCTTTAAATAAAACAGAGCACCCACTCACACCTGATTGTCAACCAGTTGATTGAAAAACACCTGACTCTATTTGCACCTTCAAATTCTTTGCTAATGCAACAGGTTCACATAGTTTTGCTACCCCCTGATATGTAATATTGCATCATTTTCCTCAGTAAATAAATAATCAAGTACAATATCTTTGTCTCATTTGTTTAATTGGGTTCTCTTTATCTACTTTTAGGACGTCTGTGAAATTTTTGATGTTTTACGTCATATTTATGCAGAAATATAGAAAGTTCTAAGGGATTCACAAACGTTCAAGCTGAGCTGTATATATTTATATCGGCATGTGGCGCAGTGGTGCAATTCCTGGGTTGGCCGTAGGGCCTTTCTGTTTGGAGTTTGAATGCTCTCCGTGTTTGCGTGTGTTTCCGCAATGTAGGTTAATTGGCGACTCTAAATCGGCCCTGTAAGGTCTGCCTGAGAGTGTGATTGTGTGAGTGTGTGCGCGCCCTGCAGTGTGTTGGCGCTTGCCCAGGGTTGGTCTCCAGCAGAACTCTCTATTAGAGCCAAACCTCTGCAGGATTGTTAAATGATAAAAAGATGATATTGACATATTCATGGTTTACAATATACCAATCAGTCAGGCTCTACTGCTTAGACCGCACAACACTGCTGGCTACACATGACCACTCACAGTCAGCTCCATTAATGAATACATTAGTCCAGCGTTTCTCAGTCCCAGTCCTCACGCACCACCGCTCTGCACAGATTCGACATTCCCGACCCACAGCACAGCTGATGCTACTGATTAGCTAATTAGCAACGTAGGACCAGCGCGCGACAGTGCAGGAAATACCGAATATGTGCAGAGCGGTGGGCCACGAGGACTGGGATTGAGAAATGCTGCATTAGTGTACTGTATAGTGTACCCTTCCAGAACCAAATTTTAGAAATAACCAAATTTAATTTTACTTTATACCAAGCTATTCCACAAGCGTTACAGGTGTGCCAGGAGCTGAGAGCAATGATGGGGACTGGTACACGATTGTCCATTACTTGATCCACTATGAAGAAAGATTATAGATTGTCACTTTGGATATTAGATTTGTGCTAACATTGATTTAGTTGAAGTAGATCAAAGTTAGACTCTATGAATTAAACAGAATCTTGCTCTTCTGTTATACTGGGTTATTAAGTCTTTATTGAAAGAGTTATTATTGAAAAAAAAAAAAAGACTACTGTTTAGTTTTGATTTCTACATTCTTTTGGATGGAATCAAACTTCGAAGGAGCTAAAACACTGCAAAAATGTCAGATCTTGCTTACTTAAATGCAAATGCCAGGAAATGAATGTCATTGCTGATGCCAGTGTTCACATCAGTTTACTACCACAAATCAGTCACTTATTGAACGCTGTATTATGTGTTGGTACGTGGTATTAACCGGGTCTGTTCTGTCGGCTAAAAACCAGGCTATTTTAGGTGCTGTTGTGTAACCTTGTGAAGCTTCTTAGACATGTTGTTTGTCAAATCAGCCATAACAAGATTATGAATGAACAGTGTTTAAAATCATATCTATACGGTGTGGATAGTAGCAGTGGAGAAAGGGCTTTCTTATTTAAACTAATTTGCTAGTGTAAACCTCCACAAAATCCTTCAGCATCAGAGAGGCCCGATAGTCATACTACTAAAGCAGGTAATCCAGATTAATACCTGAAGATCCTTTAAATAGCCAGTAATCCCGGGCAGTTACAGGCCAGGTGCCACAGCAAGACACTAGCACCAAGTCGGTGTTGCAAGGGGATTTAGAAGAACAGGGTGGGCTCTCTGGGCTACAGAATATATGCAGGTATCAAATGAAATCTGAAGTGAATTTTTACTAAGGGTTTTATAATACACGTTTGGTGACTTTTACATGTCAAAGCTCATGTTGACATAATAGTTTTAGTCTGCATTCCCAAACTGTACGTGAGAAGTCAAGCAAAGTGGACTTTATATTTGTGACCCTCCACGGCAAAACCAGTCGCTTGTCGCAACAGAGGTTTCCAAGAAAAATGAGCGTTTATGTTGCGTGGGGTAAAATAACAGTTTTGTTTTATTCCGCAGTTGCAATATAGAACAACACAATGACCGTGCGTACCGCAGTGATATGATAAAAGGTCAGAAAAGTGAAATTTGGTGTACATGACATGCAGAAAGAGGAACCCTGTGGGAAGAAACTGTGTGGAGTTTGTGTTTGTGTGGGTTTCCTTCAGGTGCTACAGTTTCCTCCCACAGTCCAAAAGCGTGCAATATAGGTTAATTGGCGACTCTTAATTGGCCCCGTAAGGTGTGAATGTGAGTGAGATTGTGTGGGGGTCGTGTGTGTGCCCTGCGGTGTGTTGGTGCCCCCTGCGACCCCTTGCTGTTAAACAAAAAACAGCATTCTTTGTTGGTAGCCTAATCTGCTCCTTCACGGATGGGTCGAATGGAGAGGTCACATTTCGGCTGCGCTGTGGTGTGTTCGCACTGACATTCTCTCACTTAAATTCACTTTATGTCCAGAGTATAGTAGTTGAGAGGCACATTTCTTGTCCGGATAGTGTCAGCTTGGTGCCATAAAGACAGAATCGGGTAGTTTTAAACACATCATGATGCCTAAAATGTGCCTGTATGTGTGCAGTGTGGAATGGCAATATCAGATTTGTTTTCTATGTATAGCTCATCCAGTATCCATCCCATACTGATAAAGGGAGTGGCATCAGTGCCATCTCTACCTTCTTTGAAACTGTTTTAGTATGGTATTGTGTGAGATGCTATTTGTTCCATGGTCTGAATATTAGGTTATATAACAGACCTTCTATATATGTTTCAGGACATGGTCTTCTTGGAGGCAAGATAACGTCAGTTGCTCCTGGACTGATCCCATCACTACCCGTGCCACCAATGTAGAGCCAGTGCACACACCCATGCAGCATAGACCATGATTACAGCACTCATTAACGGCTTTATAACGGAGAGCTCGGAGGTGGGGTCGTTGAGCGGCAGCACGGTGGTGGAGGGTTTAGAAAAAGCCCACCACCTTGGCGAGATGGCAGTGGAACATCCCGACGAGATGCTTCCTCCACGCAAATCCTCCTCTCGCTGCAGCGCCCAGATGGAAAGGATCCAGAACTACCAGGAAGAGCTGAGGAGGAAGAGAGAGGAGGAAGGGCGGCTTCGGACGCAGGGCGCCAACCTGAACTCTTCGCAGCTCAAGAAGCTGTCAGAGTGTCCCAAGGTGAGAACGCTGAACAGATTGCTTCTTATCTTTTGGGATTAAGCCCAAAATTATGAATGCACTGATACAATTGTTGTCAGTACCCCATCCTGCTTGTTGAGCCAGTATTGAGTCGAAATCAGTATTCAATTTGGACAGTTGGTATCGTAATAGTTAGGGAGTTGGCCCTGTGAACATAAGGCTGTTGCTTCAAGTACCAGACTCGTAAAGGTAGCACTGAGGTACTCATGAGCAAAGCACCGTCCTCAAGCATTCCAAAAAACTGCCCACTGAAGGGTCAAATGCACAGGTCCCACGTCATGGTGGTGCACTGTGTACTGTGCAGTGCCGTGGTGTGTTCGCAATGACAAATAATCACTCACTTATATCCACTTAAATTTGACGCAGCTTTATCAAAAATCTACAGTGTGTTGTACAGCGTGCAATTTTAATAGCAGCCTCAGTGCCTTTATATTTGATGAATTGGCATTTATGCTGCCACAATTCTGACGTTACCTATTTGCGTTATATATGTTACTTAGGCCTGAATATATGCCCATATCTGCATACGCTCTCAGCGTATTTGCCACGGACAGAGGTGGACTGTAACTAAGTACATTTACTTGAGTACTGTACTTAAGTAGAGTTTTTGAGTATCTGTACTTCACCTGAGTAGTATTTTATTTGGAAACTTATGACTTCCACTTCACTACATTTGTAAGACAAATACTGTACTTTTTACTTCACTACATTTCTATCAAGGTTCTCGTTACTCGTTACTTTCAAATCTGAGGATAAAGTGGATGTTATTCCCCCTTTTCTAAAACATGATTGGTTGTTTGACAGGTGACAGTCTATCAGTAATCAGTAGGGTTACGTCACGCCTGTAGACTGTAACTATAAAACCAAGTTCAGACAGTTCTGCCGTTTTCTGTCTTGATTAGAACATGGTTGCTGTTGGAAAGTCATGAAGCTAGAGGTGTAGAGCTGAGTTTTAAGCAGGTTGGAATGTTAGTTTTATGTTCTGAGCTGCATTTACAGCTGTTGCCCTGTCCTCCTGATTACCATACACATATACTGGATGTGTGCACACACTGCCAGAGCTGGGTCAGAACACTACCATGCTGTTTTGTCGGGGTGTGTAGTCTTACAATTAATTAATAAAATATACTAATGACTGGTTTTCTTTATCAGTTCAGGTTGTGTTTCATTCTGTAACATTCTACCAGTTCCTTATTCTACAGCTTCTGCAAGCTAGTCAGAGCCATTAGGTGTTATCAGTGTTGTGGCAAAAATGCAACAAAGCGGTGAAAGAAGATGTACTTTTAATGCTTAAGTATTTTTAAAACAAGTACTTAAGTACTTTAAATTTAACTGTACGACTTTCACTTGTATTGGAGTAACATTTGACGAGTGGTATCTGTACTTTCACTTAAGTAATTAAGTTAGCTACTTTACCCACCTCTGGCCACGGATGCTGTGTGCTGCATGTAAAGTTGACCATTGCCCTTGGATTCAGTTTTTTGCTCTTTAAAAACAGCAGACAGTGATAAGATGTACTTATTTTTCGTGATCCTTGTTTTTGTTTCATGGTGTTATCACTTCTATCAACAAACCACTAACTTTTGTCCGTCACGACTTAAATTTTGTGTCACTGAATTCCTGTTGTAGCCCACGTGGGACACCAAATCCTTTCCATTTAAGGCAGCTGTGGGTAAAAAGTCTTTTTTTAGCCGGTGTATTTTGCCGTTCTTAGTGTTTATATTGTTGTCAGTCCTGTTGTGTAAATTTCACATGCTCATTATATTTATGTATGGTTTTATTTATTTCCTACATCCAAAATAGATTTTGGTCTGAAATTGGTTCTATAAACTTTATGCTCCACTGTTTACCCTCTGATTATGTGTCTGTTGTTCTCTTACCTCTTATTCCTGTAAGATTTATTGTAGATAATCCTTCTGAATGAAAATCGAGTGAAAATGTTGTTATTATCTTGTCTTGTCAGGTTGGTGTTGATAACCCCACGTTTGAGAGTGTGGAGTCCCTAAAAGACAGCGACCAGGATCAGGATGCAGAGGCCAGTAGTGGTGAGTGAGAGATCCTGTGGAGTAGAAGTGCACAATATGGACGAATTATTATGTCATTATCCCAGTGGTACATAATGACCGAATGGCATGACCTACATATCCCCAGAACACATCTGACCTCACAGCTCACAACAAATACAGATTTATTTAAGAGATCTTTTACAAAAGTTTTCTAAGGCCTGTACCACTACTCGGTCAATTTTACTACTACGTTGTGTCATGAGGTGACGTGTGTGTGTGTGCTGTGTGACCACACACAGCTTCTGACTGAGACAATGAGGGGTCAGAAGTTCAACTCAGTTAACCACTAACAAGTCCAGCTTCCTTTACACTTCTGCTTCAAGCAGACTATGAGCTTTTACTGTCTCTCCTTCCCTCTGTTCCTCTCTTCTCTTTATCTGTCCATCTATTATCCCTCCCTCCCATGCTCCACAGTATTTTGTTCCATTCTTTCATTCTACACTTCTTACTTTTTCATATGTACATTATCGTAAATTGTGAATCATGCCGCTGCATAGTGTATATTTTAATTTTATTGAATATAGCCTTAATCAATACCATATCATATGTTGCATATATTGCACAACTTGTACCGTACCTATACAGTACTGTACATCATCACTGTTAGGGAGTAATGGGATGTACTGACGTTACATATTCATATTACAAGTAGAGATGGGCCGATGCGATGTCCGATCCTGATACCGATATTGTAAATCTAGATATATCTGCCGATACTGATACAAATCTGATACAGTCACAGTCTTTTTTTGAACATAAAATAATGCTTTAAAATGTCTGAATACATGACTGAGATTATTGTTGTGCTTAAGGAAATGCTTGATTTAAATACTGTTTTCCTACTAAAACAATGTAATAATTACACGCACACACGTATATGCTAAATTATTTTGTTCTCAAAAATTGTTCATTTAGACATATAAATATTTCTTCTTTCTTATTGATTACACTATAACATTATAAAATTGAAAAAAAATTGATCAATTGAAAATGAAATACTTAAGTTTGTCATTTTGAACCAATTTGGCCTATAAAATGAGCTGCTTTTGCAGAGAACTACATTTCCCACGGAGCCGCGTCACAGTGATGCGCTGGGCGCGCGTTCCAGAATAAACGATGGAAAATCTAAATAAACGGCAGAATTGTGAGTAGAACGCTGGTTGTTGGGGTTATTTATCAGCTAAAATATGGCTTGTGTCTGTAATAAAGGCGAGATTTTGACCGAACTGCGAGCGTTTTGCGAGTAACGGTGCTCATGCGCGCGCTCATTAACAAAGTGCACGTGTTTACATCGCGAAAAATGTCAAAAAATGTTTTTATGCATTTACTTCTGTTTTAGTGCACGAAACATCTCACAAATACTTTCACATACACAGGGATCAGGTCTTGTCTTGATCGCGCCACTGAAAACGTTGTATGTCACTATTAAGCGTCCGTGTGAAATACAAGCGGAGCTGCTCTAGCGAGTGAAATGAATTAAACGAAGCTTCGATTCTAGAAAAATTGCCTCGACCATTTTTGTAATAGAATTATTGGAGTTATTGGAACAATCGTTTCAGCTCTACTTTACCGCAGTGCCACTTCCCATGCATAATGAATTGAGCGTGCACACATTTACAGATCGGCTCCACAGAGCGGCCCAATGCCACCGATACCCGATCCAGCTGTTTGAGCGGGTTATCGGAGCGATACCGATTAGAGGTCGACCGATAGATATATCGGGCCAATATTTAGCCTTTTTTACGATATCAACATCGGCCGATATCCGAGTTTAGTACGCCGATGTTCAGGCATCTCTGCAGACAGCCCAGTTTTGCTGCGGTACACGTGATCCATGCTGTTTGTAAATAGTTTGTAACTTGAAAACTTTGTTTTGTTTACAAATTATTAGTCAAGTTCAAATGTTATATATTTATTTATTGTTTAGACATTTACAGTTTTATTAATGTTATTTATGTTTATATTTATGTTTAGTCAGTGTTAAATAAATGTTAAGTTGAGAAATTTCGTGTATCCTTTGTTATTATTAGTGTGATATTTTACTACACAAACAGAGGGGAAATGTCTAATTATTAACCAAAAAAATATCGGCAGCATATATCGGCCATCGGCTGACCCTGACTTCTAAATATCGGCATCGGCTTTAGAAAAACCCATATCGGTCGACCTCTAATACCGATCCACATATTGATTCTAATGTAAACGTCCATTTAAAGTTGCCGCAGTCACGCAATGTAGGAGTCAGAACGGGAGCCATCGCGACAGAGCCAGGGCAGAAACGCATTTCTGGCTTGGATATTCAGAAAACACTTCACATTAACCTTTCAACATCGATGAACGCAATTTAAGATAGTTATTAATAACTCTGAATCCCTATAACTTACAGAAACCACACAGTATCACAAGACTTAGAACTTAACGGACATTACATTGATTTCTGTGTGTGACTTTATTAATTCCGTGCATAAAAACTGAAGTCGTTCCAGAAAAACGCACAAATGACATTTTTTACATTGTAAACATGTGCTGTGTTTGTGGGCACGAGTGACTGTCACAGGTCCAGCATTCAGCAAAGCGTTCCTGAACTGTCAAATCTTCTCCTTTATTACAAACAAAACGTACGTTTTAGCTGAGAAATAACAAAAACAACCAGCGTTCTACTCACTATACAGCCATTTGCTTGATATTTTCAGTGTTTATCACGTTATTATGACGAGGCTTCGGGATTGTGGTAAATGTGGATCTCTCCCAGAAAGACCAAAAGCTGAAATGAGTCCAAATTGGCTCAAAATTTGATCAGTTTTCAATTGATCAGAAAGTATTTTTTCCATTTGATAATGTCAGAGAGTAAAACATAAGAAAACATTATTTTATTTTATATCCAGATGGGGCAGTTGGTGGCGTAACGGTAGGGTGTTCGCCCCGTGATCAGAAGGTCACAGGTTCGAATCCAGAGCCGGTAAAGTTACCACTGAGGTATTCATGAGCAAGGTGCCGCCCCCAAGCACTGCTCCCCGGGTGCTTGTTAGCTGCCCACTGCTCCTTCACAGATGGGTTAAATGCAGAGGTCACATTTCGTTGTGGTGCACTGTGTGCTGTGCTGTGTTCACAATGACAAATAATCACTCACTTTCATTTCACTTTCACATTCAGATGAATTCCAAATGGATAAAGAAGTGTTTCCGCCTGACACTAACGTTATTTTTCCTCACAGTACAAGCCATAAAATGTCTCTGCATAATAAAAACTCTGCGGCTAATGATACGCATATTGCTACCACTTCTTGTCCTATATTGCTATGTCCGTATGTCTTTGCACACTGTCTGTGCATCTTTGTGTTCACTGTGTATCTTGAGCTTTATTTCATCAAACTGTACATCATGTATGGTCAGATGACAATAAAGTTCACTTTGACTTTGCCTTTTTTTTCCCTCTCTTTCTTTAAGATTTGGACGACCTGCTCTGTTCTCTACAGCGTCTACAGCACTCCCTGAGTGATGCCCAGAGTCAGGAGGATGTGCAGCTGGTGATGCAGCTGTTACAGCAGAGCGACTTCCAGCAGGCCTTCAGCATGCACTGTGCCGTTGCCCTGGGCGTGAGACCCATCAGCCCCCCATTTCCCATCACGTCACGTGCGCAGCTCCTCTGCTATGAGGTACGCCATCCTTCATTGCTTCATGGTATGCGGTCTGTATGAATACAGGAACAGATTTGAATTACAGACAGTTTCCCAAACTGAAGTTTCTCAGCCGAAAAGAGCAGTTGGCAGTGTGGCACATTTCCGGTTCTTCTAATATGCCGTCCAGCGTCTTGTGGGTTTCTCTGCTTTGACACACATGGCTTGAAACTGTACGACTTTCAAGAAGGTTGAATCTAAGAAAGACTTTAGCTCTATCAAAAGATGCGTATAGTCCATCATGACAACATGACTGGTAATCGATATACTTTATTCTATAAATGTACACATTTTTCCTTTTCACCAGTTTAGAAAATGGCTCGCATTGAGTCATTTGTCATTCGGCTACAGAAAGCATTTAAAATCGGAACTGGATCATTTTAAGACTAACCAGACTGGCCTTCTTGAGTTTACGGTCCTGAATGCTGTGCTATATGTGTGGCTTCCATGCTAGAGCATCATTACGGCTGTCTCTAGCAATGATTTACATTGACATGCAGTCTCTCTCTCTCTCTCTCTCTCTCTGTGTCTCTCACGCACACACACACACACACACAACCCTCAAATGTGTGTCAAGCGCTTAACAGACAGGTAATTACTTCAGCTCAGTGGTGAGATACAAACCACTTTGATTGGCTGGTTGTGATAATCTTCCACTCGGCCACAACCAGCAGAAGGCGGCGTGTGTGTCCATGTATTTATCGCATTGTGGGGACCTTTTTGTCTCCTAAAATTACTTTGATCTGTTTTTTTTGGGTTTTGTGAGGACATTTGAGAGGTTCCCATGAGGAAAAAGGATGTAAAGGATGTGCATTTGGTTACCGAGGTTAAGGTGAGGGTTAGGATTAGGTGTAGGTGTAAAATTATATACATCTAGTCATTATGGGAGCCTATGGAAAGACCTCACAAAGATAGTAATACAGAGACTGTGTATGTGTGTGTACTTGTTCTTGTACTTGCTGCTTAGTGAGAACCAAAATGAGTTTTTAACCAGCAGAGTGAGGACATTTTTGGGAAGTGAGGACTTTTAGTGGTCCTCACTTCTTTAAACTGCTTTTACAAAAAAAACAAGTTTATTTGCAAAACTAAAAGTGTAGAAAGATTAGCTTTTGGTTACTGAGGTTATGGTTAGGGTTATGTTTAGGGTTAGGTGTAGTATTATTTAGATACAGGAATATAGAAGTCAATGGAGGTCCTCACTACTGTATAAGTACAAGGGTGTGTGTGTGTGTGTGGGTGTGTGTGTGTGATCAGTTAAAAGCAGGGGCAGATCTGCAAGAGCAGATTCCGCACCTTGCAGAATCAAATGAGAAACAAGTCAATGCCGTACCAACTAGATTTGAACCAGTCTGTATTTTATTCTTATGTTAGACAGACTGTAAAAACTGTCACTCTCAGAGACTTGACTTGTTCACGTGTAAATAACCTGCACTAAGCCACTGAGCTCTGGCTAGTAAGATTACTGTTCCTATGTCCAGCCTGAGACACGCTTCATTCATGCATGTGATGTACTACAGGTGCAGAATGTCTTGAAGTCCACCAAGCAGAAAGAGGGAATTGAGCTTAAAGCCCTACTGACCAACCCACACCTTCAGGTACATGCACACACTCAAACACACACACACCCTGTCTTTACTAGCCATGCAGTCAACTCGAGTCACACTTATCTTTTGAAAACTACAATTACCAAAAAGTAACCAACATGACCTGACTGGGTTTTGTTTTTAACCTCAGCTTCTATGTCATGTTAACATTTCAATTGGAGACATTTTAAATGAAGTCTTCTTTTCTTTTCTTAGTCTTTGTCATTTTATTTGAAATCGTTGACAGTCACACAATACAGTTCGAAAGAGAGAGAAAAATGTCTTAGTTCAATAGTACAATATTAAAAATGGAACAATTCAAAGTGTTTTATTTAAAGACTGTTTTGACGATGCCAGACACATAATTATATTCAAACAAAGGTGGACCAGAGTTTGGGTACCTCTTTTATTGTGGGTTCATTTCACATTTGGGTGAACTGGTCAGGGAGAGAGAATGAAAAAGAATCAGATATGGTCTCTATATGCATAGATAAGGAACACGGAATGAAATATATGTGAATCGCATGCAGAAATCTACAGATTGAGAGTGTTTTTTGCTCTTTTGAGGCTAACATTGCAAACAGGAGGTTTAAGGGGTCGTTTTACAGCACGTTGACATTGACACGATATTTACATTCCTCCCGACAATCTGTATTGCTCACAGGAAGCCCAGATTAGACAGCTCGGCGAAACATAGCAGTTGTTGTTCACCTTAACACTGATCTTTAAGAGATTTGAAGACCCGGGCGCACTAAGCCGATTCAGAACGACGCGACACTTTGGCACTGGATTTCCACCAATGTCTAAAACCTGATAAGGTGTTCAGGGATGCATGCTGGGCAAAGTTTTTATTTCTGTTTGTCTGATTTTAAGGTATATCTATGTTTGCTCTCAGAATTTACATGCACTCAGGCTCATTTGTACTTCCAGTAAAGAAGAATGTCTTCTTTAAAAAGCAAAACCATGTATAAAAGTACGAATGGCATTCATAGATTCTTTCTTTTCACTAAAGGGAAGCATTTTTATCTCACTTTTGTGGAATAATGGGTACCAATATTAGTTTTCATTGTGGTTGACCCGTACATGGTCAGACGCTCAACCCATTTGAAAGAGATTTTAAATATCTAATATGTTTAATATTAGTTCCTAAGATTTGCGTACCTTGTTTTATGAGTTTTATTTGACCGCTTATATGACTTATATGCTGTCTCTCTCTTGTGGCATTGCTGTTCTGTGAACTGTCCTGATCTGTGAACTGCTCTAAGCAGAGGTCACTCATTGTCCAGATGTCCAGCTCTCTGCTTCGAGGGCTGGATTAGTGATAAAGGTTTGGCACCCAGTGTTTGACCCAGGTTTTAGCAAAAGCAGGGCTAATGTGCTCTAAGTAGCTCCATCATAGCTGATTCCCAGCATATTGTCCAGGTCGTCTTAGGACACACACTGAAAAGTGAAGATAGGGATTCTCTTGACTCTGCTTTGGAGACGGTGATGAAGCTATTTAGGACAGATGATATGAGACAGGGACTGGTATTGCCAGTAAACCAGTGTGTGTCAGCATAACTTGAACAAAACGTTTGACAACAAAGACTTTTAAAAGCAGATACGCACACAGTACACCACAGTGAAGTGTGAACTCTGTATTTGACCTATCTGTGGTACCTTTATCAGTACAGACATGAATGGAACAGCACTGATGCAGCACACTATGAAAGGCTGTAAGACAGCTTTCCCAAACCGAGTTTTCTAAAGACAAACAAGGGAAAAACAGTCCCCCTCTTAACTACACACTGGCTACAGACAGTGCATTCAGTATTGTGAAACACTGTTACTTATTTCACCTGGATTTGATACATTAAGGTTGGGCTTAGTGCAAGTATTAGATTGTGGTTGGATTTAGGGATAGGGCTGTGTGTTGGCGTACATTTAAAGTCTGGCTAGTTTAAGGAGTATTTAGAGTATAATGAAAGTCTGAGTAATGGATTATGAAAGCCCTGATGTTTCATATATGTGGGGGTGGGAGTGGGTGGGAGAAAAATGTGCACCGGTATGTTGGAAAGTGTGTGTGGCTGTTCTGGGTTGCTGTTGTGGTGATTGATGGTCCTGGCTGACTTCCTAATGTAAGGCGGGATTATGGGAGATTGGGTGCGCGTTCGGGGGATTAGAGTGTCTCAGGTTTGGTGTCATGGGTGAGAGAAGCTAATCTTGGCTGGCTTTTATTGATTGCAGAGAACAGGTTGCCTGTCACTGTAAATGAAGTGTGAGGAGGGAGAGAGAGAGAGAGCAGCCTGGTGGAGGGTGGGAGTGAGGGATACTGAGTCTGTCCTACAAACCTGCAGAGTGTAAAGGACAAGGGGAAGTGTAACTGTATTTTATGAGTACAGTTGGATTTTAAAAGCGCCAACTTGGATATGAAATAAAAATAATAAATTAGGATTCCAGATACAGTATTCATTTTTATCAACAGCAGTTTATCTACAGTGGATATAAAAGTCTGTGTTGCCAATTAGATACGTCATTTCAATACCCCTTTCACATTTACAATTAAGTTGAAAAGCCAAAAAAAAATGCTTTGGGGGGGAAAACATAAATAAATACACAATATGCTCCTTAAACTAACACTTTACTGAAGCAGTAAAGTGTTAGCACTTTACTGATTTGATCTTTTTTGAGAAGGCGTCTATCAGCATGCCACATGTTGACTTGGCATTGTTTGCACACTCCAAATCTGTCAGATTGTGAGTGCATCTCACAGATTTTCCATTGGATTTAGGTCTGGGCTCTGGCTGGGGCTTTTCAAAACTTTAATAAAACCACCTTCTGGTGGAACCATTCTTTTCTGGGGGGTTTTGTGGTCCGTGTTGTGCTGAAAGGTGGAATTTGGAACTCTTCAGAATTCTTTCCGCCATGACTAAAGGCCCAGTTCCAACTAAAGAAAAACAATAAGGCTGCAACCATCAGGCTTCAACAAAGGGTTTGGGGTTATTTTGGTGATGCTGAGTGTTGTTTTTACAGCAAACATCCCTTTTGAGGATAGAGCCAAAAAATGAGATCCTTTTGATGCTTTGCAAGCTCCTTGCAGATTGTGGCTTTTGCTGTAAGATTCAACTAAGTAAATGTCAGGAAAATCCTACTAAGACAGCTGAACTTTACTTGGGGTTAATCAGAGTGGGTTTAATTGATGGCAGCTGTGTACTGATCACTATTTAACATTCAGGGTTCTTCTATCTGTAATGCTAGACTTAAATCAACAACTGTTGTCTAAGTTACCGGCAGCTAAGACCATATCCACACTAATACGTTTTCGTTTGAAAACGCATCTTTTTCTCTCCGTTTTGGCCTTCCGTCCACAATGAGACGGTGTTTTTGGTCAAGGAAAACTGAGCTTTTTGAAAACGCTCTCCAAAGTGGATAAATTTGAAAACGCCGTTTTCGCGTCGCAGTGTGGACTGTGAAAACGGAGGCTTTCGAAAACGATGACGCATTTTAGTCATATGATGCAGTCATGTGACCAATTCAACTAAGATGGCGGACGGCATTGTACAGCAGTTGTTTTGTTTGCTCTCAATTTTGACAGCCCTATTAAAGATTAATATCAGTTTGTACATGCTCTCAAAGAGCCGGAAAGTAAATAAACGGCAGACGGAAATGACGCAGGTCGAATCATCTTACGTTTCACGCATCCGCAGTACAGGAACGTAAGCGTTTTCGGTCGTTTCAGTGTGGATGATCAACTCTTCAGAAACGATCGAAAACGATAGTGTGGACGCGGAGCGTTTTTAGACGAAAACGCCGTTTTCAAATTTATTCGGATTAGTGTAGACGTAGTCTTTCACACCTTAACAAACCTTGTTTGAGAAAAGGCAGACATTGCACAGACAATAAGAGTGTTTTGGGGGGGTTATGTGCATTTTATTGAATGGCGATGAACCCCCAGTGTGCCATTTTTGCAAGGGGCCTCTATTAATACTGCATATTTTATTATTTTAATGCTCTGCTCTGAGGACCACAAGACAGTTTTTTTTATATACAGGCATAGTAATGCAGTTGATGTTTTTATTAAGATCCCACCATTGAATGTTTACCTAGTATTGGTTTAAAAAAACATGTTTAGTTTATTAGTTTTTTTTTATTGTTTTTGATTTGTTTTGTCTTACCTTTCTTGGTCATAAAGTAGCCATAGTCGCTAAAAAACTAAACAAACAAACAACCTTCAGACGGCATTTGAGAAAAGCAAGGAAGTCTATGGTTCTGATGGCTGGAGAAAATCGTTTGCAACACGGGGTAGAGAAGATTGCAAAGAATCTTGATGCATGTCTTCCTTTTCTTTTGAGTGTCAGTGGTTCAAGACAAGCAGTACTTGATGCTCTGAGATTACGATAAGTGGCACGCTGCTCGATCAGTGCTGATAATTAAGGAGGTGCAGTTCCAGTCTTGGCCTTGAAGGCAAGTGTTAAGGCTTTGACTCTGATGTGAGCAGGCGGAGGGAGCCAGTGCAGGTTCCGTAGTAGAGGTGTCTTATGAGAGAATTTAGGAACGTCTCACAGCTGCAGTTGAAGTGGTCTAGTTGCCTTCAAATGGAAGTCATTGGAGAGCCATCAGAGAGTTGCAGGAGTCCAGCTTAGAGAAGTGAGTAGCATTGCTGGTGAGAAAGGGACGGAATCCTTCTGATGTTGTAAAGGAGGTATCTGCAGGTCTGGCAAGGTTGGCAGTATGCGAGGAGAATGACAGTTCATTATCCAGAGTGTCAACAAGATTTCTTTGCCGTCTTTGAAAGGATGATCACCGAGTTTCACCTTTTAAAATGTAAAAAACTTGGCATTACAACAGGAATGTGTAGACTTATCTACTGTACGTTTACAGTGCGGGCAGCATGAGAGTATGAGATATTTTTGCAGTAACCTTAAGATAGAATCTTGGGGTGTTTTGTGTATTGAAATGGTCTTTCATTAAGTCCTTAGTTGCTTTACGTAACGGCTGGGTGTCTGACTGAGTTTATGAGAATGATAGCTATCTCGGACTGATCACGTAATGAGTGGGATCATGTTGAAAGTAAGTGACCAGTGCATAACGAGGTGCGGTCATCACACAGGCCCTGATGGAGGCCCATGATGGTGTTGCAGAGCGAGAGTTGGAGCCGGAGCCCACTTTGGCACAGTATGGGGGAGAAACTGTCAAACTGGTGCGTCTGGAAAAGACCAGGGATATGCCACTGGTACGTACACATCTCATCATATGCACACCCTACACTAGGTTCGTACACACTTTTCTTTTAAATGATCAATTAACATATAACATTCTACAGTAATAAACAAATTATGCACTGGTCCACTGATCCTCTGTAAATTATGTATTTTGGGCCATTGCTCATATTGCACACACACACACTTAAAGGCTTGATGTTTCTCTCCCTCTCTCTCCTTACACATCAGGGTGCGACGGTACGGAATGAGCACGACTGTGTGATCGTGAGTCGTGTGGTGAAGGGTGGAGCTGCTGACAGGGGTGGGCTGCTCAGCGAAGGCGATGAGATCCTGGAAATCAATGGCGTCCCCGTTCGCGGGAAAAACATCAACGAGGTGCACGACATTCTGGTAAGCGTGGAGACATGTTGCATGTGCCATCTGTGTTTTAGAAAGATAGAAATTAGCTAGGCATGGGCCAGTATGACACCCTGACGGTATGTCAAGCTTTAGGGAAATGATCACGGTTTCATGGTACTATGCAGTTACAGCTAAAAAAATCTTTTGAACACAGTTTTATTTTTAAGTGAAAGTAAGTCATTATTTGTCATTGTGAACACAGCACACAGTGCACCACAACCAAATGTGACCTCTGCATTTGACCCATCAGTGAAGCAGCAGTGGGCAGCTAACAAGCGCCCGGGGAGCAGCGCTTGGGGACGGTACCTTGCTCATGAATACCTCAGTGGTAACTTTACCGGCCCTGGATTTGAACCTGGGACCTTCTGATCACAGGGCGAACACCATACCGTTACGCCACCAGCTGCCCAGCAATATAGAATATTTGTAACATTAGTAAATTAGTATGGTTAGGGAAAAATAATAAACATACCAATATAGACGAAAAGCGTTGTTAGCGTTGACTATTTCAAACCATGATATGAACTGAGACCAAATACCGGCCCATGCCTAAAATCAACCATTGTTTTATTGAAATGTAATCGGGTCAGTGTCTGTAACATGCTGTGATCTGGCATCTACCCTCACAGTCTGACATGCATGGGACCCTCACCTTCCTCCTGATCCCCAGCTCACGGCACAAAGCCCCGCCACACAGACAGAATGTGGTAAGAGCTTTATTAGGCAACGCGGCTAGAGTAGCAGGACATGCCCACCGCAGTTTTCTACCTGTTTATTATATTACAAACTGGTGAACGTTTCCTCCTTGACACCAACCTGCCATTTAAGACCTATATGCTTATATGTCCATTTATGATTTCAAGTCACCAATGTGCCATTTAAGATTTTGCAGCAAAAGGCACACTGCACTTTACATATATAGTTTTTACTAAAGTATGCACATGTACAGCTACTGTTTATTGTATAAATCTCTATTTAGGAGCATATAAATTATTATTATAGATTAATAATATTCTGTTAGAAATTCTAATTTAATATACACAGTCTTAGGAACAATCAGAGTATATTTCACTGCATGTTGTACTTGTGTGTTTGTGACAATCATGTATTTTACTGTTCTTCTTATGTATTATAATTAAGACTGAAGTGTGGATCTAGTATCTAGTATGGACTAATAAAAGAACATCTTTTTAAATAAAGAACTCATGCCTGACTGTATAACAGCTAGGGACTGAGTGTCTTTCTTGTTATTGTCATTGTCTCTCGTTCTAGTTTTAAAAGTTTTGCATTTATATTGTACTTCTAGTTTAAAGTGTATATTTTATATTCTATTTATATATATTTTTAGTGCCTTAGTTGTTCCTTGTACCTTGTTCTTTCTTGTTTGCACTGTAAAAACCGGAGCCACGTTGTCTCGTCTCTCTTTATACTGTACAATATATAGCGGAGATGACAAAGTTGACTTTGACTTTGAAAATCCCTCAGATGCATGTAAAGGCCTACTTCAGCTACGACCCAGCTGATGACCCTTATGTGCCATGCCGAGAGTTAGGCCTGTCCTTCCAGAAGGGAGACATCCTCCACGTCCTGAGCCAGGACGACCCCAACTGGTGGCAGGCGTACAAGGACGGGGATGAGGACAATCAGCTGCTGGCTGGCCTCATTCCTGGTGAGTAGTTTATCAGGCCACTGCTACTGTGCCTAACTTTGCAGGGAATAAACTATGTCTCATGGCACCCAGACTTACATTGAATTTAAATGTGTGATTATTTGTCATTGTGAACACAGCACAGCACACAGTGCGCCACTGAGTCATGTGACCTCTGTATTTGACCCATCCGTGAAAGAAGCTGTGGGCAGCTTTTGGAAGCAGTCAGGGAGCAGAGTTTTGCTCATGAGTACCTCAGTAGTACTTTTTCTGGTCTTGGACTTGAACCAGCAACCTTCCAATCAAGCGGCCAACATTATGCAACCAACTGGCCCAATAGGTTAGCGCTACTGCCTAACCTTTACAAAATTATTAGTATTTATGACCAATATCTTTTTCTGTAGCCTTATATTGGCTAGTGATACCGTTTAAAGCACGACAAAACCTTATTAGCACCTAATCTTCCGGAACATGGAGTCACAAACCCCTAAATTTACGCTAGGTAGCAGTATAGCAGGACAAGACTACGCCGTAGATAGTATTATAGCTGTTAAAATTAGGTTACGTTGCATTGCGATTACTAGCTGTATAGCTTCTTGCAACTACTACTGTAGTTAATTTAAGTGAGCGATTGTTATTGTGAACACACCACAGCACACCACACAGTGCACCACAACAAAATGTGGGCAACTTTTAGGTAGGGAGCAGTGGTCCGGGACTTGAACCAGTGACCTTCTGAACGCAAGGCTAATATCCTGATTGTTACTCTACCAACTGCTGTAGATGTACCTTTTTTACCAGGGGTGCTACGATATATTGATGCAGCGATTAAATGATCAGTGAGCCCTTAGTACCAATCCAAAATATAAAAAAAAAAAAATCATACACACTAACAAAAAAGGTCTGTTTCAGTTTGAGCTCAGATGATTTACACCCCTGCTTTTTAACTGCAAAGGCTGTTCTTGGGGCACCTATGTTTTTAATGTCTAGCTTTACAAAAACAAAAAACTGCCTTTACTTCAACAAAAACACGTTTGGAAACATTCCTCCTCAACATAAGCTACAGTATATTGTATTTGCCATTCATATGGATGCTAGATAGAGCTGTGTTACAAGATAAACATACACATTTACTTTTGTAAAGTATGAAATAATATTATTTTATATTTTTTATTTCAGGGAAGAGCTTTCAGCAGCAAAGAGAATCTCTGAAGAAAACTATTACAGACAGAAATCCAGATAATACAGGTGAGCACTCCACATACACACACACACACACACACAGAGTCACGTATTACTTTCTTTGTGAGGTCCTTCCATAAAGTCCCATAATGACTAGATGTATATAATTTTACACCTACACTTAACCCTAACCTTAAGCTCAGTAACCAAAAGCACATCTTTTAGTTTCTCAAATAAAACATGTACATGTTCTTCATGGAGACCTCTCAAATATCCCCACAAAGCCCAAGTAAAAAACGGAAAACACACACACACACACATTAGACTACTTATAAGCATAAAAGAACTCTTTTTATTACTTATCCCGGTTTGCTTAGAACTCCAGGTGATACAAACACACTGTATTTTTATTTGAATATTTCAAATGGTGAGTCCTTTGATCAGAAACAAAATAGAAACCCACTGTGAAATAATATTAGCCCACATTTTTTATACTTTTCTTATTCTTAATACTTGCACTGCAAATATTTTACTATTCTTTAGTTGTCATTTTGTCCATTAGTAGAGTAGTATCTGACTCATCCATACCATGCATTGCTTTGTCTTTTCATCTAAAGGAAAACTTTGGTGTGCAAAGAAAATCAAGAAGGTCCAGAGAAAAAGGAGCCTTTATAACCCCAACAAGAACGTAGGTGTGTACCACCCTCTTACCACCTCACCTTAAAGGTCCCATATTAAGGGGAAAAAAGTGTTTATGTTCTCTGGGCATCCATTTGGGTCTGTACTGCCTCTACACACACTGTACGTTTGATAAAAAATGGTCAATTGTGTTAGTATTAATTTGCGAACGTCAGAAATAATGTTCCTAAATAAGCCATTTAGATTTCTCCCCTACTTCCACGTCACAGTAGGGAACATTTGAATAACTCCACCCTCCTATCTGAAAACCTCCGCCCAGCAGGTAGAGCTGCTAGCGCTTCCTGATCCGCCATGTTTTCTTGCAAGCGCCAGCGTAGGAATCACTATGAAGAAGTCGACCGGCAGAGTGTTGTGTTGAACATATATGGCTGTATGGATGGTGTGTTAGCAGCAGCCATGTGGATTATTTTCAAATCTCGCTGTGCTGTCTACACCCCAGTTCCGGATGGCGTGGGCAGCAGCGGCTCATTTGCATTAAGGAATACTAATGAGAAACAGCCTGTTCTGAAAGGGACTGAAACAGGGGGGTAAAAAGCAGGTGAAAAATAATCTGAGAGGTATTTTCAGCAAGCTACTTCAGAGACATGTTTAGTGGAGCTCATAGACTTATTTTAACTTGTTGAAAAAAATGTATAATATGGGACCTTTAAATACACCACGTTTGATCATTAACTAGCTTTCAGAACGATATACTGTATACCTGCTTTTTATTATTCAAGGGACAACGTAAATTTAGCAACTTTAGAATGAATTTTAGGAATTAAAATGAACATTTTTTTGTTCTTTTTCAGAAGTCAATAATCTCAGACGTGTCATTTCAGAATTTGGAGACTGCTAGCAGTTTAAAAAAATGTCAATTCAGCATTACGTAAAACGCACGCCTGCCTCTTTGCATTAATCCACCCGTATTTTTCCATCCTTTATCTCCCTTAGAGTATGATATAGAAGATATCCTGACTTATGAGGAGATGGCCCTGTACCATCAGCCAGGCAATCGTAAGCGGCCCATCGCCCTGATCGGTCCAGCAAACAGCGGCCATGACGATCTCAGGCAGAGGCTGCTGTGTGTTGAGCCGGAGCGCTTCACTGGGGCTGTGCCACGTAAGAGCGCTCAGTAATTTAGAGCTTCAAAAAATTATTCAGAAAAAGCTTTAAACAGACCATGGTGCATGGAACTTCTAGGCCTGGCCGATATGACTCATAATTTAAATCACAGTAATTTTGTGTTCAAATGTCCAGTTAATCTTGTATTAAATAATTTAGCTTTAATTGCACAGAAGCAACTATATATGATGGGCATAAATGAATTGTGCAACCAACTGAAAGAAACGTTTTCTTCTATAAAGATGATCTGCAGCTGTACTCAGGATGTAATGTTACAGTATGTGTGTTTTGTGTTCATTTTAAGCGTAAGGCAAAAGTGCTCACTTTTTCCGTGACTCGAAAGCGGCTAGATACAGATTTGGCTAAATATAGATTTGGTCCTGGCTTTAGCAATGTTTTATAATGTCAAATATGTTTTACATTGACTGATTGAATAAGCACAGTTAATTATTAAACCTGCCACCCCCGGCATGTTTCTGTCTCTCACTTGATGTTCTACCGCCTGGCGCACATAAAAAAAGATCCCACTGCAGATGCTTGCACAAAGTCACCTTCACTTTGTGCAAAAGTAAGGGTGGGAATTGAGACATTCTAAGACTTAGTTCTTTTCAAGAAAAATAAGGTTAGTGCCGGGTGGAAACAATTCTTTATATATTTGGAATGCATCTCGATATAGAATAAAATTATTTGATTTTGATTATTTTCCTATATTTTCTACTCTCTAACATTAATGGATAAATGGAAAATGAAGAAATACTAAAATTTTGGCCATTTTTGAGCATTTGGAGTCATTTTAGCCTATAACTCATTTCTGGGAGAGAAGTACATTTTTGCAATTAGGGCATTCCATATGAGAGCTGCAGCACAATAGCGCTGTGGACGCGCATTGGTAATAAATAAATAGCAAGTAAATGGCTGTACTGGGAGAAGAACGCTGGTTGTTTTTGTTATTTATCAGCTAAAATATACGTTTTGTCTGTAACAAATGGGAAGATTTGACTGAACTGGTACATTTAAGTGAGTCGTGCACGCTAACAAACGCAGGATGTGTATTTACATCACGAAAAATATAATTTAAGCATCATGATTCCTCGTGGTGGAAGGTCAAGTCAAAGAGAGTGTGATGTGCGGCGACGCAAAACTTGGGGAAACTGAAAACGTGCTGGGAAATTGTTAAGAAGAATCGATAACGTTGAAGGTGTACAATTCTGATGGTATTGATCAATTGGAACCGGTTCTGAGTCGGAACCGGTTTTCAGCTCCCACCCCTATGCAAAAGGTGTTTTAGACTCTCGGATACGTATTTATTTTTCTTTAAAATAAAAAGGATTCATTGCATAGTGATTGCTTATGCAAGTAATGCAACTTCAGCTTCCGGAATCTTCCACTCTCTGTTTCACCAACGTGCACAAGTCATAAAAGATGCACAGATCACACTATATATAGTTCGTGGGGCTTGCACGGAGTCGCCATCACTTTCTGAGAAAGCCTAAGCATTTTTTATTGATCTAAAATGAAATTTTAAAAATTAAACATTTCAAGCATTTTAATTTTTTTTTTCCAAAAATCATGGATTTCAAGAATCTGGACCAGCCCTATCTTTTTAAGTGATGTTTTCTTAACAAATAAACCATGGCAGAAACAAGTATCTTAGCAACTACACAAATTTTGCACATTAAGTAAAGTCATTGGGGGGTTTTTGGAGAGGGCAGAGCTTTAGTGCACCCTGAGGACTGTACTTACTGTACCTCAATCAGCAGAAATTACACACTACAAACCATGCATTTAAAAAATATTGTTTATTTTGTGTCATTCGAGATATCGCCCAGGTATATAATAATAATAATAATAATAATAATAATAATAGAACCAGATATGTATTAACTGTGAATACTGGTCTGGTTCTCCTTTGGACAGACACAACTCGGAATCCCCGGGCTCACGAGCAGAACGGGAGAGACTACCACTTCGTGACCCGGGCAGACTTCGAGGCGGGCGTGGAGGCGGGGAAGTTCATCGAGTTCGGCGAATATGAGCGCAACCTATATGGCACGAGCGTGGACAGTGTGCAGCAGGTGGCAAGCGCTGGGCAGATCTGCGTCCTGTGTCTACACACACGGGTGAGTGCAAAATGAAAATGATTGTTTTTGGCTCATTCTCTTACTGTTGTTAAGAAGAAATCTGTTATTAAAAGCCAAGATTCTGATATTCTGATACTGTTTAACTGTAATGTCTTAACTTTAAGAACAAATTTAAAGAAAAAAAAAAACTTAAAACATTGTTGAATGAGGCCCAATGTTCTTTCTACTGATGCTAACTCAAAACGGCAATTTCAGACATCCCAACAGATATAACCTGCTGTTATATCTGAAAACAGCAAAAAAACCTGTGCTTTTAAAGAATAAAACATTGTTAAAAACTGGTGTTTTACTGTCAGTTGCATAAGATTTAGACGAATTGTGGCACCTCTGACGTTCCATATGAGCTCACGCGAAGTGTTTCGAGTGCAGAGTGTTTGGAGCTTGTGAGTTGAGTGCACAGACACAAGATTTTGCTCCACGGAATCATTTGATTTCACAAATTAAGCCTTCATTATTATATCACTTAATAATGAGGTTCACTGCTAGAGGAGGAAAAAGGTGACACCATATTAAATGTACCTCTGCTGATTTGGGATTAGCTGTCGTACTTGTGGAGGTGGGGCAGCCTCACCCAGGCACTATTTGACCAGAATTGGTTGTTTGGTGTTTTGTATGTTGTGACAGAATGGAAAATATTATATTATCTTGTGGTTTACTTATTTTTTTAATACTGACATAAGCAGGGATTAAAGTTCTCCGTCGCTACGTTAGATTTCCAATGGAACTCAAAGGCATATTTGAGATAAATTCAGATCCGATGAGAATTAAAATGCGAAAGGGAGGGGGTACACATCGCAAACTCACTGTCTGCGAAGTGATATCAGTAAGCAAGGTATAGAAATTTTGGATAGCCCACTAAAATAGCCTTATTTGAATGTTGCCCATGCAGGCTCTGCTGATCAGCTGTGTAAACACACACAGCGTGAGTTTAAGCACTCGGTCAAATCAAATCTTCCCTTTTATTACAAACAAAACTAATATTGTAACAGATAAATAACAACAACCAGCGTTCTACTCACAGAACGGCCATTTGTTGATATATTGTAGTTTGTTCCGGAAGCGCGTCCATCGTATTACTGTGACGCCCGCGGGGGGATTGTGGGAAATGTAGTGACCTGCCAGAAAGGCCTAAAGCAGCTAATTTTATAGGCCAAAATCAGTCCAAATTGGCCCGGAAATGCCCAAGACTTTAGTATTTCTTCATACCAGTCTGCCATTTTTTTCAGTAACGCTGCATTGTGGGGCTTTAATCCCTGCATAAGGCCTAATTAAGACTCGGACTTTTAATTTATCCATCAATGTCCATCTTTCTCTCTTGCTCCCACCCATTTTTTTCTTCCCCTTTTTTTCCCCCCCATCTCCAGTCTCTGCACATCCTGCGTTCCTCTAACCTGAAACCGTATGTCGTCTTCATCGCTCCTCCTCCTCAAGAGCGACTGCGCACCCTGCTGGCCAAAGATGGGAAAAACTGCAAGGTGAGCTCTCCAGGGTCCAGAAATGGGTTGGCAGTCAGACACTAGTCCTGTTCGGTGTTGACTGATCCTGGTAAAACTCACAGCAATCGAGTGAGTGACAGATGCAGCTTGTCAAAGTATTAATAAAAGAGATTAAGAAGTCATAGTATTATTAGAAGATGTGACGGACACCACGGTTTATTATTGGCTTGTCAGCTACAAACTTACCTCCTTACATTTAAAACAGTAATAATTATTATTATTACTTATTATTTGACAAGGGGTGCACGATTCAGTTCCGATTCTTGAGCTCACGATTCGATTCAAAATCGTTTCATGATTCATAAACAATTCACGATTTTTATACATAGACGCATTCGTTTCCAGATTGCTGTTTTCAGTTACTCTTTCCATTTGACTGTGGCAGATCAACAAATTATTCACACTGAATCAAATGTAGTTTACTGAATGTAATGCATATGTACACATACTGACTGCATTTCCTTCATCTCACACAAAGGAGGTCTCTCTGTGCAGATGTCAGCACTGTCCCGTCTATAGGATTGGTGAGCTAAACTCATGTCAGAGGAAAATGTAAACTACTACCATTACTTAAGTTGAAAAATATGAATCATTTTTTTAGAATTCATGAATCGATTTTGAAACAACCGAGAAAGAATCGCGATTTGATTCGATTATACCCCTATATTTGACACAGGCCCAAAATTATAACCTCAGGGTGTCAAGAACATAAATTAGTTTTTAAAAAACTATATTGTACCTGCATGTAAAGTTTCAAAATGTAACAAAAGAAACTTTACCAAGACAGCAAAAACCAGCCATCAGCGCATGTTGCAGGGGCGTTGCTTGTTTAGATTAACTTCTAAATAGTCTTCTAATCATCTCTCTGTATCCTTATTTGTAACATTTAGCCGGAGGAAATAAGGGAGGCATCAGAAAAGGCGAGGGAGATGGAGCAGAACTACGGTCACCTGTTCGACACCGTTATAGTGAACAACGACGAGGACACAGCCTTCTTCGAGCTCCTGAGACTCATCGACAGGCTGGACACGGAGCCACAGTGGGTCCCTTCGTCCTGGTTGTGATGAGGCCAGGCCCGCTTTTCACTGGATTCAGGCCTAAATAACCCCTCTTTGAGACTCCGGCGTGGTAGATGTGAAGATCACGTCCGCTGCACATCCGCACTGTGGTCTTCTTTCAGTGGGCAGGTTGCATCATAGGTGTGTGTAGAATTTGCAGGGATCAGACCTTGTTTTAGTCCAGTGACTGCTAATGTTGGTTTTACACTGTGACTTTTACAAATCATATGCTGAACACTTAACAACTGGTCAGTGCAGATTTTAGTTATGATTTTAGCTCAGGGAACCAGGAGAGATCAGACTTAGCATCCAACTATATCAGTAACTTCAGGGACTGAAGTAGGGATGTAATAGTCCTGAAACCGAACCAAAAAAACACGTCACAAATGGTTTACTGGGGCTCAGATGCAGCATTAAATATAATAAGTTTAAAGCTGAGCTGCATTCATAAGATCCTAGAGGTTATATATCTTATATTTAAAGGTTATGTGTATATTGTGTCATAAAATGTGTTATTGTGTGTCACCTGTAATACTGCGGTGGCTAATAAGTGCATTTTCATTTTTTCTTATACAACCGCCTCAAAAAAGAGGCGATGGTGGTGGGATGGTGGTGGTCTGGTGGTTAGGATACTTCCCTCTGAATCAAGACATTGTGGGTTTCGAATCCCACCTCCAGCACTACCATTATTTGCTCCCTGAGCAAGACCCTTAATCCAAATGGCTCTCAGGAAGACTGTCCCTGAAATTAGGAAATCAAAGTCACTCTGGGTAAGAGCGTCTGTTAAATGCTGTAAATGTAATTGTATCAACCTATGGACTTAGACAACCGTTGCATCCCTGCTGAACAGTACCTGAGGTTGTTGCTATAGTGGTTTAAAAGATCATGGGTGGGTCACCTTAGTAAGAAAAAAATCAACATCCCATCTAGTTTTCAGCAAAAAAGCTCCACTTAATTTCTCCAGTGGAACACTGCAGATGTGAATCACTTTTTTTTTACTGGCCAGTGATCCATTCAGATTCGAATTTGACCGTCTCGCTCTGCACTACTTTGTTCTGTTTCCAGTCATGAAATTCAGTCGTTACGCTTAAGCCATTTTCTACACGGACCGTCTCCCCTGAATGCAGCAAAATCTACAGATTAGAACCCACTCTAACAAGGGCTGCATGTTTCCTAGAAGAGAGGCCACTTGAGAGTGTCCAGGATCAGATTTGTGAGGTGAGGTGAGTGTGTTGTTGATCAGCACAAGGTAGGTCAGAAGTTTAGAAAGGGTTGAGAAATGCAGAAACGGTGTTGGTTTTACTCCAGAATCTCAGGAATCTTTGTCAGTGAGACTGCGGAATTAAAATCATCAAATTTGAAATTGAGCATCAAATTGAAATTGTTCAGAACAAGAGCAGACAAATCGTGGATTAGATTTGTATCTGTTGAGGCATATTTAGCAGTTAGAGCGACAAAGTAATAATAAAATATTTCCAATAGGTATATTTATTGTTGTACATTTATATAGATCAGCGGATGTCAAGGAGCATTTTGTGGTATTATTTGTGCAATTGTGATCAGTCGTTTATTTATAGCATATCCTGGTTGAAACTTGAAATAGGATGTCTTTTTAATGTGGGACGGAAAGATGGACAGATTGCAGTGTTGCTGTAAACTTAGTTACAGCCAAGAAATCCAAGAGACCGTGTTGTGGGTTTATGTTGGTCATAAAATCAAAGATGAATTTCAAGAGAGACTTTATGGTATAGTTTGTGTTTGTCACAAATTTATTTCTAACTGTTGTGACTAATGAATGTATGTTTGAGGAAACAGCTCTGATGCTGGTCTTTGTCCTTTTTACTTGATCCATTCCTAAATGATTGAATGATGAGTTTGGACACACCTTCTCATTCAGTGGTTTTCTTTGTTTTTATTATTTTCTGCATTGTAGATTAATGTTGAAAACATCCAAATGAAGGAACACATATGGAATTATGCAGTAAACAAAAAAGTGTTAAACCAGAATGTTTAATATTTTAGATTCTTCAAAGGAGCCACCCTTCGCCTTGACGACAGCTTTGCACACTCTTGGCCTTCCTTCAACAAGATTCATGAGGTATTAAATTCAAAATTCAATTCAAATTTATTTATATAGCGCTCTTAATAACAGTCATTGTCACAAAGCACTTAACATATAACCGGCCTAAACCCCCCAACAAGCAAGCCTGAGGTGACGGTGGCAAGGAAAAACTCCCTCTAGTAGGAAGAAACCTTGAGAGGAACCAAGACTCGGATGGGGACTCCATCCTCCTCTGGGCGACCGGGTGCACGAACATTTAATGTACAACAAGCAATAGATCAAGATGAGTTAGTTATTTAAAGAAGCAAAGATACAAAAAATAGTCCAAGGGATATTTCGAATCCCGGGTTGTCGCTGGGCCACTTGCAGGACCCTCTCAGCAACATTAAGCTGAAATTATTGGTATTGTCCTGGAATGGTTTTCCAACAGTCTTGAAGGAGTTCCCAGAGATGCTGAGCACTTGTTGGATGCTTTGCCTTCACTCTGCGCTCCAACTCATCCCAAACCATCTCAATTGGGTTAAGGTCGGGTGATGGTGGAGGCCAGGTCATCTGACGCAGCACGCCATCACTGTCCTTCTTGGTCAGATAGCCCTTACATAGCCTGGAGGTGTGTTTGGGGTCGTTGTCCTGTTGAAAAACAAGTGATCGTCCCACTTTAATGCAAACCAGATGGGATGGCATGTCGCTGCAGAATGCTGTGGCAGCCACGCTAGTTAAGTGTTAAATTAAATCAAGTGTTAAATTTGGAATAAATCACCAGCAGTGTCACCAGCAAAACACCATCACACCTCCTCCGCCTCCATGCTTCACGGTGGGAACCACAAATGTACGAACATCCAGGAGTGTCCAAAGCGGTCATCAAAGTGAGAGGTGGCTACTTCGAAGAATCTAAAATATAAAACATATCTTGGTTTAACACTTTTTTGTTTAGCGAAAGTGAATGAGTAGTTATTTGTCATTGCGAACACAGCACAGCATACAATGCACCGCAACGAAATGTGAACCTCTGCATTTGACTCATCCATGAAGGAGCAGTGGGCAGCTCACAAGGGCCTCAGTGGTATCTTTACCAGTCCCGGATTCAAACCTGCAACCTTCTGTTCACGGGGGCGAACGCACTGCCACCCCTATACGCCACCAACTGCCCCATTTACTTTTTAATGATCATTTTAATATTAATCAACAATGTAGAAAATAATAAAAACAAAGAAAAAAACATTGAATGAGAAGGTGTATCCAAACTTTTGACTGGTTGTGTACAGCTGCAAATTTTGAGATAACAGTGAATTCAGTTAAGTCTATTAGAACTTGTGGAAGTTATATTTCTATGATAAAAGCAGAAAATTATTAAGTTGATTACTAAGGCGATCATTAGTTGACCCTTACTACACCTCTTACTGGAGAAAACCATTATTAACACTTAGTGATGGTTTATATTATCTAAAGAGCAATCACGGCATCTTTTGCCTCATTCTCACCTTGCGTGATGAACTCGTTAACCATCAGACATCGCAGCACAAAATATACTTTTCTTTAGTAAATATCGTTTTGTTTTTTTTTCTCCAACATTAAGATCTAATGGTTATAAATACAGTGACTGCTTCCACGTGTTGAGCTTTTTCCAGCTGATTCACTGCTCAGAAAGACGGGAAATCCCCAGCTTTGCCAAAATACACACAACTGCCCCACACATGCCAAAGAAAGTTTAGTCAGTCAGAGAGTAACCATGTACACGGTTTATTGAAATTCCAGACAAATCAGGTTAATACAGATGTCAGTGATTCACTGTGTATGATCTGTTCAACTCAGCACTGAACACTGCTCACCGTCCAGCGAGGACACCGCCAACTCACTGCTGGACAACCGTATGCCATAAACGTGGACATGTCTGTCAGTCAGCTCCCTGGAAGCGCTTGTATCTTACTTCCAAAGACATGGAATGGCATTGTCAATCATTTAATTTCTTCTCCACACACATTTTTCTCAAAGATCAAAATTGAAACATTTTACACACACTTGACTACACCCGAGACAAGATAATTAAACATGATCATCATTAGAGGCCTAAACCATTGAGATGCACAAATATATTGTTTTTTTTACAAAGCTCTAGTGAACATGCTTCTGATTTCGTTGTGAACATTCGTCTTCTCCAAAAAAACAAAATAAGCACCGACATATACACACAAAACAATACATTTTTCCCCAGTCACAGCACGTGGATTTCAGCCTCGCAGGCACACAGAATAAATAGGGTGTGGGTCGGACAATGAACCTCGGATACGGGAATGAGGTGGAATGGCTCCCCCATGTGGAACAGCAGGGTCTCACTCGAACAGCAGGTCCTCGTCAGCCTCCTCGGTCAGCATGTTGGTCGGCTCAGCGATGGGGCCCAATTTGGCCAGGCGCTGCGCGATCTCCTTCTCCGTCTTCTCCCTGAGAATCTTCTTCTTCTCCTGGATCTTCTTCAGCCTGTTGGAAATGGACAGAGTGAGCAACACAAACAGAGACGGTACAAAAGACACAACAGAGAGAGAGAGAGAGAGAAAGGGAGAGACACCAAATGCAGAGGGAACAAGAGTAGCGTAAAGGCCGAGAGGGTGCATAACGACAGACAGACAGACAGACAGACAGAAGAAGAGGAGGAGGGGGTGACGGAGCCTGCTCTGGTGTTCCTTCTTCTTCAAGGCTGATAATATTGAAATAAACAAGGCCAAGAAAAGGTTATTATGGGTCCTGGTGATAAATCCAGCCTGTATATAGAGTACTGTATATATGGTATGTATGTAAGATATGAGCCCAGTAGGAGCTGGGTCAGAAAACCAAGAAGTTGCAAGGCACTGTGTGTTCCCGATTAGGGCTGCACGATATGTCAAAAACGTATCGTCATTATCATATCACCTTGAACAAAGATAACTTGTATATTTGCATATATTTAGGCCGCTGACCATCTGTGTAGATGCAGTAATACCTCAGATTACGTGGTTTCCATATGCGGTTGGTTTGTTTTTTTTCAAAGTTACGTCAGTAATTCCAAACTAATAAAGGAAAAAATATAGTTCTAGAAAAATCCCTCCAAGACGTTGTGTTCAGACTTGCGCCGCTTAAAAACAAATGCGCAAAATTGTAAATAGCCAATAATAAGCCTAATATATCAAAAATGTTTAATACACAAAATACTGTAAAATGTACAGATGGTGCCCGAGTTGCAATGGTTCGACTTAGGAATTTTCTGTCCTTTGCTTGGCAGGCAAACCTAGCAGCGCAAGTGGTACAACAAGTAGGGACACTGCCGGGCTGTACGCATCTCCCGCCTTGTGAAATGCCTCAAGAGGCTTTCAGACCGTATGCGCAGTTCCATGTTAAATTGCAACTAATATTAGCAAGTTGAGCTACAGTAGCTCTTCTACTGGTACAGCCTTAGCTCCCCACGTGCATCAGTGAGCCTTGGCCTCCCATCAATCACTCTGTCACCGTTTCACCAGTTTTCCTTTGCTTGGATCACATCTGTGACCAGGAACATCCCACAAGAGCTGCAGTTTTGCAGACGCTCTGACCCAGTTGTCTAACCATCAGAGTTTAGCCCTTGTCAAAGTCACTCAAATCTTTTGCAAAATGTTGACTTGCTGTCCACTATATCTCTCTCACTGTCAGGTGCTATTGACTACACCTGTCAGTGGTCATGAGGTTATGGCTGATCTGGGTATTTAAATATCCCAACACAGATAATTCCAACTCTTTTCACGGTTTAAAGACACTGACGACACTTAAATATCATAGTTAACAGTGATGTTTTTCCGAACCCAGACTAGTCGTGGCTGGTTTTTTGTTTTCATCTTATAACATGCGTCAGAAAATACGTTGCATAAACCACCTGAAAAGTCAACAACAATATATAATGCTTCCAGGGGGGTGAAGATAATAAATGTGACCCTCCACAGCAACACTAGTCGCTTGTCGCAACGGAGGTTTCCGAGAAAAACGAGCGTTTATGTTGCGTGGGGTAAAATGTTGGATTTTTTGTTTGTAGTGTTTTGAAACAGTGGAAGGTCTATACTGTACTGCTGTGAATCAATTTGGCTGAAAAACTTACCCTTTCCATCCTATAAACGTGACTTTCTTGAGGTGAGGAATTCAATTCCAGCAGAATGTTAAAAGTTTGTGTTTTGACCGCTCTACTTCAATATTTACGCTAAATCCACTGGTTGACTAGCGTGAAGATATTTCTCCGGAATCCATCTCCGTCTCCCGAGTTCAGTTAACCTAACGCAGGTAGGCTATCCGTGTGGCTGTGAATGCAGCGTAGGCTACCGTAAATACAAACGTAGCCGCGACCGCACCAAGCGTCTGTGAGTGCTACGGCGATAGTCAACTTCAAAGGCAGATTTCTCCGTTTCTCACTTGGCGTGACAGGAGAAACCCGACTCCTTTGAATGTTGATATCACAGTCATATGTCGTCCCATTCATTCCGTATAGGTATCGTTTTGAAGCTTGATTTATGCCCTTTCATGAAAACATCTCAACAACATAACTCAATTTTGAAAATTTGCGACAAGCGACTGGTTTCGCCGTGGAGGGTCACAAATAAATTATCAAATTGTTTGTTATATTGACTGCTGTCACATGAACGCCATGATTTCATTAAGTGTTCGGGTCGGTATCCGTTAGGGTCAGGTTTAGGGTTAGTGTAACCCTAACCCTACACCACCCCAGGGGAAAACATTGGTTATGAATGTAAGAGGAAATCTAGAGTTTAAAACTTGTTCCTCTTGGATGCTGGAGCAGTTGAACACGCATTAACGATGTGCTAGATGGTTGTTTATAGTAAGACGTGGAAGGTCCTGTAAACACCTAGTAAATATGGGTGAAGCCATTTTTTCACCACTAGCTAAGGTAAACGCCAGAACGGAAACGGAATGCTGACCTCCTGACTGAAATGAACGCTCGTCAAGACGCTGTGTGCGGGGTGCACTGGGCCGCAATCCGTCTACTGAGAAAACATAGGAAAAGCTAGAAGAGAACGAAAATGAGTTTGACTCACCGGTAAAACTCTTCTCTTTCTCTCTCGTCCAGCTCGGTGATGATGTAGGTAAGGGTTCGCTCGATCCGCGGGATGATTACTGAGGAAAGAGAGAAGTTTTACTTCCAACAGCAGGACAATGATCATATTAAGCATGAACCCTATACTTAAAAAAATAATAATAACTGTTAGATTTAGTTTAGACATTTCTTCACCAAATGATAAAGCCTCACCGTGCTCAATGGCATTCACACGGCGGTTGGTGATCTTAATGGCCTCGTCCAAAGTGACGAAGGAGGTCTGCGAGGTAAAGGATTTAATACAGAAGAAATGGTGAAGATACAGAACATTCCAGTCTTACAACATAACCCACCCTACTGAAGGGCTTGATGTCTGAGGAATGTTTTTGCTCACTACGGAATTCAAGTATTCATGTGTCCAGAGTCCGAACTGAGTTGAATTTTATTGCCAAGTACATTCACACATACAGGGAATTTGCTTTGGTGGATGGTGCTAAAACAGTTCGATAATAATGTAAATAAATAGGGTAGAGAAGTAAAAGTGTTTACAGTAAGCATGAGTTACACTCGCATATTCACCACGTCGTAACAGGAACCTCTGAAAGCTTCGATGCTGATGAGCTGCGGCGTTTGAAGATGTCATCGCACCACTGATTGGTGATAATACTAATATTTTTATATTTCCTGTGTTAATGTTATACCTCACACAGTTGACCATCCCAAAAATATAATAATATAACCACAGCTGTCAAAAATACACACATTGTTTACTTGAGTAAACTTGTGAAAAAAATACTCGGGTAAAAATTTAAGTAGGAACCCAACTAGTTTACTCTAATAAGAGTAATAGAGTAAGTACATGCTCCAAAATGAACTTAAAGTGAACGTCAATGGGCGATCCAGCCGAAATGTTTACACTTCACACATAGGGGACAGCTCTTCAAACAGCATTTGCCAGGAACTGTTCTTGGAATCCACACCCTCAAGCATTTCTGCTAATTAAAGCCATGTCTGGTGAGTCTCTTGCAGTTCTGAGACCAATCTGTGGAAAATGCTGTTTGGGTCATGTTCATGTGTGAACGTCAACGTCAATTTCTTCTAGAAGGGATGACAGAACTAGCTGAGATTTTATTAGCATCACTGCAGACAAAGATGGTGCACTTCGACACTGCCATCTTACAGTCCATCCTCACTTCCTTCATCACCGTATGTGATGCTGCTACCGCTGCTACGGACAAGAGCGCAGAAGCTGCAACCACCACTACACGACAACCGAGTCCAGGACTATCAGAAGGGCAAGAAGGATTGTGACCGATTCATCTCACCCTGGACACAAACTCTTTCAGATTCTCCCCTCTGGCAGAAGGTTGTGTTCCATTAAAACCAAAACCTCACCTCATAAGACTGCAACTCCACCGCAACTGGCCTCATCAATAAGACCAGAGAGCCCCCCACCGACTCTCATCTCCCACCCTGTACTGCATTTTTCTCATACTGTGAACACTGCACATCGCACATCCTTGGTTCATTTTGCAGACTTAGTTATTCATTCAAATCCATTGCACACATTCTCCATTTCTGCCTCTTTCATGTCATGACTTTGTAAAATTTGTAACTACCTCCTGCAACTAATGCCTGTTTCTCAATTTGTACACCAATATCCATAATCATCCTACTTATTAAAGGTCGACAGATTATCGGCCGGGCTGATTGGGGTCCATTAATATATGTCACACGAGTAGTAGCCAACACACACACTACACTACGTTCACACACAAGCGCGGCATGAAGCTCCGAGAAGCAGAAGAGTTACAGTAAATTCAAATAATGTAAAAAGCTTAAGTATTTATAAACAAAGTTATTTAAATAAATTTGTAATTTAGTTTGTAATTTTGATAGAGATTTTCTCACTTTTTTTGCATATTAGTTCCAAATATCGGTTATCGGCCCGATATCAGCCCTAAAAAACCCATATCGGTCGACTTATATTAGTATCTTGTACATCAAAACATTTTTAAAAACCTTTTCGCTCTTAATGTCTTAGCACCAACCACCAAAGCAAATTCCTTGTATGTGACAACGTGCTTGGCAATACACTTCATTCTGATTCTGATTCTACCTTCTGCTGTGTTTATGTCAGCTTATGTTTGAGTTGTGAGGTGGGTGGTGTGTACAATATAGATCAAGTTTCAGTCTTAACACAAAAACGTCCAGATATGAACTTATAATATGTATGTGACTACTTCCAAAAGCGACGAAAAAGGGTTGCGCTTTATGTCATCAGCTGCTTTCTGGACATCAGCGCCACAAATATCTTTTGCCATGCTAATTTTCAATAAACAGTAGATCTATGTGACTCTATGCAGTTCACTCAGTTATTTATTCCGTTATTTAGCCCCAGTCACAAGCCCTAACCAAGTGCTTGTTTCTGCTGCCGCTTCTGCAGAACTTACAAAATGAATAATGGTCTAGCCTATTGATGCTGTCGTTCAGAGTGTCGCCTACCTGCAGGGAGGCCAACTCCACCAGCAGCTCCACAGCCTTGGCATAATTCCTCTTCAGTCTAGACAGCTGCTCTCCACCACGGGCCAGACCGGTCAGCTCGTAACCTAGAGAGCGGAGATGACAGAATGTCAAGTGTTTTTGTTGTTTTTTTTGGCTTGAAACAGCTAGTTTTATTAATCGGCTAAATGTATGCAAATGTATTTTAATCGAATATTTAAAGGACTGATTTAACTTCTATTGCTGTAGATTAAATGGCACCAGTATGTGGTTCAGCATGTACCAAATTGTGCAAAAGTCTTGAGGAATAATATTAAGATGTATTTGGGAATAAAACACTGTACGTATTGTAGGGCTGGGCGATATTGATATCATGATTAAGTTAACATATTACCTTGACTATGATTAATGAACAATTATTTTGTTGGCACAGAAGTTCATATTGTAGCTTTTGATAAATGAAATGAAAATATTTATTTTTAAATAGGCCAACTCACTGTCGCCTCCTTCCTGGTAGTGCTCAAACACCGGCAGAGTAACACCTGGACACAAATGAATTAAAATAAAATTTCAAAAACAATAAAGTATGAAAGGCCAAGTAAACAACAACAATACACTTTTTATAAATCAAGTTTGCTAAGGTTAATCAAATCAATTTTTTTAGAAATAAGAATACAAATAGTACACAATTATAAACCCGTTCCCAAGTGTGCAGCAAAATAAGAAGAGTTAGTCAAACCTGCAACATTGTCCTTCTTCGCCCTGACTTTGACCTGAGCCTTATTCACGTTCTGGATGACAGTGGTGCTGAAAAACCACACATAACAACGTTGGTGGTCACTTGACATGCAGCAATGTTAGTGTGTGCATTAGCTGGGGTGATACTTACCTGAAGTCACCCGCTGCAAATTTGGCTTCAGCTAAAGAAAAAGCCGCTTCCCTCATCACTTCCCCCATCAGCGTCTTGGTCTGGGGAAGAAACAGAACTTCACTTATGAGGTTCATACAAGCACATATATAATATCTGATTTTACAGGATGCTGAGACAGTCTGACTGAAACAGTTCAACTCGAATTGCTGATCACCTTCATAAGATGGTCGTCTTTATTTTTGGCGAGTTTGTGTTTAAAACACTTCTAAGATTTTTTTTAAGATTGCCAGGCTGTGTTTAAGACATTTTTGAGATTTTTTAATTGTGCTTTGAACCCTTGCCCATAATGCACAAAAATCTTTGCTCATCTCAGCAGGGCTTTGCCGTTCTGTTCGACCCACCTCAATGATTTTCCTCAGAATTTGCCGGAAGCGCATGGAGAGGGCATCGGCTTTCTTCTTCAGCAGATTGCGTCCAGTCTGAGCTCCTTTCAGACGAGCCTTCATAATGGTCTGAGCCCTGAAAGCATCGAAATTACCAAATAAATATGTAGTACGACGTCGCCAACGTCAGAGTGAACTTGATTGCAATCTCACGAAGTATACGGAAATAAGAAACAGTGAAGCTCAGGGTCCACAGTGTACGCAACAAGAACAAAAAAAGTAAAACTATAACTTTTTTAACACCTGCAGCATTATTCCAATCCTTTACGGATCAAACAGGCGGTTTACCTGGACTTTGCATAAACCCACTGGGGCAGTGGTAGCGTAACAGTTAGGACGTTTTCACATCCATTTTCTGAATGTATTTATTCAAAAAAGCAAAGACATTAAAAATTGAAACAAGCAGTTTAAAAACAGCAAACATTTCTTGAGGTAGTTTTAGAGCTGGAATTGTTGCCTGCCTGATTGTTGCCTCACTGCTCCAAATAGTACATATAGGTAAAGTGGGAAGATTAAATGTCTCCATGAGGGTCAATTAAGTGTAAACCCAGGTTAACAACACAAACAAAGTCAAAACAAAGGATATGGAAACTAAATCAAGCCTGAGGTCTTTTTCTTTCAATAAAAAACACAAGCTTGTCTACTGCCTCTTGCTTGGGGTTCGCCCCTCGCCTTACTCCCAGAATCGTTACCTGGATTACAATCAATCGATGTCAAGTCTATTCTCAGTCTAAAAGGCACATCCAGTAAGATCAAAAGCTTAACTTCTTAGTTTTATTTTTTACAGAAATCCAAATGTGTTTTCTAGACAACGTAAAAGCTCCATTGCAGCAAGCAGGTCAAATATCAGGAAGCTCACATCACATGATCCTGAATATGACTTCTGTTTTTACTCGGATTCCACATCACTCCGTCGCAAAGACACAAACATGTCGGATTAAATCTGGTTATTTGACTGTAAATACATAAAAGTCCTTAATCTCACCATGTCGCGTGATGTTGAGGTCATTCCTTTAGGATTTTCTTTCTTATTATTGCATAAAATATGCCAGAATAACTGACGTTAATCAACACCAAAGCATAATTCATTCTAAAACTGCAAAGGCATTTTTGGGGTTTCTTGACCATTATGAATGGGTTTAGGAATCCAATAAACACTCACGACCTAAATGAATTCGACACTGATGTCTTTATCTCTTTATTCCAAATTACAGTAACCATGTTAGCCTTTTTGTGGCCACTTTCAGACGAAATTAGTCTTTTCTTATTTCTTATTACTCCGAAACAGACAGAACATTAGCTCGCTCTGTTAGCATGGAGCTCGGCTTAGCTACTCACATTCTTGAAGGGAAAATGTCGATCCGATCTTTGCCTGACATCTTGTCCTTCGCAGGTTACCGACAGAGCAGCGTCAAGAACCGTATTTACAACCGCGGTCGAGCGTCGGTACGCCGTTATTCGCAGATTACTGGAGAAAATCTGGTGTGTGTTTTACTGCAGCTCTGAACGTCATACACTGAACCACAGAGCTTTTGAGAGAGGCGAGTTCTCCCACTCTAAGGTCCCGTCTGGGTTCCCATTGCCGCTAGAGGGCCTAGAGGCCTGACCTTAGCGTTAGCGTAGTTTGTAAACTGCGTAAGAACAAGTAAGGCCATAACTGCTTTTCTTAAGTCAAAGCAGTAGGAGTTTTTCAGCTCTGAGGTACATACGATTTTTGCATATTTAAACTGTTTCTGAATCAGCAACATAACCAAATGCAAAAAGATAAACAGGATAATAAAAAGGATGTTTATTAGGAATGCAAATAAGCGTATAGTTGAATGTAAGGATAATTCATTAACAACTTTAAACGTTAGATCCTATATTTTTTGTCAACATTTATTGTAATGTGTTAATTTTATTCCAACATTTTAATTGCTCATATTAATTCTGTAACTCATTTTCGATGACCTTGTGGTATTAAAGATCATTGCCACTGCCGTTCTTGAGCACACTCGTAGGCGCCCCTAGCGACGGTATAATGTATTGCAGCAGGCTCTTGCGGCCTCGTGACCGTTAGGAAGTGGGCAGTTGTTCATTGAACTAGCTTTGTCTTGCCCAGGACACAAGCAGCTGATAGCTTGTCATGTGATTCCGGCAGCTAGGGCAAATTACGGAATAAAGTCATTCTTTCCGAATAAGATATAAATTGCAGCCTCCTCTTTCGATCAATAAAGAATCGGCCCTGGTTATACTGTGGCTATACTGGCTATACTTTTTTTTTTTTTTTTTAAACAAATCAGGGCTTTTAAAGAAGCGGGACTTTTATTTTGGATTTTGCGGCGGCCATATTGGAGAACAAACACAGCGTTGCTTCCTTCATGCTTTCAGCGTCCAAACTGGATCAATGGCCAGTTTTTAATCCCATGAAATTACGAATTCTGAAGTGATTCTTAATCCGAAATTACTTTGTGAGTGACGCTGCAATTCAGGTAAAGTTACTACTTAAAGCGGAGCCGAAACGCTTTTTGGGGGAGTGCTCGTTCTGGAGTCGTTAGTCTTGTGCCACACTCGCTAGTTAACTAGCTCGCCGTTATGCCGCATGTTACCGGGCGCAGTTAGCGCTAGCATCTGGTCCTACTCAGTTTGCTCATTAATGTGTTACACACTTAAAAGACAAACATACATCGCTTAGAAACCGGTTCAGAAACAGACAATCCTTGGGGGATAACGAGGAATTTAAACGTGGCCTCCCACGCGACTCAATGCTAACCGCTCCCATTAACTTTGAGCCACTGTTAGCCACGTTAGCGCCGTTAACGCGCGCTCGGCGTATGCTAAGAGTTCCCGTTAGCTGCCGTTCTGCCTTAGCCACATTAGCGACTGTGGTGGAGTTTCCATGTCACCACATATCTTTATGCAAATACGATTAAATATAGTCATATACGATTACTATGCAGATACTCTATATGATAGAGATTACTATCAGAAGTATGTGAAGGCCACTCCACCCAAATCAAATAACGTTGAAGATGGTCTGTTAAACTATGAATAAATATTACGATCATATGAATAAACGCTAATATACGAACATTTCCGGTTGGTTGATCTTATATTTATATAAGTTATAAGTTCGTTGATCTTATATTTATGTTTTAATATTAGTTTTTGAGGCTAATATTGAGGTAATTCATATAGAAAACGCACCACATCCACACTCTGCCTTATATACCTCAGTATTCGCTCCAAAGGTTAATACTGAGGTGTAAGACATAGAAACCATGCCTATTATGTGTTATATGTATTATACTATATAATGTATTATAGATCCTGATATTAATTTGGGGCGTAATATTAAGGTATATAATATAGAAGGTAGAGAATTTTCTTCTTCTTCTTCCTCTTTCGGCTTTTCCCTTCAGGGGTCGCCACAGCGAATCATCTGTCTCCATCTAGTCCTATCTTCTGCATCTTCTACCCTCACACCACCTAACTTCATGTCTTCTTTCACCACATCCATGAATCTCCTTTTTGGTCTTCCTCTCAGCCTCCTACCTGGTGGCTCCAACCTCAGCATCCTTCTACCTATGTACTCATTGTCTCTCCTCTGGACGTGTCCAAACCATCTCAGTCTGGCCTCTCTGACTTTATCTCCAAAACATCTAACATAAGCTGTCCCTCTGATGAACTCATTCCTGATCCTATCCATCCTCGTCACCCCCAAAGAGAACCTCAACATCTTGAGCTCTGCAACCTCCAGTTCTGCCTCCTGTCTTTTCCTTATTGGCAGTGTCCAAGACCATACAACATCGCTGGTCTCACTACTGTCTTGTACACCTTTCCTTTCATTCTTGCTGAAACACTTTTATCACACATCACTCCTGGCACTTTTCTCCACCCATTCCAACCGGCTTGCACACGCTTCTTCACCCCTTTTCCATTTCTTTGGACCGTAGACCCTAAGTACTTGAAGTCCTCTACCTTCTTTACTTCTACTCCCTGTAACTTCACTATTCCACTCGTGCCCCTCTCATTTACACACATGTATTCTGTCTTGCTGTGACTAATCTTCATTCCTCTCTTCTCCAGCACACATCTCCACCTCTCTAGCCTTTCCTCTACCTGAGAATTTTCATGAGGTATTTTTGTTCTGGTGCTTGCAAAGTTAATGTTGATCTGATTGAAGACGATTGATTTAATGTTTAGTTGAATAGCATCAATCCAAAATGAAAAGATTGATCAGACGTCATACACATTGTAACGTCCCACTTTAAGCTGAACTGGTGGTCTATTTTTATTAATACAGGAGATTGGTTTTCGTTTAAATGCCTGGTTGTGCTCAGGAGTGAAGGTCAACTCATTTCAGTTGGTTTGAGTGATTTGATGTGAATGGATGCGATTGTGTTGAATCAGGATATGACAGTGTCTCGTAATCAATCACCGGCTCCTGAATGGAAGCTCACAAGTAAAGCGAGTTTGTTTTCTCCGTGCAGCAATGCCGGGCCTCAGCTGCAGATTCTATCAGCATCGCTTCCCAGAGGTGGAGGACGTGGTGATGGTGAACGTGCGCTCCATCGCTGAGATGGGTGCCTACGTCAGCTTGCTGGAGTACAACAACATCGAGGGCATGATCCTGCTGAGCGAGCTGTCACGCCGTCGCATCCGCTCCATCAACAAACTCATCCGCATCGGCCGCAACGAGTGTGTGGTGGTCATCCGAGTGGACAAAGAGAAGGGTGAGCTCACTTCCAAGCTCCACACTTTGCCAGGGTCTTTTGTTATGTGATGTAACAAAAAGCTCGGGCTGGGGGATATGACTCAAATTTTAATCACAGTATTTTTGGACCAAATCTAAATGCGGAAATGTCAGACTGACTCAGTTATATTCACTTAGTTATGTGCTTCTATTTAACTTCATACGGTAGTGATTCATGTTGGAGAATAGCTAACTAAAATTTGAAACAATATTTACCATTATCCATATTGAAGGTACTTTTAAAATGCTGTAGCTTTACCTGTATCCGTTATTTTTTGTTTTACAAATAGCAATGTAGTGTGCCAAAAAAAAACAATTGTTCCCTCTTCGCAGCCGTCAAGCTGTTTCAGTTTGGTGTAGAATTTTCGTAAGTGTAATTTTGTACAATTATCAGGCTGTACTTATGTAGTGTTGGAGTAGGTGCTTTAACTACTTTAGTGGTTTTGCCATAAAAAATGCTTAAACATAAAAATGATTTAACATGCTCTTTTTAAGACATACTGTATTTTGTTAACAAACCAGGGCAAGGAAAAGAATTCAAGGTTGAATCATTCAAAGAAATATGACCCAGAAACTTAAGTATATTAATTTGTTTGGGCTTTAAAGATGCCAAGCAGGAGTCAGAGCTTTAGACACAATGAGGACTGAATTCAGGATGCGCCCCAATCTGCAGTAATTACAAGCTTGCTAGCTATACTTGGTGAAACATATTAGATTAATATATAGAGGCAGTTTTATTTTTCAAATGATGAATAAAAAAATGTTGTTCACATCGTGGCACTCAATAAATTGAGTTACATCACTGATACTAACGGTCATGTTTTTTTCTCGGCAGGATATATCGACTTGTCAAAGAGAAGAGTATCTCCAGAAGAGGCCATCAAGTGTGAGGACAAGTTTACCAAATCTAAGACTGTAAGTGTTTGATTTACCAACTGTATCAATTACTGTAGAGCTGCCGTTCACACCTCCCACTTGATTTAGAATTTAATGTGGTTTTACTCTCCTATACCACCTTGACTACATGACTGCGGTTTGTTAGGACAGCTGGTGATATGAATGTATATTGGTATTAGAATTAATTTGATCGTCAGACAAGGTCAGGTTACTGGAAGATCTTCAGGAACATAAAAATGTGATTATATCGTTGTTTTGTTTTTTAAATAAATCTCAATAGTCTTGCTGTCCAGTATTTCAAACCTGTATTTTTGTTAGTCTCTTGTGAGTCAATTAGGCATCAAAGGGTTTAAAGATGTGGAGTTCATTTTCCAAGTTGTAATCAAATTTAATGTTATGTAATGGCCTGACGTTTTATTTAATAATAACAGTTTAATGACAGTAGGTACAAACGTTAACATTTTCTTGTTGGAGTAATTAACCAAGGAACCCAATGGCAAACAATTTTTACAAGACACATAGAGCCAAAAACATTCTTTCATGAGTGTCATGTGCTGCTGCTTTAATGTGTAAGTCTTTTGCACGGATGCTGCCACTAGGGGTCGATCAGTATAGGTTGTTAAGAGCCACTACCTGTTATTAAAGAAGAAACAAGGCGTTTAAGTGAATGATTATCGTTGTGAACACAGCACACAGTGCTCCACAATGAAATCTGACCTGTGCAGTTGATCCCTCTGTGAAGGAGCAGTGGGCAGCTTTTTGGCAGGCTCGGGGATGCTGTGCTTGGACGGTATCTTGCTCATGAGCACCTCAGTGGTACCTTTACCGGTCCGGGACTTGAACCGGCAACCTTTCAATCACGAGGCTGACTTCCTAACCATTACACTACCAACTGCCTCTGATACGTCTGCTGTTCAAATGAACAATGGGGTCAAAGTTTAGAATAACAAATATTGCACAACAAAACTTGATTTTTATGACTTTTACATTATGTTCAACTTTAAAGAATGTTTCGTAGTGTTCTTAACACACAAGCTGCTTTAAGTTCCCAGCTTCTGTCACAAAACAAAACAAAGTCTTCAAGCCTTAAAACGTCTGAGAAGATGTGTTGGGTAGGGCATTCATCTAGAGCACCGAGTGGTTACGTCAGATAGAGAGAGGCGGGTGCATCAGAGCCAAAGTAGTGCATTTTCATATTCACTTGCTTTACCAGCATGTCCGGTTAAAAATGAGCAATAATGATAACCGTAAAAATAGCAGATCGGTACCCCTAGCTGCCTCTCCGCTCCCTAACTGAGGTTTAAGCTGAGCTGCCCGATGTGTTTTAGGTGTACAGTATTCTGCGGCATGTGGCTGAAGTGCTGGAGTACACTAAGGACGAGCAGCTGGAGAGTCTGTACCAGCGCACCGCCTGGGTGTTCGATGAGAAGTACAAGAGGCCGGGATACGGAGCCTACGATGTGTTTAAACAAGCCGTGTCGTAAGTAACATTACATCCTCTATTGCACTACACACCCTCAGACATGTTAAGAAACCTTAAAAGATCCTCCAAACATTTAAGAGCCAAACTGTGTGACTAGAGAGGGCACCAACTGAATGCCCGCTAGTGCCATAATTACCAGAACTCCCTCCATTGAACTTATTACTCTTGCAGCTCTACTGACTATCCATCGGATGTTGATTTTAAGATTTTTGCTGCTCACTCTTAAGACACTTCTGGCATAATCTGGTATTTTCCCACTTTTGTGATTTTGTTCAGATCGCTATACCCAGCTGTTCTCTTAGATCATCCTCATAAATCCCCATCCCAATAAACCTCAACATATCTTCTGCCCGCCCAATTACCAAAGGTGTAGTGCCTTCAGCCAAGTCGCTCTTCGCCTGTGGAACCATCTCGCTCATGATTATCCGTAACCCGTCCTTTTCTGTCCTTTAAATCACGTCTTAAAACGCCCTTCTTTAAACTTGCGTAAACTGTTCGGCTCTGGCTTTAATGAATGCACCCCATTCAGCAATTCTGCGGTTATGTTTTATGGTTTTTGTAAGGATTCCTCTAGTTCCCTGAAACGTGCCTATAAATGAAATGTTTTATTAGTAGTAATATTAATATTTATACTGTCCAGAACCCCTTGCATCAGCCTTCTTGGCTTCGAAAGTAAGAAAGCGATTAAAATTTCCCAGTATTTACACCAGTTCCACACTGCACCGTGAAGTTCCATCTTCGTCACACCATTAACTAATCGAACAACAGTGTCCTAACTGTTGTTGATTACTGGTGCAGACGTGGTCAGAACAAAGTGTCTTTCTAATCATATCAAATGTGGGTTAGTATAAACTCCCAGCTAAAGCGTTATTCACTTTCACACACAAACAATAGAGAGCGGTAATAAATCAGCAGCAGAAGCGAGTTACAGCAGCACAATACCATAGAAACACTGTCAGTTGATTGTTGGGTTTTTTGCACTGATATAATTGATCCCAGTTTGGAAATGGCATTACTGATCCGTTTTACTCATGATTAATATCATTTGTGTGATTACAGTAATAAATGTTTATGTAGTTATTTGCTTATCCTATGTACCCAATTTGTCCTTTGTTGTACTCTTAAAAACATGAGCCATGTCATCTCGTCATGTCTGTACACATGTATATAACAGAGGTTACCCAAGTTTACTCTGACTTCAAAATGTCTGGAGTCGACCGATTTTCAGGGCTGATATTAGGCATTTTGCAGATCGGTATTGTTTAATATTGACCATCACTAAGGGTGTTTTCACATATAGTCCTCTTTAAAGGAACCAGACTCGGTCCTCTAGAAGTGGACCAACAGAAAGGGAACTCGGTTCTTTTGATGTTCACACTGTGAGTTCGTTTGAAAGGGGACTCGATCCTCTTTCTGCTCCACTTCAGCTCAGATGGAGCCTCAGTCCTTTTTCTGTTCATACTTAATTCTTATGGAGCTCTCAGACCTTGACTGCTTTGCATTCTGCCTAGGTTTTTTTTTTTACTTCGAACAAAAACTGTCGAAGCGAACCAGGAGCGCTGTGCGTCCAGAATGCACGAGTTAAACGAACCGCGCCGCGGACTTAAAGCGAACCGGACTGAGACCACCTCCTGATGTGGTCTCAGTCGGTTCGTTTCAGAGGGGTCTGAGTTCGTTTGGTGTGTTCACATATACATAAAAAATGCTGACTAGTCGATCTGAGTTCGCTTTGAGGGCTGAAACAGACCAAGTGTGAAAACACCTTAAGTAATTACCAGGTGCGCTACTGTGGCCCCACTGCCGTCTCTCTTCTCTCTGTGCCGTCAGCTCTCGACTCGCTGCTTCATTTAATGTCCCGCCCACAACAGGCTCTGATTGGCTATATGTCACATGAGTAGTAGCCAGTCAACGCTGACTCCTCGTCACTCACACCACACTCACACAAGAGTGCCGCGTAAAGCACAGAGGAGGAGAAGAGTTTCAGCTGAGCTTGGTGTTTGTAAAATTCTACATTTTGACGCATTTTCTTTTCTTTTTTTTGCATAATATCCAAATATCGTTATCGACGCTGTTAACTAGCAAGTCAGTATCGATATCGGCCCTGAATATGGGTCAGCCTCTAGTAAAAATTAGTATAATTGGTTTGAATGTGATAAGACTAGGTACTCAGTGTTTTACTACTGGGATGGTAACATGAAGTGATATGCGGTCATCTCCACTTAACATGTACAGTTACACAAGCGCAACACAAACTGAATCTCCTTATAAGAGCGTATTTTAAGTGCTGTCAGCACGGCCTGGTTTGGGCTTTACACTATAGGGATTCATGCTTTCTACCTTCCCTTCTAACAGTGATCCCTCTATCCTGGATGGGTTGGAGCTGACTGAAGAGGAGAGGAACGTGCTCATCGACAACATCAACAGACGACTCACACCGCAGGCTGTCAAAATCAGAGCAGGTACGGCCACATTTTATGACTTCCCCGAAGCATGTGGTTCGTTTGCTGTTTCGAAAAAAGCAAGGTGTACTCCTTTGAATAGACAGTAGCAGTGTTGTATTTGTAACACCGACTTGAGTCTGTCTCCACTTGAAAATACACATTAGTATATAAATATTTTATACACAGCTCTGGAAAAGGTTTCAAATGAAAAATTTCTTAATTATCATTGAAATAACATCAAAACATGATTCATTTATTCGGTTCGGTAATTTTGTGACGCCCCGGATCCTGCGTTGCCAAAATGACCAGTAACACAGAGATTGCGAGTGAGATCTGGCAGCGTCAAGGAATTTCGACAGTATAATCACGTGATTTGCTTTTGGCGTTGTAGTGTTGCGTTGTTTGGTCTTCTCGACGTCACATCAACGTGTAGGAATGTCCAATCCACGTATTTTTACTGAATAGAAGAGTTAAAAAGGGCCCATATAGATGCAGCGTTATTAAAATTCAGCTCCATCGTGCTTCAGAACAAAAAAACCTAAAGTTTTCTTTTGGTTATTTTTCAGACCAGAGAAATAATATATTAAAATCATGTTTTACTTATTCCCAATTACCTCATTTAGTTTTTCTTCACTGTATTTCAGAATATTAACACACATTTCTTTCTTTCTGACCACAACAGACATTGAGGTGGCGTGTTACGGGTACGAGGGTATCGATGCCGTTAAAGAAGCCCTGAAGGCTGGACTGAGCTGCTCCACAGAAGCCATGCCAATCAAGGTACAGCTCACGGTTAATTAAGCCAACGTGTGACGTTGGCAACGTTTCTGAGCGTTTTAATGTTCTTATTGTTGCTTTATATCGTTAAGAGTTTCTGATGAGCACATTTCATGAGTTCAGAGGCACGGAATTGGGTTTACAGAAGGGCTGCACAATATATCACAATTTACCGTCATCGCGATATCAACATGCGCAATATACATATCACGGAAGACTGACTGAACTGCGATAAATGGTGTTTCTCCAAAGCTCTTCATATCAACATATTTGGCCAATCAGATGGAGCCTACTGCCTTATGCCCGCCCCCTAGTAGTCAGCGTCTGGAGTCTGTTACCAGCAAATCCAAAGCAGAATAACCTTAACACTATAAAGGCTAAGTTTTTACTTACTTATCGCATGCGATATCGCCATCGCAACACTCAACAACATTATCGCATATCGCATGTTTTCCTAATATCGTGCAGCCCTAGTTTACAGGGGTATTTATAACAGTTCTGTGTTCAAAATCTGCTGGAGTTTTTCATTGATTTGTTTCCTGGGTTTTTTCATGATAGATAAATCTGATTGCTCCTCCGCGGTACGTGATGACCACGACCACACTGGAGCGCACCGAGGGCCTTTCTGTACTGAACCAGGCCATGGCAGTCATCAAGGAGAAGATTGAGGAGAAAAGAGGAGTCTTCAACATCCAAATGGAGGTCAGCATCAAGTTCCGCTTCTGCATTTTGCTAGAATACTTGCTGGACCATTTAAAAAGGCATGCGATTTGACTTACTGAAGAATTTTGTGCCTTTTTTTTGGTAGCTAAATCAGGATCTCTGAAACAATGCAGTGATGGCATTTACATTTATAGCATTAACAGACACACTTATCCAGTGACGTACAACGTTGCTTTGAAGCCCCTCGACTGTTCTTTAAAGCTAGACTTCGGGTGTTTTCACATATAGTCCTCTTTAAAGGAACCGAACTCAGTCCTCTAGAAGTGGTCCAAAAAGTGGACCAACAGAAAGGGAACTCGGTTCTTTTGATGTTCACACTGTGCGTTCATTTGAAAGGGGACTCGGTTCTCTTTCTGCTCCACTTCAGCTCACATTGGGTCTCGGTCCTTTTTCTGTTCATACTTCATTCTTATGGAGCTCTCAGACCTTTACTGCTTTGCTTTTTTTTTTTATTATTACACTTCGAACAAAAACTGTCGAAGCGAACCAGGAGCACTTTGCGTTCATAAGGCGCGAGTTAAACGAACCGTGCCGCGGACTTAAAGCGAACCAGACTGAGACCACCTCCCGAGGTGGTCTCAGTTCGGTTCGTTTCAGAGGGGTCTGAGTTCGTTTGGTGTGTTCACATATACATGAAAAATGCTGACTAGTCGATCTGAGTTCGCTTTGAGGGCTGAAACGGACCAAGTGTGAAAACACCCTTAGTGTTGTCTAAGTCAGCGTTTCCCAGTCCTCGCTGACGCTACTGATTAGCTCATTAGCAATGTTAGATCGGCTTGCGGAGGTGCAGGAAATACCGACTCTGGTGTTCCGCGAGGACTGGGATTGGGAAACGCTGGTCTAAGTTACAGCCAACTAAGCTGTATACTTAAACAAAACCTGTTAGAGAAAAATGCAAGTTAGAACACGGGCAACAGTGCAGGTTAGTGTTTTTGTTTTAAACAGTAAGTATGGGGGGTAATCAGTCCCCTAGACACTAGTAACAATGACTGCAATGTTGCATTTCATTTTTTCCAAAAAAATGTTCATAGAGAAGCTGCACAGAAGCTGTTTATGAGAACATTGAGGCAGACAAGCGTTACCTTAAAGCCAAACAACTTCTTCTGTACAAAGTTAAAATGTACTATTTCTAAAACGTTGACATTGTGCTGTAATCTGCATGATTTCTTTTAATAATATTCCTGCAACTAACAATGTGTCCTCAGCCCAAAGTCGTGACTGACACAGATGAGACGGAGCTGCAGAGGCAGTTGGAGCGCCTGGAGAGAGAGAACGCAGAGGTGGACGGAGACGACGATGCAGAGGAGATGGAGGCCAAAACCGAAGATTAGCCAGATCTCAGTACAAAGGAAATACAAACGTGAGGAGGTGACGCTGCAGATATGAACTGTTGTATCCTAACCATGTGTGTTCATAATGAAAAGTACAAATTAAAATTTATATGCAAACTATTGTCTGGCATTTACTGCTGGTGATTGGGGGGCTTTACAGTGGCGGTCTTATAAGTGTAACAGGTAGAAGTTCTTGGTTTTTCTATGCGTCAGAGCCTTATAAATTAATGACAGGTTAGTGGCCTGCAGAAGTATAATATCACCGTCTGGTGATGTCAGATCCGTCAAATGAAGGTTAACATTTTATTAAAAAAAGATCAGCTTTATTGAAAACACATATCCACTAATAAGTACAAAAACAGAGCACTGTTTTCACTTTTGCACCAACCAAGATCTATTCAGCCAGAGACTTCCACAGCAGTTTCATGTCCAATTTGTTTCCCACTCTAGTGGAACACTGTCGCCTGCAACCATGCTGGGGGTTTAAACTCTTTGGTTGAACTTTACCGTTACCAAACAGAAGTTTAAAATCAAATTAACCCAGACTGAATTAGCAAATATTAGTGTGACAGGCTCTAATAGATACTGAGTTCCGAGACATGGGTTCTAAACTACTGCAGGCAAGATGAGACCATGCTGAAAAAGATCCACATGGCAGATGAACCCTAAACGAGGGACGAGGGGGGGAGAAAAAAAAACAAAAACACTTCACCAGCACCATCGGCGGTGAGGAAGGACAAGGCTTTAGATCCAGTGCTCACTAAACTTAACACAGTCACTGCAGTCACAGGAGGAGAAAGAGAGAAAATGAAACCAAAAAAATAAATGAAACCGCTGAAAATAGACTTGCTGGGTTAAAAGTTTCGAGTTTTACCCTCCGAGGTCACGTTTGTCTTTTTCTTCAGGAGCTGAACAAATGGAACAGGGAAGTCAGGAGCGGATTCGATCCCGATTTGGCGCTGGCTCATTTGCCGAGTCCGATCTTCTTAGCCTCAGTTTCATAAATTAATAGCCTCCACATCTTCACGATGAAAACCTCAGCTTCCTCATCCAAGACCTGCACATGAGAATGTTGCAGTTACGCTGGGGGAATTTTAAAACGCGCGAGTTAGACGCGACGTGCGGCTTCATACTACTCACCATAGCAACATCGTCTAAGATGCCCTGCGGCGTGCTGTGAGCCATCACCTGAGAAGAAGCAAGACGATTAGGAAAAGCACAAGAGACGGAATAAAATGAATTTCACGCTGCAGACGAAATTAACCCAGGAGTTAATTCGTCAAACTCGACTTCCGAAAGCCCTAAAAGACATCAAAACTTGCAAGAAGCGAGAGTGCTTGTGTGCTGTGTCTTGTTCCTTCTAGAAACAACTTGAACAAGTAAACAATATTTACAAAGCGTGCTGTGTTCCAAAATTGACAACTGCTCAGTATTGTTCCATTTCCTATTCAGACCTTTTGTCTGCTGATCCCTCTTTTTAAACAAAAAAAAGGATTTGTTTTTAGTTTTGTCAGCAAATGGGTGCTCTGGTGGCTGGCAGCGTGTTGTTACAAAAAAACAATGTTTGCCTAAACGACCTGCAGCACAGCTTCGCTAGACCAAAGCCCAAGGTATCCCCCAAGTGCTAGAGGTGGGAACCTTCACTGGTCACTGTTTCGATTCAATTTCACATCACAATGCATCCCATCAATTTTTCTACATTACTTCACACTGCACTGGACTGCATGTAACAGACCACCTGCACTGCCGACACTGACCACCTGGGGGCTGCGGACCGCCAGTTGAAAACCCAGATATAATAAATTCTTGCCTGCCACTGCAACGATGCAGAGTCGTCTACGTCTGCATGGCGCTGCATTAATTATTTGATTAATTTCAACACCCCTGGTAAGTACAACAGTTGTTTTGGTACTTAAACTGTGCACTGTACTGGAAGACGGCATCACAGTTCCATCTGCAGTGTGAAAGCAGCCTCAGGGTGACGAGGGAAAATCAGGAAGCAAATGGAGAGCGATATTTACCTTTGAGCAGACAAAGTCAACTAGCGTGGCCTCCTCCTCTCCTATATACTCCACGATCTTTTTATTGATCCACGGCCGAATGCGTTTCTCCATAAGAGTCTGTGGAAGGAACACAAAGATGAAGCCAAAGCGTCAAAAAACTGCTCTTCGGTGGAGTTTTCCTTGTGAAACACTACCTTTTCATTATGCCCGTTTTCCCGTGCAAAGTGTGAATATCGGGGCTACAATCATGTCGGGTGTGCTCTGCGTAAAATCTTAAAAATAAGAGGTTTTGGGTTTTTTTTTTGTTTGTTTTGTTTTTACATCAAACCATTATGAGGGGGGAAAAGCAGCCACGCCATATGGCCATATAATGACAAGACGGGACTGTTTTTAAAGACTCGGAACAACTGCCGAAAAGGAGTTCAGTGTGTTTTTAGAAAATAAATCTGTTCGTTTCAAGTTATTAGTTCCCACAAAAGCAAGACCCAAAGGCTTAGATTTGCCCCTGCGTTCAGCCCGAATCAGCAGTGCTTGCTTACCGTGTCCACCACGGACCAGTCGAGGGGATAGTTGAAGAGCTCGGGTTTGGCTGTGGGAATTTTCTCGATCAGACTCTTGATGTGTTTGCGTTTCTCCTCAGTGTTGGCCCCTTTGCCCCCCGGTGCACTCGCACCGTCTACCCCCAGATTGCTTTTGTCTTCGTCCTCGTAGTCTAAAGGCACCAGCTTCCTCTTGCGGGGAGCCTCGTCCACTTCGTCATCGTCAAAGCGGTTGAAGACGCTCTCCACTGCCAGCTTCTTGCGTTTGCCCACATTGGGCTGACTGGGGCTGGCTGTGGCACCTGGGCAAAGAGAAAAGTAGGAAGGGCAAAGAAACCATTAGGGTTCAAATATAAGACTGTGCAATGTGACATCAAATCAGTGCCACAATTAATTCAGTATTTTACTTCAGTTACAATTAAAGAACTGAGTTTTTGGGTGGTTTTTTTAATCCTCCGCAGATTAAAAAAATATTTCTGCCATATTTGATTTTTCGCTAATTTGCAGAAAATGAAAACCCATCTTTTTCGAACTAGTCCCTGAATTTTTGTCCAATCTGCATGCAACTGGTATCATTTGAATCCCAAGACACTCTTCTTTAATTATTATCGAGCACATTTTTAATTTAGGTCTTCATATTTTTGGACTGCAACACCACACACTGAGTGTCATAGAAATCCGCCTCTGGTGGGGCTACAGCTTTGAAATTTGGCAGGTTGGTCTGGTACCCCTCTCATTACTCAGGCAAAAAAAATTGCACCACTCTGCCAGTTGGTGGCGCTATAATAAGCTATTTTGCGTTTTGCCTAATACGTTTTGAACCGTAGCACCCTAGATGAAAGGATGAAACGTGTCATTTTTCAACGTCTTTACACTTCGATTCGTCAAAAACTGATAAAGCTGCAAACTGCATGGCCCCGGTAATCACTGCTTGCAGTTATATATTTTTTTGTTTTGGGTCTCATTGTTCATTGTGATGTAAATATGTTCAACTACTAAAGCTGGGACATGTTTCCTAATGAAAGAGGGTAGATCTTAGACTTCTTTAAAAAATAAGTCACTTTGTCTGGTTTTGAAGCAATCGATAGCAAAACTTTGGAAGAAATAGTGCAGCACCTTAACTCCTCAACCTGCAACCTTGACACACTTCCCACATCTTTTTTTCAAAAGTGTGTTTAACTGTTTAGAAGCAGATCTCCTAGAAGTAGTGAACACCTCACTTCTTTCTGGGACTTTTCCAAACTCCCTGAAAAGTGCAGTTGTTAAGCCCCTTCTGAAAAAGAGCAATCTTGATAACACCATATTGAGCAACTATAGACCAATATCTAATCTCCCTTTTATAGGCAAGATTATTGAAAAGGTAGTTTTAAATCAGTTGAACAACTACTTAAACTTAAATGGACACCTGGACAATTTTCAATCTGGTTTCCGACCGCATCACAGCACAGAGACAGCACTCGTTAAGATAATAAATGATATTCGCCTAAATTCTGATTCTTGCAAAATATCAGTGCTGATACTACTAGATCTTAGTGCTGCGTTTGACACTGTCGATCATAACATTCTTCTAGAAAGACTGGAAAACTGGGTCGGGCTTTCTGGGATGGCTCTCAATTGGTTCAGGTCATACTTCGAAGGGAGAGGTTATTATGTGAGTATAGGAGAACATAAGTCTAAGTGGACGTCCATGACATGCGGAGTCCCTCAAGGCTCAATTCTTGCGCCGCTCTTGTTTAGCCTGTATATGCTCCCACTAAGTCAAATAACGAGAAAGAACCGAATTGCCTATCACAGCTATGCTGATGATACCCAGATTTACCTAGCCTTATCGCCAAATGACTACAGCCCCATTGACTCCCTCTGCCAATGCATCGATGAAATTAACAGTTGGATGTTCCAGAACTTCCTTCAGTTAAACAAGGAGAAAACTGAAGTCATTGCATTCGGAAGCAAAGAGGAAGTTCTTAAAGTGAATGCGTACCTTGATGCTAGGGGTCAAACAACTAAAAACCAAGTCAGGAATCTTGGCGTGATTATGGAGTCAGACCTTAGTTTCAGTAGTCATGTCAAAGCGGTAACTAAATCAGCATACTATCATCTTAAAAACATTGCAAGAATTAGATGTTTTGTTTCCAGCCAAGACTCGGAGAAACTTGTTCATGCCTTTATCACAAGCAGGGTGGATTATTGTAATGGTCTCCTCACTGGCCTTCCCAAAAAAAGCATTAGACAGCTGCAGCTCGTCCAGAACGCTGCTGCCAGGATTCTGACTAGAACCAGAAAATCTGAGCATATCACACCAGTCCTCAGGTCCCTACACTGGCTTCCAGTTATATTTAGAATTGATTTTAAAGTACTTTTACTGACATATAAATCACTCAATGGCCTAGGACCTAAATAAATTGCAGACATGCTCACTGAATATAAACCTAACAGACCGCTCAGATCATTAGGATCGAGTCAGTTAGAAATACCAAGGGTTCACACAAAACAAGGGGAATCCGCTTTTAGCTATTATGCTGCCCGCAGTTGGAATCAGCTTCCAGAAGAGATCAAATGTTCTAAAACATTAGCTACATTTAAATCTAGACTCAAAACTCATCTGTTTAGCTGTGCATTTACTGAATGAGCACTGTGCTTCGTCCGAACTGATTGCACTGTGTTGTAACTGTCTTGAACTTATTTTAAATAAATTTTTTAATCATTTTCTAAATCATTTTGCTGTGATCATTGTTTTTATGATTATTGTTTTTATGATTATTGTTTTTATGATTATTCTACTTCCTTTTATGTAAAGCACTTTGAATTACCTCTGTGTATGAAATGTGCTATATAAATAAATTTGCCTTGCCTTGCCTTAGTCATTTTATAATAACTAAAGGACGGGGCAGTGTCGGAGGAAAAACGTGGCAATGTTTTGAAAGGGACAGGACATGAATACACACGGGGGAAAATATTACCAAAGTTTCAAAAATAATCTAAATCAGCACAGGCAAGATTTCAGCTGTGAGAGGTTCTGAATGTTGGTTGTGATTCATTTGGAACTGCCCAGTCCTAGTTCAATTCATAATTTATTTATTTTTTTTAAAAGAGCAGAGATGCCAATAATGCACCGTGTTAGAATTTTAAAACCGCCTCAGCTTCTATTACAGTCCGTATAGATGATAAAATATCATTTTTAATATTTGTATATTATTACACCACTGGGCCTAGAAGCACTGCTGCCACCCTACTACTACTACTACTACTAGGAGTGTTCTCACGTATAGTCCTCTTTAAAGGAACCGAACTCGCTCCTCTAGAAGTGGTCCAAAAAGTGGACCAACAGAAAGGGAACTCAGTTCTCTTTATGTTCACACTGTGAGTTCGTCTGAAAGGGGACTCGGTTCTCTTTCTGCTCCACTTCAGCTCAGATGGAGCCTCAGTCCTTTTTCTGTTCATACTTCATTCTTATGGAGCTCTCAGACCTTTACTGCTTTGCATTCTGGGTAGCTTTGAGCAAAAACTGTCGAAGCAAACCAGGAGCGCTTCGCGGTCATACGCGCGAGTTAAACAAACCGTTCCCGCGAACTTAAAAGCGAACCGGACTGAGACCACACCGCGAACTTAAAAGCGAACCGGACTGAGACCACCTCCCGATGTGGTCTCAGTTCGGTTCGTCTCAGAGGGGTCCGAGTTCGTTTGGCGCGTACGTGTATACGTAAAAAATGCTGACTAAACGATCTGAGTTCGCTTTGATGGCTGAAGTGAAAGTGAAAAGGTGGTGAACACACCACAACCAAATGTGACCTCTGCATTTGACCCATCCGTGAAGGAGCAGTGGACAGCTAACAAGAGCAGCGCCCGGGGAGCAGTGCTTGGGGACGGTACCTTGCACGAGTACCTCAGTGGTAACTTTACCGGCCCTACCGTCACGCCACCAACTGCCCAAACGGACCAAGTGTGAAAACACCCAAAGTGGTGGGACAGAAGCAGTTGAAAACCCCTGGATTATGTCATAATGACACTGCTGGGTGATTCTACGGCTACAACCTTAAAATTCGAGTTAAAAAAACATCCCGGTAGTAACTATGGCTGCCCAGTGTGCGTGCAAGCAGAAAAACTGGTAGGGTGGATCATGATGCAGGGAGAAATCATATCGGAATCTTAATCAAATCAAATCCTGAAGCCAGTGAAGGTTCACACCTTTATTCTCCACTGACGATTTCGAAAGCAAGAAGCCCTAGTCCTTTTTAGATATTTCTTATATGAATATTTATATAAATGCTAAACTTTACTATGATGAAGGTAATTGACCATATAATTGCTTGTTTATAACGGTCACTGCCATCATCTGGAGAAGACGTAACTGTTGTAAAATAAAACTGTAATAATAATCCTCATTAGCTGTATTTATGTGTAATTATTAAAACAATAGTATCAATGTTAGTTGTTAGGCTAAGATTAACTCAAACACTCAGAACATAAAATTGCTAGTTCGTTCACCAACACCACATTTGACTAACAGGGTGATTGCAGAGGGTGGAGTGAGGAATATTTGCACATTTGCAAAAGGGTTAAAGACGGCACGATACCACTTTTTATGTCTGATACCGATTTGTAAATTTGGATTTCTGCCGACACTGATATAAATCTGAGTCTTTTTAAACAGAAAATAATACTTTAAACTGTCTGAATACATGACTGATTATTCTGTTATGCTTAAGCAAACACTTGACTTAAATCCTGTTTTTCCAACTAAAACAATGCAATTATTACACACCCATATGTATATGCGAAACTATTTAATATTAAAATAACATCTCAAAACGTATTCATTTAAACACTTTTGTGACGGTCCCTAAGCAATGCACCACACCACAACCCTAAAAGCAAATTGCGCAGTTTAACCGTTTCGTTTCCTTATCGTTTTAGTCACAGTCTTAGGGAGGGTCTCAAAATTCCAAAATGTGACACTCCACGGCAAAACCAGTCGCTTCTCTCAAATTTTCCAAATTGAGTTATGTTTTCATGAAAGGGCATAAATCAAGCTTCAAAACGATACCTATATGGAATGAATGTGACGACATATGACTGAGATATCAACATTCAAAGGAGTCGGGTTTCTCCTGTCACGCCAAGTGAGAAACGCAGAAATCCGCCTTTGAAGTTGACTATCGCCGTAGCACTCACAGACGCTTGGTGCGGTCGCGGCTACGTTTGTATTTACGGTAGCCTACGCTGCATTCACAGCCACACGGATAGCCTACCTGCGTTAGGTTAACTGAACTCGGGAGACGAAGATGGATTCCAGAGAAATATCTTCACGCTAGTCAACCAGTGGATTTACCGTAAATACTGAAGTAGAGCGGTCAAAACAGAAACTTTTAACATTCTGCTGGAATTGAATTCCTCACCTCAAGAAAGTCACATTTTTAGGATGGAAAGGGTAAGTTTTTCAGCCAAATTGATTCACAACAGTACAGTATAGACCTTCCACTGTTTCAAAACACTAAAAACTAAAAATCCAAAATTACCCCACGCAACATAAACGCTCGTTTTTCTCAGAAACCTACGTTGCGACAAGTGACTGGTTTTGCCGTGGAGGGTCACAAATGTGTTAAAACAAATAATTTTGCGTTGAACGAATAATTAATAAATAATTTAGCATATTCAAGATACAAAGAATCTTGAATCTTACAAATGCTAAATGATTTATTAATAAAACATCTCAAAAAAATACTCGTTAAAACACAGTTCTGTAATTTTGAGACGCTCCCTAAGACCCATGACGCTAAAATGATTAGGAGCACAGAACGAGAGTTGGTGTTGTTATGGAAATTAAACAGTATGATCGTGTGATTTGCTTCTGGAGTTGGAGTGTTGTGCTTTTCTTGTTCCGCACATTATTATATCAATGTGTTGGAATTAGCGCGAATGACAACAACCAGCTTTACCACAGTGTCGCTTCTGACGCATAACCAATTGTACGCGAGCGCCTTTACAGATCGGCTCCATAGATCGGCCCAATGCCACCGACACCGTTATCGGACCGATATCCAATCAACGTATCGGATCGGACCCATCCTTAAAAAGGGCACGGTTACATTTCCGCTGTTGTTTAAAGTCCGTATTGTCGTCACCACTGTAATACCCCCAGAGTAAGCACCTTAACACCAAATTACTCTGGGTCGACTCCGCAAAACGCAAGTGACTGTGGATTAGAGCGGCTGAGGAACCTGCTGACTCACCGAGCTTGAGGCTGAGGCCGATCTTGGGGCGATGCTCCTCCTGGGGCTGCATCTCGGGGGGCGAGTTCTCGTGCGGGATGATGATGCCGCAGGGCGACTCCTCCCGCGGCGTGTTGGGCGTGGCGTTGCCGCTGGCCGACGAAACCGATGGGGCGGCCATGATGGGCCTCATGGTGGGCTTCAGGCAGGGCTTGGTGTCTTCCTCGTCCTCCACTTCCTCTCCGTCCTCCACGTCGTCGTCGGACTGTGACTGAACGCGCACCTCCGCCCCCGCCCGGCGCCGCTCCCTGTCCCTGTCCCTGTCGCGCTCTCGGTCTCGGTCCCGGTCTCGCTCCCGCTCCCGATCTCGGTCCCGCTCCCGGTCCCGGCCTCGCTCGCGCTCCTCCCGAGACGGCTTCTCCTCCTCTGGTTCAGGTTTTACCGGGGGCTGCCGCAAACGCTCCGCCTCTTCCTCCATCTGGGGGAACAGAGGGGGAAAGTTGGAGGAGTTTAGTACCACGGTAGCTTAAAACTTCGCATTGTGACCACTCGGGGTTGTAACGATACATTGATCTACAATGATACATCAATTCAAGGATCGATGAGCACATAGCATCGACCAAAAAATTAAAACATCAATCATACATCATACACACTGGTACGTCACGGAAGGCCTGTCTTTATTAATAGATCGGCATGTCGTATAACAAATTCATTGTTGTGCTAATATCTAGAGCTGGGTGATATGACCAAAAATCTTTATCACAGTATTGTTCAAAATGAGATCGATTTCACAGTATACGGCGGTATTTTTTTTTTTACGGTCATTTTTTAAATTTCTTTATTTGTTTTATTTTTTTAAGTATGACTGGGCGTTTTACATCATTTTAACAGATGAAATTAATTATTGCATCTGACTGAACTTGCTTTTTCACCAGTGTTACCTGAAGATCTGGAAGCCGACCGTAGTTTCATTCTCCAAGACATGTTTTTGGCAAAACTATCCTTTTCACAACATATTTTTAATTCTTTCATTTATACTTCTGTTTCTGTGCACGGAATATCTCAGAAATACATTCACAGACAGAGGGATCAAGTCTTGTCTTGATCGCGCTACTGAAAACGTTGTGCATCATCATTAATAAGCGTCCGTGTGAAACACAAGCAGCTCATGCTCTAGCGAGCAAAATGAATTAAACGAAGAAAATTGCAAAAATATTTGAATAACCATTTCAGCTCTACTTGTGTCTCATTACATGTATTTTCAACTCCAGCGTCAGTTATATCTTCCATTTCTGAACTTTCGCGGTCCATGTTTAGCGGTGCAGCAGTGAAAAAGTTCCCCCTTAAACAGTTTCCAGCTGCGCCACTTTCCGAACGTTGTTTAGGCCATTTAAACCGCTATTGCAGTATAAGAAAAAGTTATATCTTAACAATAATAAAAAAACGGTTTTCGGTATGAACCGGTATACCGCCCAGCACTACTACTATCTCCTCTCCTTTAATGGCAATTGCCTATTTAATAGATCCAAACAGCTGCTATTTTTACAATGATTATTACAGCAGAGAAACTGCATTTTTTGGCGGAACACATTCAAAGTATTTCAGACCCTCTTTTCCAAACTGACGTACATTCCCTACTTTCACAGACAGGCCGTATCAACTAAGGCCTCGTCCACACGGACGTTCGAAATGAACGCACTCTGAACGCCATACGCGTTTTTTTTTTTAGCTGCGTTCGATTGGCGTTTCACTGGCATTCGCAGTAGCGTCCTTTTCCTCGCGGCCGTCGGTTTTTTCCGCCAAGAAAACGTTGCACGTGGCGTTTATTTGACGCCGCCCGAACGCGCAGCCGGCCAAACGCCAGTGCTGAACGCCCGTGTGGACGATTTGATTTGCTCCAATGAGCAGAAAAACGGTCGGTTCAGACGTCCGTGTGAACGAGGCCTAAAGCTCAGGAATAAACCGGTAAAACGATACGTTTACCACCATCTCCTGGGGCAAATCAACTTGTATTGTAGCCATTTGTGATATTGGACGATATGGAATCGATGTGTAGTACGTGATTTACAAGCGTTGTTAAAGGAGGCGGCGAAGTGGTCTACGTGACTGAAACCCTGTGTTGAAGGTCATAAAATTGGGGGTTTAAAATCACACGAAGCACAGTTGAGTACAGCCTTTAACCCCATGTTGCTCCAGTGTCTCTTCAACGACATTACGTACAAATCAAGCAGCACTGTGCAACTATCATCCAGATGAGATGCCGCAGGGGTAAGACTGAAAACCCTGTGCTGACTGTAAGATCAGGATTTTTAGTCCAGAACCAGCAATGAGCCCCTGAGCAAGGCCCTCCAACGTAAGCTGCTGCAGTCTTTATGCAAGTAGGAAATGTACGTACATCTAGAAAAGAGGGTGTAATAAATGCTGTAAATGTGTTCCCAAATGCTAAAATAGCTTGATTGACCAGGATTTACTGAATATTAGGTAATCAAATGCCATCAAGTGAGCAAAAATATCAGGACAACAATTAATATTTGTAATACAACAATCGAGCAATCATGGCACACAGTGCACCACAACAACATATGACCTCTACATCTGACCCATCAGTGAACTACCCACCAGTGGGCAGCTTCTGGCAGCACCCACTCTTCCACATGAGTACCTTTACCAGTCCGGTACTTGAAGCGGTCAGCTCCCTAACAGTCCTGCTACCAGCCGCCCCATATTCCTGAATATTTCTAAAGCAACGCCAGTCCCATACGACTTAAACTGTGATGCACTTCTTTCAATTGGAACCACCAGAAACATTTTCAGCAAACCGAGGTACAGCAGCTCTTCTACTTGATAGGGGTACGACGATTATTCGACACTGTCGACAAAAATCGGCAACGAAAATAGTCGCCGACGAATTTATTTGTTGATAATTGTCGCCAGACGTATGTACGTGAATGTACGTTTTCAAAGACGCTCTCTAAAAGTTCTCTCTTTTTTTTTTTTTTGAAAATGGCCACAGTTTCATTTAGATCAGCAGCAAACTTGATTAAAATCTGTTTTTGAGTAAAGTAGCTTTCTTGTCTTTATTATTTACCACAAAATTTAAATAACCTCATGCTAAAGGTAAAAGCTGGTAGCTAAATAGGAGTCATTTTATAATTATGCAATTTAGAATCTGATCAGTCGACTAATGGTTTTAATAATGGATGACTAGTCGACTATCAAACTAGTCGTTAGTTGCAGCCCTACTACTTGATCAGATATTTGTGCCGGCCCTCCGTGACCTTATGCATTAATGAGCCACCCTGTCACCAGTTTTCCAAGTTTGGACCACTTTTGGACGCTCGCGACCACTGCAGATCAGGAATGTCCTACATGAGCTGCTGTTTGGGACTACGCTCTGACCGTGTTGTCCAGCCATCACAGTTTGGCCCATGTCAAAATTGCTCAAACTCTTGACATTTTTTATGCTTGCAACACAACAAGCTCAAGGACAAAATGTCTACTCCATGCCTAATATATGCCGCTCACTGCCAGGTGCCACTGTAACCAGGTACTCACCAGTGGTCACCAGTTAGCGATCACAATCTTGTCTAATCTGGGTATTTGGAGCCCAATCAACCTGAGACATACGAAGACATACGGGTCCCTCTCTCATCTCTTCCCAGCAACAATTAACATTATCGATTTTTTTCCCGCCCACAACAATCTGCTCACGCTTTATTCCAACAGCCGAAACAGAACGTCACCGCAGGTCAAAACGCGGGATCGACAAGACAGCACTTAAATCAACGTAAATGGAGAGACGGGTGAAGGATCATGTTGCATATGAGTGTGAGAACAGACCTAACTGTTCACCGAGGACAAAAATGGAACAAAAGAAAGAGAAAGAGAAAGAGAGGAGGAAAACGGCGCCGTCTGCGTACCCTGCGTAGCTCTGCGTCCGGATCGGGATGGCCCTCGGCCAGCAGCCTCTGTCTGATCTCCTCCAGCTCCTCCTTCTCCCGCTTCCTGTCTCGCTCGTCCAGCTCCATCTCCTTCTCTCTGTCCCGCAGACGCTTCTGCAGTGCACTGCCCCTACAGACCGAGCCATGCAACAACAGAGTGAAACACTTGGTACAGTGTGGGGCTGGCTGTAAGAACACAGCAGGAGGGTGGACCTTTTCAAATTTGTGGATTAGCAAGCTAAAGGCAACTGAAGACTTCGGCTGAATGTTGATTGAGAGTTAATATAAACGGTATTCTTTGGAAATAAAGTTGAGTCTCAATTCACACTTTCCCTCCGATTTTCTACAGCAAACAATATTCCTCGCTCGTTAAATTGGGGGGAAAGCCTTTGTTCCGAGTCGTGTGTTTTGTATCATTCTGCAATTTTTACACTGTTGGGACTGGCTGTCGATGTGTTTCAGGCACAGAGGTGTTAAGAGATTCAGTCTCGAGCTTGTCTGACGTTGTTTGGTGCCAACACGTCCACCCAGATAACAGAGAAAAGTGAAAGTGAGTGATTATTTGTCATTGTGAACACACCACAGCACAGCACAGCACACAGTGCACCACAACCAAATGTGACCTCTGCATTTACCCAATCCGTGAAGCAGCAGTGGGCAGCTATTAAGCGCCCGGGGAGCAGTGCTTGGGGAGGGCACCTTGCTCATGAGTACCTCAGTGGTAACTTTACCAGCCCTGGATTCAAACCTGCCACCTTCTGATCACACGGGGCAAACACCCTACCGTTACGCCACCAGCTGCCCCCAGAACTTCAAGCCTCTTCACACACACAGCGATTATATTTGCCATGTCATGTCAACTGATTCAGACCGGGTGTGTAAATAGTGCACTGGTCAAGCACCAATTCAAGAGTGGGGGGGAAAACCTCAATTGTAAACGTAATCAAATATTGTTGATTAATAAAGGCTCATCCTTACAAATCTCACCTCGTCTGACTCTGCCGTCTCAGTCCGAAGGCAAACGTGGTCTCAGTAATTTAAACAATTAGAATTAGAGATGCACAATGTGGGAATTATTGGCCGATGCCGATATCCTTCATGCTTATATCTACTGATGCTGATACCGATAAATGAGGAAGGCAGAGTCCTGCGCGTAAAGACAGGATATTTAGCTCGCCAAAGTTCCACTGCGCGCCCAGAATTGCGGCACAAAAATAACGCCATAGTTCTGACATTTCCCGTACGGCGCCAAGTCAAGTCGAGCGTGAAAGCAGAGTGGAGCGAGGGCGTAGCATTTCCAGCGTAGTGACCAACATTTTAAGTAAAAGTCCCTTGCTGCCCTATATGGTGTTACCGAGTCAAACAGGGTGCATGTGACACTCCACATGCACTACCTAGTGGACAGACAGCAGTTAAGCTATGACCCCAGCTATTTCCTGAGATGAATACTACCGTATAGAAAAGTATGATAAGAGCGCCTTACCTACCATACTATTACGTGCGGCAGTACATGGCTCGGGACACAGCCCATGTGCGAGATCGCATTCACTAAGTGAGGCATGTGCAATTTATTTTCTTAAAAAAAAACGTTCCACTGTGTGCTCAGAATTTTGGCACAGAATAGCGCCACACATTCGAACACAGAAATTGCTGACCGTATGAAATCCCACCTCGGGTTTTGGACGTGCCTGTCATAAGTGCTACCTTTGCGACGTACAATAAATGTGTCATATAATATCGGCTGAAAATATCGGGAAATCTAAGCATCGGTCCAATTCCGATGACTTAAAACACACAATTATGGTCCGATTCCGATACGTTACTTACTGTAACACCGTGATAAGGTCAATAATAATGTAGAAGGTTAAAAAAACAGACTGGAGTTAAAGCATACTTGTAATATTTAGGGTCGTCCCGGTCATCATCATAGTCTTCCAGGAACTCTTTCAGTCGCTTGCCTTCTTTAGCCTAAGAATGCAGGGAAATCCCATTAGAGAACAAGAACTGTAATACTGTAAAAACAATATGTTAGAAGAAAATCTGCTTAGACTGTTCTAATAGAACTGCTTGACTTGTAGTTACTCCTATGTGAGCTACGCTCACTCCCTCTCACCGTCTCTCGCCGACGCTCGTCTTCTCTCTCGGCTTCCTTGGCGTAGTCTCTTGCTTTCTTTCTCTCTCTAAGCTCCCAGTTCTTCAAGCGCTTTAGGGCACGGAAACAGGGGGAGGCAATTAGCAGCAGCGGAAAAGGGAGCCACTAGGGGCAAAGACTTCGAACAAGCTGTTAAATGCAGTCAAGAGTGAAACGCAAACCTCCTGATAGGCCGCCTCCTTTTCTCGGAGCTTCCTCTCAAGCTTGCGTCGCTCATAAGCTTCCTCCTCGTCTTCTTCGCGATCCCGTTTCTTCTCCTTGTCCCTGTCCCGGTCTCGGCTTTGTTCTCTGAAAAAATATATATACACAAGGTATTACCTTGTGAAGATTATGAAGCTATGGTTTTTACACAAACACTTACGGTTTGTTACTTGCACATTAAATGCCAATTTGGTGACTTGGTGTTTTGGTAACAATGAGCCAAAAAAAAAACTTCCAGCACTGGAGCACCATTTCAGTCTGAGACCCAAATTATTTGGGATATTTAACATGTACAGTGCCACACACACACATTACCGGTGACAGAAAACAGTAACAGCGTATGTGAGGTAAAATGATGACGTTTAAACAGTTGTTTGCTTCCAGGATTAAAACAGGAATAGCAGACAAACGCGCAAGATATGAGTCGGGTGTGTACAGATATGCGTAGCTGTCTGAAACGAAGGGCCAATGTTTGAGCACTTCTTCCATCTCTCTCCATCCGCGTCCCCTTTGGAACCACTGCACTCCACATCCAGTTTAAAGCAGCAGCGGCAACTGTGATCCTCTTATTACTCAGTGTGCAACAGAACATGTGTTGATTCATAGCCAGGTTGGCATAAGGCAGCACAACCTCTGCTTTATTGGTCAATATACTGACCAGTATATAGGGATGGGTATGGTTACGATTTTAATGGTACTACTACTCTTACCAGTGCTGCTTATCGGTCCAGTACTTTAACAGTTTTCGTATTGGTACTTTATGAAGAAATAAATCAAATTAACAATAAATTTAACATTGTTTTATTTTAAGGAGCTGTATGTAAGAATTTTATGGCAAGTAACCATTCAACGAACCTAATATGTGACCCTCCACGTTAAAACCAGTCGCTTTCTGCAAATTTTCAAAATTGAGGCATAAATCAAGCTTCAAAACGATACCTATATGGAATGAATGGGACGACATATGACTGAGATATCAACATTCAAAGGAGTCGGGTTTCTCCTGTCACGCCAAGTGAGAAACGGAGAAATCTGCCTTTGAAGTTGACTATCGCCGTAGCACTCACAGACGCTTGGTGCGGTCGCGGCTACGTTTGTATTTACGGTAGCCTACGCTGCATTCACAGCCACACGGATAGCCTACCTGCGTTAGGTTAACTGAACTCGGGAGACGGAGATGGATTCCGGAGAAATATCTTCACGCTAGTCAACCAGTGGATTTACCGTAAATATTGAAGTAGAGCGGTCAAAACAGAAACATTCTGCTGGAATTGAATTCCTCACCTCAAGAAAGTCACGTTTTTAGGATGGAAAGGGTAAGTTTTTCAGCCAAATTGATTCACAACAGTACAGTATAGACCTTCCACTGTTTCAAAACACTACAAACTAAAAATCCAACAATTTACCCCACGCAACATAAACACTCGTTTTCCTCAGAAACCTCTGTTGCGACAAGCGACTGGTTTTGCCGTGCAGAGTCACAAATGTCACCAGAGATTAAGAAATCATGTTAATTTGAAATTGATCTCACTGACAAAATTAGCACAGCCAGAATATTCGCATTTAAAATTTTAATTTGCAGCACGCAAATCATGTTTATGTTTCGGTTTTGTGTTTCGGCCCGTTGCGCCACCCGCCGCTTTCGGCCAATCCTGAAGTCAGTAGCGTTTCGGCGTCCAGGTTGCCAGTTAACACTGAGCTGCAGCTACAAGCATTCTGGATTACACACGTCTGACGTTACTAAAACTAAAAGGTTTCGCTATGACTCTCAAAAACGTCCCGCAGAAAAAGCAGAAACCAAATGAGGACCAGCATAAGAGATGGAGACGGCTGAGAGCGGAGGAGAAATTGAAGACAGATGCCGAAGTGGCTCATTTTCTCCTGGACAGGTTGGCTAACTTGTATCACCGCCAGACGTAGGGATAATTATTTCAAACATTTTCAACAGTTGAATAACGTTATTCGTGTTCGATCATAGATTGTAGCTCATGTGCAGGTGGGTCATTGAAACTTGTGATGGCTAACATCAGCATCGTGTTACGCTGAGACAGTGAAGACATTAGCGTGCTAATTATGGCAAAACAAAACGTAACATTAGACACTAGATTGGTCAAATATGAGTCTTAATTTGGTGTATCTGGCAACCTCGAGTCTGTGGGGGAGGAGGGGGAACAACGCGCTACATACAGCATCTTACATATAGCTCCTTCAACAAATACGTATTCTTCAGTCAAGCCGTCAACACAGTAAACTGACAAATACTCGTCTCACATGGGAGTTACAATATTGTTTAAGATCTTTATAATAAAATAGTCATTTTTGATAGTTTTAATTCTTTCTAACGACTTTTCCGTCCACAATGAGTTTGTGTGATTAACGTGATTGTCGACGTATGCTTTTATATGTCTTATAATGTATTAAAATGTCATTTTAAGTTTTAATTTGTGTGCATACTCTCGCCGATCGGCCCGGGTCCACCGGATGTCAGTATGCAAGCCACATACAGCCATAAGCAGAACAATTAGTGTCTTTATCAGTACCGAAGCTGGTCAGATAAACTGGGACAAATTTACTTTTATGTAGGAACAAAATCTCATTTATTAATTTCTCCAAGCAATATAGTTAACATCAGAGCTTAACAATACTCCGGTCTTTAAAATATTTTAGCAGCAGGTTTCAGTAGCCCTCCCTACTGCAATATAATGAAGGTGAGTGTCACTGTGAACACACCACAGCACCACAACAAAATGTGACCTCTGCATTTAACCCGTCTGTGAAGGAGCAGTGGGCAGCTAACAAGCGCCCGGGGAGCAGTGCTTGGAGACGGCACCTTGCTCACGAGTGCCTCAGTGGTAACTTTACCAGCCCTGGATTCGTACCTGCGACCTTCTGATCACGGGGCGAACACCCCAGCAACGGCCCTGACCAATTCTTACTGATTTTACCAAGCTGAATAGTTACTTTGATACCTGAGGTGCGGTGTTGGCACAGTGTTCTATGTGTCTGAAACCCTGTATTGGAGATCATAAGACCGGAAATCAAAGCTGATCTGGAGAAGAATGTCTGCTAAACGCTGTAAATGTAAATCTTTCATTCATTCAAGGACTGTGATTGAGAGCGGTTCTACCTGCTGGTGCCTCGCACTCACCTGGACCTGCTGCGGTCTTCGCTGTGGTCTCGGCTCCTGTCCCAGTCCCTGTCTCTCTCGCGCTCCTTGGTGCGTTCGCGCTCCCGGTCGCGCTCCCTGTCCCTCTCTCGTTCCCGCTCGCGCTCCCTCTCTCGTTCCCGCTCTCTCTCCTTCTCGCGCTCGCGCTCCCGCCGCTCGCGCTCGCGCTCCCGTTCCTTGTCCCTCTCGCGGCGCTCGCGCTCCAGCTCCTGCCGCTCTTTCTCCCGCTTGCCCTTCTCCTCCTCCAGTTTCTGCAGAGAGGGACAGAGGCGGGGGCTAAGAAGGCGGACGGCGAAGGCACGCGGATGGACAGCACAGTAAAGACTGAACTCTACAATGCAGAGAGGAAGTGGTTTACAGTTCATGTGCTCCGGGGCTGTGCTGAACATACTGCTCACCATGAGGTCAGCGAGTTAAAGACGAAAAGATTAAGTCAGAGGAGCCCCTCGTCTTTTGATTAAAGATTTTTTTTAAACGCTTAAATCCGTTCATGGTTTCCCGCTGCAGAGAGTAACCATGGGTTTCCAGACTTTGAAGCTGCACTCACAATTTGCATATTCATGCAGTTTTCAATTCCAAAACTCTACAGAGAAATCTGGAAACCACTTTCTTCGCCCCCACGCCCCCGTCCCGAAGCTACACCCCGCATCTCAGAAATACAAGGAGCACAATCAGGTAAATTGTCTGGAAAATGCTTCCACCGCATAACATCAGCAGCAACAGAAAGGCTTCAATCCTTGTGAAACTAGTTGTTTTGGACTTACAGGTGTTGAGCTATGGATTCAGAGCTTCGCTGCCCCTACAAGCCTTTATGTTAGGCCTGGGAGGAAAAGCAGGTCAAAGGATTTGCAGGAAAAATTCAATATTTTATATATAGATATATATATATATGTATACATATGGAAAAAAAAATCTCTGGTTCTTGTTACATGATGTCAACAAAAACAACCTCACAAGTTCCAAACATTGGGTGACAACGTGGTGAAAGGTGCATTGCTACACGGTTTCAGTTCTGCGTTCACGTTTGGACAGAAAGGGCAACAAATGAATTTGTAGAGGCTGGCTTACCCGACAGCCGGCTTCCAGGGTCCTCCAAGTGGTCGACTTAGTGAGTATGGAAAATATACGCAAACCAGCACAACACCCACGGTTGCTGATCAAATGAAAAGCTAGATCTACGTCGATCTAATGGTGATTAACTCACATGCCTTGGGCTGCTGATAATAACACTAAACTGAAGCAAATAGTCACTGGACTTTTTTTTTTGGTTTTCCATTAAAATAATTTAATCTACAATTTAAAAATGTAATAATTTAACAGTCTAAAAGAGAAGTTAAAGGGGGAACCGTGGGTCTGATGCACGAAAATGAAGAAAGAGCAGGAAGGTAAGAAATTAAAAGAAGGAGTCAGACATGACATACAGAAAAAAGAAATGGCAGAAGTACAGTACGTATGAGTAAAGTAGGTATAAGTAACACGCCTGAGCCACACTTTCGCCTTGTTACGAAGTAAAAACGAAACACAAATGTAGTATCTGATGCCACTTTCAGTAACTAGAATCCCATTTTGGTTGTATACTAAATAGAAACTCATGTAAAGCACCATTTTAATAGCACAGAACTATCCTACTCAAATAGCCCTGATTACTGAATAATCAAACATCAAAATCAATATGCTGAAGAAAACTAAGGAGCAGGGGGTTAGCGAGACAGAAAACGGGAAAAATGAAAGTGCGCACAAGCAAACAAGAAAGATGGAGTGCTGAGAAGGACACAAACACGGAGCTTTCGCATACCTGGCAATTCTTCAGAGTATCCGCGTGCTGTGGAAGGGCGCCCCCTACTGTAACACCGGCCTCGCGGCCAAGTCACTGTAGTGGTTATTCAGTCAGCACCAATCATTTATATCATGAACATCATCTTAACATGGGGGGGACCCACACAGGTTCACTGGCCTTCGGGGGTCGAGGTGCCACATATTTTAAAAAATTAAAATTAAAAAAAAAAAAACCACTTGGTACAGTGGCACTCTCTGTAGCAGCTAGTCACATAAAGGTTGTGTTCGAAAGACATTTTTTTGTTCCCATGATGTTTCCAATGAGCATCTGATGTTTAATGTGCAAAATAAAATAAAAAATTACTGTCTGCGAATTTCCCCAAGCAATCAGCCCAGCTGCCCCTGTGCGAGTCCTCCAGAAGGGGGCGCCCGCTATATGTAGAGAAGAAAGGAAAGCTCATACTTACATCCTATCCTTGCAACTTTTTCCAAAGCTGTGAGATTCATCTTGCTTTAGTCACCATATGATCTCTATCATAATGGTGGGGTTTAATGAACAGATTAGCTTGGAGGGAAGTTTACATTATGTGCATGCATTTTATGTGTGACTGAAGATTTGAAGAGATCAATTTCAGGCCAAGAACATGGCAACCCTGTCCGTCTCTTTATTACAAAAGTCACTTATCCATGTCTGACAGGGACGGTCTCTATACCGAGCATTTAGTCTAGACTAAAATGCAGTTCAATTAGTTTCATTTAAAAGGAAAAGGATTTAGACCCAGACTAGGTTTAATCTGAGTCTAAAACAAACGTAACAAAACTGAGCGGCACGACTGCCATTTTGAAGAGAACGGCCACTTAATGTTCAGACTTGTGGCCCGTCAGTTAAACCAATCCAAATTCACTAAATACTATTCATGTACTGCCTGGTACAATACTAATACTTGTACACTCACAACCTGAACTAGGAGTGTGCTGTATTTTTGTTGTACTACCTGGGAGGTAAACAAATGTACAGAATGTGTTACCTTGTGGGTGTCGCGGAATTTGTTGATCTCCCTGGAGATCAAGTCTCTTTTGTCCTCTTCCATTTCTATGGCGTTGATGTCCTCCTAGAGAAGGGCAAATAGACTGTGTAAGGTCATCAGTCACACAGCTTCAACCTGATGAGGCTGAGTCTTGGCAGAAATAGAGACAATGTAGACATGATCTAAAAAGACACCTCCAACTAAGCGTGGCAAAGAATTTGGGGAATTCAATTAAAAATGTATCATCCTAGAAGAATTACCCCCACCCCACCCCACCCCCCGAACGTGTTTGTCTAACAGTCCAACATACCTCTTCCTTTTTTTCCTTTTTCTTCTTGCGACGATTAGGGTCGTCGTCCTGAGAGGGGGCATTGAGCTCGTTGGAATACTCGCGGATCAGGCCATCGATGGCTCCCTTCACTATTTGGTCCCGCTTCTGTGTTTCTTCATCCAAAACCTCCTCTTCTTCCTCACCGCCCTCTTCAGTCTTCTCGTTCTGCCCGGGAGAAAAAGATCCCTATTTAAAACCCAAAACTTTAAAACGTGTCACGACCCCTAATAGCAGTGTTTTCCTTTTAATTACATTGGGGGGCACGCAAAATCCCCCTTTTTCTTTCTTTGGCTCTCGACGAAGGCGGTCGCATCTTTCTCCTCTCCCTCCCCTATCTCTCCTGCTGGCTCTCTTTTTCTTGCCCTGTTTCGTGTCTGTCTCCGAGACTCTCTTTGCCCTGCTCTCCGAACTACGGAATTATGGATTTGATCAACTGGTCTCTGAACGCAATTGACACCATCTTCTCGACGAGAAGCTTGGGTTCGGGGGAACCCAACTGTCCTGCAGGAACGTTTGCGGCTGGATACATGACGGACGGGTGGGAGAAGTGGCGCGTCGTGTGCCTGGCAGCCCTTTCCTTGGAGGACGTGGAAGACATCTATCTATTTGAACCGTGATAACTAGGTTTCTGCTGATTGGATTAAGGGGGATATCGACGACTGAAGAAAGCGGTCACAGCTGCTCAAAACCCCACAAGGCTGGCCAGCTCTGCAACGGGATTTGGATGGACCTGGAGACCAGTGATGGACATCAGATATCTGTGAAACTGGAAGACAGATATCAATCCAACCCAAACAACCATTCTCTCTCTCGGCCACCCCCCCCTTACCAGCGCCGGTCTCGGCCAAGGCCGTCGCTGGAGACAAACAACTTCCCCCGGAGAGCAAGATAACGAGACGCTCTGAATTCCTTCCCCCGTTCCAAGGACACCTGCTGCGGACTGGTTTTCAGGCTACACAGGCTTATACATCATACACACACACACACATACGTACACAGCTACAGATTAACAATTCACTGCACCTTCCCCCATCCACGCCTTCGGTGCTTTATACCCCCAGTGTGGGTAGGCAGGTCGGTGACTAGCGCTTTTTCAGCTGCGAAGCCGGATGGCTGTTGCCTACATTGGACTACCTCCATATCCCCCTTCCCCCCTCCCCTGATGCTAGTCATGTCTCATGTGTTTATGTGCTTTGTGTGCTGAGGTGGTTTTTTTTCCCCTTCCCACACTGCCCTAAAGCACAGTCTGGGCGGGGCTCTTTTTTCTCTCCTCCTCTCTCCTCATGTATTCTATATTTCCTTATTTCCTATGCTACCTCTCGACTGACCTGTCCCCGCAAAGTGTGATGTTTGTGTATGTATGGTCAGAGGGGTCCAATTTCGCTGCATGTAACAGTGTATGTGACAAACAAAGGCTTAACTCATAACTGTCATTAAAAGAACGCCATGATTCTGTTTGTGTCTGTGTCCGTCTAACCCTAACCACCCGCCCCCTAAAAGCGGTAAACCTAGGCACATGTGCACGCTGGAGTAGTTATGGCATGAGTAAAGGGCCAAATGGAGGGGCACTCTCACCCCATTGGAGCTCTTCTTCTTGGCCTTCCACTCGTCTAACTGGGCCTTGGTCTTGGCGTCCACTTTTACCAGAAGTTTCTTCTCTCCAACCTGAAGCTCATGGAGAAGTCTGAGAGCCCTTAAAGTCGACTCTGGCTCTTTATACTCACAGAAACCAAATGCTGAAAACGACATTTGCATTAAGGATCAACATTAAACCATCCAAAAGACATGACATGGGCAACAGGACAAATAAAATTGTTCACGCAGAATAAAGTTTATTAACCTTGTAGTTTGCCTGAAGCTCCTTGAACTCTTTTCCAGCTTAAGACCAAGCCACATTTCTGTAAGAGAATAACGATTTACCGAACAGCATGTCATCTTTTTACAACAGCGTTTTTCCAAATATGTCCATATACCTGTGTGGAAACTTATCTCTGAACTGGCCTCACTACTGAGAATCACCTCGTTTGGATAGCTCCCAAGGTCATTAAACCTTACAGACTTACTAAAGCAACGTAGAGCCCCAACACAATATCCATGTACATGGTCGCTGTTTCCCTATACAATGTTATCTACGAATCAGATCAGAAGTAACAGTGGTGCTTCAAAACTGAATGGCACTGGCATAGTAAAATATAAGTGTAGTCACAATAAGCAGTACATCATTCACAATAAAAGCAACTCAAACGCTGACGTGCATAACAAGAACTGTTAGTGACGTTCTGAACTTAACCTGTAAAATTGTAAAAATTTATAAGAAACGTTGTTTCATTATAGACATCCTTGTATATCCTTACAACCCTGCTACATAACCACACATGAATACTTACAGAGAGCAGTTGTCTGATCAGCATGTCTGAGGCTTTCTCTGAAATGTTCCCTACAAACACAGTGGTTGTGGGCCCACTGCTCTCCTCACTTTCCTTGACACGTACAGCAGGGGCTTCCTTCCTCGGAGCAGCCACCTTACTGACGACTGGCACCGAGGTGGGCACAAGTACCTGGACCAGAATTCACAGCAGTCATTTGGTGAGAGGCAGATTTTATTGTTACCACTGTCTCTGGGTGAAATGCTTCTCATATTCATTTGCATTTAGTATTTACAATGCCAAATCAGGCACATTGTGCGAATCACCACATCTAATTGATGCATTTAAGACACAAAAGCAACTAAAACAAGGCAAATGTTATAACTAGGGGTGTTGAAATTAATCAAATAATCGCGATGCAGATGTGGACGATTCTGCATCGATGCAATGGCAGCTCTTAAGCGATTTTAACGGAGGTTTTCAACCGGCGATGCTCTGCCCCCTAACGGTCTACGACGGCATTGCAGGTGGTCTGTGACATGCAGTCCCACTTTACTACTGAACTCACCTTATTAAAATGATTCCTTTTTTATTTTTCAAGACATTTCCAACTGATTTGGGCATATTTTGAATATTGAATGTATATATCACTGGTTACCTTCTAACTAATTGTATCTGCACAAATTATCGAAAAGCACTGAACAGACTCTAGTTCTCCACTGCTGTTATAATATCTGCACAAACTTCAATGTTGGTCAGACTGTTTTAAGAGATACTGTTTTATTAATAGACTGGATATAGAATTTTTCATATTGAAACGGTTTTTAACCTCTTGCACATACAGTGTAAAAGTCAATTTCCACTTCTGTAGGTTAATACTACATCTAAATTCTCTCTTTCTACTTCTATTTCTAGTACAAATTTCAAGTTTATATTAAATACTCAATTTCTAGTTCAAAATGTATATTTTGTATTCTATTTATATACTTTTTGTTCTATATGCCCTATTTGTTCTTGCCCTATTTGTGTAAACTGGAGCCACGTCATCTCATCTCTCTGTATATCTCTACAGTATATAGCAGAGATGACAAAGCTTACTGTGACTTTGATCTTTATGAATAATGAATTTAATGCAAATATCTAAAAAGTAATACAAAAAATACTCCCTCCAACACTTAGTCTGAGTGGGGGTCCCTGGGACAGAACCAGATGAAAACCCCTGGAGTGTATTATAATGACATTGCTTGGTGATTTTCTGGCTGTGGCATAAAAATTCTGTAGCAACTATAGCTGCCCAATCTGTGATCCATGCCCAATCTGCGTGCAATGTGAAGTAATTTAGAAAAATTGATTGCATGCATCGCAATGCATCGAGATATCAAATTGAATCGAATCGCTGACATGACAATCGTAATCGAATCGAGAGACCAGTGAAGACTCAGACCTCTAGTTATAACACATACAGTTCTACAGTAATAAAGGGGTCTAACTGTACTAAGGGCAGCACTGATCATCAATATGTTCTCCCAAAATAAATTGTAATAAATAAATTGACAAATTCCCATTTGATGTAATTTGACTTACTGTAGGTGCAGGGGTCATGATACCCATATGAACAGGTATCATTGGGGTTCCTGTCATGTCAAAAAAAGACACAATGTAAGAAAATTTGCAATCGCTTGTTTTCACCATAAAGGTCACAGGTCATATCTGATCTTACTGTACCTGGGGGCATAGAGGGAGGAAAACCGGCGAACTGTGGTGGTGGGATGCCAGGCGGCATTGTAGGGATGCCGATTTGCGGCCGGTTGAGATGTGGAGGGAAAGACATCTTGGGTAGAACACCCACCTGAAAGTAAATGAGAAGAGACTTTAAAATGGAATTTGACTGAGCCCTTTCCCAAAAAGGTACACCTCATAAAGAAAAAAAAATCCACTGTAAATTTGAAGTTATGTCTTCACCCTTAACCACTTCCATATTGATAAACATTTGTCATGGACCAATGTTAAACAAAGGTTAACAAGATAAAAGCTTGTGGCAGTTGGCATGGTCACAAGTCCTCATTAAGTAACACCACAACTGAACTAAATTCTTTCAAATAAAAAGAAAGAGAATGACAAGTATGGAGTGTAAAGGAACCAAAGTTTAAACCCTGGTAAACTTGCCTTTAAACATAGTAACCTACTGGCTTTATATTAAATAACATAACTGTTTATGACAAGGTCAGATCTTGCTGAAGGCCCAACACAACTGGGCTGAAACAACATTACAATACTCTCTGAACAAAATAAATTAATCATTTATCAGGCAGCAAAAAGTTGGAGCATGTCGTGACTGACGTGTTTATAGCACAAGCGCACATGTTGATGTTGAAACGATGTACCGTGAAGCCCTCATCTCAGCACAGTCAACAAATACATAATAATCACATCACAACCATATTTACTCAATTCCGGCATCTCTCAATTTTGGTTTGAGAGGCCGGCTGTCGCGCTAACAGACACTGCTAAGGCGAATCAATTCACCCGCGTTAACAAGCCATTTCTCTCTCATCTGGCGCTGGAGGTTTCCGCCATCTTACAGCTGGACGTCTACGGCGTTCTGACCCAAAGAAAAATCAAATTAAGATTGGGGTGGCTAACACAAGTAGCACTGCTAACCGGAGAGAAAATGTCCAGCCTGCACTAAGCCGAGTTACGAAACCGCAACGGCGACAAAATCTCCACAGAATTCCAACATCCTCTTTAGAGTGTTCATTCAGCTGACAGCGTAAATGTAGTTTACAATACACGACTCACTAATAAGAACTCGCAATTTTGGCCCCCAAAGGAAAAACGGGGACGAGGTCGCTAACGTGAGAACCGTTAGCATTAGCGATTTAGCGGGCAATGTGCGGCGCTCGATAGCTTTGTTAGCATGCTAGCCTGCTACGTAACCGATACTGAAAGTGAACGTAAAGCTATCACGTCTCCGTTCTCCGCATCAGTCCAAAATGATTTCCAGAATGTTAAATGAAACACATGAAGAAATGTGACTCGGAAAAAAAATAACAATACACCAAACGCAACGCGTCTCACGTACCCAAACCTATTCTGCCGTTTTCTGACTGAAAGTTAGCTAACCGGATCTCCAGCAGTCACATCAACGAGCGACCTCACACTGGAGCTTCCGCTACCACGACATTGTGGGAAAACGCGCGGCACATTAAAAGTCCTAATAAAATGTCATATTACCGCACTTGTGTCCGTGTTAAGCAGCGTGAGCTTTCGCCAAACTTACACTGGGAAAGACACCGGTGCTAGTCTGGACTGAGTTCTATGTGAGTTCGATGTTTATTAAACATATTGCAATTTTACGTCTAGATTTGAGATATTGTCTGCTAATGTCCACTTCCCAGACGATCCGAAGTCTACCCTGATTGGTCGGTGAATGTCAGACTACCCTGTCTAATCATACCCTGTAAAAATTTAAAAGTTGTGCAGTATAATTCCAGTCTAAAGATATTAAATTCTTCAGTACACTACCCGGTCTAACCATACTTTACTTTTTTACTTTTTACTTTATTCTTTATTACAGGCTCAAGGTCCAAAAAAAAAAAAAAACATATACAACCCACACAATAAAAAATTTACAGAATACAGCAATACCAATGTCTCCACAACTTTGACTGATACCGTATAGCACCAACCCTTATATTCGATAAGCCCACAATAATCTCATTATTAGAAGCATTAAGTCGGCAGATAAATTTATACATAAAATTTCATAATAATGCTTTAAAAGTGATTGCTCTTGCACATTTCACTTGCACTATGCCATCTAGGTCTCCTTAGTAAAATTCTCAATGCATCATTATAAGCTACTTGAAGCTTCTGTAAACTGGATGTCCTATAGTTGGAGCACAAATGAGCAGTATAAAGTGTTGTACAGTATGCTTTAAACAAAGATAATTTTACCTCATCTGAACAAAAACTAAACTTACGTACATATTCTGTAAGGTTTTAGAAGTTGTGTTGTATAAACTTAATATAAAGACATTAAACTCTTAAGTACATAACGTTATATTATAGGCGGGTGCAGGCAGTAAGAGTACATGTAACGGTGTTACTTAACCTGGATACAAGAAGTGTCAGTGTTACGTATAATGTAGCATTGTTATTCTATTTCAACTTAAACCAGTATCACAATGGAGGTTTGTCTTTTTATGTATTTATATCAGGAGTGCGCAAACCTTTTGGCTCAAAGGCCACCCCGGGTTTTAAAATTTGACAGACGGGCTGGGGGCGGGGTTATCGAAAGTTATCAATGTTTGCTGTCAGTTAACTGGAATCCGATGGGTATTGTAGCGAAATGGTGAAACAAACAAAGTTTTTAGGGCAACTTTGTAATTTTGTAAATATTCAACGGGTCGGATAGTTTGTCCGTCCTTCCAGCCATTGCTTACACTATTAAAAGTAATTGAGGCATGTGTGTGGACTGTGAACTAACTGACTCTGTCGCACCACTGCACTTTACACATCACCGTCGCTGTGATACACATGCTGCTATACAGACCATTTCCTCCACAAATGACTGTTGATACAACACTGCAATGATCATTTTTCCACTTATTTGCACAAATATCGAACATTGAATGGACAAATAGATTACTGTTATAACCTCTTGCACATCCAGGGTAAAAGTCAGTTTCCACTTTGTAGGCAATACTGCATTCTGACTGTCTCTCTATCTACCTCTATCTCTATTTCTAATTCTAGGTTAAAGTTATACTTATTATTCCATTTCTAGTTTAAAATGTATATTTTGTACTCTATTTATATATTGTTTATTCCATGTGCCTTATTTGTTCTTTGTTCCCTATTTCCTACTGCACTGTTAAAACTGGAGCCACATCGTCTCATCTCTCTATGTATCTGTACAGTATATAGCAGAGATGACAATAAAGTTTACTTTGACTTTGACTTTGGAGGGGCTAGACACCTGACAAAACCCTTTTTTATTCATGTCGATAGAGTATTCCATCATAATTTGAACTTTGTTGAGGAAACGAAACAATACCACAATGTAGTTTATTTTATGGGTTTTCATCAAATATTCTAAACTGATGAAATGGAACACGCACGTGGGTATCATATGGTATGGGGACCACAGCACTCACGCATTCTAACGTGCATAAAAACACTAATATAAACACTATATAAGCTTCTTCTCATTACCTCAGAGCAAAGTATTCACACTTTACGCTTCCTAGGTCATACTACATACGTCAAACGCCATGTTTTGTTTGTTTAGGGCTAAAACGCAAACTAAAATATTAAAACGATTCAAAACAGATGGTTGATACTATTTCCTGTTGAACATTTAGCATTAGATACTAAAATGAATCTGTGTTGTGATCAGTTATATTTACACTTGTCTTTATGTACATTAGTTGACATTAGTCACCAAAAAGTAGCTGGATATAATTATTTACATTAATTTTATTTTAAGCAATTAGCAACTATGCCATACTACTTTCCCCAAACTCAATCATGTTTAAACTATAGCAATTGATATATGTATGCAGTGTGTTTTTGATCCTGCTGAACTTGTCTTGCCTTTCCAGCTTTGTTTGCATAGTAAGCTGCTCCTAATTTAATTGTGGAACTACTGGAATTGTGAGTTTTAACAAGGAAATTCAGTTCACGAAAAATGAAGCATGATTTGCAAACTAAACCGTTAACACAATAATATCATTATATTTTACAGGCTGGTAACATCATTCTCTAATAATCGTGTCTGGGATGGAAAATAAAATCTTTGCTTATCAACATATTAATCTACATGAAGACATGTGGAGAGCTAAGTTTAACATTTGAGTTCAGTGTCTTTAGTCGTGAATTTTACATAGACGAAGTGTTACCTAAACACTGCTAGGTTAAATTTGCTTAAAGGGTCATCGTCTTCATTAGTCACGCACCTAGTTTTACAAGTACGTTTTAAAAGTATATGTCTCAAAAAACAATTTCTGCGCAATGTACGTATTAAATCATATTCGTGTCTGTTAAAGTGCAGCGTATTTGGTGTTGAAAATGCTATTATAAGCCGTGTTTATGTGACACAAGAAGTAAATATATGGCATTTTGGGGAACTGCCAACTGGGCCCTGTTTCAGAAACTCTGGGATTAAACCTGACCTCTGGGTTGATTAAGTCGATGAGTTTTCACTAAACCTGCTTTCTGAAACAGGGCCCAGGTTATCTTTACGGAGTATGTTGCCACAGTAACTGACTCAGAGTTAGGCTGAACTGGCTTTCAGAAACCGAAAAGTCCAGATTTCCCTTAACTCGGAGACAAATAACTCTTGAGTTTTCACTAAACCTGCTTTCTGATCCGTAGTTGATCAAAACGGTAAGGCGTGCTTTGAATCTGTTCTTGAAAATCGCTGTCCGGAATCGACTGGAATAAACTCCGTGAATTCTCAATAACATTGTGGATTCACACAAATCTGGTTCTAGTTCAATTACATTACCCATATCTGTACTAATTACTAGATTCCAAATTCAGTAATATCGCAAGCGATTAATGTTCCCTTCTTTAATTTTTCCTCCCTGTTTAAAGCACCGTACACATAGGGCGGACGTGTCCGGAATCGCTTAAGGAGACACTGTCTGCCTGTCTCTGTCCTCGAAACACTACTTTCAGTTTTCACACCAACTCGAAATTTCTGGAACAGATTCCATCCGCGCAACCTGGTTTTTTTTTTTTTTCCGTTGAGAAACTCCTTATTCAACAATCCCGTCCCAACTTGAACGCGCCACATGTTTGACGGACACATGACGTCACACACGGGCGGAGTTTTCATGGAAAGTGCTAGAAAAAACCGGAGTACAACCACCTCAGATACATGGTATCCTTCCGATACAAATCTAACTCCTGCAGTAATCATTTTTTGTGTGCGTTACACAGGTCGTGCAGTTTATTTTTTTGTTTTTCTACATGTTAACACACGTCCACATTTATATACGCACAAACACGCCACAGCAACGCGATGCACGTCATAAGTAGATAGAGAGCACATTACTGTGTCGAAGCGCTTTGTGCGTAGCGCCGGTGACGCGGAGTGATACGCCGCATAAGAGCTCGTGGTTTGTATATAGTTATAGGCAGCGCGCGTTGCCCGCTCTCACTTCCCTGCATCAGATCGCGGAGGAGATTGGATTTGTTGGTTGCATTTTATTCAAGAGAAATCAACGGAACGAAACAAGGTAGAGATTCGTTTGAAACCTTTTCTAATTGTCCTGTTCTTTTTAAGATATGTTGTCCAAAAATGATTATGATTCTGCTTGTGATTAGTTAGATGCGTCAAATAGGATTTTACTTTTAATTAGTCCTCGGTAACATTAGAAAGTTTCATCTCTATGGAAAACTTAGATGGTGCCGTTTTCAAGGTTACATCTTATTAAAATGGGCGAATTTAAACCTGTTAGCTTGGTAGCCGAGCTTGCTAACGTGACTGTACAGATCTGTTCTTCACAGCAGGTGCGGTTAAGCCTCCGTAACCAACAAAGCCCACTTGGTTAGTCTGTATAAGATGGCGTCTTAATTGTGAATGTTTATCGAATATGATCACTTTAAGTTAGAATAGCTTTAATGACAATAGTTGTAAATCCGTTGTTGAACAGACAATAGGACACGACAGAACGCATTGATGCTAACGCTAGCTACTGCAGTGGGCAGTTAGCATGCTAGACACATCAATGCGAGTTCTTCGAAGCCTATCGAGTTACAAGCCTACATAAAATTTTAATTATACTTATTTAATTTATTCGCGATTACTGTTAATATCGTTACTCTTCGCGTTTTTGGTTTCGGTTTCCGCGTCGATTTCTAAAGCTGAAATTGCTTATAATTAATACAAATGAGCGAAATTAGTGTTCTCGTTGTTTTTGAAGGTTCACGTGTTTTTGGGGCTCGGTAACTTTCGGATGGAGGGAATAAATTGACATTTTTAATGTAGTTTGTAGTTCGCGCGTGGGTCTGAAGCACGTGCGGCGCCCATTGTGTGTTCGGGAAGTTTCGCCATGTTGTACCGGTTAAAGTGCATCACGCGAGAGGGGCGTGTCCAAATGTCGGAACTACTGTTATATGTGAATATAAAATATGTACATGGAAATAATTTGTCATTCTGTCAACTTTTTTGCTGGCTTTAAGCAAGATGAAATGGGAACCGGATATGCAACCTGATCATCCCTTATCCTCCTTTCTCTTAGATGCCTGAAGAAATGCGCCAAGAGGAGGAGGCTGAGACCTTTGCCTTCCAGGCAGAGATCGCCCAGCTAATGTCCCTCATCATTAACACCTTTTACTCCAACAAAGAAATCTTCCTCAGGGAGATTATTTCCAACGCCTCTGATGTAAGTTCTGTTACAGTTGGAGTGGGGTGGGGGGGGGGCTTTATCTGTACTGCTGCCAATACTTATTCTTTCTTATTAACCCACAGGCCCTGGACAAAATCAGGTATGAAAGTCTGACTGACCCATCCAAACTAGACAGTGGGAAGGACCTGAAGATCGACATCATCCCCAACAAGCATGAGCGCACCCTGACCCTTGTGGACACAGGAATTGGAATGACCAAGGCTGACCTCATTAATAACCTGGGTACCATTGCCAAGTCAGGAACCAAGGCCTTCATGGAGGCTCTTCAGGTAAAACACATTGTGAATTGTACACCACTTTATGAATTGTAATGTGATCTGCTTTTCCTAACAGCTGTATACGTCCATTGACCTGACACTAATGTCATGACTTTATTTTTCTCCCATCAGGCTGGTGCAGACATCTCTATGATTGGGCAGTTTGGTGTGGGCTTCTACTCTGCCTACCTGGTGGCTGAAAAGGTGGTGGTCATTACCAAGAACAACGATGACGAACAGTATGCCTGGGAGTCCTCTGCTGGCGGCTCCTTCACAGTCAGGGTGGACCATGGTATGTTAGGCTAGTACTATCTTGAAGCATAAGCAACAATGGAGGAATAAGTTTCCTGTGCCAAACCACAGAACTTATGAATTGTAAATTCTAGCAGGATACAATTCTGCCTTACTTAACCCTGTTTCTCAACGACTTTCAGATGTTTCTAGCGTAATAGTGCCTGTATTGATAGTGATGTAATGACATTTGACGTCTGTGTGCAGGTGAGCCCATTGGCCGTGGAACTAAGGTCATCCTTCACCTCAAGGAGGATCAAACTGAATACATCGAGGAGAAGCGGGTGAAGGAGGTGGTGAAGAAGCACTCTCAGTTCATCGGTTACCCAATCACCCTCTTTGTAAGACATTTTCTATATAGCTTCACTATTAAAGGGCTTGCAGGGATTGAGAGGAGAACTTAACATTGTTAATATTTGTTGCTCAGGTGGAGAAGGAGCGTGACAAGGAGATCAGCGACGATGAGGCAGAGGAAGAGAAGGCTGAGAAGGAGGAGAAAGAGGAGGAGGAGGAGGAGGCAGAGGACAAGCCCAAGATCGAGGATGTAGGATCAGATGATGAAGAGGACGCCAAAGATAAGGACAAGAAGAAGAAAAAGAAGATTAAGGAGAAGTACATTGACCAGGAGGAGCTGAACAAGACCAAGCCCATCTGGACCAGGAATCCTGATGACATCACCAACGAGGAGTATGGTGAATTCTACAAAAGTCTGACCAATGACTGGGAGGACCACCTGGCTGTTAAGGTGATTATCAGAATTAGATTAGTATTGTATTGATTAGAATGAATCCTATGCGAACTGGTATCAAATGATATTTTTGTGTTGTAGCACTTCTCTGTTGAGGGCCAGCTGGAGTTCCGAGCCCTTCTCTTCATCCCTCGCCGTGCCCCATTCGATCTCTTTGAGAACAAGAAGAAGAAGAACAACATCAAGCTCTATGTGAGAAGGGTCTTCATCATGGACAGCTGTGAGGAGCTCATCCCCGAGTACCTGAGTAAGGACCAGTTTTGGGTTTTGTCAGTAAATCTTATCTATAACCTGTGAAAGTCAGGTGAATATCAGTCTATGCTAACTCCCCTGTTACTAGCCTAGTCCTTTTATGGGAAGTGGTAGTTAATCATTTTTACTTCTTTCAGATTTCATCCGTGGTGTGGTGGACTCTGAGGATCTTCCCCTCAACATCTCCAGAGAGATGCTGCAGCAGAGCAAGATCCTGAAGGTGATCCGTAAGAACATTGTTAAGAAGTGCCTGGAGCTGTTTGCAGAGCTGGCCGAAGATAAGGACAACTACAAGAAGTTCTATGAAGCTTTCTCCAAGAACATAAAAGTAAGGAAGTGTTTTAAGTTCACCACTGATACTCAAAGGTGGGATTTATGCTCTGCTTTTAATTGATTGCATTTTGTTTCCATACTTGTTGCTCTCAAAGTGCATTACCATGGATAAAGGTTTGCATTATGGCGTTTAGTATGCCTTAGGTGAAAAACCCTGTAGTGCTTTTGTAAAATGTATGCACATCTCTGTAGTAAAGGTCCAATAGCTTGTGTTAAGAGCTGTTCAGGTGTGATTGGTAAAACAAGGAACTAACGTTGAAATTGGTTTTGCAGCTCGGCATCCATGAGGACTCTCAGAACCGTAAGAAGCTGTCCGAGCTGCTGCGCTACCACAGCTCCCAGTCAGGAGATGAGATGACCTCCCTCTCAGAGTACGCAAGTCGCATGAAGGAGAACCAGAAGTCCATCTACTACATCACTGGTAAGACTTGTTTGAAAGTCTCTTCCTTCTCCACATCAACCTATGCGTAAGGAATGGTTTGTTGCAAAATCTTACCTGGTATTGTTAATGATGTCAGTAATGTTTTAGATTACATTCAGGCTGTAACTGAACCCATAGCATCGTGGAAGTAAAACAAAGTCTTTTACCAATAAATTTTCTAGGTGAGAGCAAGGACCAGGTGGCCAACTCTGCCTTTGTGGAGCAAGTGCGCAAACGTGGCTTTGAGGTGCTCTACATGACCGAGCCCATCGACGAGTACTGCGTCCAGCAGCTGAAGGAGTTTGATGGAAAGACACTCGTCTCAGTCACCAAGGAGGGGCTGGAGCTGCCAGAGGATGAAGAGGAGAAGAAGAGGATGGAGGAGGCCAAGGCCAAGTTTGAGAGCCTCTGCAAGCTGATGAAGGAGATTCTGGATAAGAAAGTTGAAAAGGTAAATGGAGACATCTTAATTGTAGGGAAGAAATAAATGGTTTTACATCAGTTTTGGGTTTTGTTTTTTTTTTAATGTAGGGCTTCACCCCCCTTTTTTTTGCGCTGTACATTTTTAGCGGAAAAGGGTTTCGTAGTTATCCATTGAAGGTAATTATGGTGAAACAGTAAGTAGTGAGTTGGGTGTGGTTTGGAAAATGGAAAAAAAAATGCTGTGGATGAAATGAATTGCTTGATTCAAATGGAGTATGTTGTGCTTACTTGCTAATGCTTCCAATAAGTTTGATGGGAACTTCATAACGCAGTGCTTGATCTAACTAACCTGGACGGTGTTGGTGCAGTTGTGTCTTACCCTGTCCCCTTCCTCCCTACAGGTTACAGTGTCCAACAGGCTGGTGTCATCTCCCTGCTGTATCGTGACCAGCACATACGGCTGGACGGCCAACATGGAGCGCATCATGAAGGCGCAGGCCCTGAGGGACAACTCCACTATGGGTTACATGATGGCCAAGAAACACCTGGAAATCAACCCTGACCACCCCATCATGGAGACCCTGCGACAGAAGGCAGAGGCCGACAAGAATGACAAGGCTGTGAAGGACCTGGTAATCCTTCTGTTCGAGACGGCCCTGCTGTCCTCTGGCTTCTCTCTGGATGACCCTCAGACGCACTCCAACCGCATCTACAGGATGATCAAGCTGGGATTGGGTAAGGGCCAAATATGTTCTGGGTGTGAGAACTGGAGCTGAAGCTTTGACTTCGTATCTTCCAACATGTCCTTTCTATACGACAGATTTGTTATAGCTCCGGTAGTCTCCGTTCATGAAAACTTGTTTATAAAAGGCTTTAGTGTATCAGGACTTCAAATGAAAGTTGTTTCCTCATAAATCCACTGGGTGGTGCTGCTTGGATCTTTGTAGTCGGTCATGTGATGTTTCACATTTTGACTAAATAACTGTCGTTTGATTTTTAAACTACTTGTTATTAAGTTTGTACTTCAACATCGATCAGATTTTTCTTTATTGAGTAGGAAGTGTTAAATTCTACAAGATTCGTTATGGTTCCTGGCAGTCTGCTTTAAGTGTTATGTTCGCTAGCAGATTAATCCTGTTAATATTTCATTGATCTATAAACTTCCGTAGCATTAAGGAATATTGGGAGCTGTGGCGCATCAGCTAATCATTTTGACCTTTTTCCTCCTCCAGGTATTGATGACGACGACCTCCCCGTCGAGGAGCCCACTGCAGCACCCACCACAGAGGAGATCCCACCACTGGAGGGGGATGATGACGCCTCTCGCATGGAGGAAGTGGACTAAAGCCCCCTGTACATTCTCAAATTGGACCAGAGCTGCTCACTATAGGGCCATATTTGAATAATTCCAAGACTTTCCATTTTCCTGTATAAGATGTATGTAATGGTTGAAGAACAGGGGAAGAACCTGTTTTCCCAGCTGTGACCTAATATTCTGTTGCACTGAGCTTCCTGAAGAGAGGGATTATGTGTGGAGAGGGGGGGATAGAACATTCCATCAGGTAGAGGTGTTTGGGGAGGGAGGATGCACCTTGCTGTTCATGAATATGTACACCACACTTAAGGGGTGGACTGCAGATTTCTTTTGCCTGAGTCCAGGCTTGTGTGTGTTCAGTGTCTTGTTTTTGCAGAAATTAAAAAGTTGGAACGCAATGCTTTACTGCTGTTTTCTTGTCAGTTTATACATGTTATCACAAATACATATAGCTGCCAAATTGATAAAGGGCATGAGTAACTGGAGAGTTTTTAAGAAATTGGTATTGGTGTAAGCTCTGAAAGTTTGACTTTTTTTGTCATGGCATAAACAGAGCTGTTAAATAATGTAGTCCTCATTCTTACTAGTTCTATAAGTGAATACATTTTAAAGGAATAATAAAGTTGGGCTTTGAGGGTAGTGCCACAAAATGAATCAATACCTCGTACACAGAACCTCGGGTCAATCTTATCACTCCTACATTCTTATCAAGCGCATGCTAGCAGGCGGTACCACCAGATAACCCCAAGCAGCCTTTTGTTCTAATGCGTGTCAGGACTGTCGCTGGAAGTAGTTTCCTAACAAAGCCACTGGGTGGCGCTGCTTATTGACAACTGGCGAGAAGCAGGTCGGAGAGAACCACCGTTTTTGTCTCTGAACAAGTTTTTTGTTGCAGTCTTGATATCCAAACTAATTACTAAAGCACACAACAAACTTACATATATATATAGACAGATATAGATTCAAGATTATTTGTCATGTGCAAGTTATACAGGTACAACATGCAGTGAAACGTATCCGGATCCGCTCTTTTAACTGTGCAACAGACAAGGGAAAAACAAGACACAATACAAACTTACAAACATAAAGACTAACTTAAATAAGGAGGTTGGGGTAACAGGACGAAAAAAATAAAACTATATATAATACAATAAGGAACATAAAGTTACATGTGCATAGTTTACCTGAGTTGCATAATGTGCTAAGACAGAACCGGAGCAATGAAATGATATTTAAAGTGAAGTGCCAAGTGCAACTGCAGCATTATACGTAGCAGACAGAGTAGAGCATGTGATACTGGACTGTGAAATGTGGCAGCCAGTATAAATGATTATCACAGTTGAGGTTTATATAACAGTCAGACAGTATAAAATTATCTTAAATAATATGAGGTATGTATTAGCAGCAGTAATACCAGAACTGCTGAAACGGAGGATGAAACAGACCACATTGGACAGGCTTTTATCGAAAACCCCTGCAGATGAAAGGGAGGAAAGCGTGGCGAAACGAGCAAAAAATCAGCGAATAAGATTCAGTTCAGCCTTTCTCCTCCAACTTCGTCAGCATTTTCAGGTTGTCTGATGTGCAAGGCAAATGCTGTACATTATGCTTAATAAAAGCAGTTTATTGCAGTACATTCTATTGTATTGTGTTTGTATACAATATTCGTTATTTATAAGCACATTTTTTCTTATTTAAAAGCATCTAACAAAAAAAAATGCGGGGGGGACGGATTAATGGCGTTTCAATGGGGGAAATTGATTTGACACACGAGTAATTTGAGTTACGGGTTACGAGCTCCGTCACGGAACGAGTTAAACTCGTAAGTCAAGGCACCACTGTATAACCATTTGTTTCAAGGCCTGCAGAGATTTGAAGTGAAAAGTGTCGAACATTAAAGCATATTAGAAAGTCAGGAAAAATTCACGGCTGACCTATTGCAGGTTCTCAACCACAGCCGTGACTTCCAGAGATCTGTCATCACGCGTGTGTCGTCCTTACGGTCCGTTTAACCTTAAGCACGCGCGCTCACATTTTTACCTTCAGAAACGTTGCATCACTGTATTCTAGGGTTCTTCTAAGTCACATGTTTTAGTGTAAAGAGGCGTGGGAGAGGGGCAGGAGGGGGAGGCCTCTGCTGAACACTCAGATCAGGTGCAGGAATGAATAGTTACCACACCGAGGAGGATATCAGAGCTTATCTGCCGCCACGCGACATCCCGCCACACTCAACTCACGCCTCGACGTAGTCATAAAGAGAGCGTGGGCTTTCGAGACCCGAACTGTCAGGGGCTCCACACCTCCATCCACGACAGTGACCTGCAAATCAAGATCTTCACACGGGCACCACACTGCCAACTTTGCTACACAACCCAAAACAACACAAAACAAAACAAAACAAACCATCTCGCTGGGGTTTTTTTTCTGATAACGCTTCTGTTATCTCTGCACTAAAGCCAACAAATAGAAGCGAACGTTGTTCCTCCTCATATGCATCTAAGACCAAAAAAAAATAGAAGCCCACCCCAAGTTTCAACATCATACATCCTGTGGAAAGTTACATCTTTTGCTCAGAAAAAAACAAGACGATGGTTTGTCTATTTCTAGACTCCTACACATTTGCGAGGCAGGAACAGGGAGGGTTTCTTAACCTGGGAATCCCTCCTCTTCCATCATACAAAGAATCTGTCATCTGTGGTCGAAATGATTTCTGTGTATTCATAGCAAAACACGGCAAAGCACGATCGCTTGCCAGAAGCACTGAGTCATGAATATTTGGATTGAATAAACGAGGGGGTTCCGGCTTGTCATTTTCCCCTCAACTGTGTGGTTGTGTATTTGCCAAGGATTCGCCTTTTTAGAATGAGTTTGAAAGAGGAAAAAGGACCCTTATCATTACTAAGAAATATTTCAGATTTTAAAAACTGAGATAAATTGATGTCACCCTTGCAATTTTAATGATGAATGTTTTCTCATGCTGCAAAAAAAAACAATGCTGCCGCAGCGCTTGTTTAATTCAATTTGTAACTTTTGTCAAAAGCAAGCCAAGATATACTCTGAATAGTAAACTTTTATAAAGCTAGAGCTACACCACCACCACCACTAATAATAATAATAATAATAATAATAATAATAATACTAATACCAATAATAACCAACCTGGGTACCGCAAGACATTCCAGAAAAACACCGGTTTCTTAAAATGTTTAGATGTCACCTTGACTCCTCTTACCATAAATTCTACTCAGCCTTTGTGTCACTCTTTCAGCCCACACTTTTTTCTTTGATTTGCGTTGTTTGTGTGGGTGTGCCAGTGTTTAAGGTGGGTGTTGCTATTTAATGTGAGGCTTTAACAGATGTAACAGGCCATTCTTGTATGTCAAGTCATCTTTTCACTGCAAGATATCTCACAGAAAATCTATTCACCTTTGTGGTACTGTGGTTGCCCTTGTGGTGTGAAATCTATTATTGTTCTGCATTTGAAAACAACCTTAAGCATTCTAATTATGATAAATCTTTGTGTTTTAAGAAATGAACCACAAATGAATCTTGGTACAGGATCTAAGTTTGATGTAACTTTTTAAGTTTGAACCTGCACTGTTAATGGTTGTACTGACTTGAAGAGTATGTTGGTAATTATAGGAGCTGAATGCTATTAAATGGTTATTAAAAAGGTTCTATAAAGTAAAGTAGTTAAACCTCTGGAACATAAATACTTAATCTCTATTTTTTCAGTTTTCCAACTTTGGGAATAATTGTGAAGTCATAAAACCCTTGATATGAAAAACTCTTCTAGTCAAAGTCAATGTCAAAGTAAACTTTGTCATCTCTGCTATATACTGTACAAGTACACAGAGAGATCGAGGACAATGTGGCTCCAGTTTTAATAGTGCAAAGAACAAGGAACACATAAGGCACATAGAATAGGCAATATGCAAATAGAATTTAATATATACACTTAAAACTAGAAGTAGAAAGAGAGACAATTCGGAAGCAGTACTCAGCCTATAATATGGTCTTGGGAGTTGTGGGAGAAAGCAATCACGCCTGCCTGGTGGATCGGTGCCATGATGCTGCAATAGCATTCGTGCTCTAGTAAAGGAGAGTAAAGAGTATATGAGGGACATGAGGGGTCAAGCACAATCCAGGAGGCCCTCCTGATGCAGCGTTTGTGAAAGATGTCCTGTAACAGGGTAGAGACGCTTCAATGATGTTGCCAGCTGCTTTAATAATCCTTGTAGCTGTCTGTGATCAGCCATTGTGCTGTTACCAAACCAGACAGAGATGCCGCTGGTCAGGACACTCTCTATGGTGCCACTGTAGACACCGTGAGGGTGGAAGGAGGGCCACTTCAGCCGTTTTAGGAAGTGGGACACTGCTGGGCCTTTTTCGTGATGGAGGTGGTGTTGGTGGTCCAGGTGAGGTCATGTGAACTCCCAGAAAGTTGGTATTCTTTAGAGTCTCAACTGTGGAGCTGTGATGCTGAGTGTGTGGTGAGTGAGTTTTCTTCTGATGTCAACAATTACTTCTCTGGTTTTGTCCACATTCAGTGACAGGACTCACTGCAACAGACAGCCAGCTGCTGAACCACTGAAACAAAATAAGACAGTGTTACAAAAAATGGAACAGTTAGTTGTCCACTAACCTTCTTGTGAGGATTTTTCTCCTGTCACCGCTGACTGTGTTTTGAGCAAAGACTGATGGCTTGTTGCTCTGTGAGATGTGGAGACTTTAGGCCTCACAAGTCCCCTGAACCAATATAATTTAATCTTAAAGATTTTACACATAAAAGAATTCAAGTGGTGTAAACAGTATGTATGCTACAAACCAAGAGTTTTTTTTGCAAATGCACTGAATAATAAGGGTTTCTAAATAACACACAGTCTTTTCTATAATGTCTATCTGATATGTTAGGCACCTACATGGATTTTGAGATTGTGTTCCTCAGGTTGGTTCAGGATGGTCATTTGCTGGTTTGCTGCAAGGGTCTTGGATTAGATCCCGAAAGCTGGCATCAATATTAAGGTACAAAACACTCCACTAACAGCAAATAGTGGGCAATATATTGAGTCTTTAAAAAAAAATCTATGAATTTTTATACAAGATATAGGATTAGGCTGTAAAGTTTATATCATTAAAACTATACTAGTTAAGATGCCAGTTTGCCATTGTCTTCTCCTCGAACTTCACCCTGGGCTGCTCTCCCTCAGTGAACTCAACTCACCCCTGCCCTACTGCCTCACTCTGTAAGTCCTGCAGGCAGCAACACCATGGAGACAGCACGAAGGAACATCCCAAAGAATAGCTGGTTGGTAAAAAGAAAAGCAGTAGCTTTGAGCTGCTAATAGAGGAGAAAGCCTTTTCTTAAGCAGGAAAAGAACATTACAGTATTTTTATTCAAAATATTCTTTTTAAATATATGCCAATATTTTAATTTTGAGTCATTTCTACAGCTACATGTTAATAAAAGTGCCTGTATGACATTTGGGTCATGTGGCTTTGACTCAGAACTGCTTTTTTGTTATTACTTTATGGGAAGAAAACATACTGAAATATATATATTGTATATTGCCATTTAGTTAAAAAATATCAAGATACGATTTTTGCCCTAGTTGGAACAGGAGACGGGCGATTTTTACAGAATTTGTATAGAACAAGCATATACAAATACGGCATAAAAATCTAAACTTGGGTTAGAGGTAGAAAAGAGATCAGTAATTTGAAGTTACATCGGTATTTAAACCATAAGTGATTCTGGATTTATCTTTTTCCATTGAGTGTGTATAAGATCTGCAGTAGTTCAATATGAAAATTCTAAACAGACAATATATTAAATAAGTAACAACTTAAATCCAAGTTTAACATATTTCCAAATGTTTTATATATAGTTTGCAGTATAATACACAGTATTTTTTTTTTTTTTTTTTATAAACGCACGCAAACAGTAAACTACTAAACTGCTTTAAATACCGAGACTCAACCAGATTCCCATCGGAAGTGACGAAGGCCGTGACGTCACGTCCGCTGCGGCCGAGTTTACATTGCGCGCAGAGGCGCGGAGAGACCGTGGTAGAGTTGTGGCCGCTTTACACGCCTTTATTAACCCTAAAAACGTGCACGTAAACACACATGGAGAGTTTAACCAAGCCAACAGAATATAGGACAAACACAGTGCCGATCCCCGCTGACTGCACAATAATACACACATTTACTCTAATGGATGCAAAGGTAAGAGGTGACTAAACACATAACACACGTGAGAGGTGGGGGCGAATGATGTTCTCTGCTTTTCTTGATGTGAGCAACACCATGACCCGACTGCTTATATCTGGAGAAAAAACAGATGTTTAGCATGTTTAGTTCAGATACAAGATGAAAGGAGGATAGAGACGAGGCATATAGATTAAATGCATGTCTAATACTATATTAGAAAATTAACTGAAGTATAAGTCAGGTAGAGTCTATAAGTGTAGACAGCTACTCTTCTTGCATGTGATGTGACTAGGGTGGCTTACAGAGATGAATCCCATGTATAGAGGATCCATTATTTTTTTTAAATGTAAATAAATGTGCATAGTATGTTTTAACAAATATAAAGTCAAAGTCAGCTCATAAATGATTGTTTTTTAATTGTGGTAACTTGTAACTGCCTTTCCCTTCTTTCGTGTCTCTCTTGTGGTTGAGCTAAAGTTATACATTTTAAATGAGATGATAATGTTGACATGATAATTTTATTTATGATTTATTCAATTTTTCTTCTCATAATTTGTAAACTAAATTTGAGTCACGTCTCTCACAGACAACAGTCAAGACAAATGCTGAACGTCAGAAGTCATTCCGTAACAAACGAAGGAACGATGACGATTTCAAGGAAAAAGAGCGACAGAGGAAGAGAGAGGAGAGGGCCAGAAAACGTCAGAATCAGACGGATGAGGATGAGGGTGAGGACTTCTGCCAGGGAGCGACAGAGGAGGAGATTGCGTCTCAAAAACCAAAACTTGGCCGCAGGACCACAAGGCTTGAGCTGTAAATCCCGGCAGGCTCTATTACAGACAGCTACTGATCTGGGGCTTGTCACTCTTTCTAAACATCCAGTACAAAGAAGGGCACCGGCGCAGAGACTTTCCCAGCGTACATCTCTACTCTAGTAAAAAGAAACTGAGAGATGCAGTGCCAGCTGTGCCATGCAGCTGGAAATCGCATACCTGGAATGACGCCACAGGCAAGTTTATTTGAAATTACCCTGTGATATGCCCGAGTCAACAGAACTTGAGAAGCATATAGAATTTTTTGGAAGAGCTCCTGGATGCTAATACAGGCTTCATTTGACTACAGATCCCGCATTTGTCATAAAGTCAATCAAAAGCTTTTTAAACATGTGCATAAACACTCCACGCCTTCAGAAAAATTTCACTTCTGACCTGTGTCAGGAGTGATTTATTGTTTTTACAGAACCTCAAACATGCAGGTAAATAATTTGGAAAACTGAACCACTACTAGGTGGAAACAAGTGTGAAGAAAAAGAATCGAATAGTGTTGGGAATGTGTCAGCATCAGGCAGGTGTCAGTAATGCAATAAGGAGGAACAGCTTTTGCTTTGCCAAAGAGAAGAGATGTACTCATAGCATCAGAGGTTGGTTCTCAGTCATCAAGGACATGGAGGTTTTGAGGGATTGAATCAAAGGCAACTGGACTTGGGTTTCTGGAGCACATTTCTCTCACTCACTTTAGTTCACTTTAATTTTGGACAGGATAGACAGATAGTTAAGAGAGGAATGACCACTTTCCAAGTGAAAATTCCATTAGGAGTTGAATACCTGCCACCCCAATCAGCTTTTTAGTACTGAAAATGCCTTTCGGATTAGAGTTGAAACATTCCAGACACCTAAAAGAAAGTCCAATTTCCTTTAAGTAGAAGTTCCATGACGTGTGTCAGAATGGCATGCAGTCAGACCACTGGACCAACAGAGACCTCATGTCACATACATGTAGGTGTGAGTAAGCAGACAAAAGCTGTAAATAAATGTCTGTCAAATGTTGTTGAGAAATATTCACATTTCCAGCACTGGAGAATCTGGAGAATTTCCACACACGTCTTGCCAATAACTAAAACAGTATTAGTCATCAGGAGTTATCAGGAATGTCTGGACTTCACCCAAAGACACAAATATGCCTAACAGCGATAAAATCGAATGGTGACAGGTGGAACCTGCTGTTCACTAAGCCGCACCCCTGGGACAAGCTTTATCCAAATGTGGAACCTTAGGTTGTGAACGTGGCAGAAAGATTTGTCTTCATGCAGATTTTCTGTTGTGTTAAAGTGTAAGTTTATGAATATGTTTGTGCCTTCTTAGAAGTGGAGGATACATAAAGTCGACTCTTGAGTCTTTTTCAGGTAAATGCAGTGTTCATTTTGTGAATAAAAAGTATAATGAAAAATGTTCGTCTTCTTCCAACCTTCTTCCAAGACTAAGACGACATGTTCAAGCTAAAATTTAGCTCTTGATAATAAATGCACATTTTTGTGTTTTGCAAATTTATTGTCGAAAGTGATAAATGTGAATCGTGAATGGCAACTTACCAATGCAAATACATGAGAAAGACAGATTTATGGACATTGTTTATAATTTGCTAAACAGGTACCGCAAAATCTACTTTATTAACAGAATATGGAGAGACGTCCTGTGATTTCAGATTAAGTGGGAAAAATACACCTCAATGCCACAGTAAGTTAACTAACTGCAAAATGAATGATAAGTCCTTCTATAAACATAAGTCTGCTAGTCAGTGTTATTTGGCAGATTTAAGGGAGAAACCCATACAAAATCCTCAAATACAGTACATTGGGAAAATCTATTAGCCAGAAACCAGCTATTTGCATGAACTAACAATATAATGAAGAAGCCTGCATGTATTACACTGAACCTCTTTACCCACAACAGACATCCATATTTAAAGGCTGTAAACTTAAAACATGCTTACAGACTGTTCCAGACATGGCAGGAGAGCGGAAATCATATCAAAGTTCAAGCCAATCAAGCAAAAAAGTCTATTGAGACAGCAAATTGTTTTCTTACAAGAAGTTCTTTCAATCTGGGCTTTCAGCCGCCTCTGTCCCTTTTATTTATCATGTTTGGGATTCTGAGATACCCAAGCCCGTAAACAGTGACAGAAAAATGTGGTTGAAGAACTTGTTCAACACGCTCTATTTCACTGTTGCACGTCAGCTTCTGGTATACATATCTGCTAAATAGGGATAGATAAAGCAGATTTTTTCAACAGCACGTCAGGGGTGGGTGGGCATAAGGGGGAGTTTTGTCTGGGTTTTTTTGGGGGTGGGGTGGGGGGTGGGGGGGGTTGGGGTTCTTTGGTTATATTCTCTGTATTTATACTTGATAAAAATGAGGACATGTACCTTCAATAAAAATACTTGGACAAAACAGCGTCTGCTAAATGCTGTAAATGTATGTCTTGTGAACATTTGTAAGAGTCAATAAATTGGGAATACTGCAAACACTTGCACCAAATGATAGTCAAAATATAAGACAGAAAAACAGATGATATGATAGGGTAAGAAAAGATAAAGTAATGGGTAACAAACACAATGAGTAGGCCATGCAAAGAATAGATGAGAAAAGGTAAACATGTAGTAAATACAGCAAACCATCATAGGCAAATTCCATCAAAACTGGAGCACCTTTGCTTAAAATGTCTGTTACTGTGAATAGTTAAGTGAGCAACTGATCACTGATCACTGAAAGGCATTAAGTTAAATGTGACACATTTCTTTGCAGCACTATAAGCAAAATTTATGTGTTGTTTTTGGAAGGATTTTGAACTGGAAAATCGGCTAAAATCCCCCAAGTAACAATTGAAATACTCTTATAAATAGCGTTTACAATTGGTCATACCTACAAAAGAAGGCATTACTAAGAACCGACCTTGTTGGATGGCCAAACAGTTGAATGCTCTATGTTATCAAACTGATAAGCAGCACTTGTCATAACAGACTAGAGATCCAGTATCTAGTTGGCTAATGGCAGAGGAGAGATAATAGATTTTTTAAAAATCATAAATTATAAAGTATTTCACTACATATTGAACTTGTGTACCTATATACATGAAAAATACATTTGTAGAAAATGTCTGGACCTTTCCTGATGTAACATCCATGTTGCTAACACAGTGAAAAAGCCTCATTTACAGTACCTTCACCCTGGAAATGATTTGATAAAAGATGTGCAGATTGATGTTGTAATATGAAGTTCACATCCATGATGATGTGCTTATTACGAAGCTTCAGTCTTTACCGGCCTTTAGCATAGAAGGGATTTTACCCACTTAACCGCTGCTCTCTTTTTATGAATTCATTAAGGCAAGGAAGGATATTCATTTAGGGCTTTAAAAGTTTCTCAGGTCTTTTTAAAGACCTGAGAAACTGGTTTCAACCACTGCCTTCATTTTTTGAATTCATTTTTACGAAGCCCTCATTTGGGGCTTTTAAAATGAACACCTGTTTGTATGTTCTCTAGTCATTTGATTCAACATAACCAAACTACAGGACATACAGAAATGTTTATCAGAGGTTTATCCATAAAATATCACAATCCAATAAAAACAACAGAATATAAATGAGTGGTGACCAAGCTTAACGGACGACACAATGGGATGGTTTTTAATGAAGAAGAAGTTCTGCGTATTTGTGTGGGCTCAAGGCATGATGACACTAAAATGCACAAAATTATTGATGTTAATTTGAAAAAATCTAATACATGCATGTCTCTCTCACCAACTTGGCCTTTACTGTCCCAAAGTAGCTTTTCCTACATTGTCAGGAAACCTAAAAGCTGTCAAAGTACCTGTGCTACCACCGTTGAGTCCCTGAGCAGGACTTTTAACCCCAGGTTACTCCAGATAGGCTGTCCCTGACTTCGGGAAACGTAAATTTCTCTGGCCAAGAGATTCTGTTAAATGCTGTAAATGTAGGCCACTTGACTTTACAAAGAAACTAAATTGCCTGAAATCAAAGCCACATCCTGAGCTTGATTTGCTTTACTGTAATTCTCGAACAAAAACAAGAGCAGGTACCAGTCAGTGACGTGTCTCAAGCTAACAGAGCAGTGAATCTGTGTTTGCTCTGCGTAGTCATTATTTATGAGCCTCATAGTTAAAGGTGTGATTTCACAAGTGAACATTTGCTCTGACTCAAGGAAACAAGTAGTGCTTAAGCCACATTATAAATAACCACTCTCATACATCAGCAACTTGCAACTGAGTGGTCACTTTCATGGTATTTCCGAGACTCTGTGACCTTTATTGAGAGCCAGCTCAGTCATTTTGAACTCCACCTTGTTTGCTTCTGAAACTTGCTTTTCTAGTATTAATGAAAAACACTAGCAAAGCAATTTTTCTTACAAAGAGCGTGTCATATGCTTCTCCAGAACATCTGCAAACTATTGTGTTTCTCAAGTCGAAGTCCACCCTTAACACGTCTTTTTTTAAACATCCAAAAGTGTCTACAAATGGGGTGTGGAGTTCATCCTCACAGGCTGTGTTACATCCCGGTTGTGAGGCTGCTCCACCCAACAGATGAAAACCCTGTAAAGTTTAGTTAAATGATCATTTCTCAAAAGATGTAGATGTGAACGACTAGATGTAATACTACAGCTACACCTAACTCTAACCTACAGAATTAAAATAACTGGATGAGCTTCACTAAACATGTCTCTGAAGCAGTTTGCTGAAAATACCTGTCAGGTATTCAGGGTGGAGTTATTCAAATGTTCCCTACTGTGATGTAGAAGTAGGGAAGAAATCTAAACAGCTTGTTTAAGCACAGGACTTCTGACATTCGTAAATTAATACTAACACAATTGGCCATTAAAAAAATATATCAAACTTACAGTGTGTGTCCAAAGAACGAAAAAGTTCGTTTTTTTCATAATGTGGGACCTTTAACACTGGCTGTAGTAAAAGCAATTCTTTTATCTGGTTTAGGTTTTGTGGTTAACTTAAAACCTGAAACCTTTCTGTCAAAGCATTTTTTCTCCCAAAGTCTTCTAATCAGATGAATACGGTTTTTTCTACTATCAACTTATCTTGAACACAAATTAAGCTCTAGAACAGGACTATTCAACTACCAATTCGTTTGGACTCGGTTTTCAAATCATGAAATTTAACCGGGCCAGGCATTTTCACCAGCTGGGAAGCAGCGAGTAGTTATCCATTTTTAACCAACAAAGATGAATGTATCAAGACGAAATCAATATTTATTAATTGCTTTCCTACTCATTTGGTCACACACGCCCATCGAAATGTGCATAAATAAATAAAGGAGCTAAACCTGAACAGAATATGGGGTAGCGACAATACATTTTTCATTTTTGAATTTTGTACAAAAAGTATGGTGTTTCTCAATGTCAAGATTACTTTATTGCATGTAAAAAAAAAACATCAGTTTGGCAGTTGGATTTGTCACTTCAAGCTGGTTTAAAATGGGTGAATGTTTGTCATAGTCCATTTTGGGGTTAATAAAGACGTTAGTTCGTATCTTAGACCACTGTCAGACACACAAAAACAAGCTGCATTGTGTGTTGTGTTGCATTCGTGACAAGTACTACAACAGGAATTTATGTTGGAATTCCCTAAATGGTGGATTTTTTTTCTCTGCATTTCTTCCTGCACCAGGTGTGGTTCACTCAGAGGTTGCATCTGGGCTGCATGTTTCCCGGTGATGGATAACTTTATTACTGAGAATCGTGTAATGTTGCTGAATTACTCTGTTCCGTAAGCCCCATTTTCAACCCACTGTGTCGTTATATTGCGGCATTGCTCTGTCACTCACCTCACTTTACCACGTCATGTCCAATGTCACTATATCTTCTAAGATATTTTGTTAGTTAACATTTTGTCCTTGAAGGAAGCAGTCTTTGGAGCAAGTGAGAATATCACTGTACTGAATATTGAATCTATTTGTGTTTCCTATTCTGAGACATCGGGATAGAGCAGGTTTCCGTTTCATATTTAAAAGAAATCCTGAGCCTTGTATCTTGCTTATGAGTGTAGGTAAAATAAAAACCCAACAAGACTGCTGAAGTATTTAAATTAATTTATTTCCCTAACTTAAAATTAATACATCCTTTGTAATAATAATAAAAAAAAGAGTAAAAACAGAATACATTAGTTGGATTGCATTTTTTCATGTCCTCCACATTTTTTTTTATAGTCCTCCCCCCAAAACCCCAATAACATGACTCAGAGCGTACACATTCACACGGGGGGCACGACGGGGCTTAAAGCACGGCGTCTCTCCCGGAGAGCAGCATCGCACACAAACCCAAGCACATGTATAGAGAAAAAAAAAACATGAATTACTTATTTTTCAAAAACACACCTTCAAGCTGTCAATAGTGTATTGTCTTCGGATTACAAATTACATTACGAACTCCACTGTGTTGTAGTGAGCTGGCCATTCTTTCTGACGAGAAATCTGTTCTACACTCATCTTTTCCCTAATTGCATAGCAGCCTGGAGTCTGAACTGAAAAAAAAAGACAAAGAAAAAAACCAAAACAAGAAAGGAAATGCAGATAAGTGATTAGTACCTAAAACCCCAGTTAATGTAAAGATGAGTGATGACGATGATGAAAGTAAAAGGGGTTTGCTAAAGACAGGTCATCTTTAGTAGTCTATTTACAGACGGCTGGAAGAGGAAATGAAACGATCCCCAGATGTTCTTTCCACCACTGAAATGTGTGCACTTTTTGTGTTCTGAAATTCTCATTTCACCAGATCTCTATTGCACACAAAAATGACAAGCCAAAGAAAGGTTTTCCCCCTCTCGTTTAACCGTACACCTTTAGAAGCATTACATCCAGACATTAGTGTTCCCAGCAAGATCGAGTACCTTTAATGCAGTGTTTAAATAACAAGGACGGACCAAAGGTTTACCAGGTTCCTCATCGTGTATTTATTTCCAAAAACGTACCTCGAGTGCCAGATAAAAAGATAACAGCTAAGCACAGCCTGGAAAGTAAAATGTGCCACTTACTTTGGGATCATTAATGCTGACCGCGTTAGGTTTCCATTTTATTATTCACATCTGGCTTTTTAAAAGACCAATATGTGTATTTCTATGCACTTACCTCTTAGGAAAGGTGTGAATCAGAAGCAACTGCAGATTGTAAATAGACCTACAGTACAACCTAGAGCAAGGGCAATATGAGCAAAAATCAAGAGAATTTCAAATACCTTTTAGTCAGATAGTTTAGGTAGATAGGTTTGCGGCTAACAACTGAAACCTTGTTGTTTCTTTCTTTTTTGTTCTTTTTTTTTTTAAGAAAACAGCTCACGAACGTACATATTTGGGAAAGTATGAATCAAATGCATCGTTAATTAATTACCCAGCTCTAGTACAACCAGTGTTAGAACCATTCGTGCTGATATTGTTCAAAACAAGTGCGATTTGGAACCTCTTTCATGTGCACGTCGTTGAGTTTCTTTTCTTGCATGACACTGTGAAGCTGTAACATGCCTGCTTCAGCTGAAATGAGGCCACAAAGATTTACCCCCAAAACAATCTCGGCGCTTTACGAGAGCGACTTGAAACTGCACGTCAAGTCTTACGTGGGAGTGTTTTAAATCATAAACGTAGCGTCGCATTTAAGCAACCGTTCTCAGGGAAAAATTGCAGTTTACGGTAGCGGCGCCAGTCAGCAACGAAGGTGGTAAACACTTAACATTTCGAAATCACAAAAGGAGTTTGGAGCTAGTCAAGATGTCATGGTTTCACAACACTGATTATGGAACACCTGCCATTATCTGCAAACGTAACCAGTCTATGGTTCAGTAGGCACTCGCGGTCTGTAGCTGATAATGGCTTAGCGCGGAGTCGCCAGATAGCACGAGAGAGCTGCCTAGCGTCCCGATCCCGGTTATGTTAAAACCCAAGATAACCTTGGGTGATAAAAATAAAAAAAATTCTATGAAATTCTAAAAGTCAGACCCATAACAATTAAATTTCAACATATTTTTTTCCCCCCCACTGCAGTATTTCTAGCCAAAACAGTTCTTCGTTCTGTCCTCAAACAGCAGGAGCGACGAAGCCCGGATTTGGGATTATGATTGCTGTGACTTGGTTCTAACTCTGAGGTTGCAGCTAAAAGTAAAAGCTATAAATAAGGACCTAAAAGAAGTTGATTTTTTTGTTGTTCAAATAATAATAATAATAATAAAGGACCCAAAAAAAAGGCTGCGTCCCAAAGCGCTGTTTGAACTACTCATTAGTATGGTTTTTCCTCTGCGGTTTGGGACGCAGGGCGATGAAGTTCGACACACACTTCCCACACAACACTCAAACCACCTCATAAATGCTGTGGCCAGTTACTGGCTCAGTAAAAATCACACCTCGAAGAAGAGACACACACAATTCAGCACTTCTCAAAATCTCGTCCCTCCCAACTCTTTGCACTTCATATAAAGAGTAGAAACAAAGTTGTGTGACACACACGTAACAACATGAGAGCAAACCACTAAAATGTGGTATCTTCACACAGGCGTTCCCTAGGCGTCCTCGGTTGTTTTTCGTTTTTTTTTTTTAAACCTTCTGCACGGGCGTCTGGGCCGGGCGTTTGTTGCCGCCGCCGCCGCCGCCGCTCTTCTTCTTCATGCGGCTGCGGGCGTAGACGCGGAGGAAGAGGGCGAGGAAGACCACACCCACGCCCAGGCCCCCCACGAAGGTGACGGCGTGGCCGTAGAGGAAGCAGGAGAGGAGGATGGCGATGGCCTGGCGCAGCGTCATGATGATGGTGAAGACGGCGGCGCCGAACTGGGAGATGGTGTAGAAGATGAACAGCTGGCCGCAGGCCGAGCAGACCGACAGCAGCACTGCGTGGAAGGCGAACTCCGAGTGGCGTGCCATGAAGGCCAGGGAGTCGAAGAAGGCGCCCTGCTCCAGTAGCGAGCCCACCGTGAAGAGGCAGGAGAAGAGGTTCACCCCGAACATCATCTGCACCGAGGACATCTTGTACTTGAACAGGTTGTCCTGCCAGTTGGAGGTGAAGCTGTCGAAAACGATGTAGCCGGCCAGGATCACCACGCCCGAGAAGGTGGTGACGGTGGACGGGTGCTTGTTAGACGAGCTGGAGAGCAGGAACATGCTGACACCCACGGAGATCAGCGCGGCCGTGAAGTACTCCCAGTACTCGTAGCTCTTGCGCGACACCAGCTTCCCCATCAGCATCACCGGGATCACCTTGGAGGCTTTGGCCAGAACCTGGGTCCATAAAGGAGAGATGGCATTCATTTGCAAATTCATAGTATTAGGAAGGACTGGAAGGACTGGCTTCTCAAGCTGACACGGCATAAAATCCTCTCAATGATAAAGAGAAATTCTTAGGATCTTGTTAAACTGATCACATCCAAGTCAGATAAGTGAACTTGGCTAAATGAAATACTGGGGCAGTTGCCAGCATAACGTTTAGGGAATTGGCTCTGTGATCAGAGGGATGCCGGTTCAAGTCCTGGACCGGTACAGGTACCATTGAGGTACTCATGAGCAAGCTTGTAGTAGGGCTGGGCAAATAAACTGACATTCCCCACCTCTTAATCGATACAATCTTGCCTACAATGATGACACTGGTTATTAAAAAACATTCTGTTAAAAATTAAACTACATAATTCTGTTATTCTTCCCTCAGGTATGTTCCCATTCTGTCCCCTTAAATACATACTGTGTGTTCCCTTTAGTTATTTAAAAATAAAAGATACACGCTTTTTAACAGCTGAGCATATTTACGACACAAACCTTGTCAGCAAACTTCAAGGGCAAAAAACAAAAACAAACACCCAAAAACAAAGTAACTGCTCATTAATCGTTGAGATAAAATGTTAGATTAATCACAATAATACTGATTTGAGGTTTTCAAGCCACAAGCTATTTATGTTTTCAAAAGCAGCTAAGCTACAGTTTTAATCTAGTAGTTAGCTACAATGAAGCTACAACGAAAAACTACATTCAAGCTGTTTCATCCAGTATTATTTCATATTTGTGCTGTGGAACACAGTAAACTAATTAAAAATGTGAAACGTGATGTTAAAACTGATGGTAAAAGTGTTCAAATCTAGGCATATATTTTTAACCATGGAATGCCAAATCACAATAAGGTTTCAACGAGGTGTTGGAGGTTTGTTTTAATATTCGGCTTGCGCGAGTTACATTCAAATGCGATCGCTCCGTTTCGCCATTCAGCCTCATAAATGACCACCGATTCATGCATCCGTCTTGGCCACAGCGGACTCCATACTCTGACTCCATCTTGCAGCTGTCAAGAGTGTGCTGTACTGCAATTTCACGGGAGGGAGTTACACTAAGGCAACACCGGGCGCGTTCCATATAAGGACAGTGCACACCTTGCGTTATAAAGCAGAAGACTAGTGTATCACTGCGTTTTTTAGAGCGTTTGTAGGTGGCACTTATGCTCCGCTGTGGCGTCGGGAGTAGCCAGTTCCGCTAGTGGTTGGAGCAATGTGACGCTAACGCAACGCTTCAGTATATATCGATGTCAGTACACTGGAAAAACTGAAATGAATGAAATAAGATAATGAATTGCGATAAGAAACAATAATTACACAAAAGAAAGACTGTTCACGAGTCCCAAATCTCGAGTCCAAGTCAAGTCTTGAGTCATTGTTCGTGCAAGCTAAGTGCGACTCGAGTCCGCATCTCAGCCTTTTGCTTCACTACATGACCACTTGTAAAAAAACAAAAAAACAAAAACCCCACAAACAAACCCAGAAAAGCCTTTAAAAAGTAGATTCCCTACTGATAAGCTAAAAAGAGTTAAAGAGCTTGAATAGTCATTAGCAGCATCACTAATTTCAGTTAACGACTCCCAACACTGTGTAACACAAACTGTTCGGGTTTTCAGTCGAACTGAACATCTCAAAACAACTTGAAGCGTTTCATACCCGTTTCATTTTTAAAAATTGTTAGTAAAGTCTTGACCGGAATTTCAAAATCATAAAATCAGCAAGAAAAGAAAGGACCTGTGGCTGAGAAACTTTCGTATTTTGATGTGCGAGATCATATCTGTGCTTTCAGTGGTAACTCTTTTGAATTCTGTATTTTCCGTGTCCTATAAAGCGGCGCGTTTCGGCTGATTTGCTGGCGAAAGAACGGCTGCAGAGTTGTTGCAAACGGCTTTTTTGTTCTTTTTTTTTTTTGGTGCACTGTAATGAGTCGAAGCATCGACAAGATAAAGCGCAGCAGCAAAACTACTCACCCAGTCTACGTTTTAATCACCCTCGTTCTCAGAATTCTGCACATTACAGATTTGCTTTAGCTGATACGGCATTCGGCTGTAATAATAATAAGCCTAATCTAATACCTTCGGTAGCTTTAGCGAACCATAAACGTGCTGCTCATCTTTACAATAATGAGGCATGTCGATTGTAAGCATATGACACAGACAGACACTGAATGACTTCTGGGGATTTCTCTCTGCTGCATCTCCTCTTCCCTGACTTCATCTGGTGCTAAGGGACGGCCTGCTATAAGCTATTTGCCTTTCATTTTAGCCCTTACGATCGCATCAAAGCCGTGGCTTATCTTCAGCCCTTGTGGGTGTGTCAAAGCTGCAGAATTACGTCTAAAAGTTCTGCTGACATGAACTCGGCTTTTCTCCGAAACGTAAGCAGCCAGGATTATTAAAGGAAGGCGCGATTGCGAATCCTGCACTCACTCCACTATACAACTGCTACTGTTTTCGCTGACTAATACTGATTTTTACTGCGATTACTGTAGAATAAAGAATGCAGCAGCAACAGGGCAGATTTTCCACACAATTTAACTAAGGGACTTGAAATCCTGTTTAACTTCAATGAATAAATCCCAGCGTACTCCTGAGGCATGGTCTGTGTATCCAGTATTGACTGCCAAAAGTCCCATTTATGCCATTGAGAGCTTAAGACTAAGACGAACATAAAACTATTCAATGGTTACTTCGTTGACTTTGAGCAGAACAACTACACAATAAACATAACTGATGTGGGACTACTGCTGTGACACTTGAGCATTTGCGGAAATTGCATTACGAACACACCACAGAGCGGCACGCAGCACGACGGAACGCAACCTCTGCCTTTAACGCGGTAGCGTAGAAGCAGCGGGCAGCTGACGTGAGCAGTGCCCGGGGGACTAGAGTGTGGCCGCTTGGATAGCACCTTGCTCACAAGTACCTCAGTGGTACATTTTCCGTTCCTGGATTTAACCGGCGGCACTTTGCAGTACGAGCAAGTGAAGACTTGCTGAATGGAGTTTGGACACGATTTCATGGTCCTTGATAAAGAGATTTAATTCTTTGACCAATGCCTAGCTGCATTACAAGGTGTTCATTTGCATTCTGGAGATTTTGTGCAACGATGCAGTGTGCCCACGGCTCGGTACGTATCGCGGTTTCTGTGCCAGGGCAACGGCACAGTTTCGGTACATTAATGTTATCTTACCGCTAACTTCTAGTGAGATTTTCAGCATTTATTCCGGAATGTGAATCGCTTTATTGTGACACGGCTCCGAGAATGGTGCGGGGGATTGTGGGAAATATGTGACTCTCCACGGCAAAACCAGTCGCTTGTCGCAAATTTTCCAAATTGAGTTGTGTTTTCATGAAAGGGCATAAATCAAGCTTCAAAACGATAGCTATATGGAATGAATGTGACGACATATGACTGTGATATCAACATTCAAAGGAGTCGAGTTTCTCCTGTCACGCCAAGTGAGAAACGGAGAAATCTGCCTTTGAAGTTGACTATCGCCGTAGCACTCACAGACGCTTGGTGCGGTCGCGGCTACGTTTGTATTTACGGTAGCCTACGCTGCATTCACAGCCACACGGATAGCCTACCTGCGTTAGGTTAACTGATCTCGGGAGACGGAGATGGATTCCGGAGAAATATCTTCACGCTAGTCAACCAGTGGATTTACCGTAAATATTGAAGTAGAGCGGTCAAAACAGAAACTTTTAACATTCTGCTGGAATTGAATTCCTCACCTCAAGAAAGTCACGTTTTTAGGACGGAAAGGGTAAGTTTTTCAGCGGAATTTATTCACAACAGTACAGTATAGACCTTCCACTGTTTCAAAACACTACAAACCAAAAATCCAATATTTTACCCCACGCAACAAACGCTCGTTTTTCTCGGAAACCTCTGTTGCGACAAGCGACTGGTTTTGCCGTGCAGAGTCACATATAGTTCTCTCCCAGAAATGCCAAAAGCAGCTTATTTTATACGCCAAAATGAGTCCAAATTGGCTCAAAACTTTCCAAAACTTCAGTATTTCTTTATTTTCAAATGAACAGATTTTTTTCAGTTCCATCAGAATATAGAATAATTTAATTTGATAACAAATACATTTTTATAGTTCTTCTTTCCTATTGATTACTCTCTAACATTATAAAATTGAAAAAAAAAAAAACCCTTATCAATTGAAAATGAAGAAATAGAAGAAAGTTTTGGGTAGCTTCGAGTCAATTTGGACTCATTTTTGCCTATGAAATTTCTGGGAGAGAACAACATTTCCCACAATCCCCCAGGCGCTACTCAGCGCCACGTCACAACAATGCGATGGACGCGCTTCCGGAATAAACACTACAAAATATCAATAAATGTACTGTGAGTGAAACGCTGGTTGTTGTTTTGTCTGTAATAAAGGCAAGATTTGACTGAACTGGAGCGTTTTAGCGAGAGCCGCGAGCTCAAACACGCTGCTGACCGGCGATCCTGAATAATCAACATTCTAACAACTTGCTGACGTGCACCCGCCTCCCGCTCGCATTTTAATTTTCATGGATCTGCATTTATCTCAAACACGATGGAAATCCGTCACAGCTAGAGTCCAATGGGCGGAAATCCGTCGTAGCGACGGAGAACGTTAATTCCTGAGAACGTGTGGACAATGACCACGTTTTAAAAAGAAAAGTTTAACGTCAGGTGTACCGAATTATCACGGTTCACCTGGGTGCCCCGAACCCAGCAAGGCGCAGCGAACGGTTTGGTAAAACCGTTGCATCCCTGGTGTACTATCATAAGGTTTCGGCATTGAGAATCACCTGGGTGGGGAAGCTGATGTACTTCAGGGCCTCGTACTGGCACCAGCTGCTGAGGATGTTGGAGAGCGAGGCGAAGGAGTACTTGTACATGGGGGCGCCGTGACGCGGCTGCTTGAACAGCACACAGCACAGGCCGGCCACCGTCAGCGCCAGGATCCGGTTCATGAAGACCAGGAACTGCGAGTCCCTGAAGCGCTCGCCCTCGCCGCCGCCGCCCTCGCCCTCGCCGCTGCCGTACGAGCGCGTCATCACCCTCTCCTGCAGCACGCCCCACGTCAAATATGAGCCCTGTGGCAGAGCAGGGAGCAGCAGGTTTATAAAGGGCACGAGACTGGTCACCAAAGCAGCATTAATGCAGCATCAACAAAGTTGAGGCATAAAGGCAAAATTATACTGATGGTAAACTACAGCTTTGTTTAGCTGCATCAAACAGTAGAATGGAAAAAACAAGTCCAACGTCAGCATGAAACATCCTTATGCATTTAACCCGTGTTATTAATGGGTTTGTAGCGTTACACCAGTTGGACGAACGAAAAAACAAATGTACAGTTAAGATTTAAAAAAAAACCTCGCTGGAAAACAGAGAAAACATTACATATATGATTTGGCAGATGCACATATTCAGAGTAACATTCAGTGTCATTTCATTTCCATTTACAGCATTTAGCAGACACTCGTATCCAGAGGGACGTACAACATTGCTTTGTAGTCCGCAACGATTCTTCTGTTTGTAAAGTTACACGCAAATCAAGCGTCGTGCAACTAAATTACTGTCAGCTAAGTTGCACACCTTAACGAGCTGTTGGAGAAAAGCGGAAGTTAGTGGACAGGCAACAAGAAATTCAACAAAAAATACAAAAAAAGGGCAGACTACGTACACAACCAGTTAAAACAACAGATCAATCTCAAACTAGTTTACCAGATGACGAATCAGATCAGTAGACACCAGAAGCAGAATCTGTAATGGTCCAGAACGTCGTGATTCGGTTCACACTACGGTCTGGACGTCATGGTTCGGCGCGAGTTGAGGACGAGATTTTAGGAGTGCACGGTATAAACGGTATAAAAAGGTATGCGATATAAATTTGGCCAACGATAGAGATTTTGATGATACCGGCATACCGCTGAAATTTCCGCTCCTCGCCCACGAAAATGACGTAACCAAGTCTTGTCAAATGCGAGAAATCCACACCACGAGGCATTTGTTTTCGGAAAATGGAGAGGGAGTGTACGGAAGAGCAGCTCGTTAAGCAGACCGGTGCAACGTCCATAATCTGGACATGGTTTGGATTTAGGGTCTCGGATACTGAGTAGAAAAACATAATCTGCAAAATACGCCGGGCGATAGTAATTGCAAAGAGAGGTAACACGAGCAATCTGTTCTACCATCTTAAAACCAAACACGCTGTTGAATATGAGAGAAGCTAAAGAACACGCCTTTCTCAAACGCCAAGTCAGTCTCAGAGCACAAGTGATAAAAAAGTTGGCCGGCAGACCTCAATCACCCAAGCGTTTTCTAAAGGCTTGACTAAACGTTTGACAAAAAGAGTCAGCGGTGGACAAAAATTCCAAATGCTAGATCTGTATTCTTGTGCAAGGACATGTTGCCTTTCTAAACAGTGGAGAGAAGCGGCTTTAAAGAAATGATTCAAGTCCTTGATTCCCGGCACGTGGTACCTAACCGCACATATTTTAGCGAAGTCGAAATGCCCAAATTGCATGGCAAGGTCAACGAGCAAGTAAAAACACATCTCCGTGGCATCAGACATTATGCTACTACTATTAAAGGGCATTTAGCACTGGTGGCAACATTGTAACATGCCACCGGTCTGCACTTAAGCCAGAGCCTGTGGACAGGCTTGTGTTCCTGGCAAGAAGTCTGCCATAAACTGGCATAAAACTAATGTTAAAACAACAAAAAAAAGTTCTTTTTTGCACTTTATTTATTTATTTTTTTCATCTGTTGGTCTTTTCTTTACAGAAAAGAAAGTTATTGAATTTTAAGAACCTTTTTAGCATAAGTTGCAAAAATGTAGCACTTTAAATTGTTTTCATATTTTTTATTTAATAAAGAAAATAAATCTTCCAGGTTCACAACTACTTTGAAATGTCTTAACAGTTTATTATACGACGTCCTGTTGGAATGCCTTTGCTGTGGACTAGGGATGCACCGAAATGATTTTTTTGGGCCGAAACCGAAAATGAGGAAACACTTGGCCGAAAACCGAAACCCCGAAAGAAATTATTATAATTATTAAATTATGTTATAAAGAAATTATATTCTAATTATGAATTTTTTGTAATATTGCCGTTATGGCTGGGACTGTGTGTACTTACCTCACTAAAGTCAAGCATTGCATCAAGTGCGCGTCCGCGCGATCTTTTACAATTCTCCCGTGATCACGTGATCTCGCAAACCAGCGGCGCGCCGGATCAGATACGGACCACAAACGCGTCCAGTGCGAATTGGCGGACGGCCTCGGACGGAATGGAAATGCAGCGCAGTCGCACCGGAGCGGACACGCATCCAGTGTAAAACAGTACACTACAACTGCGCACTGCGCACTACAAACATTATTAGTAGGCTTCCTATTTCATTTTGTCCTTGTTGTTGCTCAACTTTGTGTTTGTGTTCAGCATAGTCCTTGATCCGTATCCGTCAAAAATAGACTTGATGCGCATCTCGACGGACTGCCGGACATGTGACGGAACAGAGACACAGCGGAGACGCAGCGCAGCGGATCTGGTGTAAACTGATGCATTGACTTTATTGGCGGCGATTGGCTGCGGCTGCCGTGTCGGAGACGCACCGCAGCGCACACGCATCCAGTGTAAAACGGGGGAAATCTAATCTGGCGCGTGCAGGTTGCGGTTGTTGCTTGCGTCATCACTGTTTCGGTCGCGTTAAAAAAAGATTTCCGAAATTTTTCGCTGGCCGAATATTCGGTGCATCCCTACTGTGGACATATGTTACCCTTTCCAAAACGGTAATTTTGAAATGTACAGATCTAATTATATACCGCAGTATATACCGTCATATCGCCTAGGGCTCAAAATGTACCGCAATATGATTTTTTTTGCCATATCGCACAGCCCTACGAGATTTAAGCCAAAAAAAAAAAAAGCGTAGGTTTCCTTTCATTTATTTTAAACACGCAGCAGTACAAGTTACCTTCCGCCAATCTCTAAGGTAGTCTAGTTGATGGTCGACAGTCTGGAGTGAATTAGGTAACGAAGGCACCACGGGGTGGTTGTGTTAGTCCAGCGATTAGGATGCACATCTCTGGACGAAGAGCTTTGAATTCTACCTCCGGCATTACCATCATTGGAACCCTTAACCCCAAGTTGCTCTCAGGTGCCTCTTTTCCACTACGCTGGTGCTCGGCCGGTGCTGAACTGGGAACCGGCCGAGAACCGGCCCGCATTTACACTGACCGGGGAGCTCAGCGGGAGCCGCGTGATAATACGTCACAGGTCACGCCCACTAAACGAACGAACGGTTGTTCGTACGACGCCTGCAACTTTGAGTTCTTCCCTTATTTCTTCGTATGCCTTCTAATGTCTTTGTGCACGTTCCAGTTTCTGCTGAATCTGGACGTCCATATTGCTAAAAGAGCTTTCATTTCTTCCGCGCTCCACGTTACCGGACTTTGGCTCTCCACCATTTTCTCTTCTAAAGCTACCCATCACTCCGCCCACCTCTCGTGACGTCACGGGATCTCGCTGCTAGACCAGCAAAGTTTAGAGGCCGGTTCGGAGCCGGTTTTAGGGCACCGGCACCAATTTTTGTTCTGTAGAAAAGTGCGGCACTGGTTCCAAAATTGGGAACCGGCACGAGAACCAGAGCAGTGGAAAAGGGGTGAGGGAGACTTTTTCTGTAATTAGGAAACGGAACTCGCTCTGGACAAGAGTGTCTGCTTAATGCAAAATACAATGTAAATACATAATAGTCTTGCTTCCATTTTATCTACGGCTGATAAAAAACAAAAAAACAACAAAAAAAAACATGTAGTGTAATTAAAAGTAAACACCTTTACTACTAGGGCTGGGCAAAAAAAAAAAATTCAATACATTAATATGGATTTCTAGCTCCAAAAATCGATATTTTTCCGTGGGGGAGAATCATGCACCACAAGCAGCCTCAGATAACTGACTGACTTGAATTTCTTATGTTCAATCTTATGCAAAATCTTAACGTTTTTGGTGTCCACTAGTTCAGCGTGTTAAAATGTAAAGACAAAGTTCAAATTCAGTTCTGAGCAGTGTTGGGCACATTACTTTAAAAAAGTAATTACTAGTTACTTCTTCCAAAAAGTAACTGAGTTAGTAACTGAGTTACAGCATTATAAAAGTAACCAGTGACCAGGGAAAGTAACTTATGCATTACATTTTTAAGAAATGTCCAAAGATATCAAAAATGTGGATCCCCCTCCCCACTTTGATGGAAATTTAGCTGTATGTTCAATTATTTGTAATAACACTGACTATTAAATATGTGTAATTAATGAAATAGACACTTAAAATAAATAAAAGTCGAAATATAAATAAAATAATACATTTTTAACAGAAAACATTGTACACAAATCTACACTATTCTAACATCGCTGTGGGACAATGTGACGCAAGACACCTATCAAATGTAATATATCGTCGTAGATTTGGTCATTACTATGTATATAATAGTAGAATGATAAAACACAAGAGATGTTTCAGAACTTCTCATATTTACTGCACATCAACAGGCCGCAACTGGCGATCAAACAGGTCTAAATTAAATGATGCTTGTACTCTACCTTAGCCAATCATCATCCCTTATGCGGATGTCTCGCCCCTCACCAAAGAAAAGAAAAAAGCTTTGCCGCTCCTGTAGCTGAGAGCTTGGTCGGTGATGGTAACGGCGTTGTAACAATGGAAACAGTAAGTGGGTAGATTACCCAATTTTAACGCCGTTATTCCCATCACTGGTTCTGAGTGATGTTGTTTTGGCTGAATTATTACTGTAATGTGATTGATTAAGACCACCCAGATCGTACACAGTAGTGTCACAGAGTGACTGAGACGGCAGGTATACCATCGTGTCAAGCATCGTTTTGCCAACTGGCGACTTTGGCAAAACTTTGTTTTAAAAATAACATCAAGCATCTATAGTTTGACTTCCTGTTTCTTGTCTAGCTATAGTGACTGAACCATCTGCTAGGTGATGCTGCTTAAAATGCATGTCTTGGTTGAAGTGTTTCTGCGCACATACCCTACAGCTCTCAAACAACGTCGACACACCGTCCCCCGATCTTCGCTCGCTATCCACAGCCATCGTAATTCACTTGGAGTCCCAAATGTTGCCGTTCAGCTGATTTAAACGCAGCAGGAGGGCCTTCCGTGCGGCCTTCGAATTCGCCACAGTGCGACTGATTTCGTGAGACGCCAATCGGGTTGTGGTTAAGCTTGCTGAAGGTTGCGCGTGTTTAACTCGCACTCGGAAATCTGGTTCAGCCTCACGTTAGTCGGTCTTCACACGTTCAACGTTGTGTTATTACTAGGGATGACACCGACTGCAATTTTCTTGGCCGATTCCGATTACCGAATTTTTTGTAAGTGTGATCGGCCGATACCGATTTCTCCGATAAAATTTTCTTTAATATAATGCTTTATTTTCATAACAAATTTTCTTTACAAATTTAAATAAATAAAATGTAACTCGTAAAATGTAACAACTCCGGTAACTCGACGTCCGAAAAGTAATGCCTACTTGGCATTGTGTATTTTGGGCAGAGGTGATTTATCAGGTTTCTGAAGCCTGTTTCCTCAACTATGGAAAACGACTGATCATCTAGTGATCATCTTGTGACTGACTTGTGCATCTGTGTTTATGTTGAATTGGGGACAGACAAGTGGGCAAGGAGAGCCATTGATTGCGTGCTTATTAAACGTGTAAGACCTAACTATTAAATTATAATTATAAGGTTGATAAACTATAACTTGCGTTTAATCTACCTGTCGCCGTTCCTCTTTCTACGTCATCTTTGGTTTTTCTGTAAAAACTGTCTGTAGTGTGCAGTCAATCACAAGACCAGGAGCCATCGGCCAATAGGATTCGCAGGTAGAAGCTGCCAAAACCCCGCCGCCAAACTGCCAAAACCCCGCCCCCAAGCTGCCAAAACCCCGCCCCCTTTCAAACCGCGCGCGCAGAAATCTCACTCGAGCAAAAAAAGCCACTCGTCGGTAATCTACTTCGCGCGCGAGAACATTTAACACATCGAGAGGAAAAAAGACATTCGCGAGGGGAAAAATACAGTTCGCGCGCAATATTATCACAACCGCGCACTCGGTTCTTAATTTTGTGCTCTCGAGTTTCACATTTGCGCGCGCGACTTTGAAATTTACGCCCGCGAATTTTTTGCGGCAAGCCATTTTGCGCGCTCTAGTTTTGGCATTGATGTGACGCCATAGTCACGCACCCAAAATTCATTGTGTCGCCGCACGATGTCACCCCATTCAAAGTGAATGAGAGACGCCTCCGTTGAGCGTACATGTGAACGCTGCCTGAATGCGCGCGTGGCTGTGCTGCAAGTAATGCGCATGCGCAAGACCGGTTTGAAATCGGCAATACGTGTGAGTGATCGGCCGATCGCCGCTCAGGCCAAAAATCGGCCGATTCCGATCGCTGGCTGATCGATCGGTGCATCCCTAGTTATTACACTGAGGCTTTAAGTCAAGTAACTTCTGGTTAAGGTAAGGCTCTAGTGGGACAGACGTATCTTTCAGACTGTTAAACATCACTAACTATTTAAAAACCGAGCACAAGAAACATGAACAATACCAGCTACACGTGGGTAGATGCTGTAACCTCTCACCTGCAGCCCAGCAGCGCAGAAGATGAGCTTGAAGGCTTGCCGTGACGTCGTGGTGGACTCTGCCTCATTTCTGGCTGTGGATGTATCATCCAGCAGTGTGCTCTTCGAATCGCTCCCAAACACACATGTCTTTATTACAGGGAAACAAAGCCCCCGTCCTGCAGGAACAAACCACAGTGACTTGACCGAAACACACTGAATAGATTCAGTGGACCGGAGGAGAGAAAATCAAGAGGGATCAATACTACTAAAAACACAAGACAGCTTAGTATGAGCTGTAACACGGCAGCATGAGGTGCAACACAAAGTAGCACCTAATTTATCTGAAATCTATTCTGGGTCGGTGTATGATGAGACCAGCAAGAAGGACAAACATGGATTTCGTTTTCTGTTGATCTGAAATATTGATTACATGAGAAATTGTACAAGTGGAGGAAAAAAAAAGTACTGCAAAGTCTACAGAGTGTACTGGAACTACAATTTCTACAAGACTGTCCGTAGTTGGATTAAATGTAAAAAATCAGCAACAGTGAAGTTGTAGAAAGATGCCAAAAAAAAGACAAATAATGATACAGGACTAAGGGCTGGTTTCTTGTTCATGGATTAAGCCTAGTCTTGGATTAAGTTGTAGTACCAATGGAGATTTACCATTCAAACTCAGAGCTAGTCTAGGACTAGGCTTAATCCTCGAGTGGGAAATTGGCCCTAAATGTTTAAATAGTATCAATATGACGGAGGTATCAGTCATATTGGTTACGTAGGATCCTAACTAAGTAGACTTGTTCAATATGAAAATCATGACTAATTATTGTTGCTAAGATCGATATCTTTAAGGTTCTCAAGTTCAGTGCTTTAGCTTGTGTCACTTTCATACTTGCTGAATGATTCATCACAATCCACTAAACGCTCTACATGATCAGCCACAACATCATACATTATGACCACTAACAACTAACAGTGACAAGATGTGCGTGGTACTGAATATCTTTAAAAACAACAACAACAACAACAACAACTTGACCCTGGGTGTCTTCCTCCGCATTTCTCTGAAGTTTGCTACAGAAAGTCAGTTCCAGGCGGGCAGGTTGGAAATGAAGCGTAACAATAATGGTTAAATCCAATGCCTAGATCTTTTTTCTTTCTAAACGAGAAACAGTAATGTGGGTATACTTCACATCAGAGCTGAAACGATAATTCGAATAACGTGAATAATTACAACAAATGGTGGAGGCAGTGTTTCTAGAATCGAAGCTTGGTTTAATTCATTTCACTCGCTAGATCATGTGCCACTTGGGTTTCACACGGATGCTTATTAACGACGCACAACGTTTTCAGCGGCGCGATCAAGACGAGACCTGATCCCTCTGTGTGTGAAAGTATTTGTGAGATATTCCGTGCACAAAAACAGAAGCAAACACGTAAAAACACATAAAAGACAATTTTTCGCGATGTAAACATGTGCTGTGTTGGTGAGCGCCGTTACTCGCTAAAACGCTCCAGTTCAGTCAAAACGTCCGCTTTATTACAGACAAAACCCATATTTTAGCTGATAAATAACAATAACAACCAGCGTTCTACTCACAATACAGCCGTTTATGGAGATTTCCTGTGTTTATTCCGCAGGGGTGGACAGTAACTAAGTAAATTTACTTGAGTACTGTACTGTAAGTAGAGTTTTTGAGTATCTGTACTTCACTTGAGCAGTATTTTATTTGGAAACTTATGACTTCCACTTCACTACATTTGTAAGACAAATACTGTACTTTTTACTTCACTACATTTCTATCAAGGTTCTCGTTACTCGTTACTTTCAAATCTGTGGATAAAGTGGATGTTATTCCCTCTTTTCTAAAACGTGATTGGTTGTTTGACAGGTGACAGTCTATCAGTAATCAGTAGGGTTACGTCACACCTGTAGACTGGAAATATAAACTCAAGTTCAGACAGTTCTGCTGTTTTCTGTCTTGATTAAAACATTGTTGCTGTTGGAAAGTCATGAAGCTAGAGGTGTAGAGCTGGGTTTTAAGCAGGTTGGAATGTTGATTTTATGCATTTACAGCTGTTGCACTGTCCTCCTGATTGGTGTGTGTCTTACAATTAATTAATAAAATAAACTAATGCCTGGTTTTCTTTATCAGTTGAGGTTGTGTTTCATTCTGTAACATTCTACCAGTTCCTCATTCTACAGCTTCTGCAAGCTAGTCAGAGGCATTAGGTGTTGTAAGTGTTGTGGCAATAATGCAGCATTGTGGTGAAATAAGATGTACTTTTAATACTTAAGTATTTTTTAAAACAAGTACTTCAGTACTTTAACTTAAGTAAAAATTTAACTGTACGACTTTCACTTGTATTGGAGTAACATTTGACTTGTGGGATCTGTACTTTCACTTAAGTAATGAAGTTAACTACTTTGCCCACCTCTGTTATCTGGTTCACAATGGCCCAAAACTTCAGTATTTTCAATTGATTCAATGTTTTTTGTATTTCATAATGTTTCAGAGTAATCAACAGTAAAAAAAGAAATATATCAAAAGTATTTTTTATTTATTTATTTTTTTTACATCTGTATGCTGATGGATACCAAATGGATAAAGAAGTGTTGCCAAAAAAAGGACAATATTCTCACTATTTCTAGTTGACTATGCCTAAAGTTTCAGTACTTTTAATCTCCGTAACTCTAAACAAACTAAACATTTCTACAGGCGCCAGTTTTCATCAGAAATGTGCTGATTTTATAACTGTGTCAGCATTTACACATCAGAATATGACAAATTAGTAGTGCAGGACGTCCTGAACACAACAACATAAAGCGTGTATGGCTAACGTCTACTCACACACTGGAATAAGCCTAAAAATAAAGGTATTGAAAAACACCCCAAATTCTCACAGGAGAGTAAGGGTTATAGAAAGAAAATACTGAAGTTTGTGGCAAGTTTTGTTCCAATTTGGACTCATTTTGGCCTGTAAGTCATCTTGGACTCGTTTCTTGGAGAGAACATTTTTGACTTGATGGCGTCCCCCATTAAAGTAAAAACACAAAGTAAAGGGCGGTATTGTGAGAAGAAAGCTGGTTGTTTTTGTTATTTATCAAATATCTGTTTTGTCTGTAATAAAGGGGAAGATTTGACTGAACTGCATGGCTTTGGTGAATGTTGGACTCCCCTGTGAGAGACGCGTGTGCTAACAAACACAGCAGCGAGGAACACAGAGACTGGGAGCGAGAGCTGGTGTTGTTAAGGAAATTGAGTTGAGTCATTATCGGACCGATATTCGATCCAAGTATCGGATTGGTGCACCCCTACTATTGACTCCACCTGTCTCTAGGTAGTTGATCCTCTTGAAGTAGCTGATGAGAAAGTATCCAGGAATAATGATGGTGGCGTAGCCCAAAATGTTGAGGAAGAAGCGGAAAAACCAGACATCTTGCCAGCCCTCCAGCAGCGGAGTGTCCACGGCGTCGGCCAGTGCAGGGGCGCACACACACAGCAGCAGGGCGGGGCTTACACTGGACACACACACAAACACACACAGAAACACAGTTTAATGTTTGCTCTTCGTCAGCCTCTGATGCCAGTTTTGACTAGACACTCAAGCTCTATATTCGCCTGGAACTAAAAGCCCTTTTCACCAGGCGTTCTACTTCACACCAAAACCTAACACCAAACTTTCTAAAATAAACATCCATTCTCAGCTTAAGTATTCCTCAGGGCAGGTCAAACAGGATGTGCTTTCGCTCGTGATGCTCCTTTGTGTGAGATCAGGTCAGAGTAAAAATGAGAAGTCAACAATGTACAACAATGAAAACCATCTTAAAGCTGAGCTGGATGTTTACTTTTAGGTTTAATAAGTGACTCCCACACGGCTCTATAAATATGGATAAGTTACATAAAAGACGTACGGTCCAAGTGGGTGGAAATGTGAACGCAAATAAGATATAGATAGAGCAAATAAGATTAAAAAATATATATATCTTTGGGTAGATGTGAGTGATGAGAAGATATGCGAGTCAAATCGAGTAATAGTTAGATTAACTAGAAGTACAGAACGAGTGAGTGTGTGTGTGTGTGTGTGTGTGTGTGTGAGAGAGAGAGAGAGAGTGAGATTCTTGCCGTGGGCCTCGTCCAAGCCCAAGCTGCTTTTTTAACAGAGCCTCTTTGTGTGTGTCTGGGCTCCTCCAGAACACGACAGCAGTATTAGTGGGGCCAGACTGGACTACTACAACCAGGCATCTTACAGGCCGTACGCCACACACACGCAGGCACGCACGCACGCGAAACAACCCTCCGACTAACTAGGAGTCTTTCTTACACAATAACAATTAGCTGCAGCTACTAGCGGTCCTTGAGAAGGGAAAGAGAAAGTATTAGAACTCATCATTTAGGCTCAAACACAGGATTACGTTGTAATATCTGTGTGCATAACAGCAACATTTAAGTAAACACGTCAGAATCAAGTTAAATAAGGCACTGAACTCTAACCCGAATTTCTCGTTCCTGACAGCAATCGCAGAATCAATGGGACGATTCCTGTTTCTTCTAGTTTATAAATATTAAGAAAACGAATGAGCATCACTTTGGTCAACAGGTAAATGACAAATAGCTGCATTACCTGCTAACCCTTGATTATACTTGTTAGGTCTTAAATAGAGCCTCCTGTCGACACACAATCTCCTGTTAAATCCCCACATCCGGCTCAAGCAAATCCAGGACATTTAGAAGTGCATGATGGATAGATGATAAGGTAGCAATATCTTTACATAAAAACACAAACATTTAAAGATTCCTCTTACTGTCGAGTCACACAAGACTGGTTTCGAAGATGACTTTTAACTTGTTTCATAAATACACATTTTGCCTGCATCCAGTTTAAACTGTGGTTTTTAAGAGTCAAAATGACCTAAGGTGTGTTATGGACACTGGCAAGGTGTTAGCTCTCATTGCAATTTGAACCATGCCCGGTACAATTATGGTCACATAAATCATGGATCATTAGTTTCATATCATTTGGCCTTAATAAGCAGGGAGTAGAGTAATCACTACCAGAATAATATTATGAATAGGAGCTTACAGCTTTTACAAGCCTCATATTCCAGGTCAGATCTTCTTGAGGCTCACTAATGGCTTTGCTTTGTTTTTGGAAAACTTGATGGTTTTGTGCTCAGCATCATTTACGAGAACATTGACGACATTTAGCAGTCAGGTTGGGGATAACGTACACACACACACACACTCACACACACACACACGTCTGACTTATGTCTGATTTCATCTATTTGATATCAACCGTTAGAACACGTTCACCTATAAGAGCAAATCTTAAATGGATTTATTCTGTTTCATTCATTTACATTTTCGTTACTTCACTTTCTGCGATCCCTATACATTGTACTGGAAATTAAAAAGTTAAAAGGAACCTTTTTTTTTTGCTGTGCATATGTGAATGTGACCATTAAAGAATCTTAATATAAAAAGATCAGTGACTATCAAGAAATCCTGAAATCACGGACTGTCTTTGAAAATCTGCGCTGCTCTGTATCTCTTCAATGGAACACGGTTTCAGTGCAACATTAGCATTTCATGTTAAGTGTCTTTTATCAGCTTGGTTAGGGTTTTAAGCCCGTTTGGACTTTCCTGATGGGGTTTAAGACTAAAGCCTAACTACTCAGCTAACTGGCGCTAACAAGCTAAGCTGGAAAGCAACGGAGAGCCACCGGTCACTCTTGGCCCTAATGTCACGTCTTTTAAACGAAATCCGTCACAGACAAACAGGTAAACAAGAGAATTGACTCTTACCTCCATGCCAACGGCGGCATTTTGCGCGTAGGAAGTTCGCTAGCTTAAGTGAGGCGGCTAGTGGTAACGTTACACACCCCTCACTACTACACAACACGTACAAACATCAAGCGCTTAAAACCTATGACAACTCCACAACTTTGCACAACACAGAGGAGGACGCGCGGTGTATTTTTTCCCCGCACGACTGAAACTTCGCTTTGTTAACTCATCGGTGAAAGTCGCTAATTGCGCCGTGGCCGTACTGAAGCCGTTTACTGGCCCCGTCCCAATACGCACACTAGCATACTGCGTTTGGTAGCACCGCATACAGAGGACAACAGAGTATGAGACTGGGACGGTACGAGATTTGGGACGTGACCACACCATCACAGCCACGAAGTCGTTTCCGGATTCATAACCGCCGGTTATTCGTCCATTATTTTCATTCATTCATTAGCCGGAATGGACAGGACATTATTGACTGGGGGATTGCTTTATTAAATAGAATTTTACTTCATGATGTGATAATGAGAACATTATTTGTTATGTGATACGATATCTTTTTTTAATGACTTTTGTTATGAATTTTGAGAAGCTTAAAACGGAAACTGGCCGCCTTTACGGAAATAGTGCTAGATTATCTTTTAAAAATCGTGAAAATTCGTATAAAATTCTTTTCTATTATTGATCAAAGGAATTTATATGTGCTGCCGTTGTTTGCTTGCGTATTGCAACTGTGGACATTTTTTTGTTGTATTATTTTTTTGCCGTTCTAATATGTGCAACTTTCTTTCTTTTTCTTATTTGATTCATTTACAGGGCCTTTTCGCTCAGTCGAATCTCGAACGGTGGTATATCAAACTCACAAACCATAAAACCATTTTTAGTGTTTGCTCTTTAACCTGCGGTGCCTCTGCCCCGAAAAAACCGGGAAGTCCCACGTTGCACAACCATTTATCAATTCAAATGAACTGAAAGCGTGGAAAAATATGAATGACGTTCTGCCTTTCATTCGTGCCGTGAGAATGCTGTAGATAATACATGAATGAAAACTTGGTTCTTAAATTAAGAGACAAAAGACAGATTGGTAAGACCATTGTTAAACTGGAGGCGTGTTTCCTTGAGAGACAGAAATGATGCCGGCGGAGGGTTGGATTACAAATTGATTAACGTGCATACAACAAATATATACCAATGTTGGATTAAAAAAATACATTCTTTAATACAAAAATCTAGTATCAACGTTTTTCTGTCTTAGTAAATTTCAGACTGTACAGCATGGCTTTTAATAATGATTTTAACATAAAACACCAATTTAGCACAAAAAGTTAGTTGTGTTAGCAAATGGTCATATTGTGGAAATTCTCTTTGGAACTACAAAAAAAAAAAAAAAAAACCACACGACCTACTTCCTGGTTGTTAAAAATGACACAAATGGAAATTAAAAATATAATAACTGAAAAAAGATTGTTTCAGCAGTAATTTCCCTCATTGCTCAAACACAACTTCGCAATTGCTCAAAATGTGCACAAAGCCGACACTCATAACAGCAGCAAATTCTGTGGAACAATGCTGGAGTTGCCCAACCCTGTAACTGCATCATCTCAACCCTCAGTTTGAGCCAACCCACACAGCAAAGTTAAATTAGACTAGGGACATTCTGCCCATACAGAAGGCTTTTTAGGAGTTGTGTCGAACTTGTACACATCTTGTCAAAGCACAAAAACGTTAAGTCCTTTCTGCAAAAAGAGCACAAATTCTAAACTGCTGTAGCACACTATGTATACATGTGCTTTTGCCTGCTACATGAACTGGCCTTTGACTTGTAAATACCAAACACTTCTAATCTGGCTTGTGCAGTAGCATGTCATTTTTTTTTTCTACATATGCATCTAGCATCAGAAAAAAAATCCAACTACAGCAAGCTACACCTCATAATAGCGACATACCAAAAAAAAATCTAACCAAGAATTTTCAGATCAGTACATCTGAACAGGTGTAACCAGGCATTTTACACCACAAGCAGGTCACAGTTTGGTGTAGTTTCATGTGAAATGGGCAAAATGACAGACCCTCCCCCAATGCCATTGAGGGAACCTTAACTTTTTCTTTTTTTTATATACAATGGATTCTTTCAGAAGTTGTTTTGAAAAGCATTTCAGTATCAGTTTTGAATGACGTCAGTTGGAAGTAGCCTAACCAACATTGACACGCAAGTTAGACTGAATCGGAGGTCACATGATACAGCAGGTTTGAGATAGGGAAGTGAAAAATCAGCCTTAGTAAAATGACGTGGGGATGGTGGCCATAAAATGTGATATGGATAAAAAGAAAAGTTCAAATATCATCAAACAAAAATAGAACTCAAAACCCCCCAGTCGACAGATGATGCTGCAAACTCCTGTTTGCACCACAAGTTTTGGCCCTTTTCAACTTTTTACTTAAGCTTGCATTCTTTTGTTACATAAGGTTCGACATATGAACTGTCTCACATTTTAATATATACATCTCATATTTCATAAACAGCGTTACATTAGCAGGCTAAAAACTAGGAACTGCCACACTGGGATGCTTTAGCAGCTGCCGGGTTGGTACTGAATGGCACAGGTTAAAGAAAGAAAAAAAAAAAAAAAAAAATCATTAAACAAAATAAGATGTTGTGCCCAGATCTTTTTAACTGCTTTGCTGAAACAGTGTGAGGGCAAAATGGAACTGCATCATTGGCTAATTCCAAACCTTGACTTCATGACCAGATTAATAATATACTCTAATATGCTATCAACACATTAATACGCAGCATATCGTGATCTTGAGCGCGCTGGTGCTACAGTATGCATGTGATTAATTATATAAAACATTTTACTCACTTAAGGTCCGAGATGACATTTTGCATAAATTAACAACAATAAAATACATAAGCAAATGAAAATAACAGTAGAGGCTATAGAAGTGGATTTAAAAATAAAACAATAGACAGTTTATTTCCTGGAGTCCAACAAGCTCAATCTCAGACACACAGTGAACACACTCAAATTCTCACATCTAGAGAGACTCAGAAATTCATGCCAACAGTTCTGCCCATAATCTGAATGTCATCGAAGGGGAACAGCGCAAGTATCTGTAAGAAAAATAGAAAGAGTGTTATTTTCCAAAATGACAATAACCAGTCACACAGCCATTGCTGCCGCAATTGAGACGTCTGAAAATCAAACAAATATTCCAGTGCTTCCGAAGCCCATGAGATACACCAGGTGTGTTTGGTTAAGGCTGGAAGTATCTATGGAGCTGTTGGAAAGCCCTGACAACCGCCACACACAAAACCCAAATACTACCTAAACACAAAGTTGGAGATGAAACACTATGCAAACAGCTGCAGCAACACTCATATAAATCTTCCTATTACTTGTTTTTTTAGGACAACACAGTTTACTTGTCTATCAGGATATTTCCTCAACAGTTCTATTTATAGCCTTGTCTGAAATGACGGCTTCATGCTTGCATCAACGTGGCCTGTGCTACTAATTTAAGAATGGACTTTCCCTTCTTATAATAATACTTATAAAAATAAAAAAAAATCACATGGCTGAGGCCTGTTTCTATGTTTAAAAGCCAAATTCTTACATCATCGTTGCCGTCTGCGAGGTCCAGTGCCGTCTCGTCCTCCATGTTGCGGATCATTTTGTCGGCTCCTGCCTGGCACAGGCGAGTGGCGATGGTGGCGTCTTGCCGTCCCACGGCCAGATGGAGAGGCGTGCAGCCGTTGAGCATGGTGGCGTCAACGTTCGCCCCCCGGTTCAGGAGCAAATTCACAGCATCCACGTCGTGGAGCTCTACAGCCATGTGCAACGCCGTCTTCCCGCTTGTACCCTCCTGAAGAACAAGAACCAAATAAATCGGGGTCTAAATGGAGCAAGCGGGGCTGACATTAGCTCTCTTGCAACATAAAATACATTTTTCAAACCAATGTTGTCAGACATGAAGACACAGCAGAACACATTCCCCATTTTGACACACAATTAAACTATGGCATGTCATTTACCCTCAGCTATTAAAACAGATCCTGAACAGACTAGCCCAGGGCTATGCTATTTGTTGCGATTTGGCTTCTGGGGAGTTTTAACTACGAGACTAATGACTTTACACTAGCAGACTGTGACCCAAGTCTGGTTGCAAAACTAAAACATGTTTGATCAACTACAAGGCCCTCCTACTGAGAATTGGGACTAAAATTCGATTCAAAGAAAATATGAATATGTTGCTGGCTGTAACTTTCTGTTATACTCTAGAAGATGTGTTTTGTAACACTTTTCTCACCTGGATGTTCAGGTCCACCCCATTCTTTATCAGAAGTCTCACGAGGCGATGCCTCTTGTGCAGTGTGGCAACGTGCAGGCAGGTGAGACCTTGTTAAAAAAAAAAAGCCATTCCCCACAATTAAAATAAAATCCAGAATAATCTTACGTGGCATTGATATCATTCAAAAATACGTAATGGTTGTCATGGCAGCAGGCGTTATCATTCCAAAACAGTTTTTTTTTATACCAACTTCTCTGTTCTATTATTGACATGGTTCTGTTTCTGTTCTTTAAAAAACTCGGTGACAAACCAACACTGATTCCACTTTCACTGAAATCTCAGTATCACAGCACACAAAGTGGACCTTGTGTGTTTTTCGCTCCGATACTGAGAAAGATAAACTTAGTTCGTATGGCCTTCTCTGCTGATAATTCAGCAGAAAACCCAAAACATTCCACTAGCCACAGTTAAGCATTTACGTCCACTACGTATATTACCTCTCCAATTCTGTGTCTCAAATACAGGTTGGAGTTTAGAGGGGGAGACATTGAGGATCATCTCTAGGGCACAATCCAGCCTGCCGTGTTCACAGGCCACGTGAAGCGGCGTGTTCCCGTCCTGGTCCTGGAGCTCCAGGCATGCATCGTTCTTCACTAGCGCCTTCACCACAGACGGCTGGTTCAGGTAAGTGGCCAAGTGCAGTGGCGTCTGGGGGAGAAAATCAGCCCGAGTTTATGTCTCTGACCCTTAAACTGGCCCACTGGATCAATACCGTGCTCCCAAGCTGCTACTACTACACCCGAACAGCAAACTGAGGGTTGATCCAGTCTGGGCCAGATGTTTGCTCCAACCATATGAAATACACTACAGACTGGGAGTAATAATATCTATAATAACTGTTTACCTGCTTATGTGAATGGGTAGAATTAAAAGCTGGCTGAATTGTACCTTGCCTTAACTCTGTTACACTGAGTTTTCTCCTCACGTTGCCCATATATTTCTTTTGGCTCAAATAGTAAAATCTCATCCTATCATTTAACCTAGTAAAGTCCTCCCTGTTGATAAAAATGGAATACATTGAATTAAATATCAACTGGCCTTAATAACTGGGCATTGTGATTTAAGCAGGTGAACACGTGAAAATAAACGTATGTATTTAATGAACGAATTCCAAAAAAACTAGTGGAAAACAACCTATTAAGATTATGACGAAGTTTATTCTATTTTTTATTATTATTATTATTATTAGTAGTAGTAGTAGTAGTAGTAGTAGTATTATTGATGCCTGAGAGAAGTGGATAAGCTACTTGTAGAATTCAAAAAAGTCTAAATAAAATCCAAACCACCTGAATCAGTGTCTGATGATAAAAGAGATGCCGCAAAAAAGGGGGCAACAAAATATAGCTTAGTCAAATTATGACTAGAAGGAAGCCTAATGGTGTTAATGACTAACACGGCCAATGCCCAGTGACGTGATGACGTTGATGTCGGTAAACTGGTCTCTGAACTGCTTTTCCATTAGTCACAGTTTTTAAATGCTGACTGCAACACTTCTTCCGCTCTCACTCAGTATTTTCTCGTTTCAGATACTGCAAAACAGCCTCCTCCTTCGCTCCCCCGGCGTTTAAGTGATACAGAACTAAATTACAGACTGACTGTTCACAACCATTTCACCAGCTGTAGGTCATCACTAAAGCTACTGGCCTTTAGGCTTTTTTTTTTTTAATCTGGAAAACTCATGCAAGTTTGTGCTTTAAAATGACAATCAATTGACATTTCCAGTGTCTTTAATGCTTCAAATAACGTTTAAACATGAATAACTAGTGAATATCTTTATAGACTCAAGACACATGGGTGATGAATTTCAGTTCTTGCAGTGATGGAGTTTCCCTTTCAGCAGCAGTGACGTGTAAACATGCGCGCACACACACACACACACACTTGTTCCTTGAACACAAAATGTTGGACGAGGACAAACGAGCACAAATGCATGCAGATTCTTGCCTTTACCTGATACAGATTGTTCTGAATGTCCAGAATGTCTTTGGGCAGAGCACATATCAGCTGATGGGAGAAATCCTCCACATCGTGGATGATGGTCAGGTGGAGAATCCTGCATGAGAAGGAATGTGTTAAACACATCGCTTTACAGTCAGAAGCGAGGGGGAAGGCTGTGCATAAACAAAAGGAAAGTATTTTATAAAATCCGTGACGGAAAGAAAGACAGGGTAAATAAGTGCTACCACGAAACATTTCACACCCTGTTGTAGCATGTGAGGGGCGGGAGGCCGAAAGACTTGCGCATTGCGCAACGCTGGAACTTTTTCAAACGCACCACAGTCAAATCAGAATTAGCTCGGCGCTGGATGTGTCCAGTTCTTGGAAATCCAGACACTGAAATGTGAGGTGCGTTTTCTCAGGAGAATGATTTCTGGGGAATTGTGGGTGAAAAGTAAGCGTTCTAGAGGAGCCTAAAGGCAGGAGGAAGCCCACACAATGAAAAGAGCACAGGAAATAGTACGCAACCACAAAAACAATTTTAACAGACGTGCTGTCTACTATTCTCAACCTACTTTTAACTGAACTACACAAATCAATTTTGTCTGCTCTCAGCGTTGATGCCCTCTTGACATTTTACAACTGATTCAACCGAAAATAAATGATGAAGTTAGCATCTTCAGTTTCATGATTATTAGACTAAAACTAATTTTCCCCTGTCCTAAAGGAAATGTTTTTGGAGACATAAAGCGTGTCTGTATCAGCTGACATTTTATATGTTCTGTGAAACATCATTTTACCATTTAATTTCATATATATTGTCCACATTTTTGTCTGGCTATTTACAATAACTGAGCTATATTTGTAGTCTCTTCCTTCAGAGAACAGGCCCGTAAGACGACTACAGCCACATACCAGGAATCTAAAAAAAAAACTCCATTCACATCCTGATCAGTTCATACATTTACATAGTGCACGTCAATGAAGGAAGGGAGTTTCTCCCGTTTCTGTCAAAACGTGAGACCGGGAAACCAAATGGGAATTTTGCTAGAGGAAATTTGCCAACAGTCCTGAAGTGAAAGTCACCTTGTGAAAGTGAGAGAGCGTTAGGTGTGTAACAGAATGTCTGGGAATTTCATTGAGCACTTCTGACAACTGTTTGGGGAACATCAAGAGCGGAAATAGTCATAAAGACTGCGGGCCATCACGTCTGCGTTCGTGCATAGCTGCTGCAGGGCTTGCGATAAACTCACCTCTGCACGACTCAGTAAAAAGAAAACAAACATGCAACAAGCTAGGGTGAACAGGTTAAGAAAGAAAATGAAATTGGTTAGTCCAGGCCTTTATGTCTACATTTGTGCTTAATCTCACGCAGATACTTCCGTGCAGTAAATTGAATGCATGGTGCAAAAAGGAGGCATTACTCATTTGTGACTTGTGTTAGAGTGTTTAAGGGAGCGTGAGAGATCCTGTTCATACACCTTTCAACAGAGCTGCTTTTCCTACTGCGCTGGTATCAGAGCGTTTCCAGCCTAGCGCTGGGGAATTCCGCGGCTGAGCTCAACACTTCTGCTTTCTTACACAGATGCACCACAGATAAGAAATCCAGTTTCTAGACCTGTGTGACAGCCTGCTGTGCTACAGTGTAAAGCCCTGTCCTCAGGATCTATTTAATCACACACACATGACAATGAATCACCATGGACATTTCACTATGTAAAACTATGTGGAGAGTACAATGATGCACTTTTACTGAAACGGCAGCTCATGCACTGCTACAAATCCTGAAACTTTAAAGCTTTCATGTAAAAATTGCATGGTTAAATTTATTTAAACTGCATAAATATTCAAAATATAATGCCATAGGATGTCATTCAACTGAGAGAGCGTGTCATTTAAGACAATCTTGGGTTCTGTCTACTGAAAAGGAGCATTATGAAAAAGGATTAAAGAAAAGAAAAAAGGGAACAATGTGCACAGTACATACGCCCTTCTACAAGACCATTTAGCCCGCTGTTTGTTGGGTCATACCAATTCCGCACCAACCTACATGAGATCACAACACTTAAATCTCTAAAAATAGCAAAACGGTCGCCCGTTTTATTTTGGTGTGTGAAAACAAACTAAACCACGCCTGCAATCTATTTTCATCGCAGCTGATGAAGTTTCCATAGTCTTCAAGGCCATGAACCTTATTTACACTTACATTTGTGGTTCATAAAGCCCATTTTTTGGGCTTGCATTCTTAAAGCAACTCATCAGCACAAGGCCTTAGGGTGTGACATTCAAAAAAAACCCAAAAAAACTTCAACCCAGTGCATGATGGTCACTTGATGGTTATTGCAGGGCTAATACTGGTCAAACTATTCAAGATGTCAAAACACAGTTGGTCTGGCCAATGCATTCAACACAAAACCAGACTGAAGGTCTCCAAAACACAGTTTAAGTTGTTTTTTTTTTACTTAAAATAGGTCTTTACATGGTGGTGGTGGTGGTGGAGGCCTAGTGGCATAACACCAGTTACATACAAAAAGGTTTTAAGTAAGAATCTGACTCTATCCTCCAGCACTACCACCATTTCTCATTCCTGCGCAAGATGCTTTACCCCAAGTTGCCACAGGGAGACTGTCCAGGTAAGAAAGTAATGCAAGTAGGTCTGCACAATATATATATACACAAAGGGAACCTTCACCTTCAAAGTAAAGGTTTTTTCCCAGCTTTTACGATTGCTGATGCACTACCATATTTAACCACCCTGGATAGGAGCATCTGATAAATGCAGTAAATGTTCTGGTCCAGCAAGCTCCTCTTGTCTGATCATCTTCCCACTTAACATTTATGGTCTTTGCCTGACGCTCTCATCCAGAATTACTTACATTTCCTTATTACAGTGACTGTCTCCTTGGGGCAACTTGGGCTTTACTTGTCTTGCCCTGGGGCCCAACTGTGGTTTTAGGCTCTTCAAGAAATCGCTCTCTCAATCTTATGGTCACCATCACAGGGTTTGTATCACTCAAATCTCTGCCCCTACCAAGACAGGTGTTAAAAGGTTACCCCAAAATAAAAAATGCCGAGGTGAAAGGTTAAACCTACGTGTCTCCATCTTCTGTGATGATTCCTAAGAAGTTCCCTTCTTCCTCGGTGACATCAGAGTCCGAAACAGAGCATTTCTGGAGGATTTCGCTCAAGCTGTCGCTGAGGGAGGACGAGCCGTACGCAGAGTCCAGGCGGTCGTCCGCCCCGCTCACTTTGTCCGATTCTCCGTCTCGCGTTTCCGGCTCGTCGTGCTGCTCGTACCTGTGGAGCGAGCGAATCGAATCGACGCCCGAGTCAATTCGACTCTCGTCCGATAAATCAAGTTTGTTCTTGTCGCCGCCGCCGCCGCCGCCGCCGCTACTGGTGCTGCGCGACATGTTCCCCCTGAGCGAGGAGTAGGAGTAGGTGAAGTCGGAGGGTTTGATCGCGACCGTCACACCGCCCGTGTGGAGTTCAGCTCCTGCGAGTGGCCCGCAAAATCACCGCGCCATTGTGAGATCCAAATGCGACGAACGTCCTCTCTCGCATCCCACCGCCTCGCCTCCAGCTTCTTGTTTTTTTGGGGGGTTTTCTTTTCTTTTTTTTTTTCTCGTCCCCAACTCTAAACGAGACCCTGTCAGACTTCCTCACGAATTTCTCCGCGTGTATCTTTCGTCTTTTCAAACTAAAACTAAGACATGAAATAAAGTAAAACTGACAGGAACAATACAGTCTGCGCGCGTCGACTTTGCCGAAGTCGTTTACTACGCTAACGAGCTGGGTGCAGACTAGAAGGTCCGAACACGCCAAGTGAATGGGGCGGAGTTTAAGTCAAATCAACGGCCCCGTCTACTGCCCTACTTCCTACTAGTGATCGCTTATGTCTAAACGCTATTTGCTCGTACTTCGTAGTGTGTAAGTACGCACTAGATGACGAGGGCGCTGTTGTTTTTTTTTCACCTAAAGTGGGAATTCCCCATCGGGAGTGGCGAGTATATACAATTACTTATCCCAAGTACACCCAGCGGAATGTCCTCGGCTGTCACACGGACAGGTTTTGTTTCTCTATAATGGGAAATCACCAGAGTCGTGCACTCCGCAGTTTCCACGTTTAATCATCGTCTAAACGCGCTCCAAAAGCAAAATACCGAGGAAGACTTTATGTGGCATAAAAAATGAGGAACGAGCAACCAGTCTGTCAGCAGGAACTCCGTAACAAATACCTTGGATAACAGTCCAAATGTCTACAGAGTTTATTCTTAGTTCAACGCCTAAGGGAACAGACTTCTTCTTTTACGCTGCAGATTCATAACGAGTTTGAAACACATGTTGTTCAATACGTTATTAAGTCATCTTTATGTAGACTATAATACACTATAGCATTTATAGACATAGGGTACATCTACTTAAAATACTCAAAAATGGTTTAATATATTATTGTAACACTGTTTGCAATTGCACGTACTACTGATTGCAATTTTGTGAAACATTATTTGCACCTACTACTGATTGTGATTTCTCTCCGCTTGACTGTTACGATACTGGCACATGTTATTGAACTTTATTGTACATATTACCGGTTGTAGTTATTTCTATTTGACTCTTGTCACTTTGTTTAATAGACTGCCTGTTTTTAGAACGTCATATTCAACTGCCGCAAATCATATGCACATACAATCCAAAAAGATAATTCTAGGACCAAAATTGTAGTTTTAAATTCTGCATGTAACTATATTGCACAGTCTCTTTTCTAACTCTAGTTTAGAGTTTTTATATTTTATAGTCTATGTATATATGCTTACTCTATGTACCCTATTTGTATTTTTATATTTGCTCACTCTATGTGCATTATTTTTGGTTTTTTGGACGCTGAACTGTGAACTGTGGCCGCTGGAGCCAAGTCGTCTCGTCTCTCTGTATACTTACCCCAAGGCCTTATACGACAATAAAGTTTACTTTGACTTTGACTTCTAAAGTTAACTGACAGTAATCTGAGGAAGAAAACATTCACTAAAATTTGATTTTATTTTCTGCACTGTACTTGGGAAATCGTACTTGGCAATCTAATCTTGAATCAACATAATGCAAATATTGTAGTTGCTAAGATGTTTAATGATTCTACTTTGATAATAGTAGTTTAAATGTTACTTCTTTACCTATGTTTTCTTCTTTTGGTATTTTTTTAAGCACTCCGAGTCACACGTTTTAAATGTATGAGTCATGTTTGCTTTAAAACATCTTAAGCTAAATAGTAATCAAGTGTCTTGGCTAAGATGGATCTGTGGTCATGCAGTTGGATTTAGAAAAAGCCTGTTAAAACCTTTCTGGTCATAGAGCCATATAGAGCCATTCATAATACAACCGGTAGGAGGTGCCCTATTGTTTTGATCATTTTTTATTTCTCAACATTCATTGTTTTCCCTGGAGCATTTTAAGCGATTTATTTACATATAAATGTTTGACATTTGGCATTTAGAAATGACTAGCATTCTACCATTCTACTGGTTTCTAGCAAGTTTGCCTATTGTGAGGGCATCGTCAGACTACGTAAGACAAAAATGTGTAATAGAAGTGCCCCAGGTCTTCTTGACAGCCCTTGATTTAGGATTGTTCATACATTTTCCTCAATATTTATGCATACACAAGTGTCTGATTGTTTACCAGTTTTGAGTTCCCTTAAAATACGTTTATTTGTGATTCGCTTGCTTATTGGATGGTGGTAGTTTACAACCCCATCCCCTCTTTACCCCCTTAGAATTAAAAAGATAATGCAGTTGACAAGTTATTCAAGTAACCGCCTCAGAATCGGTCTAATAAATATAAACACCGCTACGTTTTAATTACTAAAAATACTAGCACATTAAATACAGCAAACTGCACTGCATGCACATGTATTTTCTTAAAAGGGTGTGTTAATAACCGAGCTTCTCGAGCTCTGGATCTGCTTTAACTGCACTTTAATTGCATATGTGTTGATGTGTCGAACTGGTTCCATACTACTAGAAACAGCCCCGAAAGGCGAGGCCGCTTTTGTCTGCTCCCTGATTGTAAGATTCCCGTTTGCTGGCGTTGTTACCTGGAGCACGCGAGCGTCGCGTCACGTCACGTCGCCGCCACCGGCAGCTGCGCTCGAGCACAGTTCGTTTGCTTCGAGCATTGTCACGGATCGTGCACGTGCATCCCCCTCAACGTCTCGGCGTTATTCGCGTGGGGGTTTCGTTGCACGATTGGAACGTGCATCGTTTAAAAAACAAACAAACAAACAAACAACGAAAAACCCCACGACGGACCCTGCACCGGGAGGACTGTAGGGCTGCTTCTGCACCTTTGCGAATCTGCGAACACAGGTAACGTCATCGTTTGCTTTTCTCCACACGACATGGTGCATCTGTGAGGGGCTTTGCACTGTGAAGAAGTGGAGGACGATGCATGGCTGGCTCGCCCTGCGTTATAATGTGGAGCACCGCGTTCGTGAGGTGATCAATGCACCGCGTCCCACACCGACATGTCACCAGCATCGGCTGCGACGGCCAGCGAGAACGGCACACACTCGGCGCCCCACGCAGGGCCCGGGGACGAGGAGGGGGAGGAGAGCCCGCGCGAAGAGGTGAGAAGCCGCACCATAACAAAGTAAAAACAAATACAACACTGCGTTGATTTTTTTTTTCTTTTTTTTTTCTTTTTTTTTTCTTTCTCTTTGACACATTGCAATAATACCCCCGCAAATAACGCAGATATGCATGCGTTACGAAACCTTACGTGATGTGTAATACGTGTGCATTGGTTGATTACTCTCAGTAGTGCTGTGAGACATGATTCTCGTATTTAACACCTGATATGCCAACCCTTATTTGAAGTAAACAAAGAGAGCAGACGGCTTTGCTTTAGCATTAACCAGTGCATGTTAATGGCAGCTCGTTCCCGCAAGCGTTCCCTAATCGGGAGTGTATTCCATTACTGTAGAAAAGGTGTAAACAAACAATACGCTATGATTGACAAAGAATTTTGGCATTTTCCAGGAAATGGGATTTGTTTACTTCACATGCTACTAGGGTTTCACGCTACTGAAAAAGATTGACATTGCAATACTTTATGCAATAGATGTTACAATGCAAAAGCATACAAATAATGGACCTACATAAGGCTTGACATCCAAATATGAGACTGTGCAAAACATGATGTCAGTTGGTGTTCCCCCTGTATATCGCTCAGGGACACCGTTCTTGCTTTACTGAAGCATACCTGGTGCAGTGCAAAATGTGAACTGTCTTGAGACCCTGAGAGCTGGAAGACGAACAATCACCTATTCCGCTGGGAGACCTGGCATTATCTTTGTTACTAGATGTGATAACCTCATCTCAGAAGCAGGTGCCTTCCCAGGACTTTTACACCCTGCATTTTCTTGAATTTACAGAGAGAAAAAAAAAAGAAAACCTTCAAAGTATTTAGGGTTCATTTACAATTTAAGAATTGTCCGAGATTAATTGTTCTCTTATTTCAAGCAAATGAAATGTTAGACGGAAATATAGTGTCAGTCAGTAACATGAACTAAAGATTACACGTGAACGCAAGAATGTAGTTGGTTAAATACGTTACTTTGGTCAATCAATCTCAGATTCAGCTGTGATGTCCAAGTCTAAACAATGAGAATCCTTGGATTCGCTTCGTAAATGTTCCCAGTCAAACAGGCTGATGGTTGTGGTGTGCTGCATGAAATTAGGCACACTTGTGTTATGCCACTTTAGACCAAATGGGCATCACTGTTGATTCATGTCCCCTTGTGGGCATGGTGTGCACATTTTCAAGTAGCTGTTTCCATTTTCCAGAAGGATAATGCACCATGCATCATCTTAAGCTGATTCTTTGAACGTGATGGATGCTTTAATGGTCTGCACTATCCTCAGTGGATCAACTGTGGTAAAGGAGTTTTTCAGGGTGAAGTCAAACTGAAAAATCTGCAAAAATGACAGGATATTGTTGAGAGAAAAATCTGAGGATAATGTTGCCAGCACTTCATAAACAAGCCATGAAAAAGACATAAAAGAGTCCAGTCCTTTGCCGGATGTGTGTACAGTCTATCGCAGGCTCAGCAAACAGGGGAAGGTCAGGCCATGCTCCAGCTATCATTCAGTAAACGATGGCCAGAGAGCATGTCTGTTCTTCAGCCACTAATGATGTAGCTGTTACACTGCACCAAGCAGTTTAAATCCAATAAAGTACGTCCTTGACCACCATATACCTTTGGCTTATATTAATGGTCTAGTGTTACTTCATGTTACTGTTGCACTCCATACAAGCCTCTTAATAAAATATATTGTGAGTCAAACAACCCTGACAATTGATTTTTACATCCCATATATATAATAAGGTCCTCTATAGTCTCTTTTACATGTTTCTGGGTTGTTAAATGTAGCTTTCTTTTGGGTGGGAAATACTGAACACAACTTTTGAGGACATTTTCACACTGGTTAAGTGTACTTAAATCCAAGGAGTCCAAGGTGTTCCTTACACACTGGTTTCAATTGGAGACTGGCCCTTGCACAAACTAAATTGGGATTTTAATATTTGATGTTTTTACAAAAATGTGCACCAAGTCAAGCAACATTTCTCATATTCCTCTCCATCTCAGGTTACTCAACTTTTCCACCAGATCTATGAATAATAACATCTTGCCTTAATCAGTTTGCTTCCTGAATTCCCAGATGCGGATATGGTTTGCTTTCACTCTACTGTGAACCACACCACATTTTGACTGGAAATGAATATAGATCACAGAAAAAATCTCCCAGAAGTTTTATGTGGACCATACTTGAATCCGGACTAAACGGCCAGCATGAAAGCTTCCAAACAGTACCTATAACACAAATAGTTTCATGACCACTGCTGTGACCAAATTTAGGACAGTAAAGTCATTTTGTTTTACGTGTAGAAAGTTTGCACCACATATGCTTAATGTGCAGTATTTCTGCACCTTAAAGGTGTGGCATTGTTTCACTACACATCTACTGCAACCCAAACCAGGCCTTTAAATTCCTACCAGTCAAACTGGCATTGAACACTAAAATAATCTGTAGGAAAGTGGGGCACTTCTCTCTCAGCTCCCTCCACGACACACTTATCACACCCAGCACCGCCTCGCCAACCCAGAAAGGATCCTCAACATATTACGTCTGCATGCGTGGCAGAAACGCAGCGTGAGTCTGAAGGAGGCGCCCCGGGTGAGCCGGGAGTATCAGCACAGGCTTTTGTCTGACAGATTAGCTGCAACCGAGCACAATCCGGATTTGTCCAAAAAAACTGCGAGAGCAGTTGCAGTCAGTGCTGATTTTTGAGGGGAGAATATTGCATCTGATCTCTCCTCAGTAAAAAAGAAATATTTCTATCGCGGTGTGCTTTGTTATCCCTCATTGCATTCGTCTTGGAAGGAGACAGGAACGGTGGAAGGATCTTGAAAAGTTGCTTTGATGGTTGTTTCTTTGTTGAGCTGCAGTAGTGGTGATGGCGTGAAATCGATGCATTACAATATTCTGTTACATTGTCTTATCAATATGCTAATATCCTTTGTTCATATTTTTGGAATTTACTGTGTCTTTGGCAAGTGTCTTTTTATTTTTCACTTCCACATTGATGTAAAATAACTGCTTTTAACTGCTTTTTACAAATAGCCATATTAATGATACCATATTGCTACCAACAATATTACAGGAATATCATATGACAACGCCCATCCCTGTGCTGCAGTGCTGTATAAAAGCCAGAAATGTTTCTCTTTTCCTAAAAAGATCTGACATGCCAGAGGCTATTACAACACTGACTCAGGGTAATTCTACGCATGAACACTTTTACCAACATCAAGCAGTTTTACTTTTGACCTATTTTTTTCCAGAAAAATAGTGGGACCTGGAGGTATTTTACCAAACAAAAAGTCACAGTTATCCTGATCGTTAAAAGCTAGTAAAGTTGAAACTCATCCATAACTGAAGAGATGAGGGACATTTTTATTGGGAAATTTTAGATTTGTCATATTCAACTTCTTAGCTTATGAAATATCCCTCCTCATCATTTACAAAAGTCCAGTTGCACCAGGTGCAGTCCTTTTAAGTTTTCAAATGATTAGACACAAGCAGTTCTGCAATACATAATGTTAAGGGTATCAAACGCCCTCATATGTGGAACTGAAGCAAGTGATTTGGATTGAATGTGGCATGTCATGTGCAAAGGAGGAAGGCAGGAGTTTCCACCTCCTTCTCCTGTGGTTTTCTGTTTGAAACACCCTCACCTTCCCCTTTTCCTTTTTTCACAAGTTAAAATTGAGGTCAGCATCATTTTATTAATTTGAATGACAATGTTGGTCAGATGATCATGATGACCGAGCGAAGAGAAGGAAGCCATTGCTCCCATTGCTTAGAGAGAGCACAGCATTAAGTGGCCTGACATCAGCTCCTGCTTTTTAGCCCGAGCTTTACGTAAGTGCCTCCCTGTCGCACACCAATCTGCCGCCTCTCTGTACCAAGCAGCCACTCCTCCCTCCTCCTCAACTCGGAATGGAGGCTGGGCGTCACAAGGATGTAACTGGAGAGGAACACGAGGGACGATCTGGCGTCCGTCGCTCGGTGGCGAGTCACGGGTTCTCTCTGCTGAAAGCTCGGGCCGGGTGGAGCTCTTGGGGAGATCATGTGACAAGGTGGAGATGATAATTATGGAAGAGGTGCATTAATTATTTAAAGTCACCCTGCCGAGCGAAGAGCACAAGACGGAGAGCCGGTGTCTAAATGCAGCCCAGCGCTGCTGTACACGTCAACGCAGTGTAAACGACCTGTCAGGCTGTTTTGACACCAGCTATTTACTTCCCATATTTCAAGTCAAATTTCTTCATGCTGTTAGTATAGGCTGCAGTCGTTCCCCAAATAGAACTGAAGTCAGACAGGTGAAGTGTGTTTGACTGGAGAATTACCAGGATCTGATTATATTCGTCCTGGGTCAGTGCCAGCTCAGTGACTGGGCACCTGTGAGTCGTGAAGAGCTTCTGCTTTCCGCTCTCATGCCTGCTGTGCCCTGGGGTGAGGCCAGATGTCACCTGACTCACAGGTTTTAGAGTCTAATTTGAATGGTTCTGCTGCATGAGTAAGCCATTGATGCTTCTACGGTGTGTGCAAACATTAAGCAGCTCAGCACCCTCTCACACACACACACACACACACACACAAGACTCAGAAAAAGCTCCTACCTCAGTGCTGACTGTTGCAGACTAACACTAATGTGCAATGCTGTACGCTGTCACTAGCTGTTTTTCTCTGTACTGATCTTTCCAGCTTTCATTACTTACAGCACTCACACTTTATTAGATATAGATAATTGTCAAAATGATGCATCATTCTCTGTATTGTAATCCCCATATTCTACCCATTGGATCTCTTCATATTGCTGCTTTGCTCTATCATTGTCACGATGTGTGTCGCCATGACATGAGGCGAGGTATGATTGCAAGCCATTTTATCGAACCACTTAAACATAAACTGGCACGAGGGCCACAAACAAAACAAAACAAAACGCTTCTTCAGGAAACTGGAACTTGAAAACAATGAACAGCACACCGCCATGGGGAGGGTAATGTAAGGGAGGACCGACAGGAGACACTGGGAAAACTGAGCTGATAAAGGGGAACAGAAACAATGAACAAGACTAATCAGACAAGGGAAAACCAATCAGAAAACAAGCATGATCAACTAATGAAGGGAGAACCAATAGAAACAGGGGGTTGGACCGAAACAAACAAGAACCAGGTGAGGGGACTAATACACAATGATCAACCAATCAGACACAGTAGGAAGGTGGGACAACAGACTCGACAGACAGGAGACACAGGACTGAACACATCAAACTAAATGAACAGTGGCATCTGCTGGCCACTCAGCAGAGTCAAAGGGGCCAGTTATGGGCAAAGTCCAGGGGAGCCATGACAGTCATGTCTCACTTTACTACCTCTTGATGAATGTTGGATTGTATGCTGTAAGATATGGTAGTATTTTGTACTCAGGATTCATTGTTAGTAAGTAATAAGTTTAAAGCCATAGTCAAAGTTTGACATTCAAGTAAGTGCGGGATTTTGTTCATTCAGGATTTTGTTTTTTACTTTATATGGATATCAAATAAGCAAGATTCAAGTATTGCCACATACATCCTTATACATATAGTGAATACACAGATCTCTACAATGGAGTATTAGGGCCATTGTATATAACAAAAAATTAAACAGGGTTGGGAAGGGGGGAAAATTACGAGAAAAAGGTCAGAAATTCTGAGATTAATGTCATATATTTGCGTGAAAAAACTTGGATATTCTCTGATATTGTAAAGTCATAAATTTGCGACAAAGTCCAAATTTTCGAGATTAAAGACGTAAATTTACGAGAAAAATTTTGGATATTCTCTGATATTGTAAAGTCATAAATTTGCGAGAAAGAAAACTCCGAAATCCTCTGAGATGTAAGTAATAAATTTACGAGAAGAAAAAGTCGGATATTCTCTGAGTTTAAAGTGGTAAATATACGAGAAAAAACTCACAAATTTACGAGAAAAAAGTCAGATATTCTTTAAGATCAGAAAGTGGCAAATTTGCGAGAAAATGTCAGATATTCTCTGAGTCACAAAGAAATCACGGAACCACAACGCCTGTGTGAAACTTCGCCACCGGACGCTTCACACGGAGGCACACGCTCACGGTGAAGAGGTGGAACATGGCATGAGTATTACGTGATCTGCCGTAATACACATGACATGAAACATAACCACCTCGTCACAGTGAGCGAAGTTTCACACAGGCATTGTGGTTCCGTGATTTCCTCCTTTTTTGTGACTTTAAAATCTCAGAGAATATCTGACATTTTCTCGCAAATTTGCGACTTTATGATCTTAAAGAATATCTGACTTTTTTCTCGTATATTTACCACTTTAAACTCAGAGAATATCCGACTTTTTCTTCACGTAAATTTACTACTTACATCTCAGAGGATTTCGAAGTTTTCTTTCTCGCAAATTTACGACTTTACAATATCGGAGAATATCCGAATTTTTTCACGCAAATATATGACAATTTCAGAATTTCTGATTTTTTTCTCGTAATTTTACTCCCCTCCCCAACTCTGTCTAATTTTTTAAAAATATACTATGGCCCTAATACGCCGTCGTACAGATCAGCATATAGTGAAATGTGCATCGACTTTTAGACAATAATGCATTGACCAATGTACAGTAATTGTCTGTGCAATAAATACAAAGAAATTCAACTTGGGAAATATTTCCAAAGGCAAAAACTAAGGTAATAAAAGTATGTTGGAAATCTATATTCTAAATAAACATTACAGTGGTAAACAAGATCTGAAGTGTGTGCAGATGTAATAAAACACAGAATATCTATGTAGTCTAAAGTGTAGTCTGCTAGCTTGCTGGTAAACAGATATGAAGGAGATATATGAATCAGATAGCAGGTGAAATGCAGTTAAGAGAGTTCAGTTTGTATTAACAAGAAGAAGTTAAAACAAGGTGCCTGCACGTCCTGGTTAAGAAGAGCTTATCCTGAGTCTCTGTTTTGGCCATAACACTCCTAAAATGCCTGATTTCTGCAAGTGGTTACTAGGTAGGGCTTCAACAATAAATCTACACTGATGCATTGATTAAATGATCAGCTGATCCAAAATTAACGCGTTGATCAGACATGGAAATCATATCATAGCAGACTTTATTATCAGCAGATAAAAAAATATTGGCCATGAATCGAAATTCTATTGTAGCATGATGAAACTTGTGATTTACACCACTATTACTGGGGTTAGACGGGCCTCTGATGATCCTACCTGCTGTGGTCCTGCGTTTCCTGGTCTAAATGTGACCCTCCACGGCAAAACCAGTCGCTTGTCGCAAATTTTCAAAATTGAGTTATTATGTACTGAGATATCAACATTCAAAGGAGTCGGGTTTCTCCTGTCACGCCAAGTGAGAAACGGAGAAATCTGCCTTTGAAGTTGACTATCGCCGTAGCACTCACAGACGCTCGGTGCGGTTGCGGCTACGTTTGCATTTACGGTAGCCTACGCTGCATTCACAGCCACACGGATAGCCTACCTGCGTTAGGTTAACTGAACTCGGGAGACTCGCTAGTCAACGAGTGGATTTACCGTAAATACTGAAGTAGAGCGGTCAAAACAGAAACTTTTAACATTCTGCTGGAATTGAATTCCTCAGCTCAAGAAAGTCACGTTTATAGGATGGAAAGGGTAAGTTTTCCAGCAAAATTTATTCACAGCAGTACAGTATAGACCTTCCACTGTTTCAAAACACTAAAAACGAAAAATCCTAAATTACCCCACGCAACATAAACGGTGTTTTTTCTCGGAAACCTCAGTTGCAACAAGCGACTGGTTTTGCCGTGGAGGGTCACAAATGTGATCAAAAGATGGTAGACCTGATATGGTACAACATTCCGCCGCCAAGACTAAAGACCACAAACGTTCATCCTCTTATTTCACACGTGGCCTAAATGACTGAAACCACTCACGCATTCTATTCTTCTGTTTTTGTCCTGTTTAGCAGCGTCCTCAGAAACAGTCCCTGAGCAAGGCGCTATGCCGCGAATCACACTGGAAATGCCTCCTCCTCACCCTGCTCATGTACGGCTGTGTGGTGGCCATGACCTGGTGTCACGTCACCAAGGTGACACGCCTCAACTTCAAGACGAACTCCATGATGTACCACGATAGCCCCTGCTCCAACGGCTACATCTACATCCCGGTGGCCTTCCTGCTCATGCTGTATGTGGTCTACCTGGTGGAGTGCTGGCACTGCCACATACGCAGTGAGCTGCAGTACAAAGTGGACGTAGAGAGCGTTTTGGAGCGGGTGCAGCGCATGCAGCAGGCCACTCCCTGCATCTGGTGGAAATCCATCAGCTACCACTACGTGCGGCGCACTCGGCAGGTTACGCGCTACCGCAATGGAGACGCCTACACCACCACGCAGGTCTACCACGAGCGGGTCAACACGCACGTGGCTGAGGCGGAGTTCGACTATGAGAACTGTGGCGTGAAGGACATTTCCAAGCAGCTGACTGGCCTAGAAGTGTTTCCCATTACCAAGCTCCGCTTCACCAAGTGTTTCAGTTTCGCCAACGTGGAGTCAGAGAACTCCTACCTGACGCAGCGGGCGAGGTTCTTCACTGACAACGAGGGGCTTGACGACTACATGGAGGCACGCGAGGGCATGCACCTGAAAAACGTGGACTTCAGAGAGTACATGATGGCCTTCTCCAATCCTGACCGCTTACCCTGGTACGCCCGGCATTGTGTCTTTTGGGCGATGGCAGTGCTCACCCTGTCCTGGCCCCTGCGGGTCCTGACAGAGTATCGCACCGCATACCTTCACTACCACGTGGAGAAGTTATTCGGCTTCGACTACGTGCCCGCCACACCGCTGGATGAGCGCCCATACTGCCGCCATATCCCACGGGTCAACACTGTCGACAGCACCGAACTGGAGTGGCACATTCGTTCCAACCAGCAGTTGGTCCCCAGCTACTCGGAGGCTGTGCTGATGGACCTGGCCCAGCTGTCGGCTCGCAACACCTACTCCCCCCGCGGTGTCGGCGCAGCCGGCGGCCAGGGCTTTGGCGGCTACCGGCAAAACTGTGAGCGCTGCCACCGGGCCATCAGCAGCTCGTCCATTTTCTCCCGCAGCGCCCTCAGCATCTGCAATGGCAGCAGCCCCCGTCTGCCTTTCAGTGGTAGCCGCTTCTCTCTGGGCCGCCTATATGGCTCCAGGCGAAGCTGCTTGTGGAGGAGCCAGAGTGGCAGCCTGAACGATCCGTGCTGCCCCAGCGAAAGCACACGTTGCCTCGCCGGACGGCAGGCTCAGGAGGATGAGCAGCCATCGCCTCCGACCTACCAGGACGCACTGTACTTCCCGGTACTGATCGTGCACCGGAACGAGGGCTGCCTCAACCATGACCACCGCTCGCTGCATCGCAATGGCTCCTGCGTAGAGACGTCTTTATGACCCAGGCTTGAGATTTCATTAGATTGCCAGAGCTGCTAGAGTTTCCGCTGACCATCTGATGGAGCTCAAGTTTACCTGGGCTGACTAGAGCTAGACATAACAGGTTCTTATTTGGGAATGTACTTGTGTTTGGGACGTAATGAACTCGTCTCCCAGATACAGCTTTACCGAAGCTCGTCCTGTTTTCGACTTAAATGGAACTGCAAGTGAATTTCTTCCACAACTGCTTGTCTGTTAACATTTTACTGGATTATTTACTGAGTAATGCTGATTTTCTCTACCCCATGGAGCAAGCAGATATGTTCCTTGAGAATAACAGTGATGCCAGGTAACTAGATTCCCATCCAATACAGTTTCTATTATTACAGACAGCAAAAAACAGGCTCTTGCAGCAAAAGCGCAAAAAACACAATACAGCAATTCTGTTCTGACTCTTGTCTCTTGTAATATGAGAAAGTAAAATGAGATATAGAATGTAAGAAGGTCTTTCTGGCACGAGTTACAAAGTCAAAACATATGGGTAGTTGTTTTCCGTAAGTGACACCATGCAGAAAGGCTAAACGTTAGGCAACCTGTTTTAACTCAGACCTTATATTCAACGTTGCTTATATTTTGTAAAGTACATTTCTTGAATGGTTTACACTGGTGATGTTTCTGCAGTGTAAGGGAAAAATTGAGTTCTGTTTCTGGAGCAAAGACAGAAATAATGGTGAATATATGGGAAATTGGTTAGACACGTTCTATGTTAATTTGCCTTTTTTATCCTGTGTAGCTCAACGGCAAAAAACCTCAACAAAGCCACTTTTGAAATGTAGATGGTAAAAACAGAGAAATGGATTTCTACGGTATTATTTATAAAACATCGATGTTCAAATGTCTCGCTGTGGTTAGAACCTAAACCCCAAATTTGCTAGACACATGTAAATATCACAGCTCCAAAAAAAGAAGAAGAGATTTTCTTTCCATTTATAGCGTCAGCACTATAAATGATTGAGTACTGGCAGCCTAAAGGACATGTGAAGTTCAAACAGAATATATCCTGTAAAAGTCCTCTGACCTCACCAAATGTGAGATGATGATCATAAATGTTGATGTTTCCCTTTAATATATCTCACATAGTTTTGGATGGGTGTGGAACATAAAGAAAATGTGTTTTTTTGTTGTAAGAGTGGGTTGGTTTTCCACTGACTAGCACATTTTGAACTGTAAGTTAAGTGCCTGAGATTTGGTTTTAGTGTGTTTATGTGCTTAAGTGTTGACCATCTCTTACGTACTGTATGTATGGCAGTGATTCACTAAAATCCACCAAATCAGACACGATGACCATGATGAGCAGCTATCAGGCTGGCTTGAGTCCCTTTAGGGACAGGAACTTAGTCAAAGATGAAGTCTTTCCTTCACACATATGTAAGAAATATCCTTTACTCAAATACTGAGTCCTCAAGTCAAAACCAAGTGGACTAAAACAGACTGTTATTACAAAACCACTCAGAACCTGTTAACACTTTTGCCTGTTTTAACTCACATTATACAGCACCAAATTACCACAAAATTAAATACTTTTTAGCTAGTGGTTGTAGGAAATATATAGAATAATATATAGAATACACTCATTTTCTGTTATGTGTAAGTGCCACATTTTTACTTCATTCACTGTAAGTGCCAGGTGACTTTTTAATTAGTGCTTTCAGAATTTGTTTTGCATGTCATTGTAGACGTTACGATGTGGTTCTTGCAGTTGATTGTTGACTATTGCTAGAGTTGGTGATTTCTATGGCACCAGTGTCATTATGAGCTCATGAATGTGTCAAGCTGATCATTTCACCTGCATCTGTACGCCTGCTGACTTTGGGCACGTCACATGTGTGAGGTGAAGATGCCGTAATTTTAGCATCTGTAAAAGTTTCTTTTTTTATTGGGTTTCACAGAGCTTTCCAGGGTTGGGATAAACTTATGATTTTAATAAAGCAGTTATCTACACTACGAGCTACTGAGAGAACGTAACTACTTCGAAGCCAATTCATGGCCCAAGTTCTTGCTTCCATCTTTGCTCAAACGTCCTCTGACTCCATCACGCAGCTGCAAAGAGCACATTGTGATGCAATGACTGTGCGCTGCCGGGGTTATCGGATGCCCCTTTTGCGAATTCAGCACCAATCAGAAACACCCGGTGTTGAAGAAAACACTCACTCTACTCACTATCATTGGCGCTATCTAATATTACAACACTGCAAATACAATTGTAGTTTGGTTGTTTTAGTCACAAACAAAAATATCCAACATACGACTTTACAGGAAAAGTGCACCAAAACCCAGTTAGATCGAACCTGTAACAATTTCTTTACAGATCAGAGTCTAACTGCAGACCAAATCGTAACCGACCCAGCACTCTGCTGATGGCATGATAAAACCACAGCAGCCCGGCTGAAATCCTCCGTCTTCCTCCATCTACACGCTTAAGTGGACAGGCTGGAACTTACAGAACACTGTTACAGGAATTACAGCCCATAAGTGCTGCCACGATGATTTTTCCAGAGCTTTGCTTACTGGATAGTAAAGCCTTGTGTGATGGGATGATGAACCGACACTCAGGTCTCTGTGTTTCCGTTTCGCAGTGTTTTCTGTTTTCTGTCATTGTCAGATAAACCCGAGTTCGTTCAGGTTTAATAGGTGACGAGCACAAGAATGTAGAAGATCCATAGAAATCCTTCAGGACAGCTTACATCCACACATTAATGATCAGTATTGGTTGTTAACTACAATAACCTTTTGTGGCTACGTTTGTCTAAGCAAAGTAAATATGGAGGAATGGAGGCATGTATCTTACAAATAGTCAGCTCATAGCCATACCTTACGGTGAAAATTAAGATTAGCAAGAAACGTTGTGTGATTGAGAATGAATCAATCACTGGGGATTTGTGTTAAAAAGTTCTTAAAAAAACTTCAATTCCATTTTCTCAGCAACATTACAAGTGTTGGGTACATTTGTGATTTGAAATTTTTGTTCATCAAATTCTAATATTCTATAATGTTGTATCTAATTGTGGTGTAATAAACATGTGTGCACAAGGGAGGACCTAAATGGAAACGAATCTGTAAAAGTTAGAACAAGGTTAAAGGATGTTGTCTAAAGTTTTTTAAATAAAAGGCGGCCACACGTTTGCATACTAGGATTTACTGCTTGGTCACTGATTTACTGCTTGTAGCACACTGGTTGCAATGCTCGGTACTTGATATTTCCCGTCACCACATTAGTAGAACTGCTAGTGGAATGAGTAACTTACTTTTCACGCACTGAATAACAGGAAATGAAAGACAAGATATTACTAGAGCCAACAAAAGTGAAAAACGGCCAAGTCAGAATAAAACCTGTTTTGCTCTCGTCCTTCACTTGACGGGCAAACTCTGGCCTTTGGTGAAGCATCCGAAAGCATTCCGATGCCTGTTGCGTATTTCTTTCTTTACCGACTGCTGATTAGCATCTGATAGAGACCCAGCGGGCTCACCGAGGGCAACAACTCATGTGTCCTGTACCACGCCTAGTGTAAGGATCTGTTTAGAAATGTGCACCATGTTAATCTACGTACATCAACATTGTAAACGTGACATTGCCTTTACAGGATGTGACATAAAAATAGCCGGCAGGCCAAATACGTGTATGAAAGAAGAAAAATGTCAATAAAGCAGAATTTGTTCTGATTTGAAAATGATTTATTGTCATATGTAAATAACAGTTGTTTTTTTTTTTTTTAACTTAACCAATTTTTTACATATCCATATTATATTCCAAAAGCTTCTCACATGGTTTTAATTTTCAAAACATTAAGTGATCATACCTTTGTCCTGGATAAAAGAATCATTTTTTGTCTCTCCATGCATGAATTTGGACATCCTTGACTACCTCTAAGAGCCAGACAGTAACGGATATAAACTCATCACTTCTTAACTCGTTAGCTGTGTGATATATCACCGTGATGTCATTGGAATGTCATTAAAAGAATCTGAATAATTTACTGAAATTTTCTTGCTAAAAAGTTACTTCTTGCTAATCCTTTACTTGTGCATTTTCCTGTTGTAACCACTTAGACAATGAGCTGGACATAGTTATATTTGTGTTTAACATAACATATTTATTATCTTTATTATTAGAAAATTCTGCCCATGCTGCTGTCGGCAGATATTTGGATGCACATACATTTGTGCTTCACGTAGCGACCATCGAGGCCCTGTGGTGCGATGAGGGTTGGTTGCGGCCCTTGGCCTTGGTGGTGTGAATTACCTTACTGATAATGGCCTCATTCTCCAGGCCGATATCAGTGCCACGGACATCACACTCCAGCAGGCTGCTGATGCACATGGCCTCCTTCAGTGCCTTTACTCCGTCCTGCAGAACAAGGGAAAAACACACCTGAATCTGTCATCAGCTTTATATATGTGCTCAAGTGTTATTTTAGGAAGAAGCATTTGGTTATTTCTGCACTGTGGACAAACTGGTGGAGAAAGAAGGATAAAACCCAATTACGTCTGATTAAAACGACTATAATTAAACAGACCGAATAAAGGCAAACTTTGCTTAACTCTCGAAGCAAATAAGGCTTTAAATGTGAAATGATTAAGCAGTAGTCAGCTAATATAAATTACTTGCAAAATGCCCTGTCTCCCCAGGACTTATTTGGCCTTATTTGTCAGCATTTGTTTTGCTTCCAGGTCAGCGTTAAGCTTTTCAATTTGCTTTTCAAGGTCAGAGCAAAGTGATGAGCACGCGCTCTGTGCTTGATGCTAAGGCAAGACGTCACGGTTCTAGTGTTCTGATGTTTCTTGACAAAGAAGGTAGAGCTTTCTACTGAACGAGGCAATTATTCCGAATACAATTTTCTTTCAATTAGTGCCAGCCGGAAATGGAGCACCAGAGAGGCAGCTCCTCAGATGGTGAGACTCCCGAGGAGCGATAATCCCCCGCTGTCCGTATCTCTGCTGGTTAATGCACTTCTGCCCAAGCCCGATGAATAATTGATCATGCATGACTGTCGGATAAGGGAGGGAGAATCTTTTCATGTTCGTGGGCGAACAACGAGCCTCTGCTCAGAGAGTTGAGTCAAGATCTACATCACAGAGGCATGAAATCCCTCTAGTCTGAGTAAAGCTGGTCCCTCTCCACAACGTGTTGAGTTAAAGTATTTCATTTTCATTATATTGTCATGTTTTTGGCCCATCTACTCTATAAGCTAAAGGTAGACTTGGATATTTTTAAACAGATCATTCAGATTGTTCACATTTGTTGATAACGACCAGATTATTAAAATTCACAGAGTTCAAAGTTTAAATGGCCATTTACCGCAGTTTGGGTAAATCTGGTTTCTCAGCACAGCTATGCAACAGTTACAAACGAGAGTGATGAAGATAGAAAGATGAAGGAAGAGCTTCAACTATGTTGGTTTTTCAGGGCCGATATCATTATTGCTAGTTAACAGGGACGATACCGATATTTGGAACAGATGTGCAGAAAAGAAAGAAAGAAAGAAAATCTCTGTCAAAATGTTGAATTTTACAAAATGCCAACTTCATTTAAGTAACTTTATTGTTTATAAGTAATTAAACTTTTTACATTATTTTAATTTTACTTTAAATAATATTCAATAAACATTTTAGTAACATTTTCACACAACTCTGAAACTTACATTTCAGTGTTCCAAATTAAGCAGCAGCAGGTTATGGAGAAAAAGCGCACAGTAGTTAATTACTTAATATCGGTGATGGTAAAAATTTAACACTGACACTGATAATCGGCAAAATGCGTTATAACAGCCCCCGATAATCGGCCCGGCCGATAATCAGTCGACCCTTATCTCCAACATTGGACCATAAGTGTCTAGGGCTGGGCGATATGACCTCAAATCACTATCACAAGTAATTAAAATTATTATTATTAAGGAAACTCTAAGGAAAGAGTGCATATTTTTGTGATTTTTAAATAATTGTTGGAAACACTCAGATGTAGCTGCTGACTGGGCAGGGTCACATGATAACACACATGGTAGTATTTTTTTAAGGAGACATGAACATGAACCAACGATTACGATGATTTGACGTTCCGAAAGACATTTTTGATTAATTTTCGATTCCTTGCCCAGCCCTGAGAGACGGCTCAAACAGAAACTGTCACACACACCTGTGTAGTTTGTCTTTTGTTGCTTTTCAATAGTGGGAAAAGAAAATAGGTGAAAGAGCACCATTTCATGTTGGATGTACAAACTATTATTTTCAGGCACAAGCCAGACATGTGTGAGACTGAACATCTCAAAAACACATGGATGGTTTTCATACCCCTTTGTAAACGCGAATATTCGCTGTAGTAAGAGAACATTTATTAGTGAAGTGTGTGAGGAATCACACTGCTGAGCATTTGGAAAAAACATACCAAATACTAAAATAGGATCCCATACAAAAACAAAATGTTTGCGGCAGGTTTGCAGTTAATTTGGGGTAAGCAGTAGAGTTTGCCAGAATATTTTTGTCGCAAGCAGCAATGTTCTGGCAACAATGACAAATTGCCGCTAGTGGCAAATGACAATTTGCCAGTAGTGAACTTTTGGTGACAAATTTATTAGGAGCATGTTTTCCCCAAAATTGGGAAGTTCACTGCAAATTTGCCACAAACCTAATTTGCATGTGAAAATATGACCTTGTTGCAAATTTGCGGAAACATGGTCGAAGGTTAACGGCAACTGTTTGCCAGAATTCCTAAAATTTTGGTAAGGGATGAACTGAACTCACCAGTCCCAGTTTGTTGCAGGAGAGGTTGAGCTTTCTGAGAGCTGTGTTCTTTACCAAGGCACCGGCCAGCGCCATGGCTGTGGGATCGGTCATCTCGTTGACCCCCAGATCAAGGGTCTCCAGTGTCTGATTGGTCTGCAAGGCCTCGGCAATAGCCTGGCCACCTTCGTCATCTATCGGGTTGAGTCTCAGATTGAGGTGGAGGAGGGAGTCGTTTTTAGAAAGGGCATTGGCTATAGCCTGGCCTCCCGGCCCATGAATGTGGTTGTCGTAAAGGGTCAGCCTCTGTAATCGGCTCTGACCAAGGAGACTGGCAATTGCTTTAGCTCCTCCGTCTGCTAATATGTTGTGTGAGAGGTCGAGCTCCTGCAGAGGATGGTCCACGAGACCCTTTATCAGCACTCGACACTTCGCGGCGTCCACGTTGCTTGACTGGAGTCTTAGAATCTGTAATGGTGTCATAAAAAACACAAGCTAAACACCAAATATTCTTACTGTCTACTATACAGCTTTAAATGTGTTTCTGAAGGAGTCCTTTGGTTTTGGAAAAATGGTTTGTTATTGTATCACAAGATTCTGTATGACCATAAATTCTGAATATAATTTTATCTTATAACTTTAACCCTCTTGTTATGTTGCGGGTCAAGTTGACCCATTTTAAATAAATTAAAAAAAAAAAGTAGTTTAAAGTATTTTTTCAGTATGAAACTTCTTGTGCTTGGCTTAATAAGGGTAATCAACATATGAAATAAAAATGGTTCATTTTACATATGTGCAACCTCCCCGCATGTTTATATTACATAGGTACTGTGCAGGTCAATTTAAATTATAATAACTATTATGTTTTATATGTAGGTCTTTCTAATGTACATTTTAAAAAGTTTTGAAATGCATTTGTTTATGAAAAACCAGTGAATTATCCTCATTAAACTATGATCTGTGAGAGGTACATAACACCATTACCCCAAATATTGATTGAAATGGTTAGTAATGGAGTTAATAATGAGATATAAACAATATTTATTGGGATATTTGGGTTTCTGACACTTTTGGATAATTAAACATGCCCCGGGTCAAACTGACCCAGGAACATCATTAGTGTTCCTGAGAAACGAACATAACAGAAGGGTTAAGCATCACTTCACAGCCATTTGATATTACTAAGGTACCACTCAGGTCATCTTTTATCTATTCCTAGAGAAATCTGTATAATGAAGTTTAAGTAGAAGTATGGAAGACCAAAAAAAATCCTTCCCTCAGTATCAATCCACAGATCTACACCCCATGCCTGACGCTTATCTCTTTTTCTCCTGCCATACTCTGTTTTCCAGGGTGCAAAGTCACAAACATTTTGATATGAAATACAGTGTTAGCATTTCTTAACCTAAAGTCATTAATGGCTTTACTGCTGAAACAATCCAATATTCCTAGACTCTCCTTAAAAAAAAAAGAAAAAATGAACATGAACGTGAAAAAAAAAGTTAAATGAACCTTCAATGACTTGCAAGATTTCAGGGCCATGGCCAGCAATTCACAGTCACGGAAGGTGATCTCGAACATATTCCATTCGAAGTTCATGCCACATCCTTTCACTGCATAAACTAGGTTCAGTTCCCTCAGGCTGGTCAGTTTGTCCAGCAGAATTCTGAAATCAAAGTGATCCGTTGAGCCCTCGCTGCCCAAATCACTGGCAGAATCGGAGGCATCTTCCTCAGACTTGGGCAGCTCTTTTATAGGCGGCAGGAGCTGACAGATCTTGAGCCGTCTCACGTAGTTTTGACAAAATGGCACGAAATCTAATACCGTTTTGGGGTCAGTCATGCCCGGGATGAACAGTGTGATGATATTCTCCAGGTGACGTTCGAAGTACATGCTCTTCCAGCTGCCTCCATATTCAGAGACATCACAGAGACTCCAGCAGGCCTCACAGCAACGCTTCCAGTAGCCCTCGTCATGGATCAGGTTAGCGGATATGTTCAGAGGCAGAGATGTGGGCAGATTCTTCACCACATACGCCTTGTCTTCTGGCTCCAATTCATTCAGAATGGGACTCTCTATAATGTAACAACCACAACATCAAGCACATGTCTAAAGATACGTCCAAAGAAGACAATTTACAGTTAGGGTCTTATTAATGAGGCAAAAAATATAGTATAATATATAATACAGTATATTCTAGCAATTATTCAAGCATTAGGAATGTATGTGTTTACATTAATGTAACATTAATATTAATATAAGCACATTACAAATGTCATGTGGTTATCAACTGATTTTGAACACTGAGGTGTTCATAAATAACAATCAATCAATGTAAATATCCATCAATCAATTTATTTACCTATCTATCTGTGTAGTCAAAAGAATGTAGTCTATATATGGTATAATGGTGGTCCAATCTCGTAAATCACAACTGAACTTTATTTGCTATTATTGTTATTTTCACGGAGCAAACACATTCTTGAAATAGGCCGCATCATCATGGGAATTTTTCAAGGTGAGCTTTATGCCCAAATGTATGCATCCTGTATTATCATTTTTGCCCCAGTGATTCGCTCTGTCTTGCTCCAAATGATCGGTCCCCTTTAACCCATTCGACCCCCAATTATCAGTAGAATTATCAATTGTAGAGTTCTACTCTACAAACTTGACAGCAAGTTTCAGGTCCTGGGTAGCTGAACTGTCATTGTCAGTCTTTAATGATGTTTTTCTAGGAATCTTTAGAGATCTCAGTAGCACAAGTAAAAAAGTAAAGCCTCGTGAGCTTCACTTAGATTTCATGATGCATGATATGACTTTAATGCTATGCCTTTAAAACAAATATTATGACCCAGGATTCTTAGGTCTACTCAGGTCAGATGTTTATCAGATCCTCCATACAGTTTACATTCTGTCTACTGTTCCAAAGTCTATATCATCTGTGCAAAACAGGTATTTATTATAAATATGCATCACATCATATCTTAACGCTTTAGCAACTGATCCATTTCAAAACTAATTTATCTATTGTTGCTATTGGCTATTTGGAGAGATAATCACTACTTTCAACACATTACATTAAATTGATTTAATGGACAATGATTCAAAGTCTGCTACGATAGGACAGGACAGTCATAGATGAGGCAATATCATATGCTGATTCAACACAATCACTTCCATTCATATCAAAACATAAAATTAACTAAAATATCATTTGGATTTTTTTTTTTTTTATTCGTAATGAGACATTTAAATGAAAAACAATCTTTACTTTTAATTAAAAGTAGACCTCCTGATAAAACATAAAGTGACCTACACTATGTATGGTGATGTTTTCATATAGGTGCTGTAGGTCACTGATTCGATGTGCTGATGTACAGCAGATCGATGTATCGTTACACCCCCATTCGTTGTTCCACTTTCCCAGTACGTCAAGTTCACAGTTCGAGCAGAAAGAAGAATATTACCTGCAAAGTTGTTGACTATATACTGGAGGCAGAGAGCTTTCAGAGGGGAAACCGCAGCTACGGTCCACTCTGGGTCGTGGGTTTTGACTCTGGATTTGCGTGGATCTGAAATGTTGGGCATTGTGGCCTTCGCTGAATCTCGACAATCTACACGGATATGACGTAAACACGCAGAGACGCCAGACTTTCCTCAAAGGTAAATATAGTCTCCGTGAAAGTCAACGTAAAAAAGCTGGACAGGAGGGTTGAATTAACCAACAAGTTGTTTACTTGCTTTTTTATGGCGTTTCGTTCACGTGACGTGATAATGGTAAAGAATTCACAAATAACAAAAAGGTTATCGTATTAGTTTTGTTAACGAATAAGCGGCCGTTATGGATATATTTCATGTAGCTAGTGTTAGCTCGCAGGCTAGCTTCCCGTCTCGCGCGCGTGTGGACAGTTGTCATGGTAACAGTTGGGCACGTGCGCGCTGCGAGCTCGCGGGTTTAGGTGCGAGAACAGAATCTCACGTCGTATTTGGACAGACAGTTAACACGCCAGACTTTAGAACAAAGCTGAAACGAAACACCAAACCCGTACAAACGGTTATATAGACAGAATAAGGAATAAACAGAACAAAATGTCGCTTGTTTGTTTTAGTTACTAACAGTAATTTTACTGTAAGGCCTGTTCCTGAATCACAGTGTCAATAAGGGGAAGATTTTGGGGGAAGTTTATCGTCGAAACTGCTGATCAGAGGCGATCCTCAGGAATGGCTCTTCTACACATAATTAGCTGCGATTAAAATGAATGGTATTACTAACTATATACAAGCAAATTGGCTGACTTAAGACATGTTGTAGATTTTGAGTAAGACAGCGTTTGTCATGTCTCGGATGAGAAAGTCTGAAATTTAATAACAGCAGTTTGTGGTTGTCTTATGACTCTGTTGTACAGTAACAGGCTATCATTCGGGAATCATGCTCTGAGGTCGTTACCGTGCTTTCTTATGGCATGTCTTTGTGTTTTCCAAAAAAATACCCAAATGAGTAACCTTGAGAGGTAAACTCATTTGTTGAATGCCATTACCTAGTACATAGAGATCAGAAGCAGGATGAAAAAAAAAACTGAGGAGATGTGATTCTGTTTCAGCCGTTACAAATGACCAGCTCCATGTCTGTACCTGTGTTACAATTGCAAAAATGCAAAATGAGGCGCAGCAGACAACCCCCTGTGGTCAGGATAGCAAATGACATGAGAAATGTCAGATTATAGGATGCTGAAACTCATGTTTTCTCACCTTTTTCGGTACGGTAGTATGTGGCTTCTGGTGCATCCTTTGTGAAATTGTGAGAATGGAAAATAATTCTGGTTACTTGCTACATAAAACCCCCACTGAAGAGTAAAAGAAATGTATTTCACAGACCGACCACAAAACCTAACTAAAAGCCCTAGAGAATCTGCAATGTGTAAAAGCACCGTGTGAAAAAAAACACCTGAAACCCAAAAATACTGTAGCTTCGACTTTGATCATATAAAGGTGCTTATGAATATGGGCTTTCAAAGATGTTTTCAAGGCCGTGTGTGGTATGAGTAACAGGATGCATAGAGTTATAATTTTCCTCACTCAGAATGTAATTTGGCCGAAAAAAAAAACTTCCCAAAAACTTGACATGTGATTTGGCCTTTGGTACAAATATAGTAGATAGGTTTGCATTTGATAATTACAATCTACATTCTGTTATTAGACCATGTACCAGTGGCCTTTCAAACATACAAACTAGGCATCTAAGGACCTTATTGTGAAGGACAGCTGGGCAAGAGACTGAGAGAAGAGGTTTGGCTGGCGGTGCTGCAAGCTGTTCAGAGCTTATATCTGGTTTTCTTGCCAAATGCCATATCAACTCTATTCACAGAAACATGTTGTAAGAGTTACTGTCATTTCACCACTTAGTCTGGTTGACTGAATGACATCAGCAACAAAGCTACTTTTGAAATTCTGAAGCCTTTCCAGACTTTTTGTTTGTTTGTTTTATTTGTACAGATTGCAATGTACATTGTTACAAAAATACTATAATTGTTCTGTCTTTACAAAGACGTATTTTCAACTACCAGGTTTCTTTGATTGGTGTTGGATTGACAGAAGTGGCATCAGATAGGCTATTGTGCCAGCACACCCATTTTATCACAGGGTGCTCTTGGCAACTGCTGCAAGAGGGTGAAGTCCACCTTGGCTAAGATGGAAACAAGAATCTGTAGTCATTTTTATACAAATGTATGACTATTAAAGGCAAAACTTATCCATTTGAAAGTCAGATATCGAAACATCCTTTAAATCCGCAACTCCATATTGTGAATTGACAATACATTAAGATATATAGATTCCCACATTGCTTTTAACATTCTGTTTCACTATTTTAAATGAAATTTTAATAGTACCCTACACCACAAATATTAAGTATTAGTGGTTGAAATAGCTTTGATGTACTTTTTCTCTGTAGCTTGGAGTGCAGCTAACTACTATATTAAAACTGTACCTTGGCTGTAGCTTAGCTACTTTTAATCATAAGTATCTGATAGTTAATAGGTTACAGTTTGAAAGTAGTTTCCCCAGCACTGCATATGACAACATTGCTAGGTGTTACTTGCACCAAAAAAAGCATGAAAAGTCTGATTATATAAAGTAGCCCTTCTTCAGAACGGGAACAAATCACATCTGTCCAGACCCCTGGATCCCTAATTACAGAGAGAACAAGAAAAGGCAGGATGAGTGTGAATGAGAAAGAAGGAGCTGCAGGGTAGAATGTCGCTGACATGCTTCTTTTCATGACACATCACGGGAGAGACTCCTGGAGAAGGCTGAAACGGCAGCGCTCCGGCGGCCTAGGGCTGTCCGTCACTGTCGTCCCGGTGTAACAGCAGATGACAGACACACGCTTCCCTTGCACCACGCTGCTAATGGACTGGCGTGACATAGGGCTTCAGCGGCACACAGGGCCACGGATGCTTCTAGAAGCTGGCGGTGAAGTGCGCTCTCCACGCAAAGCCCAGTGGGGTGAATCATGGCTATAATCATCTCCAGCTACGATCAGCCTCAATCTGCGAGATCATCGATCATACTGACTCGCTAACCCCCAGACAGAGTGTTCAGTTTGATTTAGGGTAACTTCTATTCCAAACCTATGACTGACTTCTGTTAGAAGTATGTTGCAATATACACTATATTGCCAAAAGTATTCACTCACCCATCGAAATAATTAAATTCAGGTGTTCCAGTCACTTCCATGGCCACAGGGGTATAACTTCAAGCACCTAGGCAAGAGAATTTGGACAATTTCGTGCTCCCAACTTTGTGGAAAAAGGATCATAAAGACCTGGATGAGCGAGTTTGGAGTGGAAGAACTTGACTGGCCTGCACAGAGGCCTGACCTCAACCCGACAGAACACCTTTGGGATGAATTAGAGCGAAGACTGTGAGCCAGGCCTTCTCGTCCAACATCAGTGTCTGACCTCACAAATGTGCTTCTAGAAGAATGGTCAAAAATTCCCATAAACACACTCCTAAACCTTGTGGAGAGCTTGCCCAGAAGAGTTGAAGCTGTTATAGCGGTTAAAGGGTGAGCCGTCATATTAAAGCCTATGGAATAAGAATGGGATGTCACTTAAGTTCATATGCGTGTAAAGGCAGGTGAGCGAATACTTTTGGCAATATAGTGTATGGATGTAACCTCCGTCTGATTCCGCTTCTCAAACTGGAAGTCTTTAACCTTACCTGGATACACATTTGTTCTATCTGAATTTCCTATCTAATATTTCCGAACATATTTTCTTACATATAATCACTTACCAAAGAGGATACCATCTGCACGTCCGACTATAACTAGATTTGTAACTGTAACTAGATAGAATTGTATGATTGCTGTGGGCTAAAATGTAGAAAAGGGATATAAACGTGGAAAGGTAAAAAAGGTGAAATGATGAAGGCTGTTTATAGATGTTTCTGTTGATTATAGGTGACCTAGCTGTGTAATAAATGTCAGTGTTCTGACCTGAAAAAAGGGAAATTAAAGGTTGGAAGAGGGTCTACTGACAAGAAATGCAATAGCTCAGTTCTCCTCAATGAGCTGAACTTTTAAGCCATGAGCAGTGTCTATGAAACAGCCGTAAACAAGAGGGAAGAAGAAGAAAAAGAAGAAGCTGAAGTAATACAAAGAACTAGGTGATAGCTGGTACCCAACAATCACTATCTTAAATACAATTAACAGAGAATCACCTGCTGCCCTCTTGTGTACAGTTTGGTAAAACGTCCAAGCAGCATTAAATAAATACTGTATATAGCCATCAGTAATCACAAGTAATAATTCTGGGTAGAATATACAGTTAAGCCCAAAATTATTCATACCCCTGGCAAATTTTGATTTAAAGTTATTTTTATTCAACCAAGAAGTTTTTTTCTGACTGGAAATGACGCAGAGAAAATGAGACAATGTATAAGGACAATGTATAAGGAGTATAATTGTGGAAAAAAATAATTTCCCTGTTTTATTTACATTTGGACAAACAATGGCATGTCCAAAATTATTCATACCCTTCTCAATAATCAATGGAAAAGCCTGTATTGGCCATTACAGCAGCCAAAAGCTTCTTATAATTGCTGACAGCTTTTAGCATGTCTCCACAGGTATTTTTGACCATTCATCTTTTGCAGTGAGCTCCAAGTCTTTGAGGTTGGAAGGCCTCCTTGCCATCACCCTAATCTTTAGCTCCCTCCAGGGATTCTCTATTGGATTCAAGTCAGGACTCTGGCTGGACCACTCCAAAATGTTAACATTTTTGTCAGCTAACCATTTCTTCACCACTTTTTCTGTGTGTTTTGTGTCATTGTCATGCTGAAATGTCCAGTGCTGGCCAAGGCCAAGTTTCTCTGCAGACTGCCTGATGTTGTTGTGGTTCGTGATGTAGCCTTCTTTTTTCATGGTGCCGTTTACTTTGATTAGTTTGCCTAACCCATTGGCTGAAAAACGCCACCAAAACATTTTGTTCCTGCCACCATTCTTGAATGTGGGGATGGTGTTCTTGGGGTTGAATGCTTCTCCTTTTTTACGCCAAATAAAGGCTACATCATTGTGGCCAAACAATTCAATTTTTGTTTAATCTGACCACAAAATAGAAGGCCAGAAGTCTTCTTTTGTCCAGATAAGATTTTGCAAAGGCCAAACATGCTTTTGTGTGCCTTATTTGGAGAAATGGCGTCCTCTTTGGTCTGCATCCGTGGAATCCAGCAGTATGCAGTGTTCGTTGGACTGTCTGCCTTGAGATGTTGGCACCAGCATGGCCCAGGTTCTTCAGGCTGGCCTTAGTGGTGATCCTCAGATTCTTCTTCACCTCTCGCACCATCAGAACAGGTGTCACTTTTGATTTCCTACCACGTCTGAGATTTTCCAGTGTGGAATGACTTTTATTTTTAAATAATACTTTGTACAGTGCTCACTGGAACTTGAAGACATTTAGATAAGGCCTTGTGGCCCTTTCCTGAGTTGTGTGCAGCCACGATGCGTAGCCGCAGGTCCTCACTGAGCTCTTTTGTTTTTGCCATGACTTGCCACAAACCAACTGCAGATAGCTGCTCTTTTTGAACCTGCTGATTGATATAACTATTCCCAATTAATCAGGGTAATTAAGATGTTTTCGAACAACGTGGACTATTTGGAATGGTACTGAACCTTGAATTTCCCCAAAGACTGTGACAGTTTTCAATGGGTATGAATAATTATTGACGTGCTATTTTCCATAAAAATGTAACTTAAGCATGGAAATTGTTTCTTTTTTCACTGAAATCTACGGCACATTGTAGTATCATATTTTGACACATCTACTGTATATATTTTCCACACAGAAGAAATATGTTAGTCACATCAAAATTCTTTTTACATCTAAATTTGCCAGGGGTATGAATAATTTTGGGCTTAACTGTATGTATCATGTTCAACAATCATGTGAAAAATACAAAAAAACACTTGCTGAAATGCTGAAATGTGCAGATATAAGAAACATGAGCTGCATAGAAAACAAAGTTTCTTTATTTAAATGAGAAGGAAAAAATAAACTAAACAAATATGATACAGCGACCTACAAACAAGTACAAAATATGTACATTTCACATTCTTGAGTGTGCACGTGTTTTACTAGAAATCTGTGAGTGCTGTTGTTCGTTTTAATCACTCCAGGAAGATGACTCACTAGAGTCTATGTAGTATGGAAACCTAGGACTCAACAGGTAGCCCTCCAAGGATGAGTAAACTGATGAGTCAGTGTCACTGCTGCTGTCGTCCCGGAGCACCACTGCCGCCACACAAGTCGGGGCTTTGGCCTGACCTGAGAGGACACGGTCGGTTCGTCAGTATGGAGAATCCACTACAGCATGACATATTGAACTATTTCCAAACCATACCTTTAATCCACTGCTTCACAAGAAAGTTTGTTAAATAAAACTCTGTGTGTAAAAGCTCTAAAATCTTTTAAAATCTTGTAAATGTTTTAAAAAACAGTTTACGTTAGGCCAGCGAATCCTGCATCCTCTATGATGCTGCGTAAGAGCAATGCTGAGTGAGATTCTAGGCGTCTTAGTGGGGCGGCTTTGCTTTATTTGCCTAATCTTAAAGGGGATGGTACGGCACACTCTGTGAATTAACACTGTCAAGACAGAGATGCTGGTGAACGTAACCAGGTTGTTCTATACGTTTTTAAAATCAGTCATGATATATATTTATCCAACATTATTATTCAAATGCATCCAAGCTTCTAGATTCAACAAGGAAGGCTTATAAAGAGAGCATTCGAGAATATTTTAATATCCTCTCAAAGATCTACTGTTAAAAGGTTCATTTTAATGACCAAGGCAGTTGATGTTATTGAAAAAAAGGAAAACTGTTAAAAGAGGACGAATGCACATTAAGGCGTCACCGGGCAGCATATAACAAGTCACTTTAGTACCTTGCTTGATTAGATGACTTTTGACTAGCAGTACTAAGGATGAAATATTAGCGGAAAATTTGGGATAATATTAGGAAATCTGGGAAATTGACTGTGCTACGGCTGCAGAAGTAATCGCAATAAAATCGTGAGCTCGATTCACAACTCCATGCAATATCACTTCTAAATTCTGATAATGATTCTTCAACATTTTGCATTAAAGTTGCATTAAAGCCGTAATCCTTACATATTTCAAAAATTTAGGGAACGTTAACATATACAATTAGATTAGGATAAACAGATTATGTATAAATCGTCAGTGTGTATGTTTTCTTGAATGTATGTCTTCTTGTTGCTCCTTTCGCCTTTGTATTGGAAAAATCACATAAATAACGCCATACTTTTCTCAAGCATGCTGTCCCCTCCTCCCTTTCTGCTGCACTGCATCACAGTTTTGCAGGTTCATTACAAAACACATTTAAATTTGAAAACAAAATCGTGCCAGAAAATCGTGACCTCAATTCCAAGCCAAAACAAACGTGATTAACATTTTGTCCGGAATCGTGCAGCCCTCTTTGTGCTGTTCTAAACCTAGAAGAAGCAGTAAAAGGAGTTGGGGACCCAAATTTGAAAGAATTCAGTGCATGCCACAGGAGGACAGTGGAGAACGCACCTCTCACCTTTCCTCTCAGCGATGAGCTCCAACCTCTTCTCCCTCATCTCGGCGCTGAGGTTCTCCACCATGCTGTTGATGCAGTTGTCCAGCACCAGCGAGCGGGTCTGGGACACGATGGCCTCCCTGCAGATGGGACACTCGTCCTTGCGACGACGCCAGTCTTGGATGCAGTGTCGGCAGAAGCTGTGCGCACAGTTCAGCGTCACCGCCTGCAGGAAAAAAATGTGTGAAATGTAAGGCGGGGTATCACAAACAACATTTAGTTCATACTCCTAACAAAGATGAGCAAATGTGAACGGAGAACGGGAGGGGGTAAAAAAGCTATAAAACTTTTTCCTTAAAAATATGGCTGAAGAAAGTGACTTTCACCCCCGAAAGTCACTTTCTTCAGCCATATTTTTAAGGAAAAAGTTTTATAGCACTTTATAGCAACAAAATCCACATTTCAGACTCTCTTTGGGCCGAGTTTCTGGGAATTGGAAGAAGTCTCTGATCACTCCTTTGCTTTTAGACTGGGTACAAACTTGCAGAAAACTCGGTTTAAGAGCGTCAGAAAAACACGACTGATGGTGTTGAGTACATGAATGCACAGTGTTGAGCCACTGAGCCAGTGTCTGAGGTGTTCGACCATAACATGCACACCAAAAAAGAACAGGCTGAGTATTTAAAACGTATTGTTCAAATGAAAACTCGTGAGTGGGTGCATGAATATCCACATTTGTCTGACAAATCATAGGAAGACTATGATGTCAGTCAGCATCCAGCTTAACCTGTTAAGCAGCGAGACGGTTTTACAGACTTTTGCTCTAAAAAAGATACCCAAAAGAAAATCTCAGCAACCACAATGTCTATTGGTATCATCATAACGGTAACGCTTGTGAGAAGCGTAACACTGTGGAAGATGCAACACAGCAGAACATGGCAAAAAAATTCATACCGTATTATCTGCGTAATCATCTCGTTCTGCGATCGGGCTCAAGCGGTTAATGCTGCTTTACTGCCACTGCGGCTTTGATTAGCTTATTATACGTATGTGTATAATAACGTAGAGCCAACTAATCGATTATTAAATTAGTTGCCAGCTATTTAAAAAATCAATTTAATCGATTAGTTGTTGCAGCCCCACCTCTCATGTTCCCTCACCTTGGTAAGGTGAGAACAGGCTGGACTGGAAGCTAAAATACCTCTGCATGACTTAGCTTCATCATACTTTTCCATTAGACAACACGGTACCTAACTCAACCGCGTTGAATTCGCTTTCTTGGAGCAATATCAGGAGTGTTCTGTGGCCTTACCTCGATGAACAGCTCGGAGCAGATGACACACTGCATCTCATTTTCCAGGATTTTAGTCATCTGTGTCACCACCTCTTCCTTCTGAGCTCTTTCCTTCTCCTTTTCTTCCTACAGGAGACAAACCCCAGCTAAGCTCAACGGTGGTCTTTAAGCCTGTTCCACAAAGCTGGCTAACTTTAACAAGGTACTGTTTTTTTTCTCTTAACAATTTGAACAACTTCTCTGACAAACCCAGAGCTATAAAACAGGTGCCTTGGATCAAAACGACTGGCATTTGTAAATGTCATTTGTTTCTACATTTTACCTTGGTGACTTCTAGCTCCTTATCTTTGGCTTGGAGTACCTCCTTAAAACCTTCCCTGGCATGCTGGAGCTCCTCTATTACATTTTGGTACTGTGGGGGGAAAAAAAGTACGATCAAATAAACTACCTACAATGTATAAGTCGTGGCAGAATGTTGCTGACGAATACAGCTGTTCTACAATCTCCCACCTCCTTTAAGGCCTCCTCCAGCCGTTTTTTCAAGCCATCCGCTTTCTGTTGAACACTCTCCGTCTTTGAAGAAGAAAAACAAAGGCATTATATTGCATCTTGACTTTAGAGCAGCTGACTCAGTACTAGCTGCAAATCTGGGAAACCACTAGGCTTGTGCTTAAGAAAGGAATGAGAAATAACATGGCACACGGTGTCTGTTAGAAATCTAACTCTAGATCTCTTGAGGGGATTTCACTTCACCTTACCACAGCATGACATTTGTTTTTCTTAGTTTTTCCAGAACTAATCGTCACCTTAAGAGTGCTTGTTTTTGTTGGACGTCCTTTTTATGACTCACGTTTCGCCCAAGGGTTGCAGAAAGTAGCATGTACTGTACATTTTCACAGACAAAGCCGTCAAACTGAAAGATGGCTTTGTTGGTGAGTAGAGGTGTGAATCCTTACTGGTCTCACGATTCCATTCGATTACGACTGTCAGGTCAATGATTCGACGACATAATATCTTGATGCGTCACAATGCTTTCAATCAATTTTTGATGGATTGTATATCGGGCAGCCATAGTTACTACCGGGATGTTCTTTTTAACAAAAATTATAGCTAGAAAATAGTGATGGGTCGTTTTTGAACGATTCGTTCATTTTGAACGAATCTTTAATGTCACTCGGGAAGAACGAGTCGTCTCGTGGGAGTGATTCGTTCAGTCGCGCATGCGCATTTGCGCTATTAGGTTAAGCTTATGGGGCTGTCACGTGATGAACGAACAACTCAAACCCGAAGACTCGAGAGATGAACTAATCAATTATGTTTCCGGCTCATACTGCATAGGTTAAGCTTATGGGGCTGTCACGTGATGAACGAACGACTCAAACCCGAAAACTTGTCAGATAAGAGGCGAGGTGAGCGAATCATAGACTAAAGACCCAGGTAAACAATGAATTAATATTTTCTGTTTCTTATAGCATTATAGTTTTGTCTTGTTTGTAGTGTGATCAACGTTTGTGTAAGCAGTAGATGTGTTAGGGAGGTAACAGGTAACATTTTAATTATATTTTGCTAAAATGAACGAAATGACTCGAAAAAAGATTCGTTCATTTTGCTGAACGAGACTCAAAGGTCCGAGTCGGTAAAATGATCCGAACTTCCCATCACTACTAGAAAATCACCAAGCAGTGTCATTATGATATAATCCAGGGGTTTTCAGCTGCTTCTGTCCCAGGGACCACCACTCAGGCTAAGCTTTCTGAGTGTGTGTTGGGCAGTGGGGTTGGGTATCTGCATTAAATTTGCTAATAGATGTTTGCATTAAATTAATTATTCATAAAGATGCCCAAATCATCTGGAAATATTTTGAAAAATAAAATATGAAATTATTTTTATCATAAGTAAAAAGATTTTATGGAAAGTGATTTCAGTGGTGAAACTGGATTGCATGTCACAGACCACCAGGGGCAACGGTCTGCCATTGCATGGACGCAGAATCGTCCACGTCTGCATCATGATGCCTCGATTACGTGATTAATTTCAACACCCCAAATGATGAACACCATCATTGCTCTAATTATCATTTCAGAATCGTGTAGAGGGAACAAACCATTATTTATTTTAAGTTTATTTAGAAAATGTATAGTACAGTTGTGGTCAAAAGTTTTCAGACGGACAGAAATGTTGTTCATAAAGTTTGCTGCGTTAGTTTTAATGGTGGCTGTTTGCATTGATGAGTCCTTTAACCCATTTAAAGTGACGATTTGCAGAAATACTCCTAAAGATAACCTTCGCTCTGATGGTCACTCACCTCCAGCGTCCTCTCCACGCGCTGAAGGGCCTGTTCCTGCTCAGAGCTCAGCTGGTTATGCAACAGCTCTATTTGCTCCTGCAGTTCCTGCATCTTCTGTTGGCGTCCCGGGCTGGCGTGGTGCTGCCCCTCCAGCTCGGCCGCCTGTCGCTTCGTGGTCCCCATCTGCTCTTTCAGCGCTTTCAGGTTGGTGTTGTAGCGCTGCAGGGCGGCCAGCTGCTGGCTGCTCAGGCGAGAGTCAGTGGAGCTCGAGGAAGAACGGCTCGGACCGGCGTGAGCGCTCCTCTCACTCTCCGATGGCCTGGACGAAGGTTTCGGGCAGGGCCAGGCGGCCGACTTGTCAGCGGTCGATGCCCGATAGAGCTTAGATTTGGAATCCAACGAGGTGCAAGGTTGGGGTTCGTCTGTGCCAAACTTGCGCTTGGACTGTTTGGCTTTGGCGGCCGAGGCAGCAGCGGCAGCAGTGCACGCTTCGGTGCAGACTTTCTTGGTCAAGAAATCTTTGACTTCGCGCAGTCTGCGGTGGACGAGGACGTAGACGAATTCGTCGAGGTTGCCCTCCAAAGGGACTCCAAATCTTATGACGTCGTCCTGGCGTAAAAGGTGAGGTTTCCCAGGGGATATTCGGTTTCCGTTCACCCACACGCCATTCATGCTCTGGGACGGGAGAGAAAGCAAATGTTCGCACGTCTACAAGTCAGACACGCATGACTTCACAGCCACTGCCGTAGCAAATTACCCTTAGGGTGTATTCATACTTGGTCCCCTTTAAACACACTAACGGGAGTTGCTCCGAGTTCGGTTTGCTTTATGTCTGTGTCACAGTTGGCCGAACTTGTGCATTATGGACGCAATGCTGTCCTGGTTTGCAAAAATTCTCATCAGTCAATTAGCCCTTTTCTCATTTTTGTAAACATGTACCGCACATACATGTTTGGTCACTTTTTTTATATTTACAATTATAAATGAAAGTGACCAAACAACTTTTGTTATTTGAAAGATGTTTTAACACTAACTAAAACACTTAATAAGCAGACACAGTGTACAGTACCTCTTTGTCAGTCACTGTCCATTGGCCATCCTCTCTCTGCTTGAACGTACAATGATTTCTGGAGATCATCAGCGGGTACGTTACTGAGATGATCTGATGAGTGACATTTAGGCCACGTCCAACTGTAACCTAATTAAAAACAGAGAGAAACATTCCAGTCAACTGAGGCCATGTCCACATGTACACGGGTATTTCTGTCCGCATGAGCACGTTTCCAAAAATATCTCCATCCACACGTGATCGCAAAAAATGCTGTCAAAAGCATGCCTTGCATTGTAGATGAAAACCTAATGTGGACACGGTGCATACTGTGACGTCACAGGCGTGGCGCACACTGTGACGCGAAACGCTCCGTTTTTCAAAATCTTCGTTTTTCTTGTCCACACCTAAATGCAGAAATGGAGTTTTCAAAAATCGCCACTTTGGCTGGAGTTTTCATAAACCTCCGTTTTCACTGACCCAAAAGGCCATTTACGTGTGGACGAAAGGCCAACACGCATAGAAAAACCTCCGTTTTCAGAAATACCCGTGTCCATGTGGACATTGCCTGAGTATTCTGGCCACTCATGATCATCATGTTTGGTAAAAAAGAAAGAAAAAGAAAAAAAGGGGGCAGCTTAAAAACAACACTCCGGTTAAATGGTAAAATACACTGGTGGTTCTGTTTTGGGGCTCTTTTGACCAGTCTTCCCTGAGCCTACAAAGCCCACCAGACTCTAAAATAGATCAGAAGTAAGCACACTCTCTGGTCTGTTTAAGGGGCTAACAAAGTAGTAGGTAGCATAACAGTTGGGCATTCACCCCGTGATCGGAAGGTCGCCAGTTTGCCGTTACCATGAATACGTCCGTGGTAACGGTAAAGGTACCACTGAGGTACTCATGAGCAAGGTAACGTCCCCAGGTATGCATACTGTAGGTCAGCTGCCCACTGCTCCTTCACGGATGGGTCGAATGCAGAGGTCACATTTGGTTGTGGTGCACTGTGTGCTGTGCTGTGTTCACAAAGACAAATATTCACTCACTTTCACTTTTACTGGAGGTAAAGGACAGTGGCATGATTAATTTGATTTAACAGCACAACCTTGTAGATGACAACCTGACAGCCCATGCTAGAAGGCTGAAGCTGATCATGGCCAGGAGAAAGGTGTGAGGACTAATCAAAATAAACAAAGCAATACAACACAAGTTAAGTTAGGTGTTAGAATGGGCCTTTTACTCTCCAGACCTAATCCCAACTGAAAAGCCTGGGTCTTGGCTGAAAAAGAACCTCGAAGCGTTTGGAAAAGTTGTGCATCGAAAAGAGCTTGAAGATCCTCCAGAGTGGTTAAGAGGCTGAAAGCTGTCATTTCTTTAGCTGAGGGATTCCATCCTTTCTGGAATCTGCCTATTTCTGATTCATAAGCGCACACTGCTGTAACCCAAACATATGAACGTAATACACATACAACACATCAACCAGGGCTAGTTTTAACAGCGAAGAGAGTAAGGAGAAAGGCGTTTTTGTTTTAAAAAAACACAATAAAGTGCAAGCTAGCAGCTGCACCTCTTAGCTCTGAGCTACATAACACTGCCCCGTTAGCCATAGCTTTGCTCTGTTCTGTTGTGTTCTGTTCTCACAACAAATGGCTAGCTTTACCACAGCTACAGCACCGCACACCCTCACTTCTCATCGGCTCACTTCCATGTGTAACACTAACCCGGAGAACAAGTCACCTGGCCGCTAAACAACGCGCAATGTGCGCCTGGCTCCTCGTTTAGCATCTCAGTTAGCCGCATGCTAACTTTACCTCACAGTCCTCGAAGAGGCGCAGCCAGCCGCGCTCCTTGGCCGCCGGCTTCAAACACCAGATTTTGTCGCTCTCGTCCTCGGGCGATGAGCAGGCTCGACCGTCGCACGACGCCTCCATCACGCTCACGCCATGTACGAAGCTACTAGTACTTTGGAGTTTTTCGTGAGGTAGATGCCATGTTTGCCGAGTCGACGAGTCAGTCAGCGAGCCGCCGTCTCTCTCGCCTCATACGCAGAAACAGGAGGCGACCCGCAACACGCAGCATGTGCGCTAGAGGTCGAGCTTGAGCGAGGCTACTGTCCACAAGAACGGGCGAGTTTAGAACCCAGAACCCAGAACCCAGCGCTCACGACGCCTAACCCAGAACCCAGAACTCAGCACTCACGACGCCTAACCCAGAACCCAGAACCCAGCGCTCACGACGCCTAACCCAGAACCCAGAACCCAGCACTCACGACGCCTAACCCAGAACCCAGAACCCAGCACTCACGACGCCTAACCCAGAACCCAGAACTCAGCACTCACGACGCCTAACCCAGAACCCAGAACTCAGCACTCACGACGCCTAACCCAGAACCAAGAACCCAGCACTCACGACGCCTAACCCAGAACCCAGAACTCAGCACTCACGACGCCTAACCTAGAACCCAGAACTCAGCACTCACGACGCCTAACCCAGAACTCAGCACTCACGACGCCTAACCCAGAACCCAGAACTCAGCACTCACGACGCCTAACCCAGAACCCAGAACTCAGCACTCACGACGCCTAACCCAGAACTCAGAACTCAGAGCTGTGATCTAGGGGTGTAAACAGAGGTGGAAAAAGTACTGAAAGTTTGTACTCAAGTACAAGTACTGTTACATTGGTTAACATGTACTCAATTACAAGTAAAAGTACTGGTGTTAACAAAGAAATACTGGAGTTAAAGTACAAAGTACTCTTCTCAAAAACTACTCAGAGTACTAATTACTTTTTAACCGATAGATGTTTTATTGCGTCGTCAATAGCAGGCACTCGATTCAATTCATCTGTGTAAAATATCAACGTTCAAAGCATATTTCTCAGATGAACAAGGTATAGAAAGGCAATTTGTTTTGTAAATAAATGTAGATACAAAGCAGGGATTTTGTTTGTTACAACAATGACAAAAATGTTTTTGAACATGCATAGAACAGTTTAAACTTTTCCCAATACACTGCGAACAACAGGCAGCGGGCACTCGTCCTCCGTCTTTTCTCCATCATTTTCACGGTTGACAGTGGTGTCTTCTGTCTCCATTTTGGCTTCTTTGCTCATTCAGAGTAAATATATTGTCTATTCAGGGAGATTTGAGCTTAACAGCCAATTGGGAGAGAAAAACAAACAAGAATTTGCAGGATGTGATTGCTACATTCATGTAGTTGTAAAAAGCATGATCTAGATCTACTGTTCAAGGTAAAGTTTCTCAGCTGCTTCGTCATATGATCATATGAATGTATGATCAATGTTTTCATTTTGGATTGGTGCTATGGTCTCCATGATTATTAAAATGATGTATCGATGTAGAAGAAGAAGCAGAAGAAGAAGAAGAAGAAAAAGAAGAATGTAGTTCTTCTGTTACACTCTACTCAGAGACAGACATATTAGCGTTGGTTTTAAGTTCAGTGCACACTAAGAAACACAAGATAAAAATTGGACACGGTATACACTAGAAATGACAATAATGAAATACCACAAAGTTTGCTTGTTTTAGCTAATGTTTATCGCTCCACAATCTGAATCACAGACCTTGTTAAACGGAACTAAATCAATTTTAGAAAATGAGAGAAATGGACTGGAACCACAGCTGAGACAGAAACAGTCAATCTACTGTATGCATTAACCTTGTTTAACACTAGATGGAGTCTGTGTATAGTTTTAAGTCCCAGCTAAGTGAGTGATTATTTGTCATCGTGAACATACCACAGCACATCACACAGTGCAATGGGTTATAGATCCTGAATTCTCTTTTGCTGTTCTGTTTTTGGAAGAACCTTTTGGAAGAACTAATCGTTAGCTTTGCCACAGCTACATCACCGCACACCATCACCTTTCATTGGCTCACTTACATGTGTAAGACTAACTCGGAGAACAAATAACCTTGATGGAACACCTACGGCTTAATAAACGCACATGCTATGCCTGGCTTTCCTTGTCTCGCAAGGAAACACTGCTCTACTGCACACCCGATAGTTTATTAGTGACTTGACAAATACAACCTACATTATCGTTTCCATGCACCATGGAAGGGATTAACAAAGTTTAATGTCCTGATATTAAGCCAGAAACCTAATTGTGTCCAGCAATCACGACGGGATGCTCTTTCTTATGGGTTGTGCGACCGAATATACCAATGGCACTTTCTAAGTGGATAGTAGAGCAGAAGACATAACAGTTTCTCCAAATTTTCCAGTGTTTACACCACAAACTAAATCAACTGTCAGTGTCCTACTTAACTAGAATGAATTAGATAAGGTGACCATTTTCCAAATATCCACAGGTTGATGCAAGTTTCTAAGCCCACCACATCAAGACAAGAGGGGGGTAAGCTGTAAGGCCAATTTCTCTTACTCTAAATAACTGTGATACACATGTTAATGGGTTGGTGAGTCTTACCTCCAGCACTACCATCATTGGGTCCCTGAGCAAGACCCTTTACCCCAAGTTGAATACTGACTCTCTGTGAAATTAGGAAAATGAAAGTCACTCTGGATAAGAGTGTCTGCTAAATGGTGTAAAAATGAAGAAAAAAAAGTTAGGGACAATTAGTAACCCCAACATGAAAGCTAAAGGTTAAGGGGTGGTGGTGGTCTAGTGGTAAGGGTACTCACCTCTGGATCAAGAGGTTGTAGGTTCAAATCTTGCCTCCAGCACTACTATCATTGAGTACCTGAGCAAAACCCTTAACGCCTACCCCTTGACAGCAAGTGGCTCATGGTTAGAGGATTGTATAACTGTTTATCATAAATAGGATGAAAAATATTTGTGAGTCATTGGTTGGATCCAAAGTGTCAGTTAGATTAGCTGGAACCAACCCTTTAGTAGCATGGGTGTGTAACCGCAAAACACTGTTATATATAGTAACTGTCACAGCTTCTTACTAATTGGCTTATATAGAATTCTCACCTGCTATGACTAAGAAAGTGAATAAATAGGCTGGCATTTCTAATGAATAAACATATCACATTTTTATAGGCACCCAAAGTGCTTTACAGGGACACTGTTCTATAGTGCCATTTTTGTAGCACATTTACCCCATTAAGCCTTGAAATTCACACACACACACACACCACAGGATGGCGCCCATTCGTTAGAATCTCCAACACCTCTAATAGCAGCAACCAGCTAAACTAGTTGTCCTCCCACCCTAGTAATAACCAGAACCATACGTGTGTCGTGGCAAAAGGAATGCATAGTCTGGAGTGCTCAAGCTCAAGGGGCAGATGGTGGCGGTACGGTAATGGTACGGTGTTCGCCCCGTGATCAGAAGTTCGTAGGTTTGAATCCAGGACCGGTAAAGTTACCACTGAGGTACTCATGAGCAAGGTACCGTCCCCAAGCACTGCTCCCCAGGTGGTACCCATGTTAGCTGCCCGCTGCCCCTTCACGGACAGGTCACATTTTGTTGTGGTGCTCTGCTGTGCTTTGTTCACAATGACAAATAATGACTTACTTTCACTTAAGCTGCTGGCAATAATGGATTAATAAAATGTGTCAATGAATTACACTTACATCTATAAATAATTTTTTAACAAATCATCAGAGATTGCTCTTAATAATGTATAAGTAATGTTTTTATTCATGTCATTACAATCAACACGTTATAAATTGTGTTGTATATGTTTTTAATATGCACATGTTCTTCATAATAATCAACAAAAGCAGCATTGCATGTTTAAAAGAGTACTGCATTTTCACAGTTTTAGTGGAAGTGGTTTAGGGTTCACGGGTCTATAAAAAAGAAGAAACCTTATTGAGACTGTAGCGAGGTAGTTGCAGAGGACATTCAGCTCTTTTTTGTAAACACTTCATAAAGAATTAAGCTCATTCCACTCTAGATGTTTATGAGGCACCAATTATGTCGTACCATCATTATTCATTGCAGAGTTTGTGAAACCCCTTTTTCAAAGCAGTGAATGTTGTAAAAACAGTGTCTTCTGCTCACTGAGGACAGCATATGTGAAAGAGAAAGAAAAGAATGAGAAAAACCATAGTGGAGATGTGGAGACATGCTGACAGTGGTAAATAACCTTTTCAAGTGGTGGTGTTGTTGTTGCTACTTTCTGAAGGACCACTGCATTGGCAGAAATGTTCAAATTTAACTACACTTCATTAACACATCTAGTGCATCTCCTAGTCACAGAATCACACTGATGTTGCGGTTTTCGTCCCATAGGACATTTTGAAAATATGCAATAGTTGAATTGAGAGTTTCTAAAGAATTACAAGGTTATCAGGTGATTATGAATGACAATAAATACTAATTTTAAGATCACAATTCTCTACTGAGTAGTCTATAAATGAGCCTGACATCAACTGAACAAGTCTCATCTGCCAAAGCAACTAAATCATGAGCAACAGATTCACCTGGCAATGCAGTCTGTATTATATCAAAACATGTCATCTCTTTTTTGAAGCCAATAGTGACCATCAATCAGTGTACAGCTATTGGTATGTCATTGTTTTTCTTCTTATGTCTAGGGTGATTAGCTTGGTCAACATAAAGCAGCTACGCTACTGTCATCTACTAGTCTAAGGTTCAAGTAGAACATAGTAAGTGCCTGCAAGCAGATAATAAAACTACATACATAAATATTAGGACAAACATTTTTGCAAAAGGTTAACTCAGTAGTGATGTGAAGATGTAATGCACTAAAGTTTTATTTAAGTACTTTAACAGGAGTACACCATGTAGCTACAGAGTAATATTTCAGTTATATGAGTACTTCTGCTTGTACAGATTTTTAGTATTTCTTCCATCGCTACCGGTCTATTAAATTGGCCAGTCATCAATGGCCTTTAGAAGCAAAAAAGGCTTCGCTTTCTATTAATGTTCAGTGCAGTTACATAATATCAGGATGTGAGAAGGAGCCTCAGACAACGCCTGAACATGCTAGCTGTTCTATATTTGGGGCGACTGCTTCAAAGAGTAGTTGCAATGTAAATGCACCTGCAGGAACAGCACAGGACGTTTATTGCCATATTTGGCACCTGTCTAAGATCATTAATGACCACAGAAGAATAAAAAGATGAGATGGACATGGAGACACTGGTTACCTCTCATTATGATATAATCAGCAAGACTACAACACTGCTGTTATGTAACATGGAGGCCACTGTGCGTGCCCTCATTGACTGGGGAGGTGCAGTTATGTAACGCTCTCTACTGAAGACTTAGAAAAATGGTGTTTAGCAATGCCAGACTGATTCTTTAGTTTTTAGTGTCTGTAAAACCACAAGAAGGCTAAAGTGCATGTTATCTTATAGGTGCTATCTTTCACAGGAACACAGTGATGGGTAAAAAAAAAAAAAAAAAAGTTGTGAAAAATGTCACTGACAACTTCAACTTCATATTCATTTTTTGATTTTGTATAATTACGTTTGTGTAATATATTTTGTATTTGTGTAACCTAATGTGTATTTGCGTAATATATTTTTATAACTAGAAGTGTAAAAAGGCATAAAGTCGCCACTTATCTTGCTCGCCTCATGCGCTATAAAGAGACCAGGCCATTCAAGAGCAGAGCTAGGCTGAGGAGGAAACGGTGGCATACTTTTGGCAGCCAGTGAGCGCGAACACCAGCAGACGGTGAAATTCAGCGAAAAACCAAATCCGTCCACATGATCATGGCCGACTTCCTCTATCTGCAGTGTGGAACACACTGTTCTCAATGATGCTTTGTTGGCTCCATTACGCAACGCTTTCAGAGCGCAGACGGCAGCAGCCATTAGGGGCTCGGTCTGCTGTAAAGTGTGGATTCTCTCTGCATCAGTACCGCAAGGAGTAAAGAGGTGGAGCAGAAACTGTTTTGTAGTTGGCCTGAAATGAATCACCATGTCTTTAAAAAGGATGTTCTGTCCAAATACCATAGTATGAATCATAGAAACCTAAGGATAAAATGAGCTGTGCTGACCACACCTTATTGACATTGATTTACTGTTCGCCAGTGTCAAATGAAATATTTCTATGAGACAGCTGATGCATTTTAGGCATGTTTCTAACAAGGAATGATGCTCCTTGGTCTCAAGTAATGAGTCAGTGTTGGCGAAGCTACTTTTAAACAGTAGTTTTTCAAGCTACAAGCTACTTACGTTTAAAAGTAATAAGCCACAGCCAAGCTACTGGTTTAATTGACTAGTTAACTACACTACAAGCTACAGAGAAAGTGTAGCTCAATACATTTAAGCTATTTCATCCAGTAATACTTCACATTTGAGCTGTAGGATACTCTTAAAGCGAAATAAAGCAATATGGAATATAATGTTATAAGTAATATAAAAAAACAATCGCTTTTAACAATCAATTGTAACAATTAAATCATCATAAAGTTTCAATGGTGTTTTCCTGGTAGAGAGTGTTTGGATTTTCAGCTTGTTGCATAAGCTGAAAATCGCCTTTCAGAGTTCTAAATTTCGATCCGTATGATCAGTGGCGCAAAAGAAGCTTTCAACAAGTTAACTCACTTTACAAGTTTAACGTTTATTGTAGTGAAAGAAAATGCGGTAACTACAAATACATATCTATAAAGTGGAATAAGTGTCTAAAGAGGCAAGTGCAAGAGACTTCGAATAAACTGTTGACTATTTACATAGCTTCACATTGGCGATGTTTTGAAAAATACAGGTTTCCATTAGCATATTAAGTAGCTTTACAGATGACATAAATGGGGGAAAGACATGGCACTGAAACAATGTTTCTGAAAGATGTGCTTTGAGGTTATTCTGTACAGGTGTGCTATAATGCAATGATCCCATTTACCCATTTACACATTTTACACGTAAGACTCCTTTGCGTAGGGAAACTCCTCAAACACAGGTTGGCTGCACCTGCGAACCAGTTTTTCCATCTTGGAATGGGCCACAGACTCGGACATGGCCCTCTGCCTGAATGATCCCTGTTGCAGCGCCTCTACGCTGTGGTCAGTGGAGTATGTGATCAAGCCATTAACGTCCGTTAACTGGTTTACAGGGCAAGCGTCCAATATGCAGTCATTCATAGAAATGGGACGAGATTTTCTGCCAATTTCTTGGGCGTCCCGAACTGTCATGCTCCGATACCGTGGAGGGGCTGTCAAGGCTCCAGACAACACTGCTTGTTCATAGGTTGGCGGGTACGAGGAGCGACTGTCCATGTATTTGAAGACCTCGATGGCGGAGTGAGGGCGCGGACGCCGGGCAGGCTCGTCCTGGCTCTCCGCCTCTTTCTGCGAGTCTTCCTGCAGAGTCTCGCATGAAAAAGCGACGTCTTTCTGTGAATCGCCTTTCTTTGCGTTGGCCCTGGTGACTGAGAAGCTTCCCAGGCTTCGTGCTCTCTTAAACGGGGAGGAGCGCTTGCTGGAATCTGGGTCGACTTTCTGCCCATCCGCTCTAGACCTCACAGCGAGAGACGAGTGTCTGGCCGGTTGGTTTTTGCGAGCGTTGGAAGGGGAAGGCAATGGTGAGCTGGCGAACACGGAGCTTTCAGAGACGTTTGAAGTGGCACTCTCTAGTGAGCAGGTGGAGGAGCACGAGCAGGCCTTGGAGATGGGAGCCGAGACGCTGACGCCGTTCAGACTGCTGGCCAGATTCCTTCTCTCGCAGCTCCGCGGGTGCAGGAAAGAGTCGTCTGAGATTTGCTTTGTCAGCGGCTGATTGACAAACTCCTCCCTGCCCGCCGAACAGTCGTCGTGACTGCGCGTCAGGTTTCGGAGGCTCGTTATCGCGGCGGAGGAGAAAATGGTGGGCTCCGAGCAGCGCCGGTTGAAAGGTTTGGTGAAGGTGTCAAATATGGCATCCGATGAGCAGGAGGCTACAGGGGAACACTCGATTCGTATCTGGCAGGAGACTGGCGGCACTTCTTCCTCCCGCAGAAGTCCAGTCGCCTCGCCACCCTCTGCGTCTCCGTCAGGGTCGGTACTGTCATAAGCTGAGTCATGTTGATGAGAAGATATGGAATCTGTGGAACGCAAACACATCAACTTATACTTTTTTCATTCCAAAGTTCAATCTAAAAGTACACTGACAAGTTTCCCACACTGGGCCAGTTTCCTAAACTATGATTAAACCAGTGTCTAGATTAGTTTTGTGTTTCTAGACTAGGCTTAATCCATGGTCACGAAACCAGTCTACGATGTTTTAGGAGTTAGATCATGTTTCGCTTTTCTTGAACTTCTCCTTTGCAACAGATTTTCTTAAAACTTTTTAGCAAGTCATATAAAAGCGCTGTTGGTTCTAAATTGTCTTAAAGGGCAACCTTATCTCATGAACTATAGCATAAAAGAGGGTCTGAAGTCTTTTCCCTTTGCCCCTCTTATGTTAAACACTCAAGCATGGTTGGTGAGAGGTGCTTTGAGAGAGCTGATATGAGACAGTTTTTCATGATTAAAATAAAAGGGTACCTGAGTTATCTCCCAGCTCCTCTTCCTCGGCGTCCCCAAAAAGAGTCACAATCTGTTCTCCAAACAGTTCGCAGCAGTTTTCGATTAGAAACTGGGTCAAGTTTGTCACCTGGAACACAGACGTACAGTTATTACCGTTAAAACTGCAAATATTGCACATGTATAGTGTAAACCAGACATATCTGACTCATAAAAGGGAAGGGGAAAACCTTAAATTGACCAATGCTGAGGGTCCCCATGTGGTACATGGAGAGGTAAACAGGCGATGCAAAACACAGGATCTCGAAGGTGAATAAAATGCTGCATAAATTGTTCTTTTTAATCTGATACAGATCTGCTAAGCAGCTGATCATTTCCTGCCATGTCAAATGCCACATTCAGATTCGGCATCCGTCCCTCCGTTTCGCTTTTTTCGACTTGGGTTTTTGGCATGTTTTTATTTTTGCTGCACACTTTTGCTTAAATCTCACCTACTTCTAACATGGCAGTAAGCAACAGCAACAACCTTTCGCCCGTTCTGAAAACTGAAAATGCTGCGGTTTTTCATGCATGAGAAACCGCAGCAGGCACGGCGTGACAGTGCCGGCCTTTGATCTGAGCAGATGAGTAAAAGTGAGATGGCAGGTGTCTAACCTTCTCCACTGTGCCCACGTCCAGAGGCTGGTGGCCGTGCCTCAGTAGAGTTGGGGCGATGCAGACGGCCAGGTTCTTGGCGTCCATTTTGTTGGCCTCCGATTGCCGGCTGATGTTGTGAAACAAACAGAGCAGGTGCTGGAGGAGGAGCCTGTTGCCTTCGGGGAGCTTGTCGATCGTTCTGAAAGCAGACAGGGTGAGAGCAAGAGCAAAGACATGAACAGGAAGCGCATAAAAAAAGACCGCTGTTCTCTCTCACTTAGTCTCCTTCATGTTGCTGCTCGTTTTAAACCTCCCTGTCATGGCAGAGGAAAGAGCTAAAAGCAGAACTGTCGCTCTTGACATTTTGATTCTGACATCTGGTTGTTCCCTATTTGTCCCCTTTCAGGAAAGTCCACTAAAAACCCTAGTTTCTATTCCCCTTTTCACTTTAGCCTGGGGAGTTAGGGGTTTTCTTCAAATTAGCCAAAACCAAACCATAAGAACCCGCTCTATGTGTGTTAATGTGTTGTGGGCATTAGTCTGTGTACATATGTGTGTATTAGCTATTCAGTCAAATTTCCCAGTGCTAGAAACCTACTTTTAAACAGTAGCTTTTCAAATAGCTTTTATGAGTAAACGTAGCTAAGCTTAGCAAAGCTACTGTTTTAGTAGAGTAGTTAGCTACACCACAAGCTACAGAGGAAAAAGTAGCTAACTACATCAAAACTAATTCTTGCTTCCATCCATTCTAAGGTGGGTTCCATCATCTGACTCCACCTCACAGCTTCCAAGAGTGCACTGTGACGCAATGAGTTACAACGGTTTAAGAGTAACTTGTTATTAAACTACTGAAAATGTAGTTAAGTTAGTGAGGTCACTACTGGTTGTTAGCTGCTCCCAACTACACTGCCAATTACTGCCGTTTTCTTAGAAAGAAAACTTACCTCTTCAGCTCAGACTTCTTCTCCTTTCTGTCCTCCCTTTCTTGGGCCTCAATCCACTCGTCATAGAGCTCAGACACCAGCAGACTTCCTGGAAGATCCCTCAGGAACGTCTAGCGCCAAAATGAGACGGGAACAATGAATCATGCTCTGATTAACATGTTGGACAAAAGCCTGTGGTGAAATAGTTGGCTGGCTTTCAGGTTTACATTTACATTTATGTCATTTAGCAGAACCACCGTAACTTCCATTTCCTAAGTACTGGCACAGACTTCCTGCTCAGGAGCCCAATGATGTTAGCGCTGGAGGTGGGATTTGAAGGCCAAACCTCTCGATCCAGAGGCGAGGATCCTAACACTAGACCTTCACCAGCACAGACTCTGATTTGGGCTGTTCACCATCTTAAAAGCTTTCAAGACAGCTTTGGTGCCAAGCTAAGTTTTTTTGACGTGCATTAGGCACGGAAGAAGTGTAACTTACCTTTAACAAGCCTACCAGGAGGCTAACGGGCAGCGCCTCCATTTCCACCTCGGCGCCAGAGTCGAGCTGCTCGCGGAGGGCGTTGAGGTTCTTGGTGTTGCAAGCCGTCCTGAAAACGCCCTCAGTGCTGGGAGCCTTCCTCGACAACAACACCAGAAGCTCCTGAGGAAAAGGGTGTGACAATTAAAGACGCATACAGCAGGAAATACCACGTACTACGAGTTACTGACACCGCTGACACCTTAGCTGGCAGTATATGATGTAGACTGGGAGATGTCTGCCATGTTGAGTCATTTTTAATGCACTGCAAGCTGGCTTTTCTTAAACCTTTTGACATTTTAGTGTGTTGGTAGAGCTGAAGGTGTTGTGACGTTCAATAGAAACCTACACTGTATCTGCAGCACATAGCGTATCTGACGGAACATCAGATTGCCTACAGATTAGATCTGAGGTGAGGCTTATGACGGCTTATCCCACTCGGTTACAACTATGAGAACAAAACTTGTTAAAGACTCTTATCTCGTTTTTTTTAAACATATGTCTGTTTTAATAGACTATTATTGGTATTAGCACCGTAAATGTGAAATTTTTAGACTGTGTTTGTATTGTTCAGACGGCTTGAGGGTGCATTAATAAAGAGGACAGATATTTATGCTGGGCTATGCAAGACATAATTTTAGAGACATAATGATGAGTACTTGTCTGCAAACCATGATGCAATTTGCATTCATTGAAAGGTCAGTGGTGCAGATCTGTCATGACTCTACTCTGTCACTCATGTGGGCAACCAAGTTGCTCCTGATTAGTGCCCGCCATACAAACTGCAGTTTCCAGGGACAATCCTTGGGTGCATACCCACGGCTGTTACCTGTTAACCTGCTAATTGAAGAACCTTCCAGAATGTTTCTTCTTTAGCATTTTCAGCCTTACTTTGCCTACGTCCCAACTTTTTTGGAGTGTGCAGAAGCCGTCAATTTCAAACGTTTGGAATTGGTTTTTTGTACAAACCAAAAGTAAACAACAAGGAAATCACCCTCTAGACTGACAGTTCAGCATGAATGAAAAAGAGGGGAAGTGAAAACAAGAAGGAAAAGAAATGAATTAAAAAAGAAGACAGACATACAGTGATTGGTTTTGGAAGGCTGGCGTCTTCAGGGAGCGTCTGGCCGAACAGCAGGTTTTTCTTGCTCTCTGAGCGGACAGGCAGGCCTGTGTGTGTGGAGCTACGCTTCAGCCTGAAAGAGAACAGGCTACGTTTTGCCACGGCGGGGCCTTCACGCTCTGCAAAGGGTCAACAAATAGTAATGAATTGGGAGGGCACTGATACAGGGACAAAGTCCATCTTTCCACCTTAAGTCCTTAGTCTTTACTACCAATAAATCGATAATAATATGTCTTTAATATCCAACTTCTCCAAAGCTGTGCATAAAATGCTTTGCAAACCCTTCATAATCCAACATGGTTGGTCAAAAAATACCATGCTATGTTATTTACTAAGCCTAAAATTTGGTTTTTAAAGTGTGTTTTCATTTTTTTTTTTCCCTTTTAGTTTCACCTTTCAGGTTTGAGGATGTTAAAGTGTGTCACAATAGACAAGTGCGTCTTCTCGTGAAGGTGCTGACATTTTCAAAAAATATTCTCATGCAATTTCAAACAACCTTGTGCCCTTTACTTTTAATCCCTCTCTCTCTCTCTCTTTCTCTCCCTCTCTCCCTCTCTCTTTCTCACTCTCTCCCACTCAGTTTCACCACCTCGCTATGGGCGGCCCCTAACCACACTGTGTGGTTACGAAACAGCCATTTTGAAACTGATTCAAACTCACCAATGGCCTGCTCCGTCTGCACCTCCCTCTTGCACAGTTCCGCCGCCAGGGCGGAGATTTTGTCGTTGCCCTGTCGATGGTGAAGAACAATTTGCTGGTGAGCATGTGTAGGAAACGTGGGCCAGCATGGCATGCCATGTGACTGCAAATCATATTCATAACCACAATCCAGCGCCTAAACGTGCCACGCCATGTGCATCGAACACTTGTTTTTTGAAACTACGAACCAACTTTGTGACCTTTTTCTTCCTCCCCCCCACCCTCCATCTTTGGCAAACATGAAGTAAACAATCCTTACCTGCAGAGGCAACTCAATGACCGAGTCCATTCCACCTCCGCTTAGAGTTTTAATCTGTGAGAGAACAAAAGACTCTATGAAGACGGTGGGCTTAGGAATATAACCTATAAATGGCAAAAGCATTAACTACTTCTCAGGGTTAGGCCCATTAACAGCTGGACGTACTGTGGTGGTGCTGCTCGGAACCTTCATGAGGAAAGCGGGGGGTGATGCTGGGGCTCCGCTCCTCTTTCTGGCCTCTGTGATGGTTCTGTTAGCAAATGCAAAGCTGTTTTTACATGCTGACTTACATAAGCAGACCTCTCGTGCAGTGAAAAGACACAAAGACCCCCCAAAACACTAATGTGGCTCACAAAAGTGCTAAACTGTCTAGTAACTTCTATTTCTTTTAACTAGCTTAACATCTTTTGGGTGGAGTACCATCTGGGGTGTGCACAGCTAGAGTGACAGTAGAAAAATGTAAAAAACAAACGAACAAAACAATGCTTTATATTTGAACGAATATGATTTCATTTATTGTATAGATTATCTTACATGATGGGCACAAATGAACGACGAACATATATCTAAGATGAAATGTCTTTCACTTTCAAGATCAAACAGTACATGTGGACAAATGTTTACTGAAGAAAAAAACGAGACAAAATACTTTTGTGTGGAATCCTGACTTGACTAACGCTAGCCGTGAATCCACTTAGGATGAGTTGCATTTGTAAATGAATGAATCAATAAATAAAAGTACAGTTCCCTTAGCCAGAGTTAAATAATGAAGGAATCAAAGAAGCCCACACTAAACCAGTACAACCTCTACATCTGCGAGCGATTACTTCCATAACTTGAAGGTTTCTCGTCTAGTGCATTTGTTAATTAAGTTCAATTTCAAAGTCAAGGTCTTCACAGTGCTCAAAGTGAGGCAATAAAGATCAACATGAGAATGCGTAATAAAGTAATAGAGACCACCTACCTGTGAAGAGTATCTAACCAGCGTTCTTTAACCTCAGGCAAACTGCAGGTAAAATAACAGCATGGCACGAGTTACTAATCCACAGAGCACATATGCAGCGTCCCTACCGATCTCACACCTCTGCTGCACTGGCGGCACTCCACCTCTATTAACGTGTACATACACAGAGTCATGAGGGACAGGAAGCAGCGTCATGGCAACCCCGCCACTTCCTCTTTTCAGCCTTGAAACCCCGCCGATAAATGGAAATTCTCCCTCTGAGATGCTGCAGCACCTGGTTTAAGGTCCATTCTGGGGCAACAGGAAGCGTGCGGCGATACCTGAACGTGTGATATGTCAAAGGTGGGGCGTTTCGACACTTAGCAAACCCTGAGTGTGAAAGAGTTGGACATCATTTTTCCAAATGGCTTGACTTTAATCAGAAACGTGTCCTTGACTGTGTTTTGGTGTCCAAAATGAAATTGAGAATCCATTACCATTATGAAGAAGCTACAAAAGGCAACATCCACATGGTTACTAGGATGGCAAATGTAGCACTGATTCATAAACAGGAACTCATTTTCTTTTTATGATGAGGGGAATTAAAAGTGAAACAATTGATATAATTGCTGGTACACACAGAAGTAAAACAAAAACAACCGGGAAGTTGGTAGCGTAACAGTTAGGGACTTGGCCTGTGATCGGAGGTCACCGGTTCAAGTCCTGGACTGGTAAAGGTACCAATCAGGTACTCATGAGCCAGGTACCCTCCCCAAGCACTGTTCTTTGGGCGCTGGCAAATTCTGCCCACTGCTCCTTCACAGAGGTCACATTTTGTTGTGGTGCACTGTGATGCTGTGCTGTGACAAAACAATCACTCAAATTCTAAACTAAATATCGTATTATACTAGGTTAGGTTTTGTGCGAATGCCGGTATGGCTTCTATAGGGTAGATCTGCTGTGATCTACTGTGTGAATTTTGATGCTCAAAAAGTCCCTCCTCACTTTCCCAGATTTGGTAGAGTTCTATAAGAGCTGGTATGTGAAGTGTAATATCCTGTATGATTAGGGCTCGTGACCATCCTGGCTTCACTCTTCCTCTTACGCTGACCGCCGAGGGGAACCTCAGATCACTTCTCCTTTTTTTTTAAAGATCAAATTACCCTGCTGTGTTTTAAAAGAGGCTAAATCAGCCTGTTCCCATTACCAGTGGATACTGACCCAGAAATGAAGTGCGTGTGTGTATTATTTTTGATTTAACTATTCTAACTGCTAGACTGTATGACAATAACATTGATAAATGCTTTTATGTGCATGCTAACGTGTTCAAATATTCTGTTTCGGATTTACTCGGCACACATCAACTTATTTCATCACACTAAACGTTTACCTGAACGTCACCAGGCAGAGACAGAATGACCAGGCCAGAGCAAACGTAGTTTTTACATTAACATCCCTGTCTTCATCCTCCACTTCATCATCTTCACTTCTGAAGCCCAAGACCCAAAGGTCCTCCAGGCTGACTCTGTGTTTCAGTCGGTAACCAGCAGCAGACCTGAGGAAAGAGACCAGGGATGAGTTGAGGTTTCTGCTCAGTCCTTTTTGATGTATGTTTTGGTGTATGTTTATGCACTGTATTGTATTGTGATTCATGTGTGCATGTCGAAATTATTTGAAGAAGTTGGTTATGTATAAAAAATATACTGAAGCAAGCTAAATATGGCTATACGGTATATACAACCCCTGCCCAGGGTTGGTCCCCGCCTTGCACCCGTGGGTTCCCGGGATGGGCTCCGGTCCTCGCTGCGACCCCAGTTTGGATCGAGCGGTTCAGATAATGAATGAATGAATGGTATATACAAAATTGAAAGTGAACTGTGCTGTATGAAATGCTTTGATAAAGTATACATGCGATCTATATGGCTACGTTCACACTGCCATGCTGAAGTGACTCAAATCAGATTTTTTTGCCTTAATGTGACACAGATCTGATCTTTTCAGGGCCGTGTGGACACGCAAATCCGATCTTTTCAAATCAGATTTGTGTCACTTTCATATGTAGTACTAAATCGCATACGTATCCGATTCACGGCCATGCGACCTGAATGTGAACGCTCAGATCGGAATTCATGTGGCTTTTTGCTTATACGCATGCGCTGACATCATCAGCCTGCACCGGCAGCGCGGGAAGGTAAAAATGAAGGAGAGCTGCAATAACAGTCAGTGGAAGGATGGAGAAGTTGGGGATTTAACTGACTTTTTTTTCTCCTTTTCGACCTGCTCATGTACAGCTGATTCACTGTTTGTCGTCCTCCAGAGCAAAGTGCAATACATGTGTGAGCTACTAACGCCTCCATTTTTAATGCCATGAGTCGTCCCACAGATATGACGTTTTTTGTTGGTGGTGACGCAGTTGACCCGTGTAAAAACGTATCAATGTGCGCATGCGTGATGGTTCGGAGGACCGATGCGTTCACATTACAGTCAGGTACAGGTCACTTGTAGTTATGAATGTGAACCGTCAAGATAGACAAATCCCATCTGAGCAAAAAATCGGAATTGAACGATGTGGCTGGCAGTGTGAACGTAGCCTTTGTATACATGTGTTGGTGGCCCATTGGTAGGACACTGGCCTTCGGACCAAGAGGTTGTGGGTTCGAATCCGACCTCTGGCGTTACCAACACTGGGTCCCTGAGCAAGACCCTTAACCTTAAGTTGCTCTCAGGGGAACTGTCCCTGAAATTAGGAAATGTAAGTCGCTCTGGATAAGAACGTCTGCTAAATGCTGTTAATATCGACTGATTTGTAAAAGTGATTTGTGTGACTCAAAATGTAGAAGCTTAAGCAACATAGTGCTTAAGTTTCATTCATATTAAGAAGATAATGATCTGTTTATGCTGGTGTATGTTGGTTATATTATGGGGTATAAAAAAGAGACCCTCCTTTAGGCTTTGAGATACACCAATACGGATTAGGCGTTGAAAGTATGTTACATGGGCATCAGTGTCCAAAGATTTCAAGGAATAATAAAGGCTGGATATGGAGATAATAGGACCATAAGATCCAATTCTTTGGAGATAATGGGAGTACTTTTTTGTGAAGTGGCAACACTACCACTTTTGACCTGTAACCATTCCCTTCTCAAAGCTCCACAAAAGAAAGGACTTCCTTTCAATAGCCAGGTTTCCATCCAAGGAGTTTTTGCGAAAAAATATTTAGCGCTTCAAATTTTTTACCGATATAGCTGTCGACATAATATTTTTGCGTTTAACTTTAGCGCATAACTTCTATATTGATACTTCAGATGTGGCAAAAACTACTTTGGAAACACTTTTTGTCGGGAAAAAAGGGCTTTAACGCAAATAAATGTGTCACGTGATACATTTTCATCACGTGGGTTTCGTCGCACTGGGGTACTTTCTTCGAGCTCTAGGGCTATCAGACAAGCAACTGCTTCATTCTGCTGTCGTCCTCGAATATTCTGTACAATTCCAATTATTTGTGAAACTGAAATAACAGTAAGCTTTGTTTCTTTGTTTTGCGGAAGGCGGTGTCATGTGGAAAACAAAAGGTAGATAATTTGCGACAGACACAGAATTATGTATGGAAACGGCTCAAGGGCAGATTTTTTTTGCGATACACCAAAACCTATGCGACAGTTCGTTTTGGGGGGGGATGACGTCATCACGCACACCATTTTATCGATAAAAAGCCAGTTGGATGGAAACAGGCTGGAGACAGCAAATTTCGCACATTTTTTTACGCATATTCTGTTTGTCGATAACAAAACGTCGCAAAAAACTGGATGGAAACTTGGCTATTGAAGGCCCAATGTTGAAGCTCTTCCTTCGTTTCTCTCTTTTCTTCATCACAAAGTCACTGAGATTAGATTAGTTTTGAATTTGTTGCCCTCACTTTACACAGATTGTTCTGATCATACCTACCAGGTTGATGATACTACGTCTCTTCCTGATACATTAGTGTGGGATCTAATACCTGCGGTATAACGCTGGCAAAATATGAAGGGTTAGGTAAGTTACAAATACAGCAATAAGCTGAGTGAATGCTTAATTTAACAGTCCCATATTTTACATAATTTTACATATTTTACTTTAAAATAGGTCTATGAGCTCCACTAAACATGTCTCTGAAATAGTTTGCTGAAAATACCTCTCAGATTAGGCATTTTCACCTGCTTTTTACTCCTCTATTGGAGTCCATTTCAGAACAGACTGTTTCTCATTAGTATCACTCCGGAAGTGGGGCACAGACAGCACGGCGGGTGTTTACCTCAAGTGAAAATAATCGACATTTCTGCTGCTAACAGACCATCCATACAGCCATGACTTCTTCATTCATGTTGGTGGCCTAGTGGTAGGACACTCGCCTTTGGACCAAGAGGCTGTGGGTTCGAATCAGGCCTCTGGCGTTACCAACACTGGGTCCCTGAGCAAGACCCTTAACCCTAAGTTGCTCTCAGGGGAACTGTCGCTGAAGTTAGGAAATGTAAGTCGCTCTGGATAAGAGCGTCTGCTAAATGCTGTAAAAAACACTAGTGCTTGCGGGAAAACGTGGCGGACCTGGAAGTGCTAGCAGTTGTACCTGGTGAGCGGAGGTGCTCAGAGAGGAGGGTGGAGTTATTCAAATGTTCCCTACTGTGATGCAGAAGTAGGGGATAAATCTAAACGGCTCGTTCAATTTCTGACATTTGTTAATTAATCCTTACACAACTGACTGTTTTTTTTTTAATCAAATGTACAGTGTGTGTGGAGGCAGTACAGACCAGACGGATGTCCAAAGAACAGAAAGAGTGTTTTTTTCATAATACGGGACCTTTAACTTGAAATAGTCGAACCGAATAATGCAGCAAGTCAAACCCTGACTGTCCACTTTAGTGTTGAAATGACAATGTTAAATTAACGTCAGCATTTTTTATATTTAAGATCAGCTGAACACAAATCAATAAAGAATTCGTTCAGGACAGGAGATTTTGCTACTAATATTTAGTTTGTATTAAACTTTCAGATTGCAAAGGAAGGTAGGCATCTGATAACCGTCCCACAACACGAAGGAACCAAAGGATGTTTTTAAAAACCTGTCTAATCAGATGAGAAACCTTTTGGGTTGAACTGTATTTCCTGTTTCTAAAAGTCACTCTAGGTGAACGTGAGAGATGTGGAAAGTCCTGGCATCAGCTGATGTGGTTTTCGTACCACACCAAACCTGAGAAAATCCACTGTTGACCAGGGCTGTGTTATTTAGTGCTCGTTTTCTAATCTTTTCACTCCTTGTCTAAAAAATGTCCTTCCATTGTGTTCAATAGTTGATTTTCTCTGTTCTCCCCCAAAAAACATTTACCAAACTATTTTAATTGTGTGTTGGGCAAAAGTTTTTAAATCTTACTCTCCCCTAATTTGTTGGAGAACTTAAGATTGGTGAGGACATTTTGTATGTGAAGGCTGCTTCTAATAGAAAAAACATGATTTTACAGAAAAGTATGAGCACTAAATTTAGGGTTATTACATGGCCAGGTGTGTGTGTGTGTTTGTTCTCACTTTAACTTAGCAATGACCAGTGCATCACTGAGGAGGAAGAGGTGTCTCTCCCTGGTCTTCATCCCCTCCGTCAACTGGACAGTCTCATCCAGAATGAGCTCGGAGTCATCGCTGGTCAGACCCAACACGAAGGGACACTGCTCTATAGCCATGGGATACGGAGCCTCCTCCCTGCGGCACATCCGGGTGGGGAAAAGTTCAGCTTCAGAAAGTCGAACGTCTGGTACAGTCTACCTCATTTCAGTTAAAAGAGCACACCAGCCAATGAGTCATGAATAACGCAGGTTTGTGTGACCTGTTTTTTTTTAATCGTTATCTGCTTTCATGCCTCGTTAGACACATTAGTGGTGTGCTCTTTTAACAGCTTGAGCTCAAATATTAGTTCCTGTCTGAGTTCGAAAACGCTAATGAAAACCATGGCACTTTCAGAACCTGGATTTAACATCTGTAAAAAAAAGTACGGAACAAAACTGAAATACCCAGAAAAACTCATCTCGGAAAAGATGGTTTAACATTTATTTATCAATCATTTATTTACTTTTCTTTTTCCAAACGGTTAGCGCAATGATAATACTGTATCTTACAGAAGTTCATAAGGTGTTAGCCACTATATTTCGGACTGAACACAGAAGAGTCACAACTAATCTGAAGAATGAATGTCAAATTTTTAGGACAGAAGATATCCCTCCTTAATCTCATCTTCTCCTTCTTTCATCCTTAGCTGGCAATGTAGGCTGCTGTAGGTCTCGTTGTGATACCATGTGCCATGCATGATACACGTCCATTCTCGGCAATCAGTGGTGACGTTTCTAGCCCCACTGATGGTCAGCCGGTTGGTGTTCATTCGGCAAACGTGGGCAAACCATTGCAGTCTGATTGCATTGCAGTCTCAAAATGTTTCGTGAGGGAGATCACAAAGAGAGACACCTAGGATCTGTCATAGGCAACACGTTTGGAAGATTTTGAGCTTCTTCAAGAAAACCCAAGGATGTGGTATAACCAGTGTTGGGAAGGTAACTTTTAACATGTATTCTACTACAGAATCCAGGCCCTAAAATGGCATTTGTAACGTATTCCGTTAGATTACTCAATGTGAGTAACGGATTCGGACTACTTCCACGTTGTCTTGCTTTTTACAACTGTATGAATGTGGAAATCACACCCGCCCTCTTTCTTCTTTTTATGTGAAGTGCTGTCTGAATTTCCTGTGCTTCTGCCCTGGCTCTGTCGTGCTGGCTCCAGCCCTGACTCCTCCACTGCATGACTGCGGCAACATAACGTTAAAAGGACATTTACATTAGCATCTTTGGTTGCGTGTTCTGAAGGGCTTCCGGTAAGGAATGGAATTGGCGTCATTTATTGGAGAGAGGGTAAACATGTGAAACAGTAGAAAAAAACTGTCATGTAATCCATTATTTTTAACTATGTAACTGTAGTCCGATTACCACCTATTTAAACTGTAACTGTAATGGAAAACTGTTACCCAAAATTTGTATAACTTTGGGCTTTTCCAGCTTCGGTGTCTGTTTATAATGTTTCTACAGCCCTGATTACATGCACTTCATGAACACCTCGCTAATGACTGAAAGGAGACACGATGCCGTAGTAGATCTTTCTTTAGGATTGGTACCATTTTGGGGAAGTCCTATTTCAGTACAGAATTTCATAGCCAAGCTCAATTAAGCTCGGTTATTAGGAGTGTCTTGCGCTTTGCCTGTTGAAATTGCCTTTGTATCTTGGGACAAACAAGGCAGTGGTCGGATCCACACCACCTTATGTGCCAAAATACAGCTGTAAGTCAGCCCCACACATCTTTGAGTGATGATCGAAATCATGAGCTGATCAGAATGTAGTCCAGAACAACTGAATTCTTGCCAGTTGGGTGAGCTGGTGTTTGCGAGGGTGCCAAAAAATAGGGATGGGCCGATCCAGTTCCGATTATTTGATTAAAAATAATGCATCTACATTTATTTTTTACTCTCCAACATTGTAGAATGTAAAAATATTTTCTGATTAATTGAAAATTAAGAAATACTGAAGTTTTGGGGAATTTTTGAGCCGATTTGGACCCATTTTGGCCTCTAAGTCAATTTGGGCTCGTTTCTTGGAGAGAACATTTTTGACTTGATGGCGTCCCACATCAGAGTCGTTCGGCGTGATGCCGTTCTGCACATTAACGCGACGAAAGTACGTCCCGGAATACACACAAAGTAAACGGCTATATTTTTGTTATTTATCGGCTAAAATATCAGTTTTGTCTGTAATAAAGGGGAAGATTTGACTGAACTGCAGCTCTTTAGTGAATGTTGGACTCTCGTGTGAGAGACACGTGCGCTAACGAACACAGCAGCGAGGAACACAGAGATTAAACAGTATATTGGTGTGATTTGCTTTTGTGGTTGTAGTGTGTTGCGCTGCTTGTTCTGCTCATTGTCATATCAATATGTAGGAATTACTACGCATGTCGAACAATAAAACACCTTTACCGCGGTAACACTTCCGACGCATTACTAGTAGAGCGTGGTCACATACGCAAACATAGATAAACCTCCAATTTACATATCGGCTCCAGAGATCGGCCCAATCCCACCGATACCCGATCCAGCGATTTGAGTCATTATCTGACCGAGATCGATCCACGTATCGAATCGGTGCAGCTCTACCAAAAAAAGGCTGTCACCTACAACAAGCTGTTCAATGCAGCAAAGGACAGCATGTGCAGTCCATTGTCACTGATCTTGCCATGAACAAATCTGCCCAGTGTTTCTTCCCATCCAGTCCTGCCTGCAATGATATGGGCACTGAAGTCTCCCACCAGAATGATCAACCTGGTCTGTATCCAGCGCTTGTATCCAGCAAGTTTTGGAGCTGGCTGTAGAAGTCGTCCTTGGTTGCGTCCAGGTTGGTCTCAGCTTAGGACTAGATTAACAGGATATGAGCCTTCATGTGCTGTCAATGGTGAGAACTGCCAGATGATCAGATATCGACTGGAAGGTAATTACACATCCAGCAGCCTGTCTGTCCACCCTTTTCGGTTTTCACCACCGGAGTAGAATAGTTTCATTGATTGTTAGCGGGTGGTTGTTCAGTGGCCCAGATCCGGTGAGGCCTAATTTGGATACTGTGGCTGTTGAGAATTTGCCCTTCAAGAATGACACGGTGATGATTTCCTTTTGTCGAACATGGTGTCCAGTCCGGTTTGCACATTGCACGTAGCAATTTCTACTCATCTACTTTCTACTGTCGTGAATTTGATACTGTGGCCAATAGTTCATTTTTCACCAGCACCCTGGTCCCCAGTGTTGAAGCACTGGGTGAATCACATACGGCAGCATAAACGAATGACTTTGTTCGAATTTCTATGCAGTTTCTTTACTGGTTTCTTTGCTGGAGTTCATCACATTTTAAGTGTAAGTTTTTAAGTTCGTCTTTTCCTATAAGTTTGTAGTAAGAACTACAACTTTACTACAATAAAAACACATTCAATCTGATGCTTACCTTATGGGGGACCAAGACATGCCCAGAGCCCGGCCCAACACCAGGGTCGGTGCCGATCGTCTCCTCTGGGCCAGGTTGCGCAAATGCTACAAAAAAACAGAACATGGTTTACACAGCGTGAATTTTAGATGAAAACATGACTGTCCAACCTAAACCGATTCAACGCAACGCATTCTCAATTACAGAAAGTACTGGCAGATCTGCACTTACAGTATTAAGGGATCAGGTAACAAGTAGGAGTGACAAAGTCCCTAGTGTAAGAGTAACGTTGGATGATAATGTTGTAACGACTGTGAAGTTTGCAGTTAAAAGCATAGGATTTAGCAACGCACACGGCAGTTGACAGGTATTTCACCACAGCCGGGTGGCTTTAACTGAACTCTAATATCCCAATATCCTGACTGCCCTAACACACACATCCAGCCACACGCACACCCCCAACCCAACACACACACACCCTGCAAACCTCTGGCAAAAGGGCTGATTTATATTTCGTTCCTTTTTTTTGACCAGACAATAAAACTGTCTGTTTGTATTTGTGCAGGAAAAGCACAAGCAAAACCCATTAATCCAGACGTCACTGCCAAATAATTAAAGTCGGCGCGGCTCGGCTGCTGAATGCAGGACGCTGCAGCGCGGCATAATTACAACGTATCCCTGACGAGGACCTTTCATCCGCACCAGTGCATTCTGGGGCAGCCATTCAGAGGGAAACAGTGATGGCTTGTTTAAGAAGCCATAATGAAAAACAATACTTTGTCATTTGCATGGCTCACAGCCAACAAGCGCTAAGGCAAGAGAGCGTTTTTGTAAAGTGCACAGCAGTGTTTTATTCAGGGGTGCTCCATCAAAACCGCATTTTTGCAAAAGTACTCCAAAATTGGACCGGCAAAATTTGCTCGGGTCCAAGTAACTACATTACGTGTAAGAGGCTGTTTGACAACACCATAATTGGTGGACAGAAATGAGACCGAGTTGGTTCAAAGGTTAGGCTAAACTCAGCAGCCTGCCAGCTTTGACTCATTTTCACACGGCTGAAAATTGCAGCATAATGGCAGATGGGATTTTAGTGAGGGAGGTTTGAAGACAAGGGCACATCCACGAATAATATGACTGGAATATTAATATTAATCAAAATGAATTCAATTTAAAGTCACCTGACAATCAATAAAGAGAAAACACACAACCACTTATTACTAAAACTGGAGCCTTATTCCATATCGGCAGTGATACTGATAGTGATAACACTTAAAGCTTAGTAATATCCTACGTAGTATTATTTTATGGAAAATAATAACACATTTTAAATTACAAATAATAAATCAGGAATAACTATAGAAACGACAAATGTAATATGGTTTCTGCTTTCATTTATACGCTTTATATAGTTCCTATATCAAAAGCTCATGGAAATCTATAATACTACAAAAAATGCAGCTGTTGCAAAATATTGTGTTATAAGCATGTACCTTTAATAACAGCGCAGCGACATAACATTTAAAATGGAAAGGGTCAGCTGTAAATTGTCACGTGTTTTGAAAGCAGTATAAGCAGTACAGCATATATTATATAAAATAGGAAAATTTTTCTTTATTATTTTTTGAAAATAATAAAGATTTTTTTCATCATATTTTTAGTGTCCAGATCATATTTCCACATGAAGGAACTATTGAGGTTTTAGGGGGACGTGTTGCTTCCTCCATGTACCGGCCACTCCGGGCCATTATTACCAACGCTCCAGTTGCACAGGGAACTGGGTTAGGTGGTTAAAATACAATAGAGCGGGAATAATAACAACATGTTAGCAATGAAACACATCCGTTCAGCCTGTCTGAGGCAAAAACACACACCCAGCATGAGGCCGGGCACCACAAGCTCCCTCTAGCAGCTCTAAAACATACGAGGTGTAAATCAGCTCCCAAAAGCCCAAGACTGAAGTCAAACAGTGTTGGGAAGGTAACTTTTAACGTGTATTCCACGACAGAAAACAGAATACAAGGCCTACAATGGCATTTGTAACGTATTCCGTTAGATTGCTCAACGTGAGTAACGGACTCTGAATACTCCACATTGTCTTGCTTTTCACACCCTTCACATTCCGCCCTCTTTCTTCTTTTAATGTGAAGTGTTTCTGAATTTCCGAAACAGAAATGCATTTCTGCTCTGACTCCTCCACTCTGTGTCTGCGGCAGTTTAACGTTAAATGGACGTTTACACTAGAATCTTTTGGCTGTATGTTGTGAAGGGCTTCTGGTAATGAATGGAACTGCCAAAAGTGATTAGACAGAGGATAAACATGTGTAACAGAAAAACACTGTCATGTAATCCATTATTTTTAACAATGTAACTATGTTCCAATGATCATCTATTCAAACTGTAACTGAATACTGTTACCCATAATCTGTAATCTGAATACGTAATGTCGGTACATGCAGTATATTGTGTGACTCCCCAACAGTAAAGTCAAATACTACAATCCTAGCCAAGGACACCCAAACAGGGATATAAACCGGGACGTCTCTTTGTTATGAATGACAGATCCCGTCAGATGATCTTCATCTCAAAGATGTAATGTCATTCCAATTTGAGGTATTTTGGCCTATTTTTTCAAAAAACTTCCCAATCAAATTCACAATTCAATTAGAAAATATCACAGAAGCTACTTTGCCTAACGACCAGAATTATCAGAACAATTCTTTCCTAAAATGAGCAGCTGAAATCACGTCCTTCCGTTGAAAATATTCTGTATTAGTCATTACATAGTCTACATAAGACAAAGCCTTATTCGGATGAAGTCGAAATCTGTCCACATGTCACTTTACAAAATCAGTACATTGTTGTGTTAAAAGAGATTTATTCTAGCATCTGTCTACAAGCTCACTAAGCTTTCTACAAACTGCTTAAAGCAACAAGAAGCAAGACAAGAGTGAGCAAAGAGTGAAAGCAAGAAGGAAACTCCAGCTTCATGAAGGCTTAAAATAGTTCACTTTCTAGGAGATGTGCCCAAAGGCACAATTCTGGTTAACAATGAACAAATGGCGACTACATTAGAGGGTCAGATTGGCGTCACTGGACAGGAGGACAGACAGAAATAACGCTTGGTCAGACTTTTGGTTTTTTCCACCCCCTGAGCAACAGGTAGTTATTACTACCGCTAGAGGTTATCATTAAAAAGTCATTTCATATAGTTTTATTAACTACACGGCAATAATATCCAAAGTGGCTTGTTAGATAAATTTGTCTTCAAGGACGTTATTGCTTATTTAAGCTGTAAATGCTTAATTCTGCCCCATACCATATTTAACCACATTTTACCGTGCTGCACATTTTTAAATCCCTTTTAACATTTCTGATGACCAAATCTATTAGGGAATGATAGTAAAAAGTTAATAATGATATCACTCAGTGGACATTCATAATGATGTATGTGGAATCATAAAAAATATGTCTGTCAACTAGGAAATATAACAATTTTAGGCCACAAATAAAATAGTACTATAATACCATGGTGTTACACCATTACTGTATTTCCACTTTTCATAGATAACGGTATAACCATGAGGTATGAACGAACGTTGAGGTATGTCAGTTAGAAATGAAGAATTTAACCTGCATTGCTCTATGTTACATGTTTACCGTGCCGGACATCATCATAATTCACTTCCGTTGCCAAATGTTCACGTCTGAGTCGGAGATCTGTCTCTATTCTCTATAGGCAAAAACCCAGTCTGACAGGAAGCAAAGCTGTTTGGCTTGACTAGATTCCCAATCTAGATCGACCTGGGACGTCAGATTATCTGTAACTGTTAACGGGAACAATAAAAGGTGAGACTTTGACCTGATACTGAATTGTGAGGGATTTGTTTCCACCATCATCGGGTGAGTATCAGCATCAGCTCAGCTCTGGTTTGCTCTGAGGGTGAAGAGAAAGAAACACCACAGGAGCGTCTCTCCATCTGGGCAGCGAGTGTGATCGCTTGCCCCGTGCTGGGAGCGTTGTGGCTTAGTTTAACGAGCTGGAACGAGATAATGACTTTCCCCACTGAAACCACATCCATTAAAACTGAGAACACTACTAATATTTTCACCGTGACGGAGCAGGAAGAGCATAGTACAGGCGTAGCTCTAAAGTCAGACGGCTGAACTGTTCATTGATAAAAAAAAAAAAAGTCCTGAAGTCACAAGGTCATTATGTCCAACAGTTTAAAGAAGCAAGACTCAGAAGACAACAAAACGCTTTAGTGGCGTATGTACAGAAGTACACAGAATTTTGATTCAGTGTCAGGACACAATATTAAATACATGTGGATTTTCGGGAAATGGCGGATTAATTCCTGTACTGATATCTTATGAGAAACGAATGTAATCATGTTACTTACGGGTCGGATTGGGGTGGCAGCATCGTCGTAACTTCCCCTCCTCATGGCAGCGAACAAGCTGGCATAGCAGCGTCCACTCGCACTGACCAAAAGCTAGACGGGCGAAACGCCTAAACTCCCTCGGCGACTCCTTCTCAAGCCGTTAATGAGGCTGGAAACAATGCAGGCCCAGGGAGGACAAAGGGAAAAGGGAGGGAGGGGGTTCCGCCTGACCTGTGCCCGACTCTGCCCACCGTGGCCCCCCGCACGCTCGGCCTCTGAGGCCTCCGAGCTCTCAGGACTCGACCTGACACTCTTTTTTCCACCCCAGTGGTGATGTGTATATAAACGGGGACGGCGGCAGTGACGCAGCCTGGAGATAACGCAACTCAACAGGCTGGGACACGTCCTGTGGGTTCTGTTCCATTAACGCCCAGGAGTTTAATTAGTGGAGGTTAATTGTGTGCGTATATATATTTAGATAACTTCAAAAAGTCGCTTCCCCAAAACTGGTTAGAACTAAAATGTGACTTATCTAGTGTCCTCCAGCCTCAAAAAAGCAAAGATACGACAAGATATTTATGTAATATTTCGTTAAGAAGAGGGCAGAATTTCCGGGAGACCAAATAGGCTTGGGCCGAGCGACATTCCTAACTTTCTGATTATTTATGGGCCTACAACAGGGGTGTCCAGTTCCTGGTCCTGGAGGGCTGGTATCCTGCCGGATTTCCATCACCCCAGGTGAGTCAGTTTTGCAGAGCTTCTACCTGAGACAAGGTGTCAATGTATGAGGGAAAACCCTGGACATCCCTGGCCTAGAAGGACACTGTGATCATCATCTGCTGTGTTACAACAAACGTTTAGCAACGGTCAAAAGAAAATTTAGACATCCCAAGTCTCCCTAAGGTATATCGATAACGGCTTCCTGCTGCATGAAAATGAAATAAAATATACAGCGAATGAGTGAGCAAGAGCACACATATACAACAGTGCACGTTTGCATATGTATAGCACGCGCAAAAAATATGAGAGCAATCAGACCTTGGTCAGTTACACGCCAAAGCTGTGGAACACTGCAAAACAACCTTTTTTGTGAACTTGTCCTAGGCTAATTAGCTGATTAAGGCTGGTGAGGTGCAGACGTAGGCCTCGTTCACACGGACGTATGAACCAGGCGTTTTTCTGACGTTTGTGGCGCCAGGTGAGCACCGACTGAACGCCGACTGTTTTTCTGCTCATTGGAGCAAATCAAAGCGTCCACACGGGCACTCAGCACCGGCGTTCGGCCGGCTGCGCGTTCGGGTGGCGTCGAATAAACGCTGCATGCAACGTTTTCTTGGCGTCAAAATCCCGACGAACGGCAGGAAAACGACGCTATTGCGAACGCCAGTGAAACGCCAATCGAACGCAGCCACAAAACGCAGCAAAAACGCGTATGGCGTTCAGAGGGCGTTCATTCCGAACGTCCGTGTGGACGAGGCCTTAGCCTAATATTGTAGCAGGAAGCTTTTTTAGGATTTCACAAAGTGGCAGCTAAAATAAGGGAATTAATGGCAGCAGGGCGTACACAAACAATCTATTCTAAGATTCTAAGGATGTGATATGCAATGGTGCCTACGGAACAATAGGAGGCGCTACAATGCCCCGTCTAAATGCAACCTAAACCGAAAATCATACAAAGGTTAAACTTGATGAATACGTAAGGATGATATGCATCTCAAAAGCACAGTGATTAGCCTGTAGGTGGTGCTATAGCAAAGGCGAATGCATTTTGGCCTGACGGCGTGGTCAATAGAGAAAATTGCTTTGACTGCTTCTTTACCTTTAGCTAGCTGCTTTTGTGCCGCTTTTTGCAACTTTTGCTTGGACCCCGCTGGTTCCCACGTGTGGCTATATTTTTTTAAACATCTCTACGACTTAGCTAAGATAGACGCATAATAGAGACACAATTCTATTGTTTTTTTAATCCTATATGTACACTTGTGACCCTTTATTACAGGCGCCAGAAGCATGCGATGTTTGTATCTTCCTGTAGTGCAGCTTTTTTCTCGAACAGTCTAGTTGATGTTTTGCTCACGTTGACCACAGGCCTTCACCTGCGGTCGAAGCAGGTTTTGTTATGAGGCGTCATTGCATGTGTGTCAGTCGAACTGTACGTGACCTACGACAGCAGTGTTCCCACCCAGTCACTCGAAACATGCTTTATGTTTGCACCTTTACAGTTGCAACATGTGTAACTGAAACCCATCGACTATCATCATATCAATACTGTAAAAAACATTGGCAAACATTAGATTTCCTAATATGGAATAACTCATATTTACAGGGAAGTAAGAATAAACAAACAGCTAAATAAATAATAAAATAGCGGCACGGTGGCGCAGTGGTTAGCGCGGCCGCCTCACAGCGAGGAGGTCCTGGGTTCGAACCCCTGGGACGACCGTAGGGCCTTTCTGTGTGGAGTTTGCATGCTCTCCCCGTGTTCGCGTGGGTTTCCTCCGGGTGCTGCGGTTTCCTCCCACAGTCCAAAGGCATGCACTAAAGGTTAATTGGTGACTCTAAACTGGCCCCGTAAAGTGTGTGTGTGTGTGTGTGTGTGAGCCCTGCGGTGTGTTGGCGCCTGCCCAAGTTGGTTCTCCACCTTGCGCCCGTAAGTTCCCGGGATAGGCTCCGGTAGCTTTAAATATTCCGAAAGGTGGAAAGATTAGGGCACCGGCAAAACATATGTATTAAATTTGCCGGCTGGCCTCTGCATCGAGGGCACGATGGGTTGACGTCTGGAAAAATCCTTGCTAGTCTAGCATTGGTCAGATGAGCCCTGCCAATGACTTTCAACTGCAAAAAGCCGTGTTTAGCAGATGTAGATGTTGTGTGCGTGAGCTCTAAGATGGAACTCCACTGATCATCTGTCAAGACTAGTCCAAGATGAGAGTCCAATGGCTTTGTCAGTGTTTATGTTCCTGATTTGTTCATAAATCGGAGATATCAGTCTTTTACAATCTAACTTCAGTTTAAGAATACTTATCAGCACTGATTAAACGACGTGTCACTTCTCGGCCTCGGAGAGCATCAACCGCTGCTCGTTTGGAACCACCTCTACTTAAGAGAAGAGGAAAACATGCTTCGAGACTCTTTGCAGTGCTGGCTCCTCAGTGGTGGAACCAACTTCCGCTTGCCGTAAGAGCGGCCGAGTCCCTTGCTGTCTTCAAACGTCGTCTGAAGACATCTCTTCAAAGAGTATCTAGGGGATTAATTTACTCCTTACTATCTATGTTGTCTTAGCCATCAAAAAAAACAACAACCCACTAACATGTCTGGCTGTGAACTTTCGTTTTTCCTCTAACCCATTTTTCGTTAAAGTATAAAACTGAGGCTGCGGTAATTTGGTTTGGTAATTACAGTTGTTGACATAGTTTACAGATTTAGAACAGTCGTGGATAAGAGCGTCTGCTAAATGCTGAAAATGTAAATGAATATTATCATTATGTGATTTTATGGGATAATCTGAAAAGTTGTTAAATGTCTTTTGTACAAAAAATTAAGGTTATCAGGTAAAAAGATGAGTCCAGACCACCTCCCAATTACCCCAGATTTATTCATCTTAAATATATATATATATATATATATTTTTTTTTTACAATACACTGTGAAAATATATGGCTCTGACTTCCCACATATATTTAGGATGTTTTAAATGGAAAAAACAATCTCTCCCCACACGCACACACACACACACACGCACACACACTCCACCGTAATACTGCAGTCTGTGTATAAACAGACCCGTAAAAGTTCATCCACGTCGTACGTTGAATCAGTGTTAAAACGTTTAACCTGAAGAGCGAATCTTTTTTTTTTTTTGGTGACTTTTACGCTGGTCATGAAGTGTAAAAGTCCCGGTCTCCCAGTCATCACAAATCCATAGACAAGGTTTGCAGCGGTGGCAACCGTTGGGAAAAACAGACTAAAGGTTCAAGTTTCTAAGTGTAGCATAATCAGAAGTGTTCAAGTCATCGTGGTTGAATTCCCCAACCCCCATACGACGGATAACAGAACTAACACCACAGTTTAGCAAAGGACCAAATATACCCTATTTACCACATTTAGACGTTCTTAGTACAAAGCCACGGTCTTAAAGACGGGCCAAAAACAACATGTCACTGTTTATATGGGAAAGGTGAAGTCAGATCACTTCCCTTCCGGTGTCCCATTTCGATCGTTCAATACCGAACTCTTCGTTTAGTCTGAACTTTGAAACATTTCCACATCGATTTTCACCGTCCGGCATCACCGACGTGTTTGCCGCCATTTCTCGGCGAAAGTGGTTAATCGCTGGCCTCCCGATCTTACCGATTCTCCTCTAATGGAATGTTGCGTTTTTATGGACATTATTTCGTCACGTCGATTCTTACTGCTGGAAAAAGCAAATGGCAAGTTACACTTTAGCTGCCAACATTCCACAACTTCCTCAAAACAAGAACAAAAGAGAAAACAGGACGTCCATCGAGCGCTTAAAGTCTTGTGTTAGTTCTTTTCCAGCGTGGCAGCTCCAGTGTGAAACTAAAAGAAGAAGCAGGGTTTCAGACACAACATGGCACATCGTCATCCGCACTGGAGGTAAGAAGACACTCGACAAGATTCAACATCGTTTTTCTTTTTTGCTTTGAAATCTACGCGTACAGCAGGTCAGGGTCTAACGCCACACTGAGAGACGCTCCGAGGAAACGGCGCTTTTTTTTAGAAGCATAAATGAAACTATGAGGCGAAAGGTCACCTCAGTAAGGCCCTGGAAAGGTGTCGACGCATGCGTTATTGGTTTAAACGAAAGAAAACAACACCGGTTCATACTGTAATTAAGGCCATGTCTAACACCTACCCACTCGACAGATAAAGGCAAATGCAGGAGCTACCGGTAAGACTTGGGTGTTAAAACTGGTGGGACTGTGACAGCGTGTGAGACAGGATGGAAGATGCAGATGAGCCCAACCCGCAACAAAGCCAACTTGCCAACTTGAACGCTCACCGACTGCCACCAACCACAAGAGACTGCAGGCCTCTTTTAGACCTCTTTTTGTTTCTTCTTTTTTTTTCTCGCAGAATTATAACCTCAAAACTCTTGAGGACATTCAGTCTGGCAGCTGTTGAACAAACGCCAGCTTGGTTGGTTGAACTGCATCCGACCACTTTAATCAAGCTTTAAACTCACCAGGTGGAGAAGACGACGGAGGAATCTGTGCATCATTCATTCATATATTTTTCAAATAAAAACAAACAAAACAAAATCCAATTTTTTCCCCCAATATTTGTTTCAAAACCAAAATTGGAAAAATGAATGAGTCGTTTTGTCGAGTTCCCAATTTGCGCTCAAATAAATAAATAAATAAAGGAAAAAAACAGAAAATTCACTCCTTTTTTAGTTTATCCAAACCTTAAAATAGCTAAAAAAGGTGACTGTCATATGCAGAAGACTTTGGAAATCCCCGATGAAGAAGCGTGGACACTATGGCGGGGTTAGTGGACTGCTTGGACAGTGCGTGGACAAATCAACAAGCAATATGAGTGGCTCTGTTCTGTTTTTCCGTCTTTTATTTGAGCACAAATTGGGAAATCGGAAAACGACTCCTTCTTCATTTTGCCATTCCGGTTTTGGAAAGGAATACTGGAAAAAAAAAATCTATTCAGAATATGATTTATTAGCGTTTTCATTTTGGGTTTCATTTAAAAAACAAATGAACGAATGATCTCCGTCTCGCGCCCGTAATTCCCGGGATAGGCTCCAGCCCCCGCAGCCCCGATAGGGTTTAAGCGGTTCAGATAATGAACGAATGATTAGACAGGTTAAAGCGATGAAAACTAGATACTGTAAAAAGCGTCTTACAGGTAGCTCCTTTAGGTGTGTGTACTTAATATCGAAGCTGAATCGTAAAATCATATTTTTAAGCTCCTACGATGCTACTAGCAGTTTTTTTTCTCTTGTCTCATCTCAAGGAAATCCGAAAAGCGCTCAAAGAGCATCTCTTGTACCACTGAGCTCTAGAAAAGAGAGGAGGTTCCGCCTTCCATCGAACAGCATAGACGTTTATAATCAAACCCTACGTTCACGTCCAAAAATATTCTCATTCTACTGGAAATATATTATTTTATGACCCCCCCTTCAAGAAAAAAAAGAATAAAGTAATTTAATATAGATTTCTATCACTCAGTCCCCGCGGTTACGGCCTTTGCCACGTCATTTAAGTTGGAGTCCGGGGGTCATTTGGCGCCAAGCGGGGTATGCGTGGAGGTCTGGAGGTTAACACTGTGTGTAGCGGCGGTGCGAGGCTCCTCCGCCTCGTTTCCAACGATGACGCTGTTGTTGTTGTTGTTGTTGTTGTTGTGGGAGAACGGGAGGCCGTGACTGTTGTTCTGCAGTTTGGAGGCTTCTCGCAGTCGGAGCTCGTCCAGCTTCTTCCACAGCTCCTCTCTCTCCTGTTCTTTCTTCCTCTCGCTGAATAAGGGGAAAAGGTGAAGTTTAGTTGCGACGAGACACAAGCCGGATTCGGGGTTCAAGGTATAAAGCGGTTTGATAAAGTCAGGGTTTCAGAACTGATGCCCGGGCTTTGGGTATGGGCCGATCCACGGGTACCGATCTGATAGTAGAGGCGTGAACCTTCACCGGTCTCACGATTCGATTCAATCCGATGCGACATGTCAATGCATCGATTTTGCTACGTTCATTGAACTCGCACTCGGGATTGGGGCGCGGCTCGCAGAGTGTGCGGCCATAGTGAGTTAGTTCTTTTTATCTAGAATTAATTTTGTCATAGTCAGAGATTATGATATATTCCAAGGGTTTTCTGTACTAGGGACAGTGCTGGGGAGTAACGAGTTACATGTAACAAAATTACGTAATTTAATTACAAAATAAAAGTCACAGTAATCAGTTACATTGCTTTGAAAAAATGTGTAATTAAATTACAGTTACTTTCAGGAATTATTCAGGATTACGATTTCAGTTACATCTCAATATCTTCTGCAGAAACATCGGGTATATGTTTAATAATATTATTGTTTTGCCATTTTTTTCTTGTGCACAACATCCTCCACTTCCAGCAAATATCGGATTTAGCAGGCATAGGTGTTCAAAGATCAGCATGATCTCACAGTAAAGCGGTGTTGAGGTGTTGAAGTCCGACACGACTGTGGCTGTGTTGAGGATTTTTACAGCAGTCAGTGTTGGGTAATGCTGTAAGGTTAACCAGGTTTCAAAAACTGAAAATGGTTGACAGTTGAGAAAATTCATTCAAAATGTAGAAAAGTAATCCAAAAGTAATTAGTTACATTACTTTGTTAAAGTAATTGAAATAGTTACACTACTATTACATTTTAGATTTAGGGTAACTTGTAATTGTAACGCATTACATTTCCAAAGTAGCTTTCCCAACACTGACTAGAGACCACCCCTCTGCTGTCTACTGTGTGTCCGTGTGAGGGAGAGGGATATCTGCATTAAATTCATTATTCATAAAGAGGCCCAAATCATCTGGAAATGTTTTTAGAAAAATAAATACAACGAAATCATTTGTAAAAATCAATTTCAGTGGTGATGTTGGATTGCATGTCACGGACCACCTGCAAAGCCGCCGCACTCTCCCCAATATTACTGATTATGGTCACCCACTGAATCGATGCAGATTTGTCCAATGCATCGATTATGTGATTACTGTCAACAGCCCTATCTGATACCAGTGTTTAATTAATATGCTGTGTGTTCCTCTGTGAGGAGACGACTGGAGAGACTGTATAATGGATTCGTTTAAACGGAGTTCTGGAATTTTGGGATGGTCCCTAACACTGTGGCGCTGAAACCGCCAGGAACACCGAGATCACCCGCAAGACCTGGTGTAGTAAAGGAAACGAAACAGTATCGTTGTGTGACTTGCTTTTAGGGTTGTGGGGTGTTGTCTTGCTTGTTCTGCTCACTATCCTGTAGGGCTGGGTGTTGGCAAGGAGCTCACGATACGATACGTATCACGATACATGGGTCACGATATGATTACATCACGACACTCTACATATTGCGATATTCTACAGTTCGCTGGAAATGTAAACACAGAGCTGAAATGCACGTTGCTGTGTACGATCTGGGTGGTCTTAATCAACCACGTGACAGTAATAATTCAGCCAAAACAACATCACTCAGAACTGAATTTGAACTTTTTTGTCTTTGCATTTTAACACGCTGAACTAGTGGACACCAAAATAAGAAATTCAAGTGTCCAGTCAGTTATCTGAGGCTGCTTGTGGTACATGATTCCCCCCCTTGGGAAATATAACGATTTTTGGAGAAATCGTAAAAGGAAATATTGCCATATATTGATGTATCGAGCCCCGCTTGTTTAGTGCAAATATCAAACAAATGACGAACTTTACCTCAGTGAAGGAGCTTCTCGCCATAAGACACCTCAACCAGGACACCACTACTTCCTTAATATAACACAAACTCATGTAAACTCGTCCTTACCGTGACCAACCTGCCATTATACACCCATTTATGCTTCATGTTCATATGTCACGCATCTGTCTTAAAGAAGTGTATGTGCATTTGTGACCCTCCACGGCAAAACCAGTCGCTTGTCGCAACGGAGGTTTCCGAGAAAAACGAGTGTTTATGTTGCGTGGGGTAAAATGTTGGATTTTTGGTTTGTAGTGTTTTGAAACAGTGGAAGGTCTATACTGTACTGTTGTGAATCAATTTGGCTGAAAAACTTACCCTTTCCATCCTATAAACGTGACTTTCTTGAGGTGAGGAATTCAATTCCAGCAGAATGTTAAAAGTTTGTGTTTTGACCGCTCTACTTCAATATTTACGCTAAATCCACTGGTTGACTAGTGTGAAGATATTTCTCCGGAATCCATCTTTGTCTCCCGAGTTCAGTTAACCTAACGCAGGTAGGCTATCCGTGTGGCTGTGAATGCAGCGTAGGCTACCGTAAATACAAACGTAGCCGCGACCGCACCAAGCGTCTGTGAGTGCTACGGCGATAGTCAACTTCAAAGGCAGATTTCTCCGTTTCTCACTTGGCGTGACAGGAGAAACCCAACTCCTTTGAATGTTGATATCTCAGTCATATGTCGTCCCATTCATTCCATACAGGTATCGTTTTGAAGCTTGATTTATGCCCTTTCATGAAAACATAATAACTCAATTTGGAAAATTTGCGATAAGTGACTGGTTTTGCTGTGGAGGGTCACATTTGTTCATTCTGCAACAACACCCACTGCGCTTTAAATACAGCTTCTACTGTTCCTACTGTAATATGCACACGTACAGTCACTGTCTACAGTACAAACCTTATAAGATTTTCTGTTTTCTACATTGGTATATATTTTATTCATACTCTTTCGTTTTTAGTTTATCATAAGATTCTTATCCTGTAAACTTCTCATTTCTAAATTCGATTTTCTGATTTGTACAGGATGCTAGGACGGTTCAGAGGAGATTTCACTACATGTTCTCGTATAACTCAGTATGTGACAAATAAGGAATCGCTTGAATCTTGAGTATTGCCGGCGCACAATGAAGCACATTGCTTAGTTTAGTCGTGAAACAGGAGACAGTCGTGAACCCACTTTACTGCAGTACAGCTGCTGATGCATCACAAAATGCATATACAATTTAATTAAACAGATCGGTCCGGTAGATTACCCAAGTCAGCTATTTCAGTCATTATCGGACCAATATCTGACATACGTATCAGATCGGTACATCCCTAATCACGGTATCAAAACCACGAAATTTTTCTGTCATATCTTTCAGTGGTACAAGCTGCTTTTGATGATTCGTCAAAGACAGAACGTGCAGGAATCGCTCAGGTTGTGTGGAACGCAGAGCCTTGGGCCTGTTGGTGGCGTAACGGTAGGGCGTTCGCCCCGTGGTCAGAAGGTGGCAGGTTCGAATCCAGGACTGGTAAAGTTACCACTGAGGTACTCATGAGCAAGGTACCGTCCCCAAGCACTGCTCCCCAGCCGCTGCCCTTGTAAGCTGCCCACTGCTCTTTCACGGATGGGTCAAATGCAGAAGTCACATTCGGTTGTGGTGTGCTGTGGTGTGTTCATGACGACAAATAATCACTCACTTTCGGTTTCATTTGTTTAGACTGCACAATTTTGTTCACACTGCACGATTTTAAGACAAAAGCCCCTAATCGGATGCAACTCCACATCTGATTGGCAAGCAACATTCGCTCGTGTCAGTACTTGTAAACATGTGGTCTAACAAACTCGAACAGATAACTATCTAGCCGCCGGTGAGCCAATGAGAGTCAGTGGCAAGTGGTGGAGGAACTCAGCTTACCTCAGCTCACAGAGCAAAAAAACATGGCAATATTAGTTTCTTTTCATTTCTGTGCTAATCATCACGCAAACCAGACTTAGCACTTGTTTTTGTTGGAATAAACTCCTGTTTGGCAAGAGGGTGGCGGCAAGTTCTATTTCAACTCTAGCAGTATTTCCTCATGACAGAATACTATTTTATAGACAGGATGGAGCAGTCATGCTGGCAGACGAGGTGTTTGTTTCAGATTGTGTAGTGTGAACAGTATAGTGATCTCACTTTCAGAATCGCTCGGCGGGAACAAGGCAATGATGTACGGCATTTATTTGAATTTTATTTTAAAGAGTTCAGTTCCGTAAGGTTATCATACCACCTGAACATCACACCGACCCAAACTTGGCTCCAACATCCTGCAACGAGGTTTAACATGGAAGTAAACGACGCAGTGTCGTGAGGGTTGGTGTTTGCTGTCTCACCGTTGCCTGTCAGCTTTGTAGGAGGCCGTCAGCTCGTCAAACAGCTTGCTGTTCATCTCCATGAGCGCCTTGAGAACATTGTACACAAGAGCTACGATCGTTCTGGAAGGGTGGAAAAAAAGAAGAAAGGGCTTTCAGTTAGAGTACGACTTTCTGAGGCCTTTCAAAGTCATGACCAGCTACTGCACTTACGTATATGGCTCCCATATCTGGAACAGAAGACTGGACTGAATGTTTCAACCCCAAAACCGTTGTTTTTGTCTCTTTGGGAGAGTCTGAGTCTTGATCAAAGCGGTCAGACCACCCCCCATCCTCATCCCCCCGGTCATTTAAATCATGGCTTTCAGTGTCTTTTCACTTTTAGTCGACACTTTTCGTTTAAAAAAGCTTAAAAATAGAAAGCCTCAAATAATAAGTACATAGCAGTGGATTTCCAACATAATTCTGCCTGATAACAGCTCCAAATTATCTATGAATCTCAAATTAGTACTAGCTGGTCATTTTTTTCAGAACTTTTTAATGCAAAAATGACTTTTAGTAACGTCTGAAATTGTTCTGTTTTTCTGTATCGCGCTTCGGTCACCCAGAAGCCAACGAGAAGTGAGTTATGTAATATCATCGAATAGTAGGGCGTTCCTGAGCTAAACATCAAGTTGCCTAGCAACAGCTAGAGAAACAGTTTCCTATCCGTGTACTAGTTTAGTAAATGAAGGCAAACGGAAGCACGCCCATCAGCTTTTGTTGTGATAGTGTAATGTCCCATGAAATAAATAAAATTTTATTAAAAATATACCACAGCACACTTTAGAACATTTTACATATAGTTTGCACAATTTGTTTGTTGAGCTCATATAATGGGCAAAACTGTTGTTTTGTTGTTTTATAGTTTGCAAAAATTATCTGCAGTTTGTTGTTTAACTTGTACAACCTCAAATTATCTGCAGTTTGGTGTTTAACTTGTACAACCTCAAATTATCTGCAGTTTGTTGTGTTTAACTTGTACAACCTCAAATTATCTGCAGTTTGTTGTGTTTAACTTGTACAACCTCAAATTATCTGCAGTTTGTTGTGTTTAACTTGTACAACCTCAAGTTATCTGCAGTTTGTTGTGTTTAACTTGTACAACCTCAAGTTATGTGCAGTTTGTTGTGTTTAACTTGTACAACCTCAAATTATGTGCAGTTTGTTGTGTTTAACTTGTACAACCTCAAATTATGTGCAGTTTGTTGTGTTTAACTGGTAAAACGACAAATTATCTGCAGTTGCAGGCCATCGTGTTTTCATGTTGAGCGTGAGATTTTGCTTCATATGTATGTGGTGTGGCATGACGTACTGGTTCCAGTGTTCCTTGGAGATGCGGTAGAGGCTGCTGAACATGATGGGGAGGATCTTGTCTATGTTTTCCTCAATCAGACTCAGGATGTACTCATTGTTCCAGAAGTACAGCGACCGCTCCGCTACCTGTGGAGGATCCAGATCTTTTCTTTAAAAAGTGAAACTCATCTGTTCTTCTCATTAACCACTTCAGGCTTACAAACAACTTGTCGTGCTTTTATTTTCACACACAATAGAGAGCCTGGGCCTGGCTATTACTTTTGTTAAAGTCCTTCCGCTTTCCATGCGGCTCTGTAAACCCTGATGTCTTAAGTAAGGTGTGAAGGTGTTCTCACGTTGTTTTAATAAGGGAACTTAGATTCACAGATTTACCGATGTCTTAAAACCCCTCATGCCCTTTAATGAAGGAGAGATGACAAACACACATTAATACCTCTCTCTGTATAGAAGACGGTAGACAAGAGGAGTTCTCCACAGTATCGCAATTTATACATTCACTCAAAATAATTCTTTATTTACCATCAAATAAACAGCTTAGTTATTTAAGTGAATTAAAGTGAATTATTTGTCACACCACAGCACAGCACACAGTGAACCACAACCAAATGTGACCTCTGCATTTGACCCATCCGTGAAGAAGCAGTGGGCAGTTTTGGCAGCGCCCTGGGAACAGTGCTTGGGGACGGTACCTTGCTCATGAGTACTTCAGTAGTACCTTTATCCGTCTGGGACTTGAGCCAGTGACCCTTCGATCGCAGGGCCTACACCCTAACCATTACGCTACTAACTGCTGCCAACTGTATCAAAAAGACATTTTATTTAGGTGTAAGGATTGTAACACCACACCGCTTACTGAAAGCTTTCACTCAACATTCAGATATGAAAATAAAAGTTAGTTATCTATACGTTTAACGTGTGGTGATAGAAGGGGTGTAACGGCTGTGAAACCAAACCGAAAAATCAAGATACAAACGTGTCCGAACATTTTCACTAGGGGTCAGATGTAGATAAAAATAAGGAGGCACAGAGAGAAAAGCATTAAATATTAAATAATAAATGTGTCTCTAAAGCTGAGCTACAACATCGCTAAGCAGTCTTAAACCGTGTTTCACACTAAAGATGAACTGATCCAACCTCTTCAGTCTGATACTGAAACTGACACCTGCGCTTTGGATTGATACAGAGTAAAAATCTGTTGGTTTGGTACCTGGAAAGCTGGTTCCCAGTGAAAACAATGCCAGTTGGACACTAGTATGAAACGTGATGACATTTGAGCACAAGGATATGACACCCACCAAAACTAACATTTCTCCAAAACAAAGCCCACAAGGGGCAGAGGAAATGTTGACCAGTTCACTTCACTAAACTACGGCCCAAGAACCAGAACCTTTTTCTAACTGCCAACAGATTGAGCGCTGAAAGATCTCCGCTGGTTCATAAACACTGACAAAAAGAGCAAATAATGCAGTTATAACTGACTGAACCTTTAGCAGGAAACGTATTAACGTCTGGACTCGCTGTACCTGAAAATGTGGACTAGCCACACACTTGGAGATCTGCTTAAAGAGTGGCTCCTGAATTTTCTTAAACTGAGTCGGCTCAATGACGTCCAGGATCTCTTCGATCTCGCCCAAGAACATCACCTGTGGACAGACAAACCCACAACAATCAAACTTTACAGGAACAGCGTTAATCTTTATCCTTGCCACACTTCTGCACTAAAAGGTATTCAATCTCATTCACACTCAACGCTGAGATCATGTCCGAATGTCAAGCCTCACCTCTTTCTGGCTGCAGGTCTTAGGCCAGAATTTCAGAAGCCCTCGGATCACCTGTAGGAACAAACACAAACCTAAATCTAGGCTTACAGACAGCAATCTCACTGTAAAGGGTTTTGTGAGTCACGACTCTTCATATTTAAGTGCTTTCACTAATACACCAGAAAAATAACCAACACTTTTGGTTCACTACTAGTTTGTTAGAGCAAATACAAAACTCAAACAGGAGGCTGTGTGTTTGTGTGTATGTTTTACCGGCTCTGTGAGAGTGGGGTCCTTTTCCAAGAACTGAACAACGCAGTAGGCTAACTGGAAGAGAAAGAACCAAATATACAGTATACATATTAAAAAAATATTTATGACACAATCCTTTTTTCATTTAAGCATCTCCTATTTGTTACTATTTCTGGTTTTCATAAAGATCTAACGTCCTGTTCTAGCTTTTGTGTTGCTTTACTGCTGTCGAATTGATGCCATCTTGTGGACAAGTAATGACTTGCACAACAAGGGCTGCAAAAAACCCCCCCTAAAATCCATTCAAAGTACAGTCTGTGTAGACCACCTCCAAAAAACTAAAGCCAAGAGTGGACTGGCTCTTCCGAATTTTCGTTTTTATTTCTGGGCTGCTAACCTGCATAATCTGGCTTACTGGTCGTTCTTCTATGCCCTTGACTCTCATCAATGCCCTGACTGGGTGGAGATGGAAATACATTCTGGTGATGTTATCAATTCCTGCGGTGCTTGGTTTTTCACTCCCCCTTCCTTCAGTTAAATCTATCAGGAACCCAGTGGTTAAACACTCATTAAGAACACGGTCTCAACTCAGGAAACACTTTGGCTTATGCACTTTGGCTTTTCGCTAATGAGCCCTATGGGCTCAAATCTCCTTTTTAAGCCAGGTATTCAAGACTCAGTTTTTTTGGAATGGTCCAGGAAGGGTATGGTGTGGTTTAAAGATTTATTTGTAGATAACAAACTGGCGTCATTCGAACAGTTAAGTAAAAAGTTTGGTCTTCCCAAATCGAATTCTTTCAGGTACCTACAAGCAGGGGTGGAAGTAAGGAATTACAAATACTCACGTTACTGTAATTAAGTAGATTTTTTGGGTACTTGTACTTTTATAAGCAGTTTTTCAAGTGTGTAATTTTACTCGTACTTGAGTACAATTTACACCATGTAATCTACTTCGCTACTTATAAAATCAAAAGTCGCTACTCAGTACGCCCACAATTTGAATTAATATTCAAACCTTTCATCTGCATCTTTGCAGCCAATAAGGCTGTGCAATCGCGACCGCGCCAATTAATCTATGACGTAAACAAAGAATAAACTCCGCTGCAGCAGCAGGCAGAGGTGTCTGGAGGTACTACACAGTGGAGGACAAACTAATTTATAGACTGAAGATCTAGAGACAAAGAAGCCAAAATGGAGAAAATGGAGCCAAACGAAGCTGGATAGACTCTGTTAATTTAGAAAACCAGCTCTTGCTGAAACTGAACAAAAGGTTCAGAAAGTGAAATGTGACAGAAACGCTATTATGTCTAAGAGTTTAAGACACTTACCTGCTGTTGTTCACAGTGTATTGGGAAAAGTTTAAACTGTTCTATGCATGTTCAAAAACATTTTTGTTTTATATCTACATTCATTACAAAACAAATTGTCTTTCCGTACCTTGTTCATCTGAGAAATGTGCTTTGAACGTAGATATTTCATACTGGTGAATCGAATCGAATGCCTGCTATTGACGACGCAATAAAACATCCATCGGTTAAAAAGTAATTAATACTCTGAGTAGTTTTTGAGAAGAGTACTTTGTACTTTTACTCATGTATTTTTTAACACCAGTACTTTTACTTGTAATGGAGTACATTTTAACCAATGTAACAGTACTTGTACTTGAGTACAAATTTTCAGTACTCTTTCCACCTCTGCCTACGAGCAAGACAATGTGTGCTCTCACAGTTTTCTAGGGTTCCTCTCCCAACAGATACCACGCCGGTTGATACAGTTCTCTCATTAAACCCCTCTGGTAAAAGGCTTATTTCAGTTCTATATGGTTTAGTGTCTAGTCTGAAGTCTGCACCAACGGACAGCCTTGAGGCATCATGGGAGGAGGACTTGTTCCCGCTTTACCACTATTTTTACTCAGATATTGCTGATTTTTGATTTGCTGGTCTGGATTTACAGGTTATTGGCAGTGACGGGGTTGGGGGTTGTGTTTTATTTGTTTTTCTTTATATTTGTTGTTAGTTTCATTATGACATCATTATAAGCTGTACATACAATGCACCCACAATGCACATGTAGATTATTTTTGGTGATGTCATGCAAATTTTTTTTTTCCTTCAATAAAAAGATTTTGATCAAACCACAGTCTGTGCTACAGATGGGGCGTTACCACTTTTTTTTTAATGTCCGATACCGATACCGATATTGTACATTTGGATATCTGCCTATACCGATAGAGTCACGGTCTTTTTTTAAACATAAACTAATGCTTTAAAATGTCTGAATACATGACTGAGATTATTGTTATGCTTAAGGAAATGCTTGATTTAAATACTGTTTTCCTACTAAAACAGTGTAATAATTACACACACGTATATGCTTAAATATTGGTTCTAAAAAAATATTCGTTTAGACATACAGTACTGTGCAAAAGTTTTAGGCAGGTGTGAAAAAATGCTGTAAACAAAGAATGCTTTCAGAAATATAAATAATGATTGTTTATTTTTATCAATTTACAAAATGCAAAGTGAGCGAACAAAAGCAAAATCTAAATCAAATCAATATTTGCTGTTACTACCTTTTGCCTTCAAACCAGCATCAATTCTTACAGGTACACTTGCACAAAGTCAGGTATTTTGTAGGATTATAGTCATTATATTATTTTGTAGGATTATAGATCTGTGGTTAGTTCTCCAAGATGTTTGGAACAACCTACCAGCCGAGTTCCTTCAAAAACTGTGTGCAAGTGTACCTAGAAGAATTGATTGCTGTTTGATGCTGCTCTAGAAAAATTGCCTCGACCATTTTTTGTAATAGAATTATTTGAGTTATTGGAACAATCGTTTCAGCTCTACTTTACCGCAGTGCCACTTCCCATACATAACGAATTGAGCGTGCACACATTTACAGATCGGCTCCACAGAATGGCCCAATGCCACCGATACCCGATCCAGTCGTTTGAGCCGTTATCGGACCGATACCGATCCACGTATCGGATCGGCTACATCTCTAGTCTGTGCACCAGAACATTTTATTAAAAAGCTACTCAAGCACACTGAGTAATCCATTTAATGAATGTTACTTATATTTGCATATTTTAGATACAGTCAGCCCTCGTGCCTTCACGCGTCGCGAATTCAGAGATTCGTGAAAATGTTATTGGAACCAAACTTCTTTGCGTTCCGCCATTATTTGCAATTTTCGTAGTAATTGATAAGTTTTCATGCTTTTAAGTGTAAAATTGATAAGAAAAATTTAGTTAATGACGATTCTGCCCTGTTTTTGGGGAAAGTTCAAGACATGCAATATAAATCAATTAAAAAATCCTTTAAAAACAAACGTGGCTTTCTTATGGAAAGTTCCATTTTATGTACATACTGTACTGTATCTTTACGAGATGCAAATCCCTTTTTTTTGATAGACAAAAACTTCATTTCTCGTGCACTGCATTTGAAAAAGCATAATAGGAGCACTTTAATACGCGGCTATGTGTAAACGTGGTCTAAGTGTTATGTGTTCTGTTACACAAGACAGCACAATGATTTGTAAATTATAAAGGAAGTCATGTGACTGCTGTGAGCAAGCAGATATTGTTTCAGTTTTTTATTCCACACACTTTTTCTAGCCACTACTCCTCCTACCGTTTTTGCGCTAGTCCAAAACTCCTACAGCGGTGTGGGGTGCTCGTGTACACGTTTTTGATACGTGCACTTGTTCGTGAGTTCTGTCAATTTTTTCGTCCCCCCCCCCCCATAGACTAACATGGTGTTCAAATTTCAACCCTTTACTGTGTAGCCGCCGTTCTTCACAACGCCACCGAATTCGACGTGACTTGAGGGCCCGTGGTCCTCTTCGCAGATCTGTAACCAGCATGAACCACACTCGTCTTTTTCAACCTCTTGATTTTCCCCATAGGAGCGTTTATATTAACTTTACATCACTAATATAAAGTGACATAATAATGTATAAAACGTTAACTATATTAACTTTATATTACGCCAGAATGTCCCGGGGGCGCTACCTCCGCCCTCTTAGCGCCTCACCCTACCCCCTTATAAATCGATTGCCTGTGGCTTATCAAAAATTTAGCAGTATGGCGCACAGATGTGTTGTTGGGGTTTCAGATTAGAGGTCGACCGATATATCGAGCCGATATTTAGCATTTTTTTACGATATCAGCATCGGCCGATATCCGAGTTTAGTACGCCGATATTCAGGCATCTCTGCGGACAGCCCAGTGTTGCTGCGGTACACGTGATCCATGCTGCCGCCTCTGCAGGACCCCAGCCAGACGTTTTGCACTCTCCTTTAGATTATTTGCGCTCTCCTTTTTGTATTGTTGTTTACAATTTCATCTTCCCTCAGGAATAGTTTGTAACTTGAAAACTTTGTTTTGTTTACAAATGATTAGTCAAGTTCAAATGTTATTTATTTATTTATTGTTTAGACATTTACAGTTTTATTAATGTTATTTATGTTGATATTTATGTTTAGTCAGTGTTAAATAAATGTTAAGTTGAGAAATTTCGTGTATCCTTTGTTATTATTAGTGTGATATTTTACTACACAAACAGAGGGGAAATGTCGAATTACTGGCCAAAAAAATATCGGCAGCGTATATCGGCCGTCGGCTGACCCTGACTTCTAAATATCGGCTTTAGAAAAACCCATATCGGTCGACCTCTATTTCAGATACCTGCTTCTCTGTCCATCGTGGCCGCCGACGCTGGCTAAATGTTGTACGTTATGATGAAGAGAACGACAATGCCACTCGCAGCAGTCCATTTCACACAGGAGTCGTTCGAGAACCAGCTCACTTTGGAGATAGTTTGCTTAAGCTCTGCCGCTCAAAGCCCAAGCTCTTCCCCTCTATGTTTTCAGACAGTGTGTTGGTATTTTGCGCTGGAAGTAATTAAGCACTCTTGAGTCGGTCTTTATTTTCAGAAGTCATGTTAACGTTCGCCGGCTTTGTCTTGATGTTTTGGCGCCAGCTAATCAACATCTGTACCGGTACCTAGTTTATATTTTTTTTTTTACTACCGGTTATACTGACAGTAGCATGCAAACTGTGAAATTAGGGCCAAATAAGTACGAACATGACCCAAAAAGAGTCAGTGAACCACTAGATGGCAGCACTGACCACACATCAGGAGCAAGAAGCTCATTATAAACTGCTAACTTGAGACAGGTGGCTCCAGAATGTAGATGCGCTATCCAGAAGATGGGCACTTGGTGACACTGACACTACGAATATTTAGAAATGTATGTCTGGAAACTTGTAGTGACTTTCAGTTTACTGACATTTAAAGCATTTCAGAATTGTTAAAACAATATCTTATTCTGACAAACATTTATACGATTTCTTTTTTTTTTACTGACCACGTAAATATTTCGACAAAAGCTTCGTCTACATACCAGCCTGAATCTGTTAACAGCTAACAGCAAAACACAGGCACCGTCAGCCTCAGGAACACTTCTTTTAGAAAAAATCCATCACTTCTCACTTCTCTCATGTTCTCTCCACCTAATTAAAAGAACTTTCGCCCGTTTTTGTCTCCTAGTCACTATTGCGTAATGTAGCGTTTCCCGCTTTGCTCCATTTGTAGCAAATCACGAAATCTAGACAAGTCCTGCTGATTGTCCTGCTGGACCATGTGACCAGGAAGCCACCTGATTGGCTGCCAAGCGGCTTAGCGACAGGAGATCCGATCTCAAATCTCGCAAGATCTCAAATTATCACCGTTTCTCCAGTGAAGGGACCTGAGCAGTTTTGGTGGTCGGCTATTGTAGAAGTTCAACCAGGGAGTCTGGACATCTCTATCCCTTGTCTATGCACTGCATCAGTCATTTTTATTACCATATTCCTGGTTATTAGTCTGTTTTTGCACATCTTATATTTCCCTAATTACACTGACAGTGTCCCTGAAGCAACTTGCGCTGTACTTTTATTACGCTAGAAAATATTTTTACATTCAAACGTATGCTTGCGTTCAGGAACAAAAAGTCAAATGATCTTTTTGTTGCTTTTTTGTGATATGATATATATGGAAAATGTTAAATCAGCTTTAAGATATCGTCTCATATCAATTGTGGGCTCCTAAATCGAACGGAAAGAGATCGTATTGTAACATACTTTGTGATCTCGACAGACATCAAAACGTTGTCCATTGAATTGATATAATATCATATTGTGATAAAACGTGGGATTACGCTCCTACAGATTCTCATGACACTAGACACATTTTCTTACGAACTGAGTGACTGAATATGTTCGGACACTATGTCTGGATCATTTTGATTTTTTTTCTTGTATATATTGTGTCTTATTCTGTTCTCCTTTATTTTTTCGGTACAGGAAACACAATCGAGTCTGCTGTGACGGTACATACTGGCGGTAAAGTCTTCTGTGTAATGCGTTATTTTACTCACATGTACTGTATATTGATTAGGACTAGGGGTGAGATGATTAACTGGTTTAACGATAAACCGCGATTTAAAACGTAACGGTTAATTACTCGTAAAAGCTCCTCTACATTGTGATTATGACGACATTCTTCACAAACGCATATTACGCCAGTAGCCGGTACCTTAGACCGAGTGGCGCAACTCGCAACGGAACGAAAACGAAGTTACATCAGCAGCACACACGTGAGGTTACTACACGCGACTGTCGTTGTTCACGGCTGCGCGGCTTCTTACGTGACTGTGGCAGATAAGGGACCAACGACGACCGTAGATTTGATTTCCTCCGAAGAAGTCGTCAGTGTGGCAGTTTTTGGGTTATTCCAAAAACGACAAGGATGTCATTGAAGATGACGGATTTCCCATCTGCGCTTTTTAAATTATTTTAATATGATGAAATGTTTTCAGCATGCGCTTTGCCCGCGCATCGCGGTCCTTGGTAGTTTTCAAACCCTGGCTACGGCCCTGTCTGGAGTCGAGGTTTTGACCGCTCTCACATTTGGTGGGCACAGGGACACTGATTTTGTTCATTTTGATTTTCACTGAAAATATTGAATCGTTTTGGGTTAATACAACTCAGAACCGTTTCACTGTATTGTCTTTTTTTCCCAACAACAAAATGTATTTGATTTCTGTTTTACATTCAGCAATAAATAACAAACATAAGGAACTGTGCATTGTTTCTATGTTTTTTACATATTGGTACTTTGGAAAAATGAATGAATGCATATTATAATAATTCGAATAATCGTGAAACCGTGATTATTTCTCAGACAATAATCGTACTAGGGAGTGTGTGTGTATGTGTGCGTACCTGGGCATGGAACAAAGCCAACCCTTTGGCCGTATGCATTGGAATGAGAACCTTCATCAGGAACTGTTTGTGTTCAGCTTTCAGCGGCAACGCAAATCCATTGATGATGCTGTAAAAACACGCAGATATGTACATAAAGGCGTAAACTACTTGTAGCGGCTCACCACCATTGCCCTTCTCCTTCTATAGATATTTAAGGGCAAAAATTACACATCAAATGTGAAAGTCACAAATTAAGTTTTCAACAGCAATTTATATGCGACCCCATCTGCCGTAATGAGTCGGAAGTCGGCGTTCTATTTATTTAGACACGGGCCGATTATGTTGAAAAACATCAAAAATATCGATTTTCTTATATGAAAGAAAAGGTCTTCAAAATTAATCTGGTCTCCAAACAAAAAAATCGAAAAATCGATATTTTTGATGTTTTTCAACATAATCGGCCCGTATCTAAATAAACAGAACGCCGACTTCCGACTCGTTACGGCAGATGGGGTCACATATTCACATATTTGCTAAAACCTTATTTAAGAAACTTGCAGGGTTTCCGCACAGGAAATGAGGTCTTGTGTTATTACAGGACACACCGAGTCGAAACGTTCTCGACTTGCACGCCAAATGACACGAGAACTTAGGTCCTCAGTTGTCCTCAAATGTGTAAAAATGTATTGATTAAACAGAAAGGCCTCGTTTTTCAGAAGAGACTCATACAACGGGACAGCTACAGGGCAGGAAAAGAGAGACGAGAGTGGAACAGGGAGGGAGGGAGGGAGGGAGGTGGGATATTTATGGCATATCAGTGGAGGAACAGGGCAGTCAGCCAGCCGTACTCTCTAAAAACAGGAAGGCCCCCAGCGAGCGTGTGCAGAACACTGGAAAGGGTCAGAGGCCAAAGACAAAGCATCCCATAATGCTTCGCGGCCAACGCGCTCCGCGCTGGCTAATTTCGGCACACGCTGGCCAGACCGATAACATATTCGCAGGGTCTTTCGGGTCCACGGAGACGAAAGCGGTGGGGATTTGATTTATTTCTATGCCATCGTTCCAGGGCGTGGGAGTTACGTTATTACAGCTGACGGAGACGCGGAACCACAGTGTCGTGTAAAGATACTCACATCTTAAACCGGCGATTTTTTAACATTTTAACCTTAATTCATATGAATCTTAATACTTTTACGTATCGTTTTTTTCCTGTTTACACACTTCCGGCTTAATGAATAATTTTGTGCATGAAGAAATTACGACTAGACATTAATGGCAAGTAAAACATGACGACTGTGATTTGCGCTTGGTGTTAAGAGAACCAAATATCTCACCTGCCAAGTATCTCTAGGAGCTCAGCCACTCCGTTAAAGTGATCGGTCTCGTAAATGAACCTAAGGAAGGGGGGAAAAAAAATCTGTTAATGTTCAACACTCACTCATTTAGTAGGGGTATAATGATACACATCAGTCTACGTCGAAATATCGATTCAATGCTCAACAAGACCATAGAATCGGTCCAAACTGAAAACATCTGATCAAATATTTGAACGCCACTTTAAATATTAAACAGAAGATTGTACAATTCTTTTTGTGTGTGTGTGTTTTGTAATCGCTTTCTTGCACTTTTGTACGTCATTTATTTTCCTACGTAATCCTTACGGAAGTGACCCATTTGTTGTATACTTAACAGCTTTGTGTGCACTTTGTTTAAATGTAAAATTTCATAAGAAATATCTTTGAGGAAGAAAAGAGATGGTGTTTCATTGAAATGCCTAGTTGAGCTCAGGAATAAAAAAGGTGAAATGATATTGTAGTTGCTTTCGTGATCTGATAGAAATGATTGGGTTAAATCAGCGCAAGAACGCTGATTCCTGAATCGAACTGAATCAAATCAGACTTTGTGTTATCAGCAGACACTGAATCGTTGTCCATTTGATTGATACAATATTGCCATCGTATTGCTTAATTGATGGATGCAGTATCGCTTTACACTAGCGGTACCGATACCACCCCCCCGTGCAGTTACTCGGAACAAAATTCCCCGATACTTACTACCGATACCACATGTGGAAGATGCGATGTGGTTATGTTCATCGCCACGCGGCGGCAGTGTAAAAGCCAGAACGCTTCCCGAATTAACTGTCAGCCGTCTGGAGGTACTTTAAAATAAGTGATAATGAATTTTTTTAGGTTTTGATACATATACAACAAATAAATGGATAAAAAATGAGTATGATTTATTTTATAAAATGACATAATAAGACTCAAGTGTACTTTAATTTATATTTTGGTTTTTGAAAAAGTTTTTTTCAGTTTAGACTACTTGATATTGGTTAAAAAAATAAAACTTCTAAAAAAAAATCCTACTATTATTGTCATAGTTATTAATAACAGACCTACACGGGTATCGGTACTCGGTAACGGTGAGTACCCAAAAATAAATATCTCCAAAAAATGGTATCGGTGCATCCCTACTTTACACCTAACCTTTAGCAGGCAAACACAAACCTCCATTCCTAATAGACCGCTAATGAATAAAGCGATTTCTAATAAAATTTCTAATACGTGTTCCTTGGTCACTGTATTAGAATCCCATACATTGTACATCTCTCTGCTTCTTTAGGCCGCACTCGTTTGCGCTACAATCCCAGACTGTAAATCGTCTGCTGAAAATTCAAATGCGGAGATCTGTCCCCGGCTAACAAATGAACGAAAGCCAGCCGAGGCGCTATTACTTCGATTTTGGCTCACTCTCAGCACAACAGTGACGCTGATATGGTAGTGTGCGTTGTGCCGCAACAGGTGTATAAGAAACAGCAGCACTGACGGACATTTCATGACGCGGACGCTTGTGGACGCCGCCGCTACGCAAACGTTGTACTGACTGTACTTGCGCGAGTACTTTTTTGTTAATCTTGAGGATTCCAACAGGTGGCAGCGTACACTATAAAGGCGTCCATTCCGGCGTATAGCGACAGAAGAGGAAGACGTAGAACGCGGCAGTGCGAGAAAACATCGGCCGGTTTTGCTGTGAAATGAGGGAAGAAGGATGTCGAAGATAAAAATGATTTGCACTCGGATGTTACAAAGATGCAAAAAAGACGGCGAAACCGTTCGGCCATGTTGACGCTAAACAACGACGCTGTACCAAAACTTGAACCCACTGCCACCCCGATGTGTGCTGGTACCGCAACTCGCGCACGCGTCGCGTTAATTTCTGACGACGTGCTAAAGCCGCCGTGTCAAAAGAACGCTGAGAACCGGTGGCAGCCACGATGCGTGCGCTTAAGTACATCTCGGCCCCTTAGGTTGAGAGGGTGGTCGACAGATCCGGAAATATCCAGACAAGGTTTAGGTGGTCAAAAACGGACAGCTGTTAAAGTGACTTATACAAACTGTACACGCTAACAGATGGACAGCAGCCACTATAAGGACAACAGTTACACGACAAGTTTATGTGTGTGTGTGTGTGTGTGTGCGCACGAATGAAAACAGACGTGGAAACCAAACTGTGTCTGCGCAGGCCGGGGAGAAATGAATAAACACAAGTTCGGAACGGTAGCAAAAATAGAGGCGTGGAAAATCGCCTGTAAAGTGGTAGAACCTTCAGGGCGGGCCTGAGTGAAGGCCTGAGTAAAGTTATTTTGGGCAGTGGATGGGTGAGGAGCGCTGTGTGTTACTGTGCCCACTCATTAGAATGCAACACACACACACACACACACAAAAACACACACTGCTATTTTAACCCTAGAGCAGATGGCGAGGGTGGGAACATCTGCTGATGTATAGAGATAGATAGAAAGAAACGGAGAGAGAGAGAGAGAGAGAGAGAGAGGCTGAAGGCTGAGACAGTGCCCCAAACATTATAAAGAACATCAAGCAGGACACGAGCAACACTTCTCTCCACGCTGTGCTTTTCCTGACGCCATTAACGAGAGCACAGTAACCACACACTGAGCGCGGCATAACTTTACCTTTGACTCTTTATCACCATCAGTCCCACGTAGCGGTCAGTAAAGAGTTAAAGGGAAAGGTCTATGTGTACACACATTTTAATGACTCTTCTATAGGATGTGAAGAAAGAGTTAAAGGGAAAGTTGTGCACTGCCATAAGGTAAACTTTAAAAGAGAAGCACACTATGCAGGGGAAAACGTTAGTCTTGAGGCCTAGAAAAAAGTACAACTCGATTTGATTCAGTTCACTGCCCAGTGACCGATACGCGACATCATCATATGTTGGTTTAACACAGTCGCTCCCATTCCTATTAAATGAGCACAAAAGATGAGGTTAAACATCACGTGACGTTTTCATTCTCAAGTTCCACCAGACATTTAAGTGAAAAACAATCTCTTTCTATAAAAACTGACCTGTTAGTGAGTGATTATTTGTCATTATGAACGAAGCACAGCGAATTGTGACTTTTGCATTTGGCCCACCCACGGAGAAGCAGTGTGCAGCTATACAGCAGCGCCTGAGGAGCAGTGCTTGGGGTTGGTACCTTTCTCACGAGTTCCTGAGTGAAACCTTTACCGGTCCAGAAACTTGAACCAATCACAGGGTCAATTCCCTAACCGCTATGAAACCAACTGCCCCAAATATGAATGAAGCGCCATTATAATATGATGTCTAGTTGATGCTTTCTGATTGATGAGCTTGTTGATCAACGCATCAATGTAGACTGATGTATTGTTACACATTTACTTTTACTTGTAGGTGTTTACGGGGTAAAATCTGATTCCCACTCCACGTCTGGTAAATAGCTTTTCCTGCTTATCCTGGTGCGTCATCTACTATAAAAACAACGTCGGTGCATTTGGTTACCGTAAGAAAATGTTGTTTATTTGTTTGCGGATGAAGGCACGCAGACCCAGGAATTTTCCGTAGATGCGATGCAAGATGGTCTTCAGACAGTCTCTCTCCCGAGGGTCCTCACTGTCAAACAGCTCTAACAACTAAGTGAAAAAAAAAAAACAGACAGAGAGAGAGAGAGAGATCAGGAGTTACATTTCGGGGCCAGTTCATACACGTCTATCTAGGGGTGTAAGAGTTCTTCAAATCCACAGTTCTGTTCATGTCTCTTTTTGAAAAGTGTTTTTGCAAGGGGGTGGGTAAGAAAAAAAAAAAGGGGGAAAAGACACTAATTAGACACATACACTACCAGTCAAAAGTTCGGACACACCTTCCCATTCAATGTTTTTTCTTTATTTTCATTACTATTTACATTGTAAATTCTCACTGAAGGCATCAAAACTATAAATGAACTGTGTAAAGGCTATATGACCCAGAAGGAGAGTGATGAAGTGCTGCGCCACATGGCCTGACCTCCACAGTCACCTGACCAAACCCAATCGAGATGGTCTGGGATGAGATGGACCGCAGAGTGAAGGCAAAAGGGCCAACAAGTGCTCAGCATCTCTGGGAACTCCTTCAAGACTGTTGGAAAACCATTTCAGCTTCACCTCATGAAGCTCATCGAGAGAATGGCAAGAGTGTGCAAAGCAGTGATCAAAGCAAAGGGTGGTTATTTGCAAGAATCTAAGATAAAAAACATGTTTTGGGTTATTTCACACTTTTTGTTTACTACATAATTCCATATGTGTTCATTCATAGTGCCATAGTGCCATTCAAATGAAATCATACAGAAATGATCTCATTTTATTAATTGTTCAAAATATTTCCTGATGATCTGGGCATCTTTATGAATAATGGATTGAAAGTAAACATCTAAAAAGCAATAGAAACAAAAAATTCCCCCCACATTAGGACTGTGCCAAAACATCGATACATCAACATATGGCGATATTTCCTCTCACGATATACCATATGGATTTCCAGCTCCAATAATCGATATTTTTTCCGAGGGGCAGAATCATGCACCAAGAGCAGCCTCAGATAACTGACTGGACACTTGGATTTCTTATGTTCAATCTTATGCACGTTATCTTAACGTTTTTGGTGTCCACTAGTTCAGCGTGTTAAAATGCCACGACAAAAAAGTTCAAATTCAGTTCTGAGTGAGTTGTTTTGGCTGAATTATTACTGTCACGTGCTTGATTAAGACCACCCAGATCGTACAAAGCAACCTGCATTTCAGCTCTGTGTTTACATTTCCAGTGAACTGTAGAATATCGCAATATGTAGAGTATGGTAATCATATCGTGATACGTATCGTATGGTGAGGTCCTTGCCAATACCCACCCCTACCCCACATACACGGACACACAGTGAACAGCATGAGTCTGAGTGGTGGTCCTGGGCACAGAAGCAGTTGAAAACCCCTGGATTACATCCTAATGAGGTTGCTCGGTGATGTTCTGGCTATGGCATAAAAAACTGTAGTTGAAAAAACATCCCGGTAGCAACTGTGTGTGATCCATGCCGAATCTGAGTGCAATGTGAAGCAATGTAGATAAACTGACGGGATGCATCGAGATATCAATCGAAACGTTGACCTGATAATCTAATCGTGAGACCAGTAGCGGTTCAGACCTGTGTGAGGGTGTTGGTGGTCTAGTGGTAGAACACACGCCTTTGGACCAAGAGGTTGTGGGTTCGAATCCGACCTCTGGCGTTACCAACGTTGGGTCCCTGAGTAAGACCCTTAACCCTAAGTTGCTCTCAGGGGAAGTGTCCCTGAAATGAGGAAATGTAAGTCGCTCTGGATAAGAACGTCTGCTAAATGCTGTAAATGTAAATGTACACCTATAACGCACAGACACGTGAGTCCTCGTGTGAACTCATATAATGCGTAATATTTCCCAGCAATACAGCTTGCCCTGGCTGTGTTATAATGTCAATCGTGAAATTAACAGTGATGCGATATTTTTAGTGTTTGTTTCCACCCCGACTCTTGTAACTCCACCTTGTTGGCATCCAGCTTGTGACTACAACCCTAGTACATTCGCAAAAGCAGTGTCGAGAATGAAACAAAAGCTAAATAAAAGCAGCTGAAAAGGACTTCGGCGCACACACACTCACACACTGACCACTGGTCTGTAGGGTAGAGCCTGACAAATTGGACATGACAACAGATGAGCTGCGTCAAGAGATTCTACAGCTAATTTTTTAAACGGATCTGATAGTGAGGGATGGAAGAAGCTGCCTAATAAAGTGGAGAGCGAGGGTAGGGATAAAAGGCTCAAGACGTGGACGTCCCGTAAACACAACCCTAGGGCGGCTTCGGTTTACTCCGGGCCTAAAGAGGGGCTCAAAGATAATTATGGTTTAAGAAAGAAAAAGAAAAGAAAAAAAAAGCTCAGGCACATGAGAACTGCTCTAATTCTTCCTCTCCACGCTTCCGTCTCTCTTCCTGACCACAAAACTCTCCCGTCTTTCTGCGACGTAAACAGCAGCAGGCTATTTAAAGCTCAGGCAGAAAAAACGTTGACATCGGAGGGGAAACTCGTCCGCTCTGACCACATCCCACAGTGACCCACGCTGACCAGCAGGGGGAGGTATTTGGAGATGCAGATTCTGTTTATTTCTGTCCACTATTGCCCTTTTGTCACCGTGGGAAACACCATTCTCTCTCCTGGATCTAAACAGTCCCGTGTGTGTGTGTGTGTGTGTGTGTGTGTGTGGGGACACACTTTTTTAGGGCACTCCTCAACCGACCCTCTTACACAAATATATTTAATACATAGCAGCATGGTCATTTATTTAGAACTGAAAAGCACATACCAGGGATGTACGACGCGGGAATTATTGGCCGATATCCAATATTGTCGCGCTTATATCTGCTGATGCCGATACCAATCGTCGAGGAAGGCAGAGTCGAGTGCGAGCGAAGGCACAGTCGAGAGCGTAAAGGCAAAATATTTCCGCTCACCACTGTGTGCTCAGAATTTTAGCACAAAAAAGTGCCATAACTCAGACATTTCTAATACAACGCCCAGTCAAGCGAGCGTGAAAGCAGAGTGGAGCGAGGGGGAGTATTTTGAGCGTAGTGCACAAAATGTTAAGAAAAAGTCAAGCCAAATAAGGCATGTTTGACACTCCATGTGCACTACCTAGGGCGTAGAGAGTCGTTAAGCTACAACCCCGGCAATTCCCTGAGCATACTACTGCTACAAGTCAGAAGGTTTGATGAGAGCGCCTTACCTACCATACTATTAAGTGTGGCAGTGCACGGCTCAGGACACAGCCCATCTGCGAGCGCGCATCCACTAAGTGAGGCAAACACGCAATTTAGGCAGAGCGCTCCACTGCGTGTTCGGAATTTTGGCACAAAATAACGCCATACATTTTAAGACAGACGGTGCGGGGCGTATACAATCATCACAAAAAGTATCAATATATCAACGTAAAAGTATCGGCTGGAAATATTGGGCAAATCTAAGCATCGGTCCGATTCTGATGAGCTTAAAAAAAAAAAAAAAGCAAAAGCAATTATCGGCCGATGCGCATATGCAGGGCAGGTTGCATCGGCCCCCCATAACGTTTTTCCAAATATTTTTTGTCGATTCCGCTATTCGTCTTTACTCGCCTTTAGTAATCGCAATTCCAAACCCACAAAGCATTGCACACAAACCCCAGGATCAAAAACCAATGAGAAGCAAGGACCGCCCTTTCTCTTTGAGGACCGCCCTTGATTGCTTCTCTCTCTGTCTGTCTGTCTGTCTGTCGTGCGGCTGCGCTCGCTTTAGATTGTGGGACGTTATATCTCATTTAACTGATTTATTTCGACAGCCCTATGTGAAATGTTTGGCGCACCAGTGCGACCAAGGGAAAAAAGTAGTCGCGCTGGTTCGAATTTTGCTCACGCGTGCACCCCATTCGGTCGCGGTCCGGGACCCCTGATATGGTTCTGATATAAACATCTAAAAGCCTAGCATCTACAAATACTCGTGTTCTTACTAACCTATCCACTACTTAGGAAGTTCTTATCAGACATTTATTGTGCCAATGCACTTTGAAATGGTGCTCTGACAAAAGCAATCTCATTAAACATCGTCCACATGTTTTTTTTCGTTGCTTGTTCGGTGTCCTGCCTGTAACAGGAAACACTAATAGTCTGCGTTATTTATAGATCCGGAGCAAAATGGGAATTTGACGCTTATTCGTCGATTTTCTCCTTCCATTACTGAAACCCAACAGCAAGCAAACGTCGCAGGACAAGAGACAGATGTTCACATTTAAAATGTGTGGCTACAGTTAAGCTCCTGCTTAAATACAGCAGTTAGCGACACTACAAGCTACAGAAGAAGTTTCTAGATTCACCGACTCCATCATGCAGCTGCCAAGAGTGCACTTGATGAAATGGGCGTGCGCCGTGTCTGTTAAAGTAACTTAAGTCAATCTAGGAAGGAGCAGCGGGCGGCTGACGTGTGGCACCCGCGGTAACTTGCTCACGTGTACCTCAGTAACACCTTAAGCTCACAGAGCCAACTCGCTAACGGTCACGCTACCAAGTGAGCCTATGGAATGTCACTTGTGTGAATTCGGAATCGATCAAAAATATCTGGAAGTTGAAAATATTTCTACTTTTAAAGAAAAAAATTGAAGTATCTTTGTAACAATGTAGCAGTTTGTCACTTTACATAGCTATTCGAAGATAAAGTGACCCTCCACGGCAAAACCAGTCGCTAGTCGCAAATTTTCTAAATTGAGTTATGTTTTCATGAAAGGGCATAAATCAAGCTTCAAAACGATACCTATATGGAATGAATGGGACGACATATGACTGAGATATCAACATTCAAAGGAGTCGGGTTTCTCCTGTCACGCCAAGTGAGAAACGGAGAAATCTGCCTTTGAAGTTGACTATCGCCGTAGCACTCACAGACGCTTGGTGCGGTCGCGGCTACGTTCGTATTTACAGTAGCCTACGCTGCAGTCACAGCCACACGGATAGCCTACCTGCGTTAGCTTAACTGAACTCGGGAGACGGAGATGGATTCCGGAGAAATATCTTCACGCTAGTCAACCAGTGGATTTAGCGTAAATATTGAAGTAGAGCGGTCAAAACACAAACTTTTAACATTCTGCTGGAATTGAATTCCTCACCTCAAGAAAGTCACGTTTTTAGGATGGAAAGCGTAAGTTTTTCAGCCAAATTGATTCACAACAGTACAGTATAGACCTTCCACTGTTTCAAAACACTACAAACCAAAAATCCAACATTTTACCCCACGCAACATAAACGCTCGTTTTTCTCGGAAACCTCCGTTGCGACAAGCGACTGGTTTTGCCGTGGAGGGTCACAAAAGAGTTACTGGAGAACCTTGTGTTTTAAAAGCTCACATGACGGTGCATCTTTTCTCTCTCCACCCGTCCTAGGGATGGGGATCGTTAAGATTTTAATGGTACCACTACTTTTGCTGGTACTGCTTATCGGTTCGGTACTTTAACGGTATTCTTATCTGGACTTTTTGAAGAGAAAATCGAATTACCAACTTAATTGACATTTCTTTATTTAACAAATCACGTTTACTGCTCAACAAACCGTTAATCCGCTGGCCCATCCTCCTCTCGCAGGGGAAACTGACTAAAATCATTGTTTTGTTAGTTTTAATTCTTTATAACGACCACAAAGAGTTGGTTTGCATTTATTTAAGTGTTTTACAACCTCGCAAAAAGCTGCATCAATGTAGACTAATGGATATTAACTTACCTGTATTAAAATGCCATTTAAAGTTTAAATTTGTGTGCATACTCTTGCTGATCGGACAGCGACACCAGTGTGTGTGTGTGTGTGTGTGTGTGTGTAGGCGCACATGCGAGAGTTTCCCACTGCATCATGAAAGTCTCAATCAGTAACGGGGCTGCTCAGATAAACTGGGAAAGATTACTTTTTATAGAAACACTAAAAAATTTCTCCGTACTGAAAAGAAATACCGTTACTGTCAGAGCTTATGGATACTCCGGTCTTTAAAATTTTGGCCCCAGGGCCCGTTTAGTACCGGGTTTTGGTACCCATCACTAATCTTTCCGTTTGCCACCCAGTTTAACCGGTTAAGCCCTGAGACTGTTTTACAGATTTTTACTCTATAAAAAGATACCCAAAATAATGTGTATATCTCAGCAACCACAATGTCTATTTTTATGCTTTTGGTATCGTTATAACGGTAACACTTGTGAGATTACTGTGGAATCGGCATACATGTTACTGGGTCAGAATAAAGGAAGCTGCAACACAGCAGAACATGACAAAAAAATCATGTTCGTCAAAAAAAACCCATCTGCTGAGTCTGGGCTTTCATATGATATACGGTCTGCATGGTTAGCTGTAGTAGTGTAGGTTCTACAGCCGTATTTCTTCCACGTAGACCTACGCAGTGTTTTTGTTCTTCGTTTATTTCTGTTTGGTGTTGGAACTGTGTTATGTTTAGGTGGAATTTGTTTGAGATTTTTAGACGAGATTCTATCGGTGACGTTGATGTGCCGCATGCAGATGTTTGTTTACGTTTACAGACTATTTAAAGGCTTCCCTTTCTGCCCCCGGTACCGGGGAGCGATCGGGCTCAGGCCGTTAACGCACCAGCGAGAGTTGTGCTGAGAAACCGGTTTCTCAACTTTTATCTGTCAGGTTCTCCTTCTACTCCGTGTTCAGAAGAGTTTCTGTTCGAAGAGCAAATGTGTTCAAAACACGTTTATGACGTGACCGAAGATGAAAGAACAATGTTGATTTGTGGAACTTGGTAAAGGACGTTGCTAGGGCAAGTACAGACATGTCTGATTGATTGACCATTGACCCAAAAGCTGTGTACCGGCTGGGGCTAATTACAGTGGGCATTATTGATCCGGAGGCCTGGCACAACGTGGCACACTCTGTACCTCATTGAAGTGAAACAAGGACGAGCCGTTACACCGAGACAATAACACGAGGCCTCATTCACCAACCATTCTGAAGAAGAAATTTGTCCTTAAGCCCACTCGCGCAGTTTTCACAAAGATTCCCACGTTCACCGATGTGTTTTTTGTGTGTTTTGTTCGTGTACGAAGAGAATGTACACACAGTGAAGACGACTCTAATGCAATTATCAGTGCCTAAAATTAGTGTTTTCTTCAATTTTCCCGCTGTATAACATTATACTATTGGAACTATTTATTTATCAACTATTAAATAACTATTTATTTTAACTAAATTAAAAAAAAAATATATATTGGTGAATGAGGCCCATCTCAGCTGCTGTTTCAACAGCATGGCACACCGACCGTGCCAAACAAAACGGTTTACTTACTGTAATATGATATATTGTACATTTCCCAACATATTCCATGCAGGTTATCACAGCACCCACTTGTTTTTTCCACAAAATATGTGACCCTCCACGGCAAAACCAGTCGCTTGTCGCAACGGAGGTTTCCGAGAAAAACGAGTGTTTACGTTGCGTGGGGTAAAATGTTGGATTTTTTGTTTGTAGTGTTTTGAAACAGTGGAAGGTCTATACTGTACTGTTGTGAATCAATTTGGCTGAAAAACTTCCCCTTTCCATCCTAAAAACGTGTAGAAACAAGCAAACATCCTAAAAACCTGCAGAACAACTGTATCACGTGAAATATAAGTCCAGTGACAAAGCGTCAGCTAAAGTAAATGTAACGTTAACGTGCATTTACCGGCGTTCTGGCGGCTCTGTTTTTCTTGCTGCAGTTGTAATACCCGTTTTAACAGGACTCTTTTGGTTCAGATGCTGTTTTGTCTTTTGGTGATGTTCAATACAAGTCTTGAGCATTGAAATTTGTTTAATTTCTGCCTTTCCAGACACCTTTCTTTACACACCGCATTTAATCTCAAGATCTACAGTTGAGTTCAATTCAAGTAGAAGAGAACACATTGTGTTTTCAAATAATGTTACATGTGTTGCGTGCCATACGCTTACGTGCATTTGTGACCCTCCACGGCAAAACCAGTCGCTTGTCGCAACGGAGGTTTCCGAGAAAAACGAGCGTTTATGTTGCGTGGGGTAAAATGTTGGATTTTTTGTTTGTAGTGTTTTGAAACAGTGGAAGGTCTATACTGTACTGTTGTGAATCAATTTGGCTGAAAAACTTACCCTTTCCATCCTAAAAACGTGACTTTCTTGAGGTGAGGAATTCAATTCCAGCAGAATGTTAAAAGTTTCTGTTTTGACCGCTCTACTCCAATATTTACGGTAAATCCACTGGTTGACTAGCGTGAAGATATTTCTCTGGAATCCATCTTCGTCTCCCGAGTTCAGTTAACCTAACGCAGGTAGGCTATCCGTGTGGCTGTGAATGCAGCGTAGGCTACTGTAAATACAAACGTAGCCGCGACCGCACCAAGCGTCTGTGAGTGCTACGGCGATAGTCAACTTCAAAGGCAGATTTCTCCGTTTCTCACTTGGCGTGACAGGAGAAACCCGACTCCTTTGAATGTTGATATCTCAGTCCTATGTCGTCACATTCATTCCGTATAGGTATCGTTTTGAAGCTTGATTTATGCTCTTTCATGAAAACATAATAATTCAATTTTGAAAATTTTCGACAAGCGACTGGTTTTGCCGTGGAGGGTCACATTTAACCTACTATAAGATAATCACTTACTGTTTCTAAACTGAAAGTAAAACGTTCCCACAGCAGCAGTTCCCTCGTTCATTTACTCCAGCGTTTTAAAAACGAGCCCTTTGTAAAGTTTCAAAACGGTAATTACTGAGGAAGTAATGAATTTCACCGACCGTTCTACAGGATCTGTGGGATTTCACCTGCCTGTACGTTGAGTTTAGTTATCCGTAAAAAGTAAATAACCCGGACCACAGCAAAGTCTAATGACAGATGCTTATAAATGTCGACCCTCAGTTCTACAGGAATCATTTAGTAACAGATTTAACGATGATTTCAGTCGAACATATTATTCTACAAGAGCACAAGTCCGACAGAAGACATCATTCAGAAAGTTCCACCCAAATGTATGAATCAAGAAAGACAAGACTGCTAAATCTCCATTGGTCTACTCTCATTTTGTTCACATAAGCAAAACGAAAACGTTTACATTTCAACAGGCTCAGAATAAATATACTATGTACACATTGATAATCAGACAGTTATAGAGTGAGTGAGTGGTTTAGATGAAGGGAATTGTGACACTATAAATAAATAAATAAATAAATAAATAAATAAATAAATAAACAAACAGAAGCTTTTGCAAGTCTGTACTGTGCTTAGGGCTGGGCGACACGACCTCAAATCAATATCACGATTAAATAACGATTATCGCCCACATGGTTCACTGACAAGATTTGCTCAACTATTAAAGTATTAAACTATTAAAGTCATCTTTTTCTAACAGTGCATGTACAGTACTGTGCAAAGGTTTTAGGCAGGTGTGAAAAAATGCTGTAAACAAAGAATGCTTTCAGAAATATAAATAATGATCGTTTATTTTTTATCAATTTACAAAATGCAAAGTGAGTGAACAAAAGAAAAATCGAAATCAAATCAATATTTGGTGTTACTACCTTTTGCCTTCAAACCAGCATCAATTCTTATAGGTACACTCGCACAAAGTCAGGGATTTTGTAGGATTATAGTCATTATATTATTTTGTAGGATTATAGGATTATAGATCTGTGGTTAGTTCTCCAAGATGTTTGGAACAACCTACCAGCCGAGTTCCTTCAAAAACTGTGTGCAAGTGTATCTAGAAGAATTGATGCTGTTTTGAAGGCAAAAGGTGGTCACAGCAAATATTGATTTGATTTAGATTTCTCTTTTGTTCATTCACTGCATTTTGTTGATTGATAAAAATAAATGATGAACACTTCCATTTTTGAAAGCATTCTTTGTTGACAGCATTTTTTCACACCTGCCTAAAACTTTTGCACAGTACTGTATGTGGGATTTTACAATAAGAAGGAAACACTCACACAGAAATGCAGTGCAGACTGAACGGGGAGGAGTCACATGACAACACACACAATAGTATCTTTAGGTGAACAATACACACTAGCGGGGAAGTGTTAACTGAAGGAAAAAAATGAGAACAGAATCTCAAAAATCATCTAAATGGACGCGGGCAAGATCACATTAGAGGTTACTGTACCTTCATGGTACGTTTATGGTTTTTTGTTCCTTTGGCTTTCCCAACACAGATGAAGATGTCATATTAGGACTGCAATATTGTCCGAAAATGGGATTATATCAGCATGACAGCAGAATTTTACATGTGCATAAGAAACTCACCTGCAGAACAAACTTATGATCGATGTAGCGCTTGGCAGTGCTCGGCTGGAAGTCGGGGTTTTCTAAAAACCGCAGGAGAAACTCGTAGACCAGCTGCATGACACAAAAAAGAAACGAAAACAAGAATCCCCTTAATTAGTTTCATTTTGTCGCAAGGTTCAAAACGGGGGCCGCAACACAGCAGACAGATGTATGTGCACTTTTCTTTTCCTGTTCTAATTTATTCAGCGTCTAGGGCTGGGTTAAAAAAAATCAATTCACCAATCAATATCGATTCTTGTTCGAAAAATACGTATCGATTAAGAAAAATTTGCGGATCGATCTTTTCCTGCGGCTTTGCACTACTTCTCGCGACCGCGCAAGGAGAGCTATAAAAACGTGAGACCGGCGAAGCCCAAACCAAATAGAGCCATGGCTGAAGCTGCTCCGCTCAAATCACCGTCGAAGTTTGGCAACGCTTCGGTTTTAAAACAAGTTATTTTATAACCAAGCAAAACTAGTGTTGACGCAAAGAAATCTCTAAATAAATCGATATCGAATCGAATCGAGAATTGAATCGGATCATGACCTTGTGAATCGGAATCGAAACGATTCAGGAAATCAGCAACGATACCCAGCCCTATCAGCGTCCCTCATTTCCCGGCTGAGTAATTGTGGAGTGGAGTGGGCGGCGGAAATTCATAGACTTCACCTGTATGTGTGGCCACGCGGCCTCCAGAGCCGGCTCGTCTTCTTCCGGGTCGAAGTCCGGGTTCTCGCTGGGCGGCAGTGTTCGGAATAAATTGGCGCTGATCTGCGAAAACATTTTTACACAAGTTAGCAGTTGGTAGTGCGACGGGTGACGCTGACGGCGACTTACTTCTTTCATCTGCTTCAAGTTAAAAGGAGAATTTATGCCGTTTCAGCTCTTTCAGGGTTACAACGTCGGATCGGAAGATGGCAGATTAACCGAGCGCTGTAAGCTGCAACTACGGCTATGTTTAAGAGTGAATATCACACACAATTAACCTTTCCACCCTGTTAATCTAAGAACTTTCAACTAGTTCTCCAGCCTCATATTTCTCTCGGTATGAAAACCCCATGAAACACCCCAAGTGTTTCACTTTACATTCTACATGAACGTTATATCCCAGTTATCAGTAAGATATTATGATATTATTAAAAATACCCAGGCGGCACGGTGGCGCAGTGGTTAGCGCTGCCGCCTCACAGCCCGAAGGCCCTAGGTTCGAACCCCGGGGACGGCCGTAGGGTCTTTCTGTGTGGAGTCTGCATGCTCTCCCCGTGTTCGCGTGGGTTTCCTCCGGGTGCTCCGGTTTCCTCCCACAGTCCAAAAGCATGCACTATAGGTTAACTGGTGTCTCTAAATTGGCCTCCGTAAGGTGTGAATGTGTGCGCCCTGCGGTGTGTTGGCGCCTGCCCAGGGTTGTTCGCCTGCAAGTTCCCGGGATAGGCTCCGGTTCCCCTGCGACACCAGTTGGGATTAAGCGGTTCAGATAATGACTGACTGACTGACTGAAAATACCCACAATACATTGCTATTTATAAGACCGGTTGATGGCGTAATGGTCAGGGTGTTCGCCCGGTGATCAGAAGGCCGCCGGTTAGAATCGCAGACGGGTAAAGGTACCACTCTACAGTAGGTACTCCTCCCAAGCACTGCCCCCCGGGTGCTGGCCATGTTAGCTGCCCACTGCTCCTTCACGGATGAGTTGAATGCTGAGGTCACATTTCGATGTCGTGCGGTGCTGTGTTCACAATGACAAATAATCACTCACAAATGCAGGAACGATTAATCCAGAACGATTTACAACAGCACTTTGTAGCCCACGGCTCTTCTTACATCTGTAAAGCTAGGTTTAAAATCAACAACTGTCATTAAACCAAGTTACCGCCGACTAAGTTTTAGACTTAAACCAAAGTTCACAGACAAACGTACATTTTAGGCCTCGTCCACACGGACGTTTGAAACGAACGCCCTCTGAACGCCTCCTACGCGTTTTTGCGGCGTTTTGTAGCTGCGTTCGATTGGCGTTTCACTGGCGTTCGCAATAGCGTCGTTTTCCTGGCGTTCGTCGAGATTTGGACGCCAAGAAAACGTCGCATGCGGCGTTTATTTGACGCCACCCGAACGCGCAGCCGGCCGAACGCCGGTGCTGAACGCCCGTGTGGACGCTTTGATTTGCCCCAGCGAGCAGGAAAACGGGCGGCGTTCAGTCGGCGCTCACCTGGCGCCACGAACGCCAGAAAAACGCCTGGTTCAGACGTCTGTGTGAACGAGGCCGTAGTGAGGTTGTTTTTTTTTTTTTTTGAGGGGGAGACAACATAAACAGTAAGAGGTAAACTGGTCCCCTAGATACTGTCTTCAGACGACGCTTGAAGACGGTAAGGGACTCAGCAGTTCTCATGGCGAGAGGAAGTTGGTTCCACCATTGAGGAGCCAGCACTGCAAAGAGTCTCGATGCATGTCTTCCTCTTCTTTTAAGTAGAGGTGGTTCCAGACGAGCAGCGCTTGATGCTCTGAGAGGACGAGAAGTGACACGTTGTTTAATCAGTGCTGATAAGTAAGGAGGTGCTGTTCCAGTCTTGGCCTTAAAGGCACGCGTTAAGGGTTCTGAACCTGATGCGAGCAGCCACAGGGAGCCAGTGCAGGTTCCGTAGTAGAGGTGTGGTGCGTGAGAATTTAGAAACGCCGAGTCACCAAGTCTCGCAGCTGCGTGATGGATCAATCGAAGTGGTCTTGTTCAGTTGGGAGTTCATGCCTGCTAGGATTTAACTCGAGGTGGTGGGACGTCATCCAAGAAGAGATGGAAATTCTATAAATGGACTTAGTCGTTTGAACAATCTGGCTGAAAAGATCCAATGTGATGATCATGTTAAGTAGAGATCGATTATAATGTTAAGTTTCTGTTTGAGAGGGTCTCGTTGAATTGTGGACTTGGACTCGACCACGCCAAACACCTGTGGAAGATTATGGCCGTGTGAAGAGGTTGTGGCTTTCAGAAGCTTTGTTGCACCACGTTGAACGGTCAGTATTTGTGGAAAGTGAGTGATTATTTGTCATTGTGAACACACCACAGCACAGCACACGGTGCACCACAACCAAATATGACCTCTGGATTTAACCCATCCGTGAAGGAGCAGTGGGCCTAACGAGGTAACGAGGGCCCAGGGAGCAGTGCTTGGGGACGGTACCTTGCTCATGAATACCTCAGTGGTGAATTCACCGGCCCGGGATTCGAACCTGCGACCTTCTGATCACGGGGCGAACGCCCTACCGTTACGCCACCAACTGGAAAACCTGTAGAACAATTGTATCACGTGAAATATAAGTTCAGTGACAAAGCGTCAGCTAAAGTAAATGTAACGTTAACGTGCATTTACCGGCGTTCTGGCGGCTCCGTTTTTCTTGCTGCAGTTGTAATACCCGTTTTAACAGGACTCTTTTGGTTCAGATGCTGTTTTGTCTTTTGGTGATGTTCGATACAAGTCTTGAGCATTGAAATTTGTTTAATTTCTGCCTTTCCAGACATCTTTCTTTACACACCGCATTTAATCTCAAAATCTACAGTTGAGTTCAATTCAAGTAGAAGAGAACATATTGTGTTTTCAAATAATGTTACATGTGTTGCGTGCCATACGCTTACGTGCATTTGTGACCCTCCACGGCAAAACCAGTCGCTTGTCGCAACGGAGGTTTCCGAGAAAAACGAGCGTTTATGTTGCGTGGGGTAAAATGTTGGATTTTTGGTTTGTAGTGTTTTGAAACAGTGGAAGGTCTATACTGTACTGTTGTGAATCAATTTGGCTGAAAAACTTACCCTTTCCATCCTAAAAACGTGACTTTCTTGAGGTGAGGAATTCAATTCCAGCAGAATGTTAAAAGTTTCTGTTTTGACCGCTCTACTTCAATATTTACGGTAAATCCACTGGTTGACTAGCGTGAAGATATTTCTCCGGAATCCATCTCCGTCTCCCGAGTTCAGTTAACCTAACGCAGGTAGGCTATCCGTGTGGCTGTGAATGCAGCGTAGGCTACCGTAAATACAAACGTAGCCGCGACCGCACCAAGCGTCTGTGAGTGCTACGGCAATAGTCAACTTCAAAGGCAGAGAAACCCGACTCTGAATATTGATATCTCAGTCATATGTCGTCCGATTCATTCCATATAGGTATCGTTTTGAAGATTTATGCCCTTTCATGAAAACACAATAACTCAATTTTGAAAATTTGCAACAAGCAAAAAAACTGGTTTTGCCGTGGAGGGTCACATTTGACTAAAAATCATTATTTAATACAATCTTCACCCTATTTACTTAAACTAATGATGGTGAGTCAAGACTAGTAATCTAAGCCTGAATATGTCATACGGTTCTAGGTTAATACAACTTCAACAGTTTAGTTTTATGTGATGTAAAAACGTAAACAGGTTAAGGCACCGGGTTTCCACACAATTTTCTAGTAAAGTCAAGAAGTGTGTCCACCTGCACTAACCTGATTTTTCTTCATAGTACTAAGCCATAAAATATCTCTTCAGCCAATAAAACACGGTCCTTACGTCCTAAACACAGCAACATAAGGCGTGTATGGCTAACGTCTACACAAACACTATAATAAGTCTAATAACAAAGGTATAGACAAACGCCCCAAATTCTCTTAGGATTGTAAAGTAAAAAAAAAACAACCCCAGTATCGGATCGGTATTGGAACTGAAAAACTTGGATCGGTGTATCCCTAATAATTACTATTTAGTAATTTAGCCATTAAACATAGCAACCAAACTAGAGCTGAAACGATTATTCGAATAACTCGAATAATTCGATTACCAAAAAAATGGTCGAGGCAATTTTTCTAGAATCGAAGCTTTGTTTAAGTCATTTAAATGGTTACAGCATGCGCTGCTTGTGTTTCACACAGACGCTTATTAATGACGCACAATATTTTCAGTGGCGCGATCAAGGCGAGAATAGATCCCTCTGTATGTGAACGTATTTGTGAGATATTCTGCACACAAAAACAGAAGTAAATGCATAAAAGACATTTTTTGCGTTGTAAACACGCACGCTGTTTGTACGCGCCATTACTCACTCAAACCCTCCGTTTCCGTCAAAACGTCCCCTTTATTACAGACAAAACGCATATTTTAGCTGGTAAATAACCACATCAACCAGCGTTTTACTCACAATACAGGCATTTATTAAGATTTTCCCATCGATTTTTTTCATAGTTCGTTCCGGAACGCGCTGAACCCTTTACTGTGACGGGGATTGTCTGTGGGGATTGTGGGAAATGCAGTTCTCTTCTAGAAAGGCCAAAATTGGTTCAAAATGACCCTTGAACTTCTACTCACACTACAATAAGCCTAATAACAAATGTATTGTCATTTTTATTTCCTTTTTTTAAATCCGATTACTCGATTCATCGATAAAATAATCGAAAGATTACTCGATTACACAAATATTGATTTGTTGCAGCCCTAAACCAAACACATTTATCCTCTTGAACAAAGCAAACGAGAGACTGTGTAACAGCTTCATACCACAAGCCATCGGGACTCTGAACGCACATTAATATCAGAGCTCTCTTAAAATACCTCAAACTACCTCACACCTGCACTTAATGTACCTGCTGCCTACTGTTTACATCAGGCACACTCAAATGCACTAGTGTTAATACAATAACTGTAAATTCATCTTTCTTCCAATGATGTCTTCAATTCTACATCTAACCTGTGCAGTATAATAATCATGTGCAATATCAGTCATTAAGGTTTACATTCCCACCTTCAAATAGTACTGGATTGTTGTGTATTTATTGTTCTGTCTATTTATTGTGATTGTTTTGTATTGTGATGCTCTTGCACTCCAACTGTTATAAGCTGCTTAGATGCTGATGCTGCCAATGTGCCGTAAAAACATACACTAGGCAAAACTTGTTTACACTCCGTCTCTTCGCTTAACGTCACTTTCTTACTGTATTTATTGTGTTCGTTCTGTATTTATTGTGTTGCCTGTTTGCACCTTTTGTCCTGCTGAATGTAATGTTCAGTGTTGCTATATGTTGCACCGGGGCCAAGAGGAAACGCTGGCTCATCACACTTTGGACATGTATAACGCGAATGATGGCAATCAAGTACCTTGAACCTTGAACAAAAAACCAAACATACCTTTACGAAGGTCAAGTACCCTCCGGGCCGTGTGGGGCATTTTCTATACATTGCGTAAGGTCACTATGATCTTTAGCGCATAATGAAACGGTGGCAGATGGATGACTCAGTGTAGGGGTCTCTCGACTCGTCCTTTTTCAATGCACAGCTCAAGGCATAAAAATAAAGGCTCGGGACACAGCTGTGGTCAGCAGTGCACAGTTAATAAGCGGACAGTAGTGCACTGTCTGTCAGTTTTACCCAAGCTCGCTCACACGTACGAGGTCTGGACCATGTGGGTCATTTCCTCTAATCAGTAAACTGAATCAGGTGTTGGAATATAACACATCGAATAGCTGCTATAAAAACAGAATTGCAGTTATATGTTAAAATATGGACCACTTTCAGATTTTGCACAGACCTGCAACTGCAATAGCTCATAAAAGAACAGAAACCTGTACATTTTACACTTAGTCACGTATTGCAAAGCCTGTGAACAGAAAAAAAAGTGGTGTGATCTCTCTTTTTTTTTCTCCCAGAGCTGTATACTGTATACCGTGAGACAGCTTAAAAATAAAGCAATATTATTTTCAGGCCATATCATCGCCCAGACAATAGTGATTATTTTTATTTGTATTATTTTTAAACCAAACGCTCCGTGTCGCGGGCCCATACCACCTCGGCCATGCATCAAATTTTCAATGCTGTGCTGTCCAGTCTACTTTAGCCATGCACTTAGGCCATACCTGTCAATTTTCAACAGTGAAAATAAGGGGTTTTTCCCAAAATACGGGAAATTTACAGCAGCTTCCCATTGCCATTCCTCTGCTAACAGCAAGAAAACGGACTCCAATACTGCTGTTATTTATTTATTTATTTTTAACGGAGCATAAGCTCTCGCAGCACCTGCGACACCGGAGCCACTGTCCTGAATCTTGAGCTTCGGAGTTTTGGTTTCTTTATCTATTTAAGCAATAGGTTTTCTCCACTGTTTTCCGATCTTTTTTAGCTACTATTAGCGAATGAGACACTTCATGATACACCACTGACTTCCAATCATAAATACGTTCTATTCCGATCTTTTCTGAAAATGTAAAATATACTCCAGCTAGCCTATTATTATTATTATTATTATTATTATTATTATTATTATTATTATTATTATTACACGCCCAGGTAACAAGAAGCCCGTACATTCACCTTTTGCAGATCTCGCCTGGTTTTGGGACATTAAAAGCCTTTAAGACTGATGGCACTAAATGCTGGGGGAATTATTTTTCCTACTATGAAGCTTGGCATCTTAAACAAGCGTTTTAGAAATACGGTAGCCTGTAGGCTACTCCAAGAGCTGCCAATGTTTGGGTTTAACCGCCAAAACCATAATGTTTATTTTATTTTTCCCTTCGATCCAAGATCAATCTCATTATTAACCTTAGTGCACTCAGCTGACGGAAATCCGTCATAGCCACGGAAAACTTGAATCCACGTGTTCAGATATTTAAGGAATTTAATTTGATTAAAGGGCAGGTTAAATATGGTTAATATCACAATTTTCTATTGATTAATCGTGTAGAATTTATCACAATATATTATTTCAAATTCTTGTTGAAATTTTACTGATCATCTGTGTTACCTGTGACAGAGGGAGTAAATAAAGATGTTTCTTAGAGCTTAAATATTCCTTTTATAAATCAGTATCAAACTATACGCCAAAATCCCTAATACCACAGATTTAATAGCAAGTATATATATTAGAAATATATTATATAGAAATTGTATATACTAATTATAATCTAACATTACAAGTAGTTTCACAACACAACACAAAATCTCACTTTTACTGACTACTGCAGTTTCAAAATGATTCAACCCTTTAACGACAAGCATCTTTAGTACTTTCTTTTTTGCCGTTATGAGCTGCTGCTGCAAACGCGGATGCATAGCCAGACACCAGCTTCTGGCAGCGCCTTATGAATCTTGTATCCATTCCTCATGGGCAATGAGACTCCAGCTCACTAATGTTCTTCAAATCCCACCAGAGATCTTCTATGGGGTTCAGGCCAGCAACTGTGATGGCCACTTGGCCCTTCCTGGACCTTTTCTGAAACCAAGCTTTGGTGGTCTCTGAGCTATGTCCTGTTGGAAAGTCCAGTGATGCCCAAGCTTCAGCCTCAGCTTCATCACAGACGTTCTCCAAGTATTTTTCTGATATTTGATTGAATCCATCTTCCTCCCACCATGGGCAAGTCTTCGTACAGAAGAAGCAAAGCAGCCCCAGTGCCACCGCCACCACGCTTCACTGTAGGCAGGGTGTTCTGTTCAGCATTAGTTCATTCTTGCTCCTACAGACACACCGCTGATCCATAGGTCCAAAAAGTTCCAGTTTTCAGTTCATCCCTCTACAGCACAGAATCCCAAAACGTCTGTGGCTTATTTACTGTATAGTTTTTGAGCATATTGGAGCCCACTTTGGAGTCCTGTCCTTTGGGTGTCCATCTTGGAGTCTGGGCATGGAAAACATCATTTTGCACGGACGACAGGGGGAACCTGAAGCCTCAGTGTCCCCCAGCAGGTCTTTAGCAGTCACTTGAGGCTTTTTCTCCACCTGCCTTCTCAGAATCCTAGTGGCAGCTGTTGACCGCTTCCTCTTCCTGCCACATCCAGGCAGTGTAGCCACTGTTCCTTTAACTTTAAACGTGCGACCGTTATCTCTAGGAACATTCAGTGGCTTTAATATCTTTTTGTACCTTTTCCTTGGCAGTGATCTCTTCTCTAGTCTTTCTGGACTGTTCTTCTGACTGACCCATGTTTCTACCATGCAGTCAACCGTCACTGTGGTCATACATCTAGCCAGTCTAGACAAACAGTTTTTATGGTCTGATTGCCTTGCGTGGTCGGGACAGATTTGTTCTGCAATGGAGGAGTGTGGAAATCTCCTCATATTGCACATTGTGGATTTATTCCGACAGACAAAGCACATTAAGAATGGACAGGAAAGTGAACAACATGTAGGAGAAAAACAACACAACAACAACAACAAAGACAACAATGTCAAAAGCAAAACAAAAATAAAAACCAAAAACAACAGAATAAGAAACAAACAAAACAAAAAAAACAGACAAAAATGATATAATACATGAAACAAAAAAGCTGAAGAAATAAAAAATGAATGAATACCTCATATTATAACACGCGCCCGTGTGCATACCATAGTAATAACATTCTGGGTGTTTGATGAGTTCCAGCTCACGCACACCTGATGCAGCTTATGAGGCTAGTTATGATGCTAACAGTAACGCTTGAGCCGACTCCTGATCTGCAAACCTGTGCTCTTTTGACGGCTTCTGTTCAGGGCGTTGAATCATTTTGAAACTGCAGCAGTCAGTAAAAGTGAGATTTTGTGTTGAATGTGGAGAAACCACTTGTGATATTCGTTGTGTTGAAATATTTCAATTGTTCTTGTTTGACTTGTTTACTGCAAACAGCTGAACGTTTGGAAACGTTACCAATAAACCCAATTTGCCGTGGGGGTCGAATCGTTTTGAGTGCGTCTGCATATTTATTAAGCTAGGTCTTAATCATTCGGCAATGCATTTTGGTAAACTGAACAAATATGAGGGGCGCAAACACAAAGAAGCCCGACGCACATGCAGACTTCCCGACTACAAATCAACGGCTCGGAAATGTCCGAGGAGTAGTTTCAGTGTCTCTCAATGAAAACCTTCCCATGACAAGGGCTTAAATCATGTTCATAAGCTGTCAACCGGTCATCTCATCTCATCTCACAACTGTTTGTCCTTCTGACAAAGGAGGCTTCGAACTCGCCACCTGTGTGGAAAAAGGTGACAACGTTTCTGAGAAAAACGCTATAAAATCAGCGCGGGGAAGCAACCGTGACCCGTTCACACTTCCGATTCCCTTTAAAACGTGACGCTGGCGAAAAGAGCTTCTAGGAAGGTTATCGCCATGACAACCTCCGTCTATTTTTAGAAGGCCAGAAATTAGAGGATGACGATACCTAAAGGGAGTTCATGCAAAACAGACGCCGACCTGAAACCTCGGCAAAATGCGGCAGCTTGTGCTGTTGTGATAGTGAACGGAACAGAGACGGAGAGAGAAGAGCGGGAGAGCAACTCCATTTATTACTTTTATCTTACTGAAAGCACTTCTATTTTGGCTCTAATTCGCCAAAAAACTGGTGGCCGTCTTACGAGAATTCGTTAAAGGGACTCGTCAGTCCAACTTGGATTCTAACCTTGCACAACATCGAAGCTGCAGATGCGTCTCTCCCAGAATTAGGTTGTGCTGTGGAAACATGATGACGCATAAGGACCACAAAGTGGACAGTCGAAACATCATCGAAACTTGTGTCTATCAGTGAAAGTGAGCGATTACTTGTCGTTGTGAACACACCACAGCACAGCACACAGTGCACCACAACCAAATGTGACCTCTGCATTTAACCCATCTGTGAAGGAGCAGTGGGCAGCTAACAAGCCCCCGGGGAGCAGTGCTTGGGGACGGTACCTTGCTCATGAGTACCTCAGTGGTAACTTTACCGGCCCTGGATTCGAACCTGCCACCTTCTGATCACGGGGCGAACACCCTACCGTTACCTAAACTGTTTTTCGTTTGTTCGTGGGAAAGTGGTAGTAAGAAATGTACTTAAGCGTAAGAGTTTCTGAGGAGAAAGCTGTAAACCAACTACTGTAAACCAGTTTGTTAAAACCGTTTTTTTATGTGCAAGTCGTTTTTGCTCGGGACTTTGGTAAGGGATTTTAGTAAGTAAGGCCTCGTTCACACGGACGTCTGAACCAGCCGTTTTTCTGGCGTTCGTGGCGCCGGGTGAGCGCCGACCGAACGCGGACCGTTTTTCTGCTCATTGGAGCAAATCAAAGCGTCCACATGGGTGTTCGGCACCCGCGTTCGGCCGGCTGCGCGTTCGGGTGGCGTCAAATAAACGCCGCATGCGACGTTTCCTTGGCGTCCAAATCCTGACGAATGCCAGGAAAACGACGCGTATGCAAACGCCAATCGAGCGCAGCTACAAAACACAGCAAAAACGCGTATGGCGTTCAGAGGGTGTTCATTTCGGCACCCCCTGCAGCCTTGAAGGTCAAGTACATTTTCTTTAATTTTATTTTCTATATAGTGTCAGATCACACCAGACGTTATTTAAGGAGACCTTTTCCTACAGAACAGGTCTCTCTCACCTCTTTTTGGGGGTCTGGGTGCGGTTGTTTTGGTCCGCACCCGAGTGCGATGACCGCGTTCACACTTGACCGAACGAACCGCACCAAGAGGGGAAACGAACTCGAGTTCGATTGAAGCGGACTAAGGGTGCTTTCACACCTACAGGCTTTAGTCCACTTTGATCGAACTCGAGTTTGTTTCCCCTCTTGGTGCGGTTCGTTTGGTCTGGTGTGAACACGGTCATCGCACTCGGGTGCGGACCAAAACACCCGCACCCGGACCCCCGAAAAGAGGTGGTCTCGATCTGAATCAGTTAGCGAACTCCGGTGCGGTCCTCCTGGTGAGAAAGAATACCGAACCAAAACAGGACCAAAGGCTGCGAGTCACGTGATATACAGTACATACCTGTTGGATCTTCAGGAAAGATTTCGCATGATGAGCATATCACTCTTCCTCCTTATTAATGCGCGCCACCTCCTGTATTTTCACGATATACGCCTTCGGCGAATGCAGCGCATCAATACGCTGTTTTCCAGCCGTAACCGCGCTTGATTTTCAAACACAGTAATTTGTCTGAAGTGGTGAACCCACGAGATGTAGAAAGTAATCACCAGGGCGACAACCAGTCCACGTAGGTTCTCCATCTTGAAACAGTCAACGCAGAATCTTCTTCCTGTATTTACATTTTTGTTCACGCGGCAAACACGTCTGACCAATAAGCGGAGAGGACGTTCTCGCGTGATTTAAAGTGACACATTTTGGTACGCTTGGATTTTTTCCCGTGTGAAAACCACCCCAACCAAGGAGAAAATGCTACAAGTTTACAAAATTATCAACTGATTCGGTCTAGAGTAGGGATCTAACGATTAAGCGATTTCACTATTAACCACGCTTTAATTCGTCACGGTTAATTAATCGTAAAGGCTTCTCAACACCGCGTTTCTGTTGCACGGAACAAAACTGCTGCAGCTAATCAAAGGTATGCCAACTGTGCGCTAGTTTAAAGTTCCGAGCTCATAAGAGACCAAGGCTAATACGCACGCGCACTTGATTAACTACGACTGAGGCATCTAGCAGCGAAACTCTTTTTCCTCCAAAGAAGCGCCTGAAGTCGGCAGTTTGGGATCATTTTGGATACAAAAAGAATGACCAGGGCGTCACTGAAGATGACGGATCACCATGTCGCAAAACGTGCCGTAAAAAGGTTGCTGCTAGAAGATCCAACACATCTAATTTAATGCAGCACCTGTGGGATCACCATCCAGCTTTGCACGCTCAAGTAAAGGTAATGCATAACCAAGTTCAATTCCTTGACAAATTATGTGAATGAAATACGTTGGTAGGGAATTAAATATTAATGAATCAACACTGTAGCGGTGAGAGTTGTGCACGGCTTTCAGTGCAACGTTGTCATGTCGGGGTGTAGAAGGAGGACGGCTTGCAGGAAACGGCTTCTTGTAAAAATAACTTCTTTAATGAATCACTGAAAATAAGGCTCGAGGAGCTTTTCACAAACACTTCGTTTGAATCAGAATACTAACAAAAGTGCCTTTCACTAAATTTGTTCTCTTTAAAAGGGAAATACTTAGCTAATATGTAACTAAGATTTAATTTACACAAATACTATTTTTTTATTCTTATTTTTATTTCTTTCTTTCTTTCTTCATTGTTCTGTTATTTATTTTCAGTGTAAAATTATTACTTATGTTTAAATCAAAAACTTTTTTTCACTTATTTTTAAGTCCAAAGAGAGAAATGTGAACAATTGTTTGCTTTTTATTATTATTTTGCCCTGTATTATTTGGTTATTGAGCAGCAATAAATAACACTTAAAATATAAGGAGTTTTCATGTGATTTTCTTAACTAATACTGTTTTGAAATTAATGAATGCATAATAATCGTGATAACCGTGAAACCGGGATTATTCCTCAGGCTATAATCGTACAACCAAAATCTATAATCGTGGCATCCCTAGTCTAGAGCAAGCGTACTAAGGTGTGAAAGCACCCTTAGTTGCTGTGTTCCGTATTGAACAGTTACTGATGAAATGGCCTTGGCATTTTAAAAGTAGTTCGACTACAGCTAAGCTACTGGAAGACAGTTATTAGCGTCACTAAACGCACTACTCTCCAATACTAAACACCTCTGCGAGTGCGCAAAATATACGTGTGTGTGAGTGTGTCGTAACGCCGGGACTCCGGATGGACAAAACAGAAACGCTTCTCTCTCTTCCTAAGCCCTGGCTGCAGTCTATTTACACATCAAACTCATCAAGCCGCCAAATCCAGCATCCTGCACACAAAGTGGACAGACGTGTCGTAAGTGGAGAAGAAAACCGAGGCACTGAAACTGAACTTCCTCACAGTGACTTCAAGCGTACTTTGGCCTGAGCTGATGCCACTACCTGTTTGGGACCAGTCTGTAGATGCGCTGAAGCGTATTTATTCCCAATGACGGGGCAACGATTACCAACGATTACCAGCGTCCTTGACAGAGGATGAGCTGCCGGTCGGTTTACCCCCTCGGCGAGCAATCCGTGTTGGCTGGAGTGAGTCGGTGCGATGATGAGGACGACTCTGTGTCGTAGGACGAGTCAAAAAACTGTTCATTTCTTACTCTGACTTGAATGAACTTTTCTGTGCCTTATTTGAGCTTTGTTGCTTGTGCTGTTAAAACTGGAGCCAAGTTGTCTCGTCCCTTTGTACTTCAGATTTACCTACAAAAAGTGACCTGCTGCACTTGCGACAACCATCACTGCCATTCTTCTCCATGCCCCCATCCCAGGAGTGTCCAGCTCCCATCCTGGAGGGCTGGTATCTTGGAGGATTTTCCCATCATACTTGAGTTCAGATCATAGGTCTCGTTTACACTGTCAGTTAAATGTGACCCAATTCCGATTTTTTGCTCGTATGTGACACAGATCGGATCTGTTCCATGACAGTGTAAACAGGAAAAAAACGGATATTCGGGTATTTTGAGATCGGTTTCAGGCCTCGTTCATATGTGGAAATAAATCAGATATAAATCAGATATGTGCCAATGCGACTGTCATGTAAACGGGCAGATCGGATTTTCCTAGGCATTGCGTTCTGTACGTCATTAAAACCGCGACAATTTAGTACTTCATCGCCGTTTAATGACGTCGTGTAACAATCGAATCGGATATGGGTCACAATTTTAAAAAACGTGTAAACAGAAGGTCAAAAAAATCGGATATAGGCAACAAATCAGAATTGAGCATCAAGACCTGCAGTGTAAACGAGGCCATAGACACCTTGTCTCAGGCAGAAGCTCAGCAGAACTGACTCATTGGGTATGATGGAAGTCCTCCAGGACACCGGCCCCTCAGGACTGGAATTAGAGGCCCCTGCCTTACCCCATGCCGGCAAGCTTTGAGAGAGAGCTCTCCTCTGGATCCTGAATAAAGAAAACGCATCGTGACGTCTCAACCGGCAACAGAGCTGGTCAGATCTGTGAAACATAAAGGTTATGTAGAAACAATAAATCTATTTTCTTAATGTCTCCAGTAACAAAAGTAGCACCCGTAGCGTTGGGGCTTATAGGTTGTCTGGCCTTTAATGATTTAGCCCTGGGGTCCATTTAACCTGTTAAGCCCCGAGACTGTTTTACAGATTTTTGCTCTAAAAAAGATACCCAAAATAATGTGTATATCTCAGCAACCACCATGTCTATTTTAATACTTTTGGTATCATTATAACGGTAACGCTTGTGAGATTACTGTAGAATTAGAATAAAGGAAGATGCAACACAGCAGAACATGAAAAAAAAATCACGTTTGGCCAAAAAAAACCCAAAAAACATTATCTGCGTAATCTGCGTAATCTGGATATACAGTCTGCATGGTTAGCCGTAGTAGTATAGATTCTACAGCTGTATTTCTTCCACGTAGACATACGCAGTGTTTTTGTTCTTTGTTTGTTTATGTGTTTGGTTTATTGTGTTAAGTTTAGGTGGAATTTGTTTGAGATTTTTTGCCGAGATTCTATCGGTGACGTTGATGTGCCGCTTGCATACGTTTACCGACTATTTAAAGCCTTTCTGTTCTGCCCCGGTACCGAGGGCGATCGGGCTCAAGCCGTTCACAGCAACAACGCGTTCTGATTTAGACATCTTCACGCTGGTCATTAAGCTACACACAGGCTTTTTAAACCCAACAACTCCTAAACTCCGTATATATGTTAAGAAAGCTCAACTCCCAGAACAAATCGGAAATATCTGAAACATTATTAATAAATAACTTTATAAAACCGTTCTGCACAAAAACTGCTAAAGCCTCATCATCAGACACGGTTGGTCAAAGCTATCGTTATACGTCCATACATCGTCCATACATGGTCATGGAGATTTACATCCAGGCCTCTTCTGGAACTTTAGTACTCATGTCTACGTTTTACTTCATGTGCTAAATAAATGTATTCAAATTATTATTCAAAAATACTGAGGAAGTAAGCATGATGTATATAAAAGACACTCTTTATGTGTGTATAATGGTAGGTGTCTTGCCCTAAGCACTGCTCCCTCTGCTTAACTGTAAGATTGTGAAACACAACAAGATTAAGAAAGACTTTGCTGAATCATTCTCACATGGCAGTGGTTACGATGAGTTTCGCAGATAAAAGTGGTTCTCAGAACATCCAACCCTAACAGCTGTGATATTCGAGGTCACGAAACACTAGAACCTCTATGAAGATATGAAGAGCAGAACACATCCCGCACACCAATAGAGGCACATTATCAAATGACACGTTTCTGCACGATGCACGGCTGCAAAACCAAAAGTCAGCATTAGAAACTTTTACGATGAGCGTCAATGAGCTCTTCCTCTGAGTATTACTTTTAAGTTGACTACTTTTTATGACCAGAGATGCCCATGGTAAAGGCCAGGGTAAAAAAGCCAGCAGAGTAAAGTCTTCATATCAGTTCCCTTTAGAGTAATTACTCTGATTGGGGCTGGTGTTAGTGTAACAGTTAGGAAGTCGGCCACACGATCGCAAGGTCGCCGGTATACGGTACGACTGAGGTACTAATGAGCAAGGTACCGTCTCCAAGCAATGCTCCCCGGGTGCTGCCAAAAAAGCTGCGCACTGCTCCTTCACAGATGGGTCAAATGCAGACGGCACATTTTGTTGTGGTGCAGTGTGTGCTGTGTTCACAATGACAAATAATCCCTCACTTTCACCATCTTAAGCTTGGAGTAACAGGGTTTGGAGTTTGGACTGGGAAAGCCGTCCTACGATCCAGAGTCCTCCTCCGGGAGCTGGGCTGTGTCCAAAACCAGCAATACTCACTCACTTAAGCCATAGACGGTGATCCCTTGTATATCCCATGACCGTACCCCCGAAACACATTGAGATACACCCCTACAAATATAAACATTAGCACGACCGGTAATATTCCGTAATATTGCAGGAAGCTCTGCGCCGTCTTTTGCCAACCCTGCAGGAACTTTTGAAGTATGATGGTGAAGTGTCTACTGACATATTTGTGACCCTCCACGGCAAAACCAGCCGCAAAATTGACTTCTGTTTTCGTGAAAGGGCATAAATCAAGCTTCAAAACGTTACCTATATGGAATGAATCGGACGACATATGACTGAGATATCAACATTCAAAGGAGTCGGGTTTCTCCTGTCACGCCAAGTGAGAAACGGAGAAATCTGCCTTTGAAGTTGACTATCGCCGTAGCACTCACAGACGCTTGGTGCGGTCGCGGCTATGTTTGTATTTACGCTAGCCTACGCTGTATTCACAGCCACACGGATAGCCTACCTGCGTTAGGTTAACTGAACTCGGGAGACGGAGATGATTCCGGAGAAATATCTTCACGCTAGTCAACCAGTGGATTTAGCGTAAATATTGAAGTAGAGCGGTCAAAACAGAAACTTTTAACATTCTGCTGGAATTGAATTCCTCACGTTTTTAGGATGGAAAGGGCAAGTTTTTCAGCCAAATTGATTCACAACAGTACAGTATAGACCTTCCACTGTTTCAAAACACTACAAACCAAAAATCCAGCATTTTACCCCACGCAACATAAACGCTCGTTTTTCTCGGAAACCTCCGTTGCGACAAGCGACTGCTTTTGCCGTGGAGGGTCACATTTGTACCCTGCCAAAGGCAATGCGGCGCTAGAAAGAGAAAACAGGGCGAGAACCCAAAAGTGTGATGTGGATAGAATATTGTGAGACATGAGAGGTGGAAATACTCAGACGCGGTAAGAATCATTAAAGAATGATGGGGAAAAGCTGGGAAATGCTGAGAAACCTAGAGCGTCGTCTTACGCTGAATGAAGTTAATCTATAACTAATTAATCAATAGGTGTTAATATCTAACTACAGCATGTTCATATGGAGTTACTGCTAGTGTCGTGACTCGTCCTGACTCATGTACAAGTAGAGAATAGTTAAGAATACTATGCGAGTATTAAATACTTGGTACATAAGTACTTAAAGTACTGGAACACCGCGTGAGAATGGAGGTAACCAAAATGAACAGAGAGCCAAATAAAAAAATACTTTAAATTAGTCTTAGTCTTAAAGTTAACTTCTTTAATTAACTTGTTTTCCAAAAAAACTGACCGTGACACAAATTACCACCGCACTGGCGCAGAGAAACTGAACATGCTTCAACCTGTTGTACTAAATCAGGTTTGGGATTTTGCACCAACGTACAGTTCAAAGTGCTGTTGTTAATAACGAATAGTAAATGCTGTGCAGTAAACTAAGTGAAAGCGAGTGATTATTTGTCATTGTGAACACACCACAGCACAGCACACAGTGCACCACAGCCAAATGTGACCTCTGCATTTAACCCATCCGTGAAGTAACAGTGGGCAGCTAACAAGCGCCCGGGGAGCAGTGCTTGGGGACGGCACCTTGCTCCTGAGTACCTCAGTGGTAACTTTACCGGCCCTGGATTTGAACCTGTGGCGAATTCACGGGGCCAACACCCTACCGTTACGCCCCCAACTGCCCAAATGCTGTGGGTACCCAGAGGAAGCAACCGGGAAGTGCAACACAGTGCTTCGCTGTCTCCTGGTTTGAAGCAAGCAAATGGTCTACAGGTGTTAACGCCCAGAAGCTGTTGTCAGTTTCGATTATTCTGAAGCGTGCATTGCTTTTTCCTCCTCAGTTCGCTTCGTCCACTCAGTTGTGAACCAAACAATCGTGCCCAGCTGCAGAACAAACCGAGCCAATCCCAATCCGGCAGACACAGTTGGGGATGCACCGATTGCAATTTTCTTGGCCGATTCCGATTGCCGATTTTGTTGTAGGTGTGATCTGCCGATACCGATTTTTCCGATACCGATTTTTTTCCCCAGATAACAGAAAATTAGAGCTGCTGCGAGTAGTCGACGACATCGACACAAAAAAATGGGTTTCAGCTTTTTTAATGTAACGCGGTAGTTACTTTCCCTGTTTACTAGTTACTTTTATAATAGTGACATATAATGGTGGCAGCTCTACAGCAAATACAAACAAAAATCTAATTTTCTTTAATATAATGCTTTATTTTCATAACAAATTTTCTTTACAAGTTTAAATAAATAAAATGTAACTCGTAAAATGTAAAATGTAACAACTCCGGTAACTCGACGTCCGAAAAGTAACGCCTACTTGGCATTGTGTATTTTGGGCAGAGGTGATTTCAAATTTCTGAAGCCTGTTTCCTCAACTATGGAAAACGGCTGATCATCTAGTGATCATCTTGTGATTGACTTGTGCATCTGTGTTTATGTTGAATTGGGGACAGACTAGTGGGCAAGGAGAGCCATTGATTGCGTGCTTATTAAACGTGTAAGACCTAACTATTAAATTATAATTATAAGGTTGATAAACTATAACTTGTGTTTAATCTACCTGTCGCCGTTCCTCTTCCTACGTCATCTTTGGTTTTTCTGTAAAAACTGTCTGTAGTGTGAAGTCAATCACAAGACCAGGAGCCATCGGCCAATCGGATTCGCATGCAGAAGCTGCCAAAACCCTGCCCCCTTTCAAACCGCGCGCGCAGAAATCTCACTCGAGCAAAAAAAAGCCGCTCGTCGGTAATCTACTTCGCGCGCGAGAACATTTAACACATCGAGAGTTAAAAAGACATTCACGAGAGGAAAAATACAGTTCACGCGCAATATTATCACAACCGCGCACTCGATTCTTAATTTTGTACTCTCGAATTTCACATTTGCGCGCGCGACTTTGAAATTCACGTCCGCGAATTTTTTTTGCGGCAAGCCATTTTGCGCGCTCTAGTTTTGGCATTGATGTGACGCTGTACTCACGCACCCAAAATTCATTTTGTCGCCGCACGATGTCACCCCATTCAAAGTGAATGAGAAACGCCTCCGTTGAGCGTACATGTGAACGCTGCCTGAATGCGCGCGTGGCTGTGCTGCAAGTAATGCGCACGCGCAAGATCGGTTTGAAATCGGCAACATACGTGTGAGTGATCGGCCGATCATCGATCAGGCCAAAAATCGTCAGATTCTGATCGCTGGCCGATCGATCGGTGCATCCCTAGACACAGTGATGCTGGTGTGAATGCAAGCAATCCTGGAACGGTTCGCGTATGATCTGGGCAGGTGTACGTGGGCCCCTAGGCTACAATTTCTGTTAGCCCCCACGCCAGGCTTATTTGAAAGAAATGCTATTTTTACTGGCCAATCGGGGGGCCCCCCAGGCAAGCTGGCACACACGGGGGGGCCGCTCAAGCCATATCTAGCCTGTGCGTTTATGTTAATCCGCCCCTGGATCGAGGCATGGAGCGGTTTTGCGTTTCGAGGCATAACGCCGTTTGAAACAGTCGCTTTCTAAACCTCTAAAATTTCATGTCATATCGTTCCCGCAGCAAGAGCTGCTTTTAGTGACTCGTCAAAGACAGAAAGGGAAGGAATCACGCGGGTCGTGCGTAGCATAGAGTAAAGCCTTGTTCGCACCGCTGTTTTTGATGCCACGGACAAAAGCCCTCGACTGGGCGCAACTCCTTGTTCGATCGGCAATCGCCAATGGCTATGTGCGAACGCTACAAAGACGTGATTATACAAGCTAACGAGTTGCTGACTCCGTCTGACTTGTGATTAAAAGTCTCGAGGCTGTGCAGTTTGAACAGTACAGAGATCGAATGACTTTCAGAATCAAGCCTTTCGGGATCTTTCAGAATCTGACGATCCGAGGCATTAAGGGGCTGCACTCAAAATCTCCAACGGCCCATGCCTTGCATGAACTTCTTCTAGGTCTGGTCCATCTTCAGTATGTGATATGCAACACACAATTCTGGCTATAAGAGCGCCATGCACCGTACAATATATATTATTATACATTATATATTTAAACTGAAATGATTCACTAATGTGGCTATCTTGATTTCCTCTACGCATCAGACCGCTGTGTTCCGGATAGTGCAATGTGCAAAGTGTGCTCCGCATGTAAGGGAAGATTGTGTGACCCCGCCTGTGAAAACCCGGCTAAAATCGCCAAATCTAATTATGAAATAAAGAGCGTCAAAGTAGTCATAGCGAGAAAAATGTCAACAATATTCCATATGAGTTTACTGCAGTAAATGATAGATTATGTACTGAGGTTTTCGGATGTAATGTTTGAAATGTCATTTCTAACAGGATAAGTAGCGAAATTCGTGATTTTATTCACCTTACGATTCCATTTTCCACCGGAAAATCCCGGAGGTTGGCTTCGTAAACATTGCTTTTCTAACGTCTTTGGGATTACTTTATGTGCAAAAACAACTGGTGATTTGGGTGTTATTCGGTTTAGGAACTACTGTTCTATCATTATAAAGTGCATACAGACATTAAGATCAATGTGTATCCGCGGCAGTCACGTCAGGTAAAGAGGAGGTAGAACAATTGCGACTTTAGCCGGGTGCCGCTTTCTGTGTGTGTTGCTTTGTGTCAGTGTGTACACATCAGAAACAGTGCTTTGTTTTCGGTAGATGAACGTTTTGTCAATCTAACCAGGCTATTTCATCGACATTTTATGCTTGGTATCTCTCTCAAAAAAAAAAAAAAAGACTTCGATGCTAACTCTGAGGTAACTCTGAGGTAATTTTTTTCCATCCCCCATGGCGGCGCCAATAAGCGAGGAACAGAAGGTAGCCGAGTGTTTAAACATGCTTTTTCGTGTTGATATGCATGCTTTTTCGCCATGCATATCATAATAAATAGACCCATTTTCCACAAGTATCAGAATTTTTCCATAAATGTGTCATATATCACTTGAAATGGGAGAATGTAAGCTTTAATTTGGTATATGACACACAGTCAGGATAATTATGGTTCAAAGATGCATCAGTGTTGAAAATATGTGTTTTTACATTGAAATTTCTCAAAAACCTGTTTTTCTGAGCCTGTAATTTGCCAAATCTTTGACATGGCCTTACTTGGTCAGTATTAACGATATCAAGGGGAAATTTTCAGAAAATGTTCTTTAAAGTATGTAGAATTATTTTATGTATAAAACAGAGAGTTGCCAAAAAATGACTTTAGCTGGGTTATCATAGGCAGGGTCACAAACGTGGCTAATTAATAACGAATGAAAGTTGCGTGGCTCTTATGAGTGATGTGTCAGCGGCAAGTAGCTCTCTGTTCTGAAGTTAAACGCTGCAGCAGGTTCGAGCTTGGCTTCAGCAGCTGTCTGGTTAAAAATGAAACCGACTCGCTAACACAGATGCTACGGCGCGAGAATCCGTGTATCGTCTGTACATTCGTTTTTCGAAATCACAAACCAGAACGAGAACTTGCTCAGCGCAAATTTAGCAAATTGGTTAACTCCGCTTACATCAGGTTCAGTTTTCACTGGGCTTGTTATACTGGCAAATAGGAAGATCTCCACAGCGCATGAGCCAAGCGTAATTTATGATTCTAGTAACAAATCATTATTACAGCGACAACAATATTCGTGTAAAGATGTGGTAACATACGCAATGTAATCGCGTAAACAACTAATGGATCAGGAAACTAGTCTGCGACTCTATGTGACCCTCCACGGCAAAATCAGTCGCTTGTCGCAAATTTTCAAAATTGAGTTATGATGTTTTCACCTTCTACCTTTTATTAACTGGATTCATTTAGCGTGTGTTGATTTATTGAGCATGTTTATTCTTAATCAGGGATCTATATGAAGTGATTTAACTGATTCAGTGGGTTTGACATAGGATCACAGTGGGGAGTGATGGATTTCACTCGATTTTATTCAATTATATTCTATGTGACTCTCCACGGCAAAACCAGTCGCTTGTCGCAAATTTTCCAAAATGAGTTATCATGTTTTCATGAAAGGGCATAAATCAAGCTTCAAAACGATACCTATATGGAATGAATGGGACGACATATGACTGAGATATCAACATTCAAAGGAGTCGGGTTTCTCCTGTCACGCCAAGTGAGAAACGGAGAAATCTGCCTTTGAAGTTGACTATCGCCGTAGCACTCACAGACGCTTGGTGCGGTCGCGGCTACGTTTGCATTTACGGTAGCCTACGCTGCATTCACAGCCACACGCATAGCCTACCTGAAGTTTGGTCAACAGAAGTTTGGGACTCCACGCTAACCCCCTCTCTACCAAACCATTAGCGAGTGTGCAAGTAACGCTACGTTCCCCCCGCCCATAACGCCGTGTGACCAACTCCCACCAACACAACACAGAGCCTCGGGGCAGCCGCTGCAAATGCACAGACCCCCCCATGCCCCTCCGTGAGCGGGGGACACTATGGGGCTTCGATAAATCATACGATGTAGGCCATGAAGAGCTTTAAAAACAAATAATAAAACCTAGACCTGTATCCTGAAATGAACTGGGAACCAGCGGCGAGAGGCTAAAATAGGGGTGACGCGTGCCCACTCATCTGTGCCGGACAAGAGCTGTGCTACGGCATTTTGCAGTTACTGAATACGGGACGGAGATGACCGTTCTTTCAAAATCAGCGAACGTTAGGAAGGAGTTGTGCAAAGTTGATCAAAATTTCCCTTGACCACAGTGTTTATTCCTTTATTTATTTCTTCATTCATTCTTTATCTGAACCGCTTAATCCCTTTCAGGGTTGTGGGGACCGGAGCCTGTCCAGGGACCCTGGGCAGGTGGGCGTCAACACACAGCAGGGCGCACACACACACAAATCCATTCTCATTCACACCTATGTGGGCAATTTAAGCTACGTCCACACGACAACGATTTAAGGTCAATCCGAAAAAGATTTTGATCGTTTTGGCCTTTCGTACACATGGCACTGGAGTTGTCTGTGCCCAGAAACCAACGTTTTGTTTTGTTTTTTTTTGAAAATGGGTTACAGAGTGGAAAAATCTCAAAACGCCACCCTTGCGTTGTCATATAGACGGCCAAAACACCACTTGAAAACAATGATGTCACAGTCCTACATAACCAGAAGAAGAAGAAGAAGAAGAAAGGAGAACCCGGTACGTAACAACAACGATGGCAGATTACAGAGCTGTGTTTGTGCTGCAGGCGCTGCTAAGTTTATTAGAACTATTGCAACAAAACCTCGTAATCTTGTATCAACTAGACAACCAGTGGAGACGTATAAACAATTACACGCGTCAGACACTTTTAAATCCGCCACTGTGTCCAGCTAGAAGAGCCACCAGGAGAAGAATAGGGGTGGCATACGTATTACACCGTTTAAAAACCAGTTTTCCCGTTTCCATCTGGACGCGGATATTTCTTGAAACGATACGTATATGAACGCGAAACTTACCACAAAATTACCACAATCGTCGTCGTGTGGACACAGCCTTAGAGTCACCAATCAACCTTTAGCACATGCTTTAGGACCGTGAAAACCCACACAAACTCCGCGCAGAAAGTTCCCAAGGCCGACGCGGGGAGGGGATTGAACCCAGAACCTTCTTGCTGTGAGACAACAGTGCCAACCACCACGCCGCCCCTACGATTTATGTGGTTATGAAGTTTAAAATCGGAATCTAAAATTCTGACCCGGGATCTTACAGGGGTCAAAGTTCGGAGAAATACATTTTGTATGTTTGGAGGGTCCAAACGGAACAAGCTCCGTGTTCTCATTGTTTAACAGCAAGGTAACCGCAATTTTGTAATGACAAAAGAAGGTGAGGGTGTGCTGACCATGTTGATGATGTCAGGGTAAGCCGAATCCACCAGCACGCCACGGTTAGTGGACACGTACTCCACCACTTCGGTCAGCGTCGCCCGCTTCACCTCCTTACTCTTCAGGTCAACCGCCGGGTCGAGGAAGTCGAACAGCACGCAGCACTGCTGTAACTTCTGCAGGAACAACTCCTGCTGCTCGGCCGAGGGAGCATCTGGAACACAAGCACACCCACACGTTTACTTCGAAAGTAAAAATATAGCATTAATGTAGAATGTAGAACAATAAGAAGGGGAAAGCTAAATGTATACAGCAAATATTTAACCTTTAAAGTAAAAGAAAACATCTCATTATACAAAAACACTTTCAGACGAGGTTATAAATGACGGAGGAAAAGTAAAAGTGAGTGATTACTTGTCATTGTGAACACACCACAGCACACAGTGCACCACAGCGAAATGTGACCTCTGCATTTGATCCATCCGTGAAGGAGCAGTGGCCTGCCGACATGGAGCAGCGCTTGGGGACGGTACCTTGCTCATGAGTACCTCGGCGGTAACTATACCGACCCGGGATTCGAACCTGCGACGTTCCGATGATGGGGCGCACGCCCTACCGTTACGCCACCAACTAACCCAAGTAATGCAAAGTAAACATTTCATCTAGGTTCTTCAAATACGTTCGAAAATGGGTTTTTAATCGGGCAGCGGTCCTAACAGAAGACTCTCACCTCTTTTCCACTACGCTGGTGCTGGTGCCAGGTGCCGAGAAACCACCTGAACTGTGAACTGGGAACCAGCCGAGAACCGGCCCGCATTGACACCGACCGGGGAGCTCAGCGGGAGCCGCGTGATAATACGTCACAGGTCACGCCCACTAAACAAACGAACGGTTGTTCGTACGACGCCTGCAACTTTGAGTTCTTCCCTTATTTCTTCATATGCCTTCTAATGTCTTTGTGCACGTTCCAGTTTCTGCTGAATCTGGACGTCCATATTGCCAAAAGAGCTTTCATTTCTTCCGCGCTCCACGTTACCAGACTTTGGCTCCCCGCCATTTTCTCTTCTAACGCTACCCATCACTCCGCCCAGCTCTCATGACGTCACGGGTTCTCGCTGCTAGACCAGCAAAGTTTAGGGGCCGGTTCGGAGCCGGGTGTAGGGCACCGGCACCAATTTCTGTTCTGTGGAAAAGTGCGGCACTGGTTCCAAAATTGGGAACCGGCACGGGAACCAGAGCAGTGGAAAAGAGGCTTATAAGTGTTCTACGGTTTGTATGGTCAGTTGTTGCTTTAAAAGCTTCGGCTGAACCTTTTTAAATCTTCTCCATTTTTTTTTCTTGATGATCATCTTATCATAGCATGAGTCATTATTGCTCTGTTAAATGGTTTCTGTGTATGATTATCTATTAAGTGACATGTCAATACAAGGAAATATACGATACCTTATTTTATTTAAAAAAAAAACACAAACATTGCAAACATTTAATCTTCCCTTTCCATAAACATAAACTTTTTTGGTTAGGCCACGCTGCACGGCATTCTAAATGACAATGTACGGCCATCTCAAACACTAAGCTTAGCAAGTACGGGCACAAAATATCTCGTTATGTCTGGCAGCATTTGTGTAACACGAAAAAAAAAGGAGACGTGTGCCAACTGTGATATTTTCCCCCCCGGTATCAATCCAATCTAGACCACGACTATCAGATTTGTGCCTGTAGCAGGTTTGGCTAGAGTTCAAGTAGTGCCTGAGCTTAATTAACATTATCCAGCATCAATCCTCAGTCAATGCACAGTCACCACTAGAGATGGGCCGATACCACTTTTTTACGTCCGATACCGATACTGATATTGTAAATTTGGATATTTGCCGATACCGATACAAATCCAATACAGTCACAGTCTTTTTTTAAACATAAAATAATGCTTTAAAATGTCTGAATACATGACTGAGATTATTGTTATGCTTAAAGAAATGCTTGATTTAAATACTGTTTTCCTAAATAAAACAATGTAATAATTACACACACACACACACGTATACGCTAAATTATTTGTTCTCAAAAAATATTCTTTTAGACATACACTACCAGTCAAAGGCTACGTTCACACTGCCAGCCACATCGTTCAATTCCGATTTTTTGCTCAGATGGGATTTGTCTATCTTGACGGTTCACATTCATAACTACAAGTGACCTGTATCTGACTGTAATGTGAACGCATCGGTCCTCCGAAAACGTCACGCATGCGCACATTGATACGTTTTTACACGGGTCAACTGCGTCACCGACAACAAAAAACGTCGTATCTGTGGGACGATTCGTGGCATTAAAAATGGAGGCGTTAGTAGCTCACGCATGTATTGCACTTTGCTCTGGAGGACGACAAACAGTGAATCAGCTGTACATGAGCAGGTCGAAAAGGAGAAAAAAGTCAATTAAATCCCCAACTTCTCCATCCTTCCACTGACTGTTATTGCAGCTCTCCTCCATTTTTACCTTCCCGCGCTGCTGGTGCAGGCTGATGATGTCAGCGCATGCGTATAAGCAAAAAGCCACATGAATTCCGATCTGAGCGTTCACATTCAGGTCGCATGGCCGCGAATCGGATACGTATGCGATTTAGTACCACATATGAAAGTGACTTGTTTCATACTTGTTTGTCCACTATGCGACAGCGCGTTGAGATGGACAGTATCTTTGGCCAGTCACGTAGCTTGGCATAATGCCAGCACAACAGCCAATCGCGCCCAATGACGCAAATTTGCCCATAGCACACGAAAAAGCCGCGTGGTAAACATTAGCGGTCGCGTGCCGAGATATACTTAACGTTTGAGCGCTTATGCACGTGCATCATGACTGGCACATGTTCTCGGCGTTCTCTTGACGCATCCGCTGAGCATGTCGTCATAAATTTATGAGAGTTGCAGTACCTCTTGAAAAACTGGGGCGGCTGTTTGTTAAAGTCTTGCCACGTGACGTCAGCATCGTTGTTCACTATCAACACGGCTGAACGGTTTGGCCGTTTTTTTTGCACCTTTGTAACATCCGAATGCAAATAATTTTTTCTCTTCCTCATTTCACAGCGAAACGTTTTCTCTCACTGCGCTTTCTACTTCTTCCTCTTCTTCTGTCACTTAACGGCAGACTGGACGCTTTTATGATGTACACGGCCACCTGTTGGAGTCCTCAAGGTTAGGCGCAAGCGCACCCGTCACGTAGCGTTGAGTATGTCGCGGCCCTTAGAAAATACAGCGCTTTATAGTTACGGCGGACGCTTTGACAACAAATGCCGCCTGGGGAAAAAACTACTAAAATATGAACGTGAAAGGACCAGATGACGCTTTTCGTAACTTAGCAACAACAAGCACCGAGAAAGCGCTCTGGAAGTGAGGTGTTGACGGCTCTCTTTAGCTGTTCTTTGGCAGCGGCATTTTTTTTTTCCCCCCAGTTCTCAGAGCTCTTCAAGTAGAAATTTGCTGAAAATTATTTGTTTAATATTGATTGATTATTTCAACTTGTTCATTCAGTCTGTATAAGAATCCAAAAAAACGAAACATAAAAAAAAACACAATATGACAATATATCGTGATAATTATCGAAATCGATCAATATGACAAAAAAATATCGTGATAATGTTTTTGTTCATATCGCCCAGCTCTATACTAAGCCATAAAATCTCTCTTCATCCAAGAAAACAGACACGGTCCTTACGTCCTAAACGCAATAAAATAAGGAGTGTACGGCTAATGTCTACGCAAACACTATAATAAGTCTAATAACAAAAGTATAGACGAACCTTTATAGACGAATTCTCTTAGGACTGTAAAGGTTTTAAAAAAAAAAAACCCGGTATCGGATCGGTACTCGGGATCGGCCGATACTCAAAGCCCAAGAAACTGGATCTAGAAAACCATTGGTGAAATGCCGTGCTTTTGGGGGTGTGTGTGTGTGTGTGTGTGTGTGTGCGCACCTTTCTATGGAGCTTGAAGGTAATTTCGTTGTATTGTGGACAACGCAATTACAATAAAAGATTCTATTCTATTCACTGGTTCTTCTGGTTTCTGCATCATCATCATCATCATCATCTGCATGTACTATCTGTTCAGTATCACCCACATTTACAACTCCGTTCCCTACTCGGGACATTTATACCGCCTTCTGTCAAAACGTTTCTTATAAATTTATTGCCGCCCAGAGGAGGATGTCATTCCCAAGCTGAGTCTTGGTTCATCTTGTGCTTTCCTCCTCTGGGAAATTTTTCCGTCACAGTGCAGCTCTCAACTTGTTCTCCCTCCCAGACCTTGTTATTCCTGCTGTGCGAGAGTATTTCTGTTGCACAAGACTCCAAAAAAAAAAAAAAAACCCAGTCAAATTTAATCTGGTGAATTCATATCCAACTGTATAAAAATCTTTATGTGCACATTTTTGGAAACTGACCGCTTGGCTCTGAGTCAGCCAAACATATGAGTGTGAACGTATCTGAGAAGTTCATGCCTGTGGATGTTTATCGATTAGGCCAATCAATTTATTTAATAATAATCCTCTTTTCCTTTAGGCTATTATTCCATTAACGTCAGAGACGCAGCACGGGGTGGCTAGTGTTACGTAACACATTTCCATTCCAGTTACAACAAATTTATAGGTCTCTTGCTGACAGAACACTCTACTAGACTTTGACAATATATCCAGAGCCACAATATGAATAATGTTGTATATGCATCGTATGAAAATTATTCACAAGAGTGAACATATTCATTTAATAAGTTCCACCAAACACTAATTTTGGGCATAATTTCTGCTGATAGAGAGTGAACCCTGAACCCAGTCCTCTTGAGCCCCTTTTCCACTGCTCTAGTTGGGAACCGGTGCCGCGCTTTTCCACAGAACAGAAATTGGTGCCGGTGCCCTAAAACCGGCTCCGAACCGGCCCCTAAACTTTGCTGGTCTAGCAGCGAGAACCCGCGACGTCACGAGAGGTGGGCGGAGTGATGGGTAGCGTTAGAAGAGAAAATGGCAGAGAGCCAAAGTCCGGTAACGTGGAGCGCGGAAGAAATGAAAGCTCTTTTAGCAATATGGACGTCCAGATTCAACAGAAATTAGAAGGTGCACAAAAAAATAGAAGGCATATGAAGAAATAAAGGAAAAACTAAAAGTTGCAGGCTTCGTACGAACAACCGTTCGTTTAGTGGGCGTGACCTGTGACGTCTTATCATGCAGCTCCCGCTGGATCGGTGGCACTGGGCTGATCTATGGAGCCGATCTGTAAGTTGAAGGATTTCTACGGTTGCGTATGCGTGCACGCTCACTTCGCTCAACACTGACGCTAACTCCTACATATAGAAATGACAATGAGCAGAACTATATGTATAAGCAAATGATATTCTTTTATTTTCTTTAACAATACCAGCTCTTGCTCGCCATCTTTGCGTCCCTCGCTGAGTTTGTTAGCGCGCGCGTTCTACTCACAATGCAGCTGTTTACTCGGTGTTTTCATTGTTTGTTCCGAGACGTGAGTTCGTCGTGTTATTGTGTGGAACGCCGTTAGGCCAAACGACTCTCGTGTGGAACGCCATGATGTCAAAAATGAGTCCAAAATGAGGTGTAAAATGTAATAAATTATTCAGAAAAACATGTTTCACATTCTATACTGTTAGAGAGTAAAAAATAAATATAGAAAGATGCATTATTTGTTCTAAAATAATTTTATTCTGTATCCAGATGGACTCCAAATGGATCAAGAAGTGTGTCCACCTGCACTAACCTGATTTTTCTTCATAGTACTAAGCCATAAAATATCTCTTCAGCCAATAAAACAGACACGGTCCTTACGTCCTAAACACAACAACATAAGGCGTGTATGGCTAACGTCTACACAAACACTATAATAAGTCTAATAACAAAGGTATAGACAAACGCCCCAAATTCTCTTAGGATTGTAAAGGTAAAAAAAAAAAACCCGGTATCGGATCGGTACTCAGGATCGGCCGATACCCAAAGCCCAAGTATCAGCATCGGTATTGGAACTGAAAAACTTGGATTGGTGCATCCCTAATTGTAACTATACAGTACCTTGCCTCCTGCATCTTTAAAGCCAGATGTGGTTGCTGGACTTTCGCTTGAATGCTTTTAAGTGTGTGTGTGTGATATTATTTACAAGATAAATAATATCACGTTACGATGACACATTGCTGCAGTAGACAATGATTTGATGTCTACAGATATCAAAAAGTCTGCCACGACACGATTTCGATTTGATCAGTACTCAGCAATGAATATGAGACAGTTTCCAGATCGTGTCGATGTAACATAACCACTTACATCAAATCACAAAAAGCACGTAAAAATTTGATTTTATCAGACTTAATAAAAGTTGTGATGAAAACAGCTTCTGGCTTGCTTGGCGAGAGCCGTCACAATATTTGTGACCCTCCACGGCAAACCAGTCGCTTGTCGCAAATTTTCCAAATTGAGTTTTTATGTTTTCATGAAAGGGCATAAATCAAGCTTCAAAACGATACCTATATCGAATGAATCAAAGGAGTCGGGTTTCTCCTGTCACGCCAAGTGAGAAACGGAGAAATCCGCCTTTGAAGTTGACTATCGCCGTAGCACTCACAGACACTTGGTGCGGTCGCGGCTACGTTTGTATTTACGGTAGCCTACGCTGCATTCACAGCCACATGGATAGCCTACCTGCGTTAGCTTAACTGAACTCGGGAGACGGAGATGGATTCCGGAGAAATATCTTCACGCTAGTCAACCAGTGGATTTACCGTAAATATTGAAGTAGAGCGGTCAAAACAGAAACTTTTAACATTCTGCTGGAATTGAATTCCTCACCTCAAGAAAGTCACGTTTATAGGATGGAAAGGGTAAGTTTTTCAGCCAAATTGATTCACAACAGTACAGTATAGACCTTCCACTGTTTCAAAACACTAAAAACCAAAAATCCAACATTTTACCCCACGCAACATAAACGCTCGTTTTCCTTGGAAACCTCCGTTGCGACAAGCGACTGGTTTTGCCGTGGAGGGTCACATATATATGATGCTTGATCTATGTTTTCATTTTGAATTGGCTCGTTAATCACTGCACTGATGTATCGATGTGTATCAATGTATCGTTACATCCGTCTGCGTCAGTGCCTTGATATTACCAGCCCAACTTTTAATATTTCCCACAAAAATGAGCTCTTCCCCTTGCAATACCTCCACACACTCCAGTTTAGGTGCTACTGCATTCACGAATAACACGATCCAAGACAGACAGAGTAACGACAGACGAAGATCGTCAATGGAGAGCGGCGATGCAAATTAGAGTCAAATTGGTGATGGCAGTGAGGCCACCTGTGGTCAGAGCTGCACGTAAAGCAGCACGATGGGAGACTTCGGCATCTCGCTCAAATCCGCGGCTGACGCATCCACGCCGCTGTTATTTAACGGCGGAAACCTCTCGCGACCTTGGACATGCCCACACGTAACGTACGGCACAAAAATCTATGTGGTAACAAGGACGCAAGTTCAGCCAGTTGGGCACGGGGCTGCGCGACTGACAGAAATGTGAGACCGGCATTATGCAATCAGAGCTTTAACGATCTTAAATCGGGAAAGCGATGATAACTAACTTGATCTTTAATACGCTCGGTGCACTGTACTCCTGAAACTTGCTAAACAGAGGATATGCTATTGATATTTGTTTCATAATTAAAGAGACTGTGTCTCCTGGTCATCATTTTATACAAAACAATGACACGGCTGCAGTTAGCGCGCAGAATGAAGCTCCGGGTGCCGGATTTCTGCAAAGTCATCCAATGAGAAAATCTAAATAAATAAAAGCTTCTTTAATGTTCAAGATGACATTTCCAGATGATTTGCCCATACCCACTCCCCGCTCAGCTAGTAACTTAGCTGGATGAACGTTTTTTGATTTAGTCTAGCGTTACAGATTGAAGAACGGATGTAGACTATAGAGCTGAAACGATTATTCGAATAACTCGAATAATTCGATTACAAAAAATGGTCGAGGCAATTTTTCTAGAATGGAAGCTTCGTTAAAGTCATTTTATTCTCTACAGCATGCGCCGCTTGTGTTTCACACAGACGCTTATTAATGACGCACAATATTTTCAGTGGCGCGATCAAGGCGAGAATAGATCCCTCTGTATGTGAACGTATTTGTGAGATATTGCGTGCACAAAACAGAAGTAAATGCGTAAAAACACACAAACGTCATTTTTTGCGATGTAAACACGCGCGCTGTGTTTGTGAACGTGCGAGCGCTCGTGTAAGCGCCGTTACTCGCTAAAACGCTCCGTTTCCGTCAAAACGTCCCCTTTATTACGGACAAAACGCATATTTTAGCTGATAAATAACCACATCAACCAGCGTTCTACTCGCAACACAGCCATTTATTAAGATTTTCCCATCGATTTTTTCACAGTTCGTTCAGGAACGCGCTGAACCCTTTATTGTGACGCGGCTACGTGGTGTGCGCGGGGGATTGTGGGAAATGCAGTTCTCTTCCAGAAAGGCCAAAAGCAACTCATTTTATTGGCCAAATTGGTTCAAAATGACCCTTGAACTTCATGTTTCTTCATTTTCAATTGAACACAGCAACATAAAGCGTATATGACTAACTTCTACTCACACTACAACAAGCCTAATAACAAATGTATTGTCAATTTTGTTTTTTAAATGTATCCGATTACTCGATTAATTGATAAAATAATCGATAGATTATTCGATTACAAAAATAATCATTTGTTGCAGCCCTAGTAGACTACAAAGCGCTACATCAGGGGTAGGGATGCACCGATCCGATCGGGTACCGGTATCGGTATCAGAACTAGGGCCCTATGATTTACACGATGC